>JBBMOL010000057.1:2400000-3600000 GCA_037954665.1 Laguncularia racemosa | reverse complement strand
AGTGGCCGACATATATGCAAAATGAAGGCCGGTTGGAAGGAATTCAAAGTTGCCGACTTTGCTACAATTATAGGCCAACTTTGCAATATTTTAGGCCACCGGCATTTAATATTTATCCTTTATTCAAATTAGGTTTTTTATATCGTTTTGTTTACTCATTCTAGTGGGACTATAAATAGTCATCATAGACTCATTGTAAAACAATTAACATTAAAGAAAGTTTATCCACAAATTAGAGAGAGTTTCTCTTTTGGTTCTTGATAGAACTATCAAGCTTATCGGATTTTTTAATATGTGGCGTTCACCCCAAACTTATCAATCAATAGTTCCATAATCGATTGTGGCGTTAACACTTATACCGAGGTTCTTGTCTCTTCTATAGATAACATGTCGCAGTTTCTATCATTCTTGATAGATCCATAGGTTGTGGGGATTATCGAATCTAAATCGTTAGGTTTCGTCATAGGTTAACGGGGTTTGCATCAATGCTTAACATCATTTTGAATTATGTATCAAATTTAAGATGGACCTCCTTTAAGGAATGAGTCCGAAAACCTTACAATGATGATACTCAACTTCTCAAGTGTTTTAAGGTTGGTGTTTGAGATATGGTTTACCTCTTTTCATCCTAAACTTTCCAACTGGTGAGATATTGTATTTAGCTTAAATGGCCAAATGTCCTTAAAAGGTCTTAGTGCCTTAAGCTAAGTATGTTTAACATCGTGCTTTTAAAATTAGGAGAAATGCCAACAAATAACTTTTATTCAAATGATTTGTTTCTTTTGCTTTTACAACTTTGGCAAAAATTGACCCTTTGAACTTACTAACATTTGCCCCTCACTCTATTGTCTCAAACAATATCCCTAATCATTTCAAATGATTGATCAATTTATCACGTGATAGTAGCAAGCTTTCAACATTAGGCATTGAAGATGGTCCTTCATGGCTTAGAGAAAGATTATCACTAACTTCTAAGAGGTTTGATTGAATAATCTTTGAATTTATTAGGTCTTAAACCTTATTCTTTAACCTCCAACAATTTTTAGTTGAGTGACCTATTTGACCTATATGATAGTCACATTATGTATTTGGGTCATAGTTCCGTGGCCTGTAGTTTGGTTTAGGGGTTTTATAGGATATGATCCTAGTTTCCCTTAACTTAATGAAGAATTGAGCCATTTGGATCTCGAATGGAGTAAATTGCCTTCCATGATATTAAACTTGCATTTTCTTGCTTGGTAGGTTGGTCTCTAGCTTTTTTCTTTTTGACCCTTCATCATTACATGGGCTTAGTAAGCACCTTTGAGCTTGAAGGAGTGGCATTTTCTCAATAAGAGGAATTGCAAGTTAGAATCTTTTCAAGATAAGGCCTATGGTCATTTCTAGGTCTGTAATCCTTTCCCACAAGGTTGTTACCTTTTCTTCAAGGATTGTGAACCTTTTTTCATAGGATACGACCTCCTGTTGAATGATAAGCTTCTTCCCTATAGCTTTTTCTTTCCTAATGAATAATGATCCCAAACGCTATTAGCCTTTGCACCTAGATTTTGACTTAGGTTCGATCATTGAAGTCTACCTCTTGTAAATGACCAGCTTGCTTTAAATCATAGACTAGTTGCTCAAAAGGCACTAATATTTCTTCCAAACTTTGGACCGTTTCGGTTCATCTAAGTTCAACATGTTGATAGTATGCCTCGAGTTATGAATAAAGTCTAGTTAAATTGCCCCTACATCTATTAAGTCTTAGATCTTGTTTTTTAGCTCCTAACAATTATTTGTAGCATGTCCCTGTTGACCTATATGGTATTCACATTGTGCATTTGGATCATATTTTCTTGACTTGTATCATGGTATTGAATCTTTAGGATACAAAAAGCTACCTCTCCTAAGATGATCAAACACTTGTGACAATGAGATGAGGATTTGAGTGAATTTCCTTCTAGGTATCTTTAGACATTTCTTGCTTTGTGGGGGCTCTAATATTGTAGCATTAATAGTTGCATTAGAATCCAGCAAGGTTGGTCTTTTCTTGTCAACTTTCCCATTTTGATGGCTTCTTAAATCTTGTTGCCAATTGCTATTATATCTTCAAGATTTAGTAGCTTTGTCTCTAATTTTGAAGATGTAATAGCAATCGGCAACAAGATTTAAGAAGCCATCAAAATGAGAAAGTTGACAAGAAAAAGACCAACCTTGTTGGATTCTAATGCAACTATTAATGCTACAATATCAAAGCCCCCACAAAACAAGAAATATGGTTCATCTAATGTGTTGATGAACACAAATGTGAGATCTTTTTCTAAGAGAGGAGGGTTAACTCTAGCTACCATGCCCCTCCATCTTTAGGCATATTTCTTAAAGGTTTCCTTATTGCTTTGTTCATTCCTTAAAGATCCCATATTGAAGGGGTTATCTCAGTGTTGAACTTATATTGGTTGTAAAATACATGAGCTAATTTGTCCCATGTATCGATCTCATTTAGATTTAGCTAGGTATACTAAGTCAATGTAGGCCCAGTCGAACTATCTTGGAAAGTTAAGATCAATAGCCTCTCATGTTTGGTATAATGAGCCATCTTGCATAAATAAAACCTTATGTGGAGCTTGTGGTATCAAGTCCCATCATATTTTTCAAAGTCTAGTACTTTGAATTTTTTTTATAAGCATCTATGTCATTTGTAGCAATGCCGGTGATTTGATTAAACCCTTCATGACCTCTCAAAACTTTTAGGTTGTCAGAGAATTGCTAGAATAATTTTCTCTCCATTTCCTTTTGTTTGTTTTCCAATTTCTCTTTTAGGTTCTCAATAGTAAGGTCCATGTTGATTGCTGTGTTAGGTCTAACTCCTTCACAAGGTAGAATTTCAATTTCTTCTCCAAGGTGGGCCTTTGAATGCCCCTCTTGTGATGTTTGGAGGGCCTTAAAAAGATTGATATCTTCAGTAAGAAATTGGATTTGTTTAGCCATCTCCTTCACAATCTATTTCAGAACAGATATCTTTGAGTGAGCAGAGGTGTCAGTGCTACTATTGCTATCATTATTGTCACTAGCCATTATGGGTCTGGATAATAAACCTAGTTGCTTAGAGGCTGGAATCCTAAGAGAATTTGTATATGTTAGTAATTTTTTTTAATAAACTTTGAAAATAAAAAGGACTTAAACATTGATTGAAACAACGATTGTGACTCTAAGATCCTAAAGAGATGAGGATGAAGGGAATAACCAATATTTACAAGGGGGTGAAGGACAATTTTCTTTTTTTTTTTTTTTGGTAAAGGAAATTAAGTAAAAGTGAACTTTTAATGATTGGAAAAATTATTTACAAAGTATAGTATCTATTTCTTATTTCTCACTTCTTCTTTTTTTTATTCATTATTATTGAAAAAAAAAAGAACTAAAGTTAAAAAGAGATCAAATAGCTCATGAAGAAAAACATAATTTATTATTATTATTCATGAACATGACAATTATTTCCAAATCAGCTAATAGGATTGAATATTTTTAATCTAATCCCACAATCATGCTCCTAGTCAATGCAGCATCTTCAACGCCCACTCAAGGACACCTTTGGTTCATTTAGCTTAGGTCAAGAGTGTCTACACGTTTAATTTTGCCTCTCTGGCTCTTTCTCTCCAATAATTCACCTCCACTTCAAGTAGTTAGACTTGAGAGTTAGGTATGGTTAGCATATTGTCGACTTTTTGCTCATTGCCTTGTTGATTGATTGCCATTAATCTAGATCATTATCAATTTCATGAGTAATATCTATGAACCATTTGATCTTTCTTTTTTTTTTAAAAAAAAAGAAGGTAATTAAAGATGCATCGCAACATATGGATGTAAGAACCATTAAAGTAATACAATATTTATTAAGTCGCAACCCTATTAAGACTCAATGTTTACATTATAATTCTAATATATAGGGAAATATATTTACATGGAATTTGTTTACAAAGGCATTTACAAGGAAATAATATAATGTTTATTTACAATATACATTCAAGATACACACAGAAGGGTTTACATAATCATTTATAGGACACTCTAGCATTAATTAGATTGCAATTTTAATTAAATGCCATAGTAACTTTATGTTTGATGAAGAGTCTATGCAATTTAGGTGAGTTCTAAAGGTCCCCAAGTTTTGTAGCCTCACTTATTTTCCAAGAAATGGTTCACAAGTCACATCAAAACTTGAGTGAGGTAGCCTAATCAACCCTGAGCAGTGGTTGGGCCACATCATCCAAAGCTTACACAATAGCCCCCCTCTTAGGTTCTTAATATGGTTTATATCTGACTACATCTAACATGCATTTGAAAAAAAAATCCCTAACACACAAACTCTAAATGTTGCATAAACAAGAGCTAATACAACTATTTATAGATAAAAATCTAAAAGTAAAGACTTTAATAAATAATTTTGAAAAATAAATTCTATTTTTGGAAGGTTTAATTGCCCAGCCCACTTGGCACTCCCTAGTGGAGTTATCATCTAGTCAAGCCTAATCTTTTATCTTTTTCCTAATCTGATTTATACTAAACCTTATACTCATTGTAAATCCTTGACTAAGATTAGAGAAAATATACATTTTTTAAATGGGAGTCGCCACCTAATTCTAATCAGGAAAAATTTTAAGTTATAATTAATAGAGTAGTATTAATTCTAACTTGGCTATTGATCTTAAAAAAATACATTTATGTATTTTTTAGAAGACTAGAGATTTTAAGCTCGAGAGTTATCTTTTAAAATGCTACGATTATCACTTTAACATTCCAAAATTAAAATTTATTTTTTCAAAAAAATAAGTTAACTAAAGAAAATGTATTCTAAAAAAAAAAAATATTATTGAGGTTGCCTTGTAGGTGCCTACGTATCTATTATTCGAGATGAAACCAGTCGTAGTTCACATTAATTCTAAATTATTAAAATAAGAAAAATTTTATTTATTTTTAAAAATTTATGAAAAAATAAATAAATAATAATTTTTTAATCGAAACTAAAGAAATTAATTTTTTTAAAAGCTAAAATGTCTAAAAAAATTTATAATATATATATTTAAAAATAATTTCTAATTTTTTTAAATATACATGTATATTTATAGATTTTTTTATTTCTTTTAAAGGCTAAAATGTCAAAAGAAATAGAAAAACCATATTTTTATTTTTAAGGCTAAAATGTCTTTAAAAAATGCTATTTAAAAAAAAATAAGTGTCTAAAAAAATTATTAAAAAATTTATTTTTTCATTATTATTGTTATATTTTCTTTTTTTTTTTAAGAAGTTAAAATGTTATATATATATAAAAGGGTGAGGATCACGAACCTGGGTTTGGGTTAGCGAATCTAAGTTCGTGCAAGCTTGGTCGGAATAATGATCACCCGGCACTTTCAATCTGGGACGACTTCTAGCTCAGTTTGTCGTGGCAACAAAGTGTAAGAGAATAGCCCATCAAAGGACCACATCACTATTGGGTTGTTACTGCTGAAGCTTCACAGTGGAGGATAGGATTAGGGTTTCGATCGCCGATGGGGTATTCGGTGAAGTTGGTTTAGGGTGGCTTAAGTGGTTTTTATATATATATATATATATAGTTAACAGGATGGAAAAGCTTCTAGATGCGTCAATTCCAAATTTGATGCATTGGACAAGCTCAGTCGAGCTAAAGAGAGATGCCTTCGAATTCTTTTACAAAAATGGGAATGGAAGGTTTTTCTATGTTATTGATGATGGGAATGGATCCTCGACCCTCTATTTATACTATTCTAACTTCATTCAAATTGGAAAACTTTCAAGGGAGTTAATTTAAAGATTAAATGCATATGGATTTTGGCCATTTTTACCAATGATTTACTTGTAGAGTTTAAATCAAGATATGGTCACCTAGAGCTTAATTTGTGCAACAAGATTTTTTTATATTTATATTTGGATCTATCTTTAACTGGTCGAGTTCTTGGACCCAATGCAAAATAGGTAAAGTAATCTTCATGATTTCACCATTAATTTGGTGAAATCATGAAAAAAAAAGGGTTAAAAATGAGCTTAAATGGAGCTACTCAAGCAAGGAAAAATGCATGAAGAAGGGCATAATTGAAGGTGGAAGATGATGAATAGTGGTTTGACACTGATGTGTCTGGTTGGTTTCAAATTCTAGTCATTACTCATTTAGGCATGTGTGCTTTCCAACAGTTTGTTCTCTTGTGCATCAGTCTACTATTGCAATCAAATTGCATTTATTCAATCTTCTATCCTAAAAAAAATATATATTGCATGTGTTTGCACAATGGAGGAGTCAAACCTCGATCTCTAATGTAACATGTGTGTATGTTTTCTAACAAGCTATTAGCTTATGCCTCGTTTTGCAATGCAAGCAAAATATATTTATTCTGATTTTTTAATAAAAAATAAAATAAAAATAAATAAATAAAATATTAATAAACTAGAGGAAGTAAAAATGGAGTGTCTATAAGTAGTATAAGGTGAGTAAACCAAGGTCGCATTTTTACACGAGGAATAAACAAAATAAAAGAAAGAAAAAAATGTAAACAAAGTACTAGACTATAATGATACTAAACTAAGTTAAGCAAATTAAAATCAAGGTTGTCATGCATCAATTTAAAACTAGATTAAAGAAAAATTAACAATTGCAACTAAATATAGATCTTAACAAATTCTCAACAATTTGGGTTAGATTCTTCCAAGTTACATACAATAGGGGATTGTACTTCAATTTCCTGAAATTATCACCATCATGCCTTATAGATATTTTTGGTAGTGTAATTGTGGATTTTAATCACTCTCACTAAACTTACAACCAGGTCTTGTGCGATGGGTCTATAATTTAGTAAGAGCATTGTTTTACTAATCTTTTATCTATACTTTTCAGGTAATTAATTGGGTTTGTCACTACCTAACTAATCTAGCTAGAATTGAAACCCAATCCTAATCACTTAAAGCAATGAGTACTAAAACTTCAACACTCTAAAATTCCATATTTACACATAATATAATATCATGAATTCAACAGCAACTATAACTCCATTTAATGCCACACAACCCCACAACAACAATTAATCACAAATACCTATATTCATGGAAGAACACAATACATATGAATATATGCATGGAAATAACATTAAATGTAATAGAAAACAAGTTTAATAAAAAAATGTTCATTAGAACTAAAATTGATGAACTCACACAAAAATGCCCAAATCCCACTACGTCCAATGTTTGAATCCTCTACCAAATGCTTAGAAAATACTAAAACCCGCTAAAAATCTAAGTTGCTACTGACATAATTGAAGGAAAATACATGGAAAAGTAAAATCTATGCTATATTTGGGCCCTATTACCTATTTTATTTGATTTTTTTGTTCTCTAACCAACTACTAAAGGTTATAGCTAACCCCTTAACACACCGTGGAAAGCGTAAACACACGAGACCAATTCTAGGATTGGAACTCATGAATAAACAAAGAGGAATATGAGTTTATTCCTTGATAAATCTCAATTACGCACAATCGAGAAAGCAGAGAAGCTCCTCTCTAAAAGTTTATTTAGAATAATGATTAATAGCTAACCCTAAAGTGACCTAGCAACTATATATACTCCTCAGGGAAATGCGAAAAAAAGAAATATATATATACACATGGAAATAAATATAAATATACACGTCCATCATTTGTAGTATACATGGCCGTGTATGAAGGCCGTGTAGGCTTCTAGGAGTATTTCTGACATAATACACGGTCGTGTCCCCTAGCCGTGCATGAAGACCGTGTATGTTTCTAGAAGCTCCGCTACGATGTCCGCATTATTCTCTCCTACCAATGAAGAACTCGACCCCGAGTTCTCTTCAGGATATAATGGTGTGTCATCGGGGTGGAAAAGAGATAAATCCGCTACATTGAAAGTGCACGAGATGCTCATATCTTCGGGAAGCTGTACAATATACACGTTGTCACTTATCTTGCGCACTACTTCATAAGGCCCATATTTCTTTGGTTGGAGCTTCCCATATCTGCCCGCAGGGAAACACTCTTTCCAAAGATAAACCATCACCTGATCGCCCACGTCAAACAGTTTCTTCCGCCTATGTTTGTCCAAAGCCCCTTTATATCAGGTATTGGCTTCTTCTATCTTCCGTCTGACTTCCGCTGTGGTGGTTTGGCATTGTTTAGCCATATGCTTAGCAGCAACGTCACCCACCATCCCCTTAGGTAACTTGATCAGGTCCGGCGCGTGTTGTGGCATTTTGGTATACACCACCGAGAACGGTGATCTTCCAATAGTTCGATGGACAGAATTATTATAAGCGAACTCAGCTTGAGCCAGTGCTTGATCCCACTGCCTTGGCTTCTCACGGCAAATGCTTCTAATGAGGTTCCTGAGGATCCAGTTGGTTACTTCTGTCTGACCATCGGTTTGAGGGTGAGCTGTACTGTTGTAATTTAGGGATGAGTCAAACATGTACCAAAGAGTCCTCCAAAAATGGCTAAGGAACTTGCTATCTCTGTCGGAGGTGATGGACTTTGGGACCCCATGTAGGCGCACCACTTCCTTAAAGAATAGCCGTGCGATTGCCTGTGCATCAACGATCTTCCTGTAGGGAATAAAGTGCGCCATCTTAGAAAACCTGTCAACTACAACAAAAACAAAGTCAGCACCTCATTGGGTACGAGGCAAACCAAGTACAAAGTCCATCGACAGGTCCTCCCAAATGTTCGCCGGCACAGGGAGAGGAGTATACAGGCCAGTGTTCTAGGATTGCTCCTTCGACACTTGGCAAATATAAAACCTTTCCACGATTCTGTGCACATCCCTCCTTAACCGAGGCCAAAAATACCTTTCGGCAACTGCAGCTAAGGTCTTGTCTCTGCCCATATGTCCTGCCAATCCACCACCGTGCAGGTCTCGAATAAGTTTTTCTCGTAAGGACGACTCAGGAATACAAAGTTGATTCCCTTTCATCAGGTATCCGTTATGAATATGGTAGTCGTCACAAGGCTCCCTGTTGGCGCATTTACTCCATGTTCTTTAAAATCTCCATCCCCTTCCTACAACTCCTTTAGCCTTTCGAACCCGACAATGTCCGCACTCGGAGTGAGTAGGACATCAGCTCTTCTACTCAAGGCGTCCGCCACCTTGTTTTGCACACCTGACTTGTGCGTCAATCTGAAAGGAAATCTTTGTAAGAACTCAATCCACCTTGCATGCATGTCCTTACTTATCCGAGTTTGGCTGCTTATGTGTTTTAGAGCCCCGCAATCCGAGTACAGGATGAACTCCTTTCCAACCAAATAATGTTCCCATACTTTAAGAGCTCTTACCACGGTATAGAATTACTTGTCATATGTAGACCAACTCCTCCTGGCTTCACACAACTTCTCGCTATAGAATGCTATTGGTCTTTTCTCCTATAACAACACCGCACCAACCCCAATTCCACTAGCATCACAATTCACCTCAAATAACCTGTCAAAATCTAGTAGCGCTAATACAAGGTTGCTACACAGTCGTCTCTTTAGGTCTAAAAAACTCGCTTTAGCCTCTTCGCCTCATCGAAATTTCCCTTTCTTTAAACATTCGGTTAAGGAAGCAGCGACTGTACTGAAGTGTTTAATAAACCTCCTGTAGAAGCTAGCCAAGTCGAGAAAACTTCTCAACTCAGTGACGGCTTTTGGGGTAGCCACTCTCTGATCACTTTCACTTTCTCATCATCCACCATCACCCCCTCACTGTTGACTATGAACCCAAGGAACAATAGTCGCTTTGACAAAAATGTGCATTTCATTAAATTGGCATACAGTTTATTCTCTTTCAATACAGACAGAACACACCTCAAATGTTCAAGGTGTTCTTCCTCAGATTTACTGAACACCAAGATATCATCAAAATACAGTACAATGAAGCGACTATTAAAGGGTTTTAGTACCTGGTTCATCACTCGCATGAAAGTGCTTGGTGCGTTACTGAGACCAAATGGCATCACCAACCATTCATACAACCCCTCTTTTGTCTTGAACGTCGTCTTCTATTCATCTCCAGGGCGGATCCGAATCTGATGGTATCCACTCCTCAGATCTATCTTAGAGAAGATAGTGGCTCTACTTAACCTGTCCAACATATCCTCCAGGTGTGGTATGGGAAACTTGTATCCTATTGTAATCTTATTGATAGCCTTGCTATCAACACACATCCTCCAGCTCCCATCTTTCTTGGGAGTCAATAACGTTGAGACTGCACATGGGCTCAGGCTGTCCTGGATAAACCCCTTGTCCAATAGCTCTTGGACCTTATCTTGTAGAATTTCAGTTTCCTTAAGGCTCATCCTATAGTGTGGTAAATTTGGGAGACTTGCTCCAGGCACCAAGCCTATCTGATGCTGAATGTCCCTCAAAGGCGATAGACCCTCAAGTAGGTCATCGAGAGCCACCTCCTTATATTCTTCCAATAAACTCTTTACTGCTTCAAGTATTTCCATATTAGCTGCATTTTCCTCAGCCGCCACATCTTTTACTATTAGAGCATAGACCACCCGTGACTCCTTTAAATCTTCAACCAAGTCTTTCTCCGATTGGGTGACGGTTAAGAAAGAACGACTTTCTGCCCTCTTCTCCTTCGAACGTCCCTCCTTCTTCAGCGGCAACAATATATACCTCACTCCCCCTTTCTCCAACTTATACACATTCTCCTTTCCCGCGTGATGTGCGTTCACATCAAACTGCCATGGCCTACCAAATAAGATATGACAGGCATCCATGTCCACAATGTCGCAAAAGACCTCATCGCGGTACTTCCCTATTGAGAATGGTACCCTACATCTTTCCTTCACCTCGATCCTCTCTACAGCTTTGATCCATCCTATAGTGTATGGATTTGGGTGTTTTTCGATAGGTAGCTGCAACTGCTTCACAACTTCACTTCCTATGATATTTTCACAACTTCCACTATCTACTATCAGTTTAAACACCTTCCCACCAATAGTACACCTCGTACGGAACGACTAGTGTTGTTGTGTGATCTCTTCCTGTTTCGGGGTTAGCATCATCCACCTAATCACATAGGTTGGTTCTACCACCTCTTCCTCCTCCTCATAGTACTCATCCTCTCCATCAGGTTCACAGCATATCTCATCTTCATCCCCCCTATCAAGAATGTTAACACTTCTCCTAGCAGAACATTCATTTAACCTATGACTAGGTTGATTACATCGGAAACACTTACCCAAGATAGGCTTGGCATATGGGTTACTCTGCCTCTGGGTTCCCCTAGGCTCCATCGGTCTCTTTCCCTCAGTCTTTTCTTCTTTCTTGGCGCTGTCCTCACTAGGTTTGTGTGCAGCACCTTTGTTTTTCTCAAATCCCGACTTTCTACTACTACCTACAGCATCACTGACATACCCCTTTCTTCCACCTCCGTACCTACTACTCTGCTCCTGCAACATCAATCAGCTCGGAGGGCCAAGTTCTTCGCTTCAACCAGGTTCCTCACCATTGTGACCCCTATTTTATCCTTGATCCGGAGCTTCAGGCCTTCTACGTATCGTGCTACTTGCTGGCCTTCACTCTCCCTCAAGTCGTTCCGTTCGGCCAATCTCATAAACTCGGCGGTATACTCGTGCACTGACCACTGCCCCTGACGGCATCACTGATATTGTTGGAACAATATCCGCTCATAGTCTGGAGGGAGGAAGTCGTGTTGCAATAACTATTTCATGTGATACCACGTTCTCACCAGATGTTTACCCTCTCTTTGCCTCCTGTTCTGCAACCTCTCCCACCATTCCAAGGCTCCACTCTTCAGTCTACATGCCACCAATCTCACACGGCGGTCTTCCGGAATTTCCATGTAGTCGAAAAACAGATCCACTTCGGCAATCCAATCTAAGAAACCTTCGATATTAAAGCTGCCATCAAATCACAGGATGTCGACCTTCAGGCGGTAATCTCCCCCGTCTCCTTGATCATACCCGCTACGGTTTCTCCAGTAATCACCGTCCCTATGATTGTTTACATACTGATTCGAGCGATAGCCACCACCGTGCCCTCGTTGTAGCTTACCTCTATACGGGCCCTCATATTCATCGCTGGAGTCTTCATCCTCTACCCGTCCCCACCTGTTCTCAACAATAGGTCGGACCATCTGTCCACCGTAGACATCAGCTGTCCGTAGCGGATTCCTACCAACACCCTCAACCCTATTGGGGTCTACTGCTATGGCATCGAAACGCTCGATCAATTCATTAAGGCGTCGTTCTATTCGCCCGACCTTCTGATGCATAGCGTCAAACTTTGCCCTCGAAACCCATTGATGGGCTCCTTGTGATCTCGCATCTTGAACACCATCAAGAACACGACCGCCGTCATCGCCTTGATGAGTTGACATCTCCGTAGGAAATTGCCTGGCTCTGATACCAACTGACGCAACGCGGAAAGCGTAAACACACGAGACCAATTCTAGGATTGGAACTCACGAATAAATAAAGAGGAATTTGAGTTTATTCCTTGATAAATCTCAATTGCGCACAATCGAGAAAGCAGAGAAGCTCCTCTCTAAAAGTGTATATAGAATAATGATTAATAGCTAACCCTAAAGTGACCTAGCAACTATATATACTTCTCAGGGAAATGCGAAAAAAAGGAAATATATATGTACACGTGGAAATAAATATAAATATACATGTTCGTCATTTATAGTATACACGGCCGTGTATGAAGGCCCTGTAGGCTTTTGGGAGTATTTCTGACATAATACACGGTCGTGTCCCCTGGCCGTGCATGAAGACCGTGTATGTTTCTGGGAGAGATCCTGATAGAACACACGGACGTGCCTCCTGGCCGTGTATGTTTCTAGAAATCATCCTGGTATATCACACGGCCGTGCCTTCTGGCCGTGTAAGAGGCCGTGTATGTTTTTGGAAGCTCCGCTATGATGTTCACATCACCCCTAGACCTGTAATGAGAGTAACAAATACTAAATATTTTGCAATAAAAACTCAGAATAATTGTTCTCAAAACTCTCAAAAGCATACGCTTAGATGTGTTGATCACAAAGATGAGATTTTTACCCCAAATTAGTGCATATCATTTCATTTTATCTAAATCTCATTCAAATTAATGGAGAATTAGGTAAGATACATGTGTGGTTCCACACACTTATCAGATAACAATGTAACTATAACTCACGATAAGGAACCAAGATCTAACCAAAGGTCCAAACATATGCTACAAAAGTTTCACATCCTTAGAGAGACAACCTAGATGGGTGATGTGTTGGCTTATAAGGTAGCAACAAATGACAATGTTGCAAATTCACTCATAAAGGCCTTACCTTAGCAGAAACATGAGATGCATGTAAGGAGCCTAGGACTTAGAGTTTATAATGCTTGGCAATACTTCACGTAGGAGTGTTGTAATTTGTGCATAATGTGCTAGGACACCTTTTTATTTATTTATGAATATTATTAATAAAAGGCAAGTCTTTATTGTATTTGTATATTTTTCTGTTTGTGTATGTTTTACAATAAAGTTCCACAAATAATTAGAGTATGTTTGGAATAATAGTAAAGGTATTCCATAATATTTTATTATCAAAAGTTGTCTTTAGTTGGAAAAATATCTAAATGAGATATGGATATTTAGACTAACAAAAGTAAGATATCCAAGTTATACAAATAAGTGCCCAATAGTTAAGTAGGTACACTGGACACAACTTGTTAATAGAGGACATGGCATACTTAATATCATTGGTTCTTCTTCTATATGAACAAGCATAAGTAATCCTTACACTATAGACAGTCATAAATCTTATATATGAAATGTCCCACTTTTATGCTGTTAAACAAAACCTTAATTTAGATTGTAAATAATACGATTATTAGATATTATATGAAATATAGAGAGGATAATGATAGGTTAAGATAAAATTCATTACTCTCTTAAATTAGAGAGTCGATATCTAAGGATGTTTGCTTAAAATAAGAGTGACTTATAGGCACATGCTTACGACAAGTTTTGTTGAGTTTAATTTATTTTGGTAACCAAGTAAATGATTAAATATTGATGACATTATATACAATTGTTCAATCGAGATATCATTCGATGAAGAAATTTAATTACATAATAATTAATTCATAGTGGCTTATGGTTCATAACCTTTCTATCACATTGGGTGGTCAATAATTATTTCTAGACAATTACCTTGATCTATGTCTTCTAGATACTACTTTCATGTATAGAAACCTAGAGGATTGCATACAATAACACAATTAATAAAAGCAAGTTGATTAACTAAAAAATTTAGCGAATACTACAATTTTCTCAATTATTTTAAGATTATTCCAAAATTATGAAAGGACTATTATAATTTAAATTGGAAGTTATATATATAAATAAGAAATTGAAAAGGTCAAATTGATTTTGAAACTTGTCCTTTCATTTGATAAGCAAAAATTACCACAATAGTAACTTTATGAAGTTTTACTATTATTTATTTGCCCTCTTAGCCTTTTAGAAATATGGCCTAAAATATAAAAGATTTGGAAAGTCTTTTTGTTGGACTAAAGAAAGCTACTTAGTTCCAAAGACCACTACTTCATTTAGAAAAAAAAAAAAAAAAGAAAAATAGATAGAATTCTACCTTTTATAGGTTAACATTGCATTATTGTTTCTAAAATTATTGTCTTGATTCAAGTTACCATCATTATAGGAGATTAGAATACGTTCTTGTTATCATGTATGTAGATACTAGTAAAGGTACTACATTTGGAGTCCTTATAATAAACACAAGTTAGCAGAAAGGCAAAGTGAGTCAAGAATCTCACTTGAATTCCATCCCATGAGGAGGATTTTTCATCATAAGAAAGGTATTTTCTTATAATCTTATTATTCATTTTATTTTATTTTACATGTTACACATGGATCATGAGATTGGTTTGTAGTTTTATTTTTAACTTCTGTTGTATTTCTTCAATCTACAAAACCTAACAAAAAGGTTACAAAATTGTCTATACGTTTAACTTTGAGCAATTTAGTATTTAAAATTTCGAAATTGCTTCTAACTTTAAAGGATGTTCAATTAAATACCTTCATTAATTTCATAAGTAGCAGACATTAAATTTTATTCGATGTGTCTCAAGTTTCAATTTTTATGATTTAGTACTTGTATTTTTAAATGATGTTTAATTTAGTGTCTCCATTTTCTCAAAAGTTAATAGTCACTGATTTTGTATATTGTAGTAAACACGCATCATGTTTCTTTATATGTGGATCAAATGAAAAAGGTTTTTTTTTTAGAAAAATAAAATTAGAAAAAAAATATAAAATCAATGGTAAAACGGTCACATAAGTTAATTTCTAAAATAAAGAGTTAAGTGTATATGAAGTAAATATACAAAGTATATTTGTAATTTTCTTGATAATTACATGAGTTTTTTACCAAATATTTAAAGTTCTTTCCTTAGCTTGTAGATATTTAGTGATGATTTGTAATTTATTGAAATTATTTGTAATTATATTAAATGTGATAAATGAACAAAATAACATAGTTTAGCATTTAGGATAGATAAATCTATGGACTTCCTGAACTAGTTAAACAACAAGATCAAGGACCATCAATAGTGTTAGGCCCACCATAAAGGTGTTGATCAACTAAAACTTTTAGATATGGTGAGAATGTTGATGTCGATGACAACTACATTGGGAATATGATGTAACCCCATGCATGGTAATGATAAAGGTGAGTTTTGTAACAATACGTTTGGTTGATGGAATTACCACTCTACTTTAACCCTATTTCATATAGAGTGCTATTCCCATGTTTGGTTGCATTTTAAACAATACCAACTAAGAATTCCAATTCTATAAAATAAAGAATAGCAATTCTTTGCAAAATTTTAAGTAATAGCAATTCCAACCCTTATTGCCATTTTATTAATGGCCTTATAGTCAAATGGTATAAACACTAGTCTCCTAATTATAATTGTAGTTAGCCAACATAAAAAAAAAAAACTCTCATTACTATTTTTTTCCCCAAAATAACCATATCTTAATTACATTATTAGTATATTTAATATGTACATAAATGCTTTACATATATAATATTAACATATTATACTTTTATATTTTGTATATACAAATATGTATATACATATACACTCATATATAGTTTATACATATATTAATATATACATTATACATACATTTAAGTTATACATACATATGTATATAATACACATATAACTATAAACATCTACAATATAAAATACATATATATATATATTAATTATAAATATTTATTGTATACATTAGTATATGCAATTTATTGACATGATATATATATAAATAAATACCCATATCTCGTACATATGTTATACATATATAATATTTATATATTATACTTATATACATTGTATGTATAGATACATATATACATATACAATATTATATATATATATATGTATGTATATATGTTATACTATACATTTAAGTTATATGTACATACATATATAATACACATCTACAATATGTATGTATGTATGTATGTTAATTATAAATATATATTATAATAACATGTTCATTTATTATGTATATCAATACATATAACATATTGATATAAAATATATAAATAAATACCAACATATGTAATACATACATAAATGTTATACATATATAACATTTATATATTATACTCACATACACTGTATGTACATATATCTATATACATATACGCTTATATAGACGTTATATATCTATTTATATATATGTTATCATGTGCGTTTATGTTATAACTTATATATATATATATATATATATATATATATATATATATATATATGTATGTATGTATATATATATATATGTATGTATGTATCTACCCATATACATATATGCGTTTACTTACATGCACATGTATATATAAAAACATAAATATTCATCTATACACACACATACATACACATTAATATACATGATTAAATACGTTTATGTACATGAAGGGTTTCAACCAGGGTGATCAAGTGCATGCTACAGGCAAGACTCACACTACATAGGATTTCAAAGTAGTGATGTGGAAATGGCAAGCAATGAGATGACTTAAAGTGACAAGGAGGAGGAATAGGCAATTCCAATATCTCAAATGCATAAGTGATAGATAAGAGAGTGTAAGGAAAGCTTGGACATCAATCTTAAAGCTTATGCGATTGAGATATTTGATTGCCTAAGTTGCTTACTTAATCTTTGAAAGTGGCAATTTTGTACTATAATGTCATTTCTCCAATCTTTTCAAAAGTTTCAAATGGAGAGGTGTGACTGAGTATTTATAAACACTTAGGTTTAATGACATCCTTTTGATCATCTTAGTAATTGAATGATTTTCCTGATAAGACAAGGCCAATCATCATCTTCATGAGAAAAATTAGATGCGGATAAATCAATCTAATAATTCATATTTTGAGGCTATCAAGTCAATTCTCTTTTAAGTCATCTCAACTACTAACTAGACTCCTTAAGCCTTATCACTCAACCTAAAGAGTCAAGCTTAAATAAATAATAGACTTAACCCAATAATTAATATAGCAAATTTCAGTCATCTACGGTATATAAATACATGTACTTAAAATAAGATTACATACATTATATATATATATATATATACGTATATATTATATAATTTATCATAAGTTTCATTTTTTTTTATAAAATATGTTGATAATATGTATCTATTTCTATTGGTTACCTATATTCTTTAAATACCATTGTTTTATAAGAGAATTATCTTTAAAGTCTCATTATATCTTGGAATTTAAATTTTGAGTTTTTAATAAATAAATAAACTGTAATGATTAACTTATATTCAAATCAAAATTAAGTCTTTATTTATGGGGATCACCCCGTAAAACTTTGGTGATATTATCGTAAATGTTGAACTAAATGGAAAACGTTGTCCGAAGCTGTAAATCTAGTTGCTCAAAAACAGAAGTATCACGTCCGATGATGTCGAAAGATATTTGTTGATTAGTTTAGACTAGTTGTAGTTTCAAATGATTTGCTTGAAGACGACCTTTCAATTGCGTATATAAGAACAGGATTGACATCATCTAGTATTTAGTATACGGTCCCTAAAGACACCATCTGGTCTTTACTAGTTGCATGGATCGGGATCGGTCCACTCGCTAGAAATTTTCTAAATTGTTTTGCATATATTCCGTGCATAAACTTGCAGAACCGAGGGGACTGTGCTTTGGCTCAATAATTGTAAATGCCGTAGAGGCTGCAAGTCACCGACTGCCATAATTTCTGATCTTCGAATCATGTACTACTTTATTATTGGGTTATTTTTAAGGAGTAAAAGCATTAACGGTAAGTCAAAATATAGATTGGAGAGTATAAAAGGATCATTACAAAAGATAGGTGGTTACGGGAGTTTTTATATCCTACATTTTATAAATGGAAGCAAAATTGAGTCTAACCCATTCACTTTTCATGATCATGAATGGGCCGGTCCAAGTTCCAAAGGGTAGCCAAATTCGTAATTCTTCAAAAATAAGTACTCTAACCAAAGCAAAACTGAGTCACACTCAAAGTTCCGATGGAGTGCCCAAATCATAGTTCTTTAAAAATAAGGACTCTCCATTTGGTACCTTAAAATATGGCAAACAAAGCTTCCTCTACTTCTGGGATCTTATGGGGTATGCTTTCTTAAATAATGAATAAAATAATAATCATTAACTGGTCAACCATGTGCACTGTAAAATTTAAGCATCTTAATCTAAGTTCGGATCCAAAGAGATGCCTTTCGGACTTCCAATAATGAATAAAAGTATCATGCCAACATCATTTCATAAACACCGTTCATCTCTCTGTTTCATTAATTACAAGCTAGAACGATGTCACCTCCCAAAGACAGAACATTAAATGATGCTATTGGACATATCATATGGCTTTCCACTTGCAGAAATCAATAAACCAATCAAATCATGTAAAAAATTGCAATAAGTGAGAAAAAGGAAGACAAAATCAAGCATCTACACTTCTACGCAAGGGGGAAAGAACCAATCATGTGATGCTAACTCCAGATGAGACTGTTGGATCTGAGAGGACTTTTTTGCTTGAGAAGAATTCTAATCTGAGCCTTCTGACACTCCAATTTTGTACCCCAATGCCTATTTTTTGACCCAATGGCTTTAACAACTCTTGGAAATTCAACAAACCCTTTAATCCCTCTTTTTATATGAGGATTTTCAGGTTCTGGGGATGGTCTCCTGTGTATTGCCATGGATAAAATCTTACAGTCATTAGCATTACATCTCTTCTCTCTCAATACCAATTTGCTTGGCTTTTTAGCCTCAAAACCATCATGAACATTTCGATTATCAATATTTCCTAAAAGCACCGACATTTTTCGCTGTCTACTGGGGACTAAATCATTGACGTTGTCAAGACTTACTATTGGTTTTTCCCCCAGAACCAACCTCTTTGGTTCGCTTGACACGTACGCTTCATGACAATGACCATCATCTATGATCTTATGATCATCCAAAACAAATCTGCTAGATTTTCCTGATAAATTGTTGATACTAACATGAGCATCCTTGTCTTTTTCTTTCCCTCTAGTATATTTTTCCAACTCTGACATCTTTTCCTCAAGATACATCCTTGCTTCAGCCAATTTCATCTGGACTCTCTCTTCCCTCAGAACTTCTGCCATTCTCATCATCTTCCTTTCCTCTTCCATCTCTCTCCTTAACTTATCGATCCCTATCTTATCTGAAGACAATTCCTTAGCAAGTTCTTCACACACTCTCTCTAATCCTTCTCTTCCTCTTCTTTCTTCTGCCAATTCCTTAGCCAGCTTCCTATTCATGTGCTCAACTTTCTTTCTCGCCTTCCTCTCATATTCAAGCTCATTCTTCAGTTCACTTATCTGGGATCTTAAGTAATCGAGCTCTGACTCCATTACTGACCTGAGAAATGTGAGATGCTGTAGACTTTGAAGGCGCTTGGTTTCGTGGGTATGGGCATTATGATGGGAGAGATGCGACTGAGGATTATAAAAAGGGTTTTGATAAAGTTTCCAGGCTGGGCAAGTGGCAGTGTTGATGGGTTTTTGAGACACGGTTTGATTTATAGGGCTTTCAGGAGTCCTACTGATCCCCATTATTGTCGTATCTTTCTCTTCTTCCATATCTTCTTCTTCTTATACTTGTTGGTCTTGTTCTGGTACTTTCTATATGAGATCAGGTTGTTTTGCTTTATTATTGAAAGTTTAGGCCTCTTGCGTTTCTCCTTTTGTTGTGGTGGGGGGGCGGCGGGGCGCGCACTTCTTTAGCTTTTTCTTTGCATTTTTCTATAGGTTACTTTTTAAGTGATGGGAGTAGATATGGGACAGGCTAATTGTACTGGAAAAATCGCCTTAAAGATGCCGATAGTAAAAGGGATTGATATGTCACATGCCACCTTCGGTAATCAATTCCATAGCGAGCATTGGTCTTAAAGATTCTTTTTTTTTTTCGCCTAGGATCCATCTAAGAAGGCTTTCTTTGTTACATAGAAGGGCAGTTTAGTTGTTACGTAGGTTGTACTAAACAAAAGGAATAGACCGGATTGAATAGTCAATCCAATTTGGACTTATCTGATCGGTTCATAAACTATGAACTGGTTTGACCTGGCATGAAGCCCACCGATTAGGCAGGAAGCCAACCCCTCCAAACTAGTGGATCAATCGATTCATTGACCTGCCAACCCAATCCAGTTTGAAATGATGGGTCGATTAGGCTGGGTCTTTGGGTCCTCCAAAAAAAAAAAAACAAAAAAGGTAAATAGGAAAAAGAAAAACACAATTTGACATTTCAAAAGCAAAGGAAGAAAAAAAATGAATGTGGATTACTATTTTCAAAAGCAAAGTAAGATTGCAAACTTTGATAAAATAGAGTACTATTTTAAATGTAAGCATGAGAAAATAGATAATAGGATTGTAGCCTTTGACAAATGCACATAAAAATTTTTGAAATTTAAGTTTTGAAGTAGACTACAAAATGAAATGGACAACGTGCAGAAATTTATAAATAGTAGGCTTGTAGGCTTTAGTAATGATGCGCATGCAAATTGTTTAATTTGAACATTGTGTGGTGGGAAAAAATTCCAAATGTTTAGATACATTATACCATATGCGAGAAGATTATATATATTTGTATCTGTACATTCATTCGATTCTTTACACAAACAAAAAATCTACTCATTCTTTTGTGCATGTATTTGTTTCTATGCTTCCATCTACTCAACTCTTCACTCAGCTCCTTTTTGTGCTTTCAAATTTTTCAATTTAATTAACTCATAAATTATTTTTACTACCTATATTTAAGTGTCTTCCACCGAATATATTTTTTTTCTAGTTCCAAATCATCAACTTACAGTTTTTCCATATTAGTATTTTCTTTTTACACTAATCGAAAAAATGGTAAGTTTCTTCCATCGTTCATCTTCTACTAAGAAGGAGAGATACGAAAAATGTGATAAGGGACAATTTGTTTAACGTGAACTAAAGCAATTTTTTTTATGTAGAGGATTATGATCTCCACAACTTCATCAACGAGCGATTATTGAATTTAATGTAGGCTTTGAGCACATGACTCCTAGTAAATAAAGTGAACCGTTGCTATGAGAAGACCGCGAGGAGGAGATGGAAGAAGAAGAGGAAGACAAAGTTTAGGAAGTATTGGAGGAAGAAGTACTAGGCCACATATGTGGCAAAGCCAGCTCCATAGGTAAACCACCTATATCACTTAAATTTGACATTTTTACTAAACATTTTTGTAAAATTGTAGAGGAAGATGGGAGTACCTATGCGTATGGCAACTATTGTCAATCAAGTTATGCATGAAAGAAGAGAGAAGGCTATGGAACTTTAGATAAGCATATAAGATCGAAGCAGCCAATAGAGTTGAGCATAGATGTAGTGAACCACTTATTAGGTCCGATTCTTGAACCTGTTCAAGATTCCTGTAACTATCATCGGTACCTGTAGGTGGATTTCTATGCCGTCTCTGAATTAGAGATAAGGAAAATTTGGCTAATCCCGAACCTGTAACTCCAACTTATATATAATTCGATAAACGTCATGTAAAATGATACTATTAACGCTATCATTTCAAATCCAAATCACATCTAAACACATGTACTTAAAATCTCTTGTCACATCATACATCATATATATATATATACCATTAGGATCTGCATTCCTGATAAGTAGGCATAGCCCATGATTAATCTCGTGGCCCTAGGTGGCTCAAAAAGATTACAAATCCAACCTTATACATACATATATTTACATTACAATCCGAAGGTCAAAACCTGTAGATCTTATTTACAAGCACTACAACATCATGTATAGGACATCCTATTACAAAATAACAGAGGTTTCAAAATGGAAACTAAAGGCTTGTTTGCCTCTATTGACGCTCTCCAAAATCATGAGTCTCCAATAACTTATTATTCAGTATATGTACTTGAGGTTAGTAAAAAAATACTAACCCCTCAGCTTCTTAAGAAGCAAAGTGAGTACATAATCAAGCAACCTAACAAATTATTAAGTGAGTACAACGAAGTCACACAACAATAACCAACAATATTATCAAATACTTCGTAAGTGATTACTCAAGCAAGCAAGTTTTCAACTCAAAGCTATACTCATAGGAAACCCAATTCAATTTCTTACATTTTAATATCACTATGATCTTACTTAATGAACTTTTCCTTATAATTCCATTTTTTTTCCAAACTCATAACCTTTTCATTGGAGACCATTTCAAGTCTCTCCTATTTACTCACAAGTCATAAATACTTTTCAGTTCACCCAGGTAGAGCTTGTCAACTGGTAGATAAACTACCCTCATGTACTTTCCAAAACTCAATGTTTTATCAGCCAATTAAGACATCCTTTACATACTCTTTTTAGTTAGAAACATTCAATTTGCCTTTCACCTGCCTCGAGCAAAAAGGGTGACTAGATCCGCATAGGTCACTGAACCGGGCCGGTTCATCAACCGTACCTCAAACCTATCCGGGTTGACTCAAAGATCACACCACAAACTTACCAAGCAAGGAATAGGACTTTCCTTACATTAAGTGTTTTGGGTTAGTAGGTACTTACAGCCTAAACCCCATTTGATTTGTCCAATTCCCAAAATCAGTTAGGTAGCGTTTGGTTGCTACAAAATTGTGGTACTAGACTGGACAAATTTTTTTGTCCTACATTTTATTGACAAAAATGATGTAAGTACTGGACAAAAAAAGGAATATGATACTGGACAAAAGGGCTAAATTTTGTACCATGTGTAATTCAGTACAAAATTCGTGGTATTGGATAAAAAGTTAATTTTTTCAAACTCCCTAAACTGTTCTTCCATTTCTTTTCTCTTGCATCAGACAAACAAAAAACCCTTTCAAGACAAATACGTAACCTAGGTTCCATCCGTGCGACTCTAGCTGTGGACTTCGTCTTGCAATCGATCGCCGTTTAGTTGTCGTCTAGTTGTCAACGTCTTCACGCCGCAGGTCACCACGAGGTTCATCTACTTGTGTTGTTTCTCCCTTACTTGCTTTTCTATCTTCCTCGCATGCTCTCCGTCCGATTGTCGTCGCTTTCTCTGTTGCTGTGCTCTATGTCATAACCTTGTGTCATTGGCTTACTCTATGTTGTCGGTCGTTTATGCTTTTTTTTCTTTTTCTTTTTTAAAATTTCTCTATGTCATAAATTAAAGCAAATTATTGTAATGCAATATATATTAATTTGTTATAATATTAATATAATTAACATTAAATATAATTTATAATTTTTTACGATAATTTTTAAAAATTACTAATAAAATTTTTAAAATGTGTTATATTATTAAATATAACTTAAATTATTGTAATTTATAATATGAATTATTAATTTTTTTAATCAATGGATTTACACAAATTATTTTATGTAATTTATAGTATTACATGAATTAAATAATCTCTTCAAATAATATTTTCTTATAATAATATCAAATATATATAAATAACCATGATATCATTAAAAATTGTATAATTGTCAAATTTACTATGTTCATGTAGTACTTCGCAATTCCAAACAATGGAGAGCACAAAAATCCTTGTCCAGTATTGAACATACCAAACGAGGTACAAAAAAAAAATTGTCCAGTTTTTCTTTTTTTGTACTATTCAGTACTACTTATATAGTTCAGTACCAGTAACCAAACGCTACCTTAGGTATACTTTAATGAAGTTCACATGTCAACGATCAGTTTTTCATTTTATTATCCATTTAGATAATTCATCATTACCAAGAAAACAATGATATGAACTCAACCAGTCATAAAAACCCCATCCAATAAGCTAAAAATAATCGAGCATTACATCACAATCATAAAGCATTCAATAATTTATGTTCATTACATCACATACAATCGGGAACAGTACAATCAAATTCCGCACCTAACTTTCATTCTAGGATTTCTAGAATGTTCCCTTTTTCTCAAAATCTAACCATATCAGGATACACAACCAGCCATCAGCAATCCAACATAATTCAACAATCCTCCTGCATTGATTATAGTAAGTGATTGTACAGGGTGATTTTAGCCAACAATAACCGGTCCACATTATCAACCACTTATACCCAAGAGATGTGTTAAGGGGATACTCACCTAAAACAATATATGCCAATCCAAATAGTTGCACCATCCAAATTCCTATGTCCTCCTCGCTCAACGAAAATACTTAAATCATTAGTATACCAATCAATGTTACTCTATTTACTCTATTGAACTCTAAATTGCTAATTCAGTATTCCAAACCCCTAAATTCCATCCTGACCTCATATAATCCACCATTTTTCTACAATATCTTATTCATATACATATGGGTATATTACACTCTATTATATATTAATGTAATTAAATTCCAATTCGATTTTGTATCAAATCGTATAGTTCCAAATTATCACAATTTTGCACCGAACGCTCTCGTTTTTGTTTCATAACTAGCCTAAGCTTTTTAACATCATATTATACTTCAATGAACCTCAAATAAACATCAAATTTAACTAATCAAATCAAATTCCCCAATTTTTCTAATGATTGAATTCGGCTAAAATAGGGTAATTAGCTTGAAAAATTCACTAAAAATAGAAAATGACTTCAATTTGAACAATTATTGATTTGGTGATCTACTACATAATATAAGGATCTTATATACTAAGAATTACATAAAAATACATCATTTTCCCTATTCATTTTCCAATTTAATTTTCGACCAAAACAAGGTATTTCTTAAGGACCACATATTTTTTATTCAAATTTAACAAAATAGAATTACCACATTAATATACGTACAAAATTATGCCTTAATACCAAAAATCATAATTTTCCATCAATATTTTATATTTTTAACAAAAATAGGAAGTTTCGAGTGTTATCGGGAATAACTCCATTCATCGGCCTCTAGCCACCACTGTGTTGGCCAAAGTCCTCCCCCGCCTAAAACCTTAACCCTAACTTAGCCTAGTAGTAGCTTCACCCTAACCCCTTCGACCAAACAAACTAAATCCTCCCTTATTTAATTATGATTTTTCTACAATTTCTTCAAATTCTTGATGCATCCTACGTCAATCTTGTTTTTCTTCCTCCCCTAATAATTGCATGTTGGAAATTTCAATTGCAATTTACCTAGAAAATTCGGATGAAATAAAGAGAGTTTTGGTTTTTTTTTTTTTTGTAATTTGATGATTTTAGTCTCCTTCTCTCTCTATTCTATATGTCTATATATATAAATATAATATATTACTTATACAGAAGTTTAAGTTTGTGTTCTGTTCTTTTTTCCTTTTTCTTTTGCTAGCCATATATATAACATATAATATAATATAATATGTATATTTTTACATGTATATATATATATTCCATTTATTTAATGAAATGAATGTTTTATTATATGTTTAATTAGAATAACAATCCCTTTCGGGCATTTCATAGACTATTTCTTCTATAGCCCCAAATTCATCCCACCAGTGTGCAAACTGCAATCATCAAATGGCTGAAGAAATCGCAGGCTCTTGTCTAAAATTAAAGCCAGACTTCACTTCTAAGTAGAACAATTCCCCCACTAGCTTTAGCTCTACCGCCTATGGTGGATCTTGTTCTTGTTATTTAGTCAAATGGTGGGACAGATTTAAAATGTAGGACAAGGTCGAGGAATCAGCAATCATCAAATGGTTGAAGAAATTGCAGGCTCATTCTAATTAAATATATAATAAAACATTCATTTCATTAAATAAATGAGCATTTAAAGACAATATAAAGAAGAAAATATAAACATTAGAAGAGAAGAGAGAAAGGAAAAGAAAGATGGAAAGATTAAAAGGATGGAAGAAGATTATGGTGTCTGGTTAAAACATTACCTAAGTATGTTTGCGTACTTAGGCTTATCTATGTTTCATTACCATAGAAGAGATGTCAATGTTTAGGAGAGAGAGGAGAGGAGAGGTGTGAGGTAGAAGGTGGTCAGAAGTATTGACCAGAGGGAAAGAGAGGTTAGGTGTTTGAGTTCTCAAACCATTGAAGTTAGGCGGAGAAGATGGAAGGAAGGTAGAAGTGTATCAAAAGAAGGTTGAAAGAGAGAGAATATTTGTTCTGGGCTTCCGAAGTTTTGGTTCAGAATGGACCTTACTTCTGCTTAAATAGAAATTCATTTCACTGTTGTGAACAGTAAAAGTACTTTTTACTGTAGTGAACAGTGATTTTTGTTGGGAATATTACTATTTGCATATTAATTTCCAAAATTGTTTTCGGCAGACAATTTCCACTTGTCATTTAAACCGTAGATGATGGTAAACATTACAAAAAGAAATAGTATAGTATTAAAATACTATTCCTTACATAAATTCTATGTATTTTGTTACAAGTGTAACAAAATACTTACATGTGATTCCTACAGATCTCTTAAATTGATGCCATAACAATTGTCTTCATTACTTTCTCCACTATATGTTGATTCAGTGGAGTCTTCATTTGCATTCTTCAAATCTTCATTGGATTTCTTTAGATGTTCCAGAGCATTCTCTAGTAACTCCTTCATTTGTTCTAGAGTTTTAGTTTTAGCCATGGATGACATTAAGAAACTTGTATTCGAAAAACCATGTCATAACCCATGATATGCAGATGTGCATAAAATATAAATACCCGAAAGGGATTCAATGTTTTCCAAAAATGTTATGAACCTGCTCATTATGAGCAACCTTTTGATGGATCCTAGGGGACCTAAGATGGACTTAGGTAATCCTATTCTACAGATGATAAGAATTAAACATTCAAAGTATATATTGCGGAAACATTAATTAAAAACATTAACATTCAGAGTAAATATTAAACCTCCAGATGGCGGCTTAGCCAGTCCGTATGGGGTTTTAACATTAAATTAAAGAAAATAAATAACAAGAACAAGATCTACCATAGGCAACAGAGCTAAGGCTAGTGGGGAATTGTTCTAATTTAGTTCCGTTACTGGGAATTCTTACAAGGAGATGCCTCTCAAAAACGATAAAGGAAAGCATTGAATCCCTTTCGGATTAGCCTACAGAAAGGATTAGCCTTGTTCTTGTTATTTGTAGGGAAGGTCTTTTGTAGAACATTTATAAAAAAAGATGTATTCCCCACTAGCCTTGGCTCTGCCACCTGTGGTGGATCTTGTTCTTGTTATTTATCAGTCCCACCATTTGACTTTGAATCTTCTGGTCATGATGGACGTCTAGGTGCATTTATCCTTTCGGTATTCGAAAAACCATGTCATAACCCATGATATGCTGATGTGCATAAAATATAACATGGTTTTATTGAAAGGTTGGTCATAATCAGCAGGTTCATAACATTTTTGGAAAACATTGAATCCCTTTTGAGCATTAGGACAAGGTCGAGGAATCAGCAATCATCAAATGGCTAAAGAAATTGCAGGCTCTTGTCCAAAATGAAAGTCAGACCCCATTTCTAATTAGAACAAGATCCACCACAAGCGGCAGAGCCAAGGCTAATGGGGAATTGTTCTAATTAGAAATGGAGTATGACTTTCATTCTAGACAAGAGCCTATGATTTCTTCAGCCATTTGATGATTGCTATTTGGTTTAGATAAACCGCATGATGGTTCATCCGAGATCATTAATGGAGCATTGTGTTTGGGGGGCGTGGCAACAAGCTAAGACCGAACATTTGTAAGTCCCCTTTTTGTGGGAACTTCCTTTTCCTTTCCCTTATCCTTTCTGGGAGGTATCTCCCTGTAAAAATTCACAGGTAAGGAAGTCGGGAAGAGAATTAGACTTGCCATTAATATGCTTAATTTCAAAATAAAAAACAAATAAAATTGATTGCTATCTGGAGAAAATATGTTTTGATGCTAAATTTTGAACATCTTTTTCTAAAACATTTTTTGTTGCTTTGCAGTCAATTCTTAAAAGAATTTTTTTATTTAATAAATCTCTTTAAAATTTGGAAATCGTTAAAACAATTGCTAAAATTTCTTTTTAATTGTGGAATAATTCATTTGACATTCATTCCAATGTTTGGATATAAACTAGACTATGCATTCTTTCCCATTCATTTTCTATTTAAAGATTCCTCCAAAACCTATATCAGACACATCGGTTTCTACTATTTTTGGTAGAATTGGGTCTGCTATATGTATGCAAGGAATTTCCTTAATTTTATCTTTAATTTATTTGACTACATTAGTGTGTTTGTCAAACCATTTGGGTGGATTTTTCTTCAACCTATGGTGAAGAGGTTTACATAAAATATTGAGATGCTTAAAAAAATCTACTACATAATTTAAACTTCCTAAGAAATGCTGGAGTTGAGTTTTGTCTAGTATTTCATCAGGAAATTTTGAAGCAAATTCTATGGATCTCTTAATTGGTGTTAATGTGCCATTTTGAATATCGAATCCTAATAACCTAATCTTGGTATGGAAAAGGGATATCTTAGAAGGTGATACCACTAGGCCATTCCTTTTTACTTTCGTGATGAAAGCCTTGACATGCCTAAAGTGTTGGTCTAAGTTTAGAGAAAAGACTAACACATCATCGATATAAACAATTATAAAAATTGAATAATTGTTAAATATTTCATTCATTATCCTCTAGAATTCAGAGGGTGCAATTTTTAATCCGAAGGGCATGACATTCCATTCATACTGTCTAAGAGGGACAGTGAATGCAGTTTTATACCTATTCGATTTTTTAATCTGGATTTGCCAAAACCTAGACTTCATATCAAACTTAGAGAATACTTTTACATTATGTATTCTATTAAGTAAGTCTTTTTTATTAGGTATTGGGTGCCTAATCCATTTTAATACATTATTTAGAGACTTATAGTTAATTACTAACCTAGGTGTGCCTCTTTCAATTTCTGCATTTTTATTAACATAAAAAGTTGAGGAACTCCAAGGTGATTTAGATTTGCGAATTAACTTTTTAGCTAACAAATCATTAATCTCATTTTGGCAATGTCTTAAGACATCGTTGTTCATTTGTGAAGGTTTGGCCTTCGTTGGGATATTTTTCTCATCAAAATTACCTTCATATGGTAATTCCACAATATGAGATTTCCTATCCCAAAATGCATTAGGTAAAGTGGAGCATATGGTTTTTCTGATCTCACTTTCTAATTTAGAAATCCTATCTTTGGTTAGATTTCTATTGATTTGATCTTCAATTCTATGAAGATTTAATTCATCGTTAAAGAAGAATAACTTATTCTCCTTGCATTTGATCAAACAGTTTAACTCAGATATTAAGTTTTGTTTGAGTTCATTTGGTTTGGGGTTTTGAAAAAAAATTAAAATAGATTTGGTTTCTGAGATAATTTGTTTCAATCCCTTCATTGTTAACCTTAAAAGGTTGAATTAGGTTAATAAAAGGTGTTTCTAAAATTACATTTTGCTTCAAATTTTTAACTAAAATGAAGGCAGTTTTATAGGAAACATTATCTTTTATTACCTCAGCATTTGAGAATTTGAAGTTAATGCGTAATTTGTTATCGGAGGCAGAACTTAGATATTGGGTTGTTTTTTCAAAATATTTTGTTGGAATTAACCCTTCTTTAATGCAATTTAAATCTACACCTGTATCAAATAGCACAGTAGTTTCTAGGATGAATTCATCATTTATCCTAATTGCGACATTAATTATCCATTTCCTAGTAGTGATTTCTACTAATTGCATTAAGTAATCTGAATTAACTAAGTTATTTTCAGATTTTTCATTGATTGAGTTTTCATATTCAGAATCACCTGAATATTCTTTGACATTTTTACTTTTGAATTCAAAGAATTCATTCTGCAATTCGTTTTGCATTAGTTTTAATGCTTTGATTTCTTGTTTTTGGATCTTTATTTCATTGTGAAGCTCATTTATCTTAATAAGTCTATGATCTTTCATTTTTCTCCTATTGAGAATATCATTTAAATTATAAGTTAAATTATTAGAAATTGAAGATGTTGGCTTGGCCTTTTCCAACCATCTTAATTTCTCATTATCTGGCATTTGATTTAACTTTAGAAGGAATTCTTCTTCTTCCTTAGTTAGAACATTGACTTCATTTTCAAAGGATGATGTAGATCCAATATCTTTGATTTGAATCCCATCTTCATCTGTTGATGATGAAATGTTACCAAAAGAGTATCCTTCTTCCGCAAATATTTGTAAGATATCTTCCATAACATGTTCATCCAAATTTAAGGCATCAAGTTTTTTACCGATTTTACATTTATCAGCGATATGCCCATATTTTCTACATCTGTAGCATTTGATTCTTGAAAAAGGTTGCTCATAATGAGCAAAACATTTATATATATATATATATATATATATATATATATATATATTCCATATATGTATGTATATATATATGTCCATATAATCTACACATTAAAAAAAATATAGCACATAACATATATATACATACATATATATATATATATATATATATTCATTTTATATTACATGTATATGTACATTATTCCATTTTCAACATTATTGCTTAAGCCTAGGTCATCACAATAAATAAGTCATAGTAACAAATATTCCAATCCAGTAGTTCGCAATCATGTAACCTATTTTGATATTCTATTGAAAGGCAAAAAGTTGCCCTAGTAGAATACTTAGCCAAATGTCACCTATCATAGAGTCATGCATCTTCTACTCACCACTTGGAATACGAATAGGAAGCTTTGAATTCAAGCTCACAAATACACGATGCAACAAACCACTATGAAACTATATTAGAATAGTAAGTGTGAATTAGCTACTATTTTTTATTCTCTTGATAATAAAGTTTCTATTTATATTGATATATAGGCCAATCTATGACGAGATGATTCTTACACTATAATTACATATCATTAGATATATGATGTATAGCAAATACATAAGAGACTAATAGTGCTTAAGATTGTTAACGAATGCCATATAACATAAAATATTTTTCGTATAAAAAGTATTATTTTAAGTGAATACTTATTGATGAAAAATATATTTTCAATCGGTTTTGACAATTCGGCTACAAACATTGCATCCATTGATGAACTTGAAGTATTGTATCAGCCCACACTAGGTGGGCTTTTTTCTACATACAATGTGTATACAATATTTTAAATCTTTGCGTTAAAGTTAATTGGAATTATTTAGATTTTAAGGTGTCCCATATAAGACAAGCAGTTGGCTTTTTAATTGACCATCCATCTATCAATAAGGCATGTAGGGAATTTTTTATCGATAACAAAATGCGACTTGAAAAAATTTAGAAAAGACATTAAGCATAGATAAAATTCTACATATCGACTTCTAGAAAATATAGTTCACTATAAAGATGCATTATGTTTTTTTGATATGATAAATGTCCCAGACATTCCACTACACTCCGGCAATTGGGACATATGTAGTAGAACACTAAATATGCTTAAAGGTTTCCACGAGTGTACTCTAACATTTTCTCAAGTGTACTAGGTTTGTATTCACTTTCTCCTAATAAATGTCGTAAACATACTATCAGTATTGCTTGAAGCTTGAAGCAACCCATTTCTTTAGATAGCTATTAATGAAATGGTTGCAAAGTGATTGATATATTATAAACAAATTCCTACCATTTATCTTGTTGCTTTTATTTTAAATTCATGTTGTAAGAAAGACATACTTTTAGAATATCTCAATCTGTATTATCAAATTATTGACATAAGACACCTATGTCGTTACTATGACACAAGAACTATGACAAGTGATCCAAGTAATAAAAAACTTATTTTCTAACTTTTTTACTACATATGGTAGTCAAGTTCATGTAACTTCCTCATCGTCTCTCAATTCATATGGTGTTACGTATGGTCGTACCCTCCCTGTGCAATAGATGATGGGGACAAAGGTTGAAGCAACATCATGTCGGTTTGAGTGAGTACACAAAACTTGACCACTATTTCAACAAAAACTTTGAACATAAGAAGACTTATCCGATTATCTCTCGAACTATGATAGTAGTATCATGGACTTCAACATCTTGGATTGGTGGAAGAGACATAAGAAGACTTATCCGATTTTCTCTTGAATGGCTCACCAAGTTCTTACTACTCTTGCATCAACAATGGCTATTGAAAAAGCTTTTAGCACAGCGAGCTTTATCCTAACACAACGGCGATCAAGACTGTCGCCTATCAATGACTTTGTCTCATCGAGAAGAAGCTCTACTAGCTCAACACCTAATCTCAGGTAAGATGCAATTGTTGAATAATATCTATTTTCATTATATAATTGTATTATAAGAAAAATTAATTTATAAGAGTAGTAATATTACTTTATTTATTTTTTGCACTTAGAAATAATCGATGCTAGTTCACTCTCTCCCCAACCTATGACCCATTGGGTTAGGGCCGAGCCCAAGCTGGTTCTAAACTGATTTGGTGTCTGGCGTTGTCAATTATGCATGATTAGCCCTCATTTTGAGATTGCTAAATGTGTCGTTTGTGAACATTTCATTGTACCATTGTTAATGATTTCACTAATATTCCCAATATTATGCCCATATTCGAGAATAAAAGGAATGCGATGTGTTATCAGGAATGGATGCAGGACTAATATATTGGGAAGTTGAACTTTTTATTATCATATCAATATGGAATTATCTATAAAATAAATTCTTTTTCACTCATAGTTATCTCATGTGTTACGAGAAAGTTTACTTACTAATATTATAACAAAGTAAAACATATAACATCATTCGTAACACAAAAGGTAAATTCCTAATAGATCTTCAGCACTTATTAAAATAACCATGAAGAGCCCAAATGCCATGTCACCTTCAAAAAATGATGTGGCTTTCATTTTCTAGAAATTTTAATATCCACTTTAGATAATAATAATAACACGTAGTTGAGCAATCATGCAGAATAATTACCCCAAATGTAATTCCTACATCAGGTTGTTGTGTTACTTAAGAGTAGCTATGCTTATTCGATCTCTCTTCATGGCAAATCAATTAACCCTTTGACATAGGAAAATTGATTGTTTTATTAAGAAATAATTATAAATACATATTCAAAATTATTGATTAACTGCAACTACATTTTTTGAACTCATAAAACGTGACTTCAGTTTCCTATCTATATAGAAGATATGTAAATACTTTCCAAATTGTTGCTATAATGTGAAAACTATTTATTAAAAGGATTGTAAATAGAGATGATTTAAGAAATTTAGCAATAATTTGTAGTATATATATGTATTTTCAGTAGTTATGTGAATGTAATAAAAGAATTCTTTAGAAGTTTAAGAGATCTATTCACAGTTGTCTTGCAATTTTAAGAATAATTTTACAATTTATCCTATTAATAATAAGGTATAAAGTTGAACATGCTATCTAAACTTTGGTCAAAAGTTCAATTTACTATTTGAACTTTTAACTTGTCAAATTTGAAACCCAATCAGAACTTTTCACACCAGCAAAAACAAACAACAAATATTAAAAAAAGAAGAAGGAGAAGAAGAAGTGTGCCACTCTTCATAAAAGCACTATAAGCAGCCTCAAAATCAATAAAATAAACAATTTTACTAGTAAAATCTAAAAAAAAAATAATGAATATAAAAATAAATTGAATCTATTGCTTTTTTCTTTCAATATGTAGATAACAAAAAAGTGAAAATAATAATAATAATAATTCTTTTCACTTAATGATCTATTATTCTTCACCAAATACGAAACCCATGACAACACCTCAAATTTGAACTTGCCAACTAAACTCACTTTTGATCTCCACGAAGCTCATCGAATTTCATTTATATTTTTTCTTAATTCTTCCTATCCACCAATCCAAACCTTGAAAGCCATTTGTCAATTACCCTAAATCTACACTTCCACCACCATTTTAAACCATGAAACCTACCCTAAATCTAAACCATGAAATCTAGAACCCAAATCTTCTTGACAACATAACCAACCCAAACTAAAAAACCCATCCTAGGAGCTATAGTCGTAGTTACAATTGCTAAGAGATAAGTGAGAAACAGTGAAGAAGAGAGAAAACATGATCTCTATGGACACAACTTTCATGACTACAGCTAAGGTGACATCTTCAAAGGGTGGTGTAGCACCTTGATGACTCCATTAAAGAGATTGTGTGGTAATATTGCATGTAAACAACAGGGTTATTAATAGATCTTGAAGAATGGAGTTTGGAGAAACTATTCTTCTTTTTTTTGGTTTATTTTTTAATTTAGTAATTGTTTTTAATAAAAAGTTATGTGTAAATTTAAATAAAATGGGGGCAAAGTTTTCAACTTGATAAAAGGATTAAGCCCCCAATACCATGTAGAGCTTACATGGAGTCCTACTGGTCATCTAGCATATTTTTATGACACATTAGCCATGTGTCACTCTATAATTGGACGAATATACTAACTAGGAAGATGGTCGTAACACTGATTGGAAAAGTTTCAAATGGGTATTAGATTTGATAAGTTAAAAGTTTAAGTAGTAAATTAAATTTTCGATCAAAGTGTAGATAATAAATTCGACATTATCCCTAATAATAACAAATTACACATACCAAGCTTAATTTTGAAGGTTGTAGGAATCATAGCAAAAGTGAAATGTAAGTACTAGTAATTTAATTGAATAACAAATGATGAAATATTTAGTATTAAATATGTTTAATGATATAATATAGTAAAAATAATTTTAAAAAATAAAAAAATAATAATTAAAATTATGAAATTGGACTAAAAAATTTATGTGTACCCTAGCCATCTTAGTTAACTAATCCATGGTTAATTAGAAACTAATACATATCTAAAATGAACAAAAAAATTTAATGTATTTGATAAAAGTCATATCTTTGTAATATTTTGAAAACATTAAGGACTCTAATAAAAGAAGAAGAAAAAAAGTTGATAACTCAAATAGATAAGTAAAAAATATTAAAAACTAAAAAATGTACTTTTCGTTTTTCTTTTATTCCTACTTTAAGCATTCAATACTTCTATATCTTTATTACTAAATACCATGAAGGCCTTTTCAGTATCTTTAATATTTTTATTGTTTTACATTTAAGATTTTATAATATAGTCCTTTTACGGTTCTTTTCAATGTGCAAAAGCTAGCTAACTAGGGTTACAACAATCAATTATCTTAATTCACATACCTTTTCTATACTTAAAATGGCTGTTACCTGCCAACACCTACTCATTAAGATAACTCACGTACCCAGTATTCTTCCCCGCCCATGTTCAAGTTCTTAATGTATATGATATTATTTAGTGCATTTATTGCTATACCTTCTCATATTATTCTAATCTCCATTTTTCATATGCCGCTTGCTTTTTCTGCTTTAATGCTTTGGTACAGTATTTTTTATTTTCATTCTACTTTTTCAATGAAAATTCTAGGAAAAAATTACTGCCCTAGTCACCAGGTATGTGTTTTCTCTTTTGCTTTTTAGTTTTTTTTTTTTTTTTTTGAAAAAAAAATCATGTTAAGTATGTTAATGTCTGTCTTTCCTAACTCTTGACTCTTTTTTTTTTTTTTCAATGGAAAATACTAGAAAAGAATTAGTGCTTTGGTCACAAGATATGTGTTTTTCTCTTTTGTTTTTTAGTTCATATATATATATATATATATGTTTGTTTTATCACGTATTTGAATGTTCCCACCTTTATTTCCTAAATCTTTACTATTTTCGATTTTACATGAAAAGTGCAAGAAAGAAAATTACTGCTTTAATCACTAGCTATGTGCTTTTCTCTTTTATTTCTATTCCTTTTTTTAATCGTGCATTTGCATATTAATGTCTTTTTTTTTTCCTAATCCTTAAATGAAAAATGAGGTAAAAAAAAAAATGTTTTGACAGCATGTTCTAATCTACCCAATAGCCATCAAATCCCGAGACTAAACTTTCTTGCACAATTTTTTTTTTTTTCAATTTCCTCTCTTAGAATTCCAGTCGTCTAATTTTCTTTGCGGACTTTAATGTACTCTTTTGAATTTATGATAAATTTTTTGGAATGATTTTAGTTTTATGTTTTTAGCAATTTAGCATAACAAAGCGCAGGAGGTTTAATTATATAATCTGCCTTCTTTTCCTTTTTTTCTACGTCATCTTATGTTTATTAGAAAAACAGATGGCCAATATACTCTTTATATAATAAATCTTGCAGTTGGTGCGTCACATTTGGATTTTATTTTTATCACATGGTTGTTGTGTTTTTTTACTGCAATGTTGGTTTTACTTTTGTATTTACCTTTTTTTTTTCGCATACTTTATGTTTTCTTATGAAAATGACTTTATTTTAACAACAATTCTCAAAAAGTACAGTATTTCAAGGGCTAAGAAGCATGTATCTTCTCAAAGGATACAAGTAAACAATCTATTGTAGTCATTTCTCAATGGAAGTATGATTTTCCACCGTTGCTTTCTTTTTATTTTTCTAATAGAATTGTACTACAACAAAATAAATACATAACAATCTCTTTTCTGAACATGTAATTTTTTATTCTTAATACATACAGCTATAAACATTATTGAGTCTAGATAGAAGGACTCTCTTATGATATAAGAAAAATCAATCGAACAAGTAAGGTTAAAAAGTAGTTGTAAACAGAAAGTGAATTATATACCATGTTTTGAATTTTTATAATTTCGTTCACCTTCATCACATTTTTTACATTGAAACTATAATATCCAAGCATCACAAATTTTTTATGCTTTCACATTTTATATAATTTATTTACTTGAGGCTCATCTCCATTATTTCTCTTTCCATAGTCTTTGTCAAGGTGTAAAAAGTTACAATAAAAGAGCAATACTATATGAGAGGGCTCTTGGTGAGAGAAGTCGATTCTAGAGACTAACAATGCATTATGGTAAAAAATGCATAGCAAAGCTTTTGAAATAACACTTTTACTAGTTGGGCATGATGAAGGATGTATATCAAGTTGCAAAGATCTATAAGAGGGCTAAGAGTAAAAGGGAAGCCCAAAGACTACACAATTCATTACAAGTATTGTCACATCCATGGATTGTTACATAACACAAGCTTTGCTCTGGTTTACCTAGGACATGAAGAGGAATGGACTCAATCATGGTTGTAGTGGATAGGTTCGATATGGCATGTTTTACACCTTATCATAAAAAAGATTATGCTCCTTTTACTTGTAACCATTTCTTGTGGGAAATTTTATGATTACATGGAGTTTCACACAATATTATCTTAGATAGTGATGTAAAATTCCTAAGCTATTTCTAGAAAACCTTGTGGCAAAAGTTAGGAACAAAGCTTTTGTTTATCATATCATGCCAACCATAAGCTAATGGCAAACCAAGGAAGTAAACAAGTTATTAGAGTATTTCTTAGAGTTGCAAATCGAAAAAAAAAAATGATAGGTTAGAATATATGTCTAGTAATTATAGAATTTACATATGGTTAATCAATTCATAACTTAGTTAGAAGGTTACCATTAAAATTTTTTTATGGATAAAATCCTATCACTCCATTATTGCCATATCTTGAATCAAGCAAGGGTAACCAAAGTGGAGCTACAATAAACTAAACAAGTTCACAAAATACATCAACAAGTTTCTAGCCATCTTTAGTAGCAAACCGAGAGATACCAAGAGCAAGAAAATAAAGGAAGATACTAAGCTAATAGTTTAACTTAGAGATTTGGTTTGAATTGGCATCAGAAAGGACACATTTTTAGGTTAGGAAGCTATAAAAGCCTAAAGACCAAATGGTCTATTCAAGGTTTAGGAGCATATGGATGACAACGCATACAAGATGGAGCTACCAGGAAATTATGACAAAATGGCTATTCACTCAACATGTTATACTTAGATTTGCACAATCTTGAATAAGACATGTCGAATTTGAAGGCAAATCTTCATGAAACTTTGAGTAATGATGGAACCATGTACTTATCAGGTCAATTATTGGAGCAAGAGCTTGAGGGTTAACTAATTTGGTTTAAAAGGATCTTATTCAACCCCATCACAAAAGAAGGTAGATCTTGCTTAGAGGCCCATACATCACAAATCATGTCATTATAGAGCATAAGCTTTTTGGTGTGGACATAGGACATAGATGACTTTGTCAGTTCTATTAATGGTGTGCATTAGAAGCACTTCATTCAAACACCACCCCTAAAGTACTTAAACATAGTGCTATAGAAGGGGCTTGAGATTGCATCATAACTACTTCACTCCAATAGGTCCTTAATCCATTTGTTTGAATGACCTTTAAAGTAAGTTAGATTCTATCTACCTTATTTGGACGCTAAATCAAGCCATTCAAATGAAATCCCCCTTAGAGTAGAAGTTTAGAGCCACTACCTAACTTCGTCCAAATTCTACATTGTGCCATTCAAATGAAACCCCCTTGTGGCAAAGACCTAGAGATTTTGTATAAGTTCATTCAAATAGAAACTTTTCTCATTCTTATGAACTCCCCTAACATTTGAATGCTTCGAGACATCATCTGTACGAAGTCCAATAATTTTAGCATTTCACAGTTTTAATATCTATTATAATTACAATGTTATCCCTTAATACATGAGTTAATTATGATTTTTCCCCTAACTGTGATGGATACCGAGCAATATTCATTTGTACGTCAAATCATATTGAAAGTTTTGTAGTTTAATGCTCTTAGTGCATCATATCCTAAAAAATTGAACATATCACATTCCTTTTATAAATAACCCTATGGGATATTTAGTAGGCAACTCACACTTTTGTTTTGTTTATTGGAGTATTTCGACACACATGAGGAAATGGAACCACTCTTATGACATTTGTGGGGAAATATTTAAAGCGTCCATGCATACTCGAGCAAATCACATTGATCAACAGTGAAACTCTAGTTTAGTAATTGGAAATTTGAACTTACCAAAATATATACACACACGTATATATATATATATATATATATATATATATATCCTTGGTACAAATATGCTAACAGGTTCCCCAATGATTTGTAGGTTATGTTTCAATTTTTTTTAGGTGTAGCTCACAATCAAAAAGTTTCAAGACTCGATGCATTATACCTGTGCGTAAAAATCCCGCGGTTATCTCTTAATAAACCTTTTGAAATATCTCCAGATTTGTTGGATATCATTCTTATTTCAAAAGTTTTCTATATTTTCCATTTTCTGTGCATAATATTTTCACAATGTCTAGAAGACATTACGCAAGCTTTCCTCATAATTATATTGCCAATATAGAATATATATATATAACACACACGCACATAGCTAATGAAATAAATGGAATTGATGTATTTTGTAAATAGGGATATTACAACGACTGAAATGATTAAATAATTGCAATTTCTAATTGATCTACATAGGATTTGTTATTTATTTATAAGTAGTGCTCAATTTAGCTGAAAATAGTTTTTTCTTTTTTTTTTTGCGGTTATTTTTAACTTCACTAAAAGACAAAAAGTGAAAATGAGTAAAAATTCCTATTCTAAGTTGGGTCCATTCAAAATAATTTTCTGGTTGTTTCTGCTCTCATTGGTGGATTACACCATAAAAGAACACGCTGTATAATAGTGGAATTGTCATTCAAGAGGCTTTTGTATCATTAAGGAATAGTACTTTAAATGTGAAATCACAACTCAGGGTAATACTCTTAAATATAATATTTTTTTAAATATTTTATGAATATTATATCAAAAAAAATTATTCCAAAAATAGGCTATTCAAGTGCATACAGCATCCATATCTTTAATACAAATTTATGAAGATGTAGACCTTATCTACGCTTTTAAAATCTATTTTTGAAATAATTTTCTTTGACACAATATTTATGGAATATTTTTAAAAAAATACCATATTTAAGAGTACTACCCTCACACCTCAAGCTACTATAATTCTTAATTACACAATTGCTTTTGTTTTTATCGTTACAATTTCTTCATCATTATCCATGATTTCAGTTGACCGTTTTATATAGCCATTGCTGTTTTCATATTTGAATTAAACTTACTTTTATTTCCTATTCTAAATTTTATTGATTAACTCCATTCTTTATCCCTATACTAATCCAAAAATTTCAACTATGCATTGTAATTTTCCATGAATTATAATAACTTCACCAAAATTGATACTTTAGTTGTCAACTGTCTTTGGCCAAAAAAAAAAACGAAAGAAAAGCTATACTACTCAAAATGATCTGATAAAAGTACCAGTTGAGCAAATCATGTCATGGATTTGTATCATTACTTATAACTCCTAATAAGAACTCTCAAGAAAAAAAGGTCAATCACTGCTTCATAATTAAAATGATTAAATTAAAGTGGTTTGCTGTCATAAGTTAAATCCCATTCTATTAGAAAGAAATACAATATGAGTTTTATTGGACGTTACGACTTAATTATACTTGTGTTAAGAAATCAAAAGTGCAAGAGCGAACTTGATGTTCTTATGTCCCAGTTGGCTTCTAGACAATGATTTTACACGAGACAAGCACATTCATCGCCCCAATCAACTAAATTCAGGAAGTCCAATCTTCCTCAAAAAGTTAAACAGAGAAGAAGGACCCAAGAGTAACATGGAGGTCCCCGAAAATTATTAATTATCTACACTACACGGTCCCCTTAACTCCACATGGATGTCTCCTTTAACGTTGGCAACTTGTGTTCTTTTATCCCCTTTTCAACCTTGCTTTTTTATCTTTTCAAAATTAACGGGAATTCTTGAATCTTGATCTTGTATTTCATGCAAAAAAGTCTACGGATTCATCATAGCCCTCGGATATCGCCATAGGATACGACAACTCGGTCAGATTGAGGCACACACATATTACCCTATGACACATATATGACCCAACTAATTAAGTGAAACAAAGATTAATCTAAAAAACTTTACAACACCAATGATTTATGTTGAAAGCATCTCAATCACCATGGAGGCCTGTTTAAGGCTTAGTTCTGGAAGTCATGGGATGCTTGAAAATTATTGACGGTGAAAATTGTCTTTTTGGGTCAAAAGAAGCACCATCTCCTAAATGCTCAACAGTTGTCTGTGGGAACAGATAGTTACAATATTGTTGAATAAATAAATAAATAAAGGTGAAGGAAAAAGAAAATAGGATGAATGATTTACACGGAAAACCACATAATTGAGGTAAAAAATCACAGAATTGGGTAGCAAAATTTATTATATCGATTGTATTGTGTATAGATATAAAGGATGTGAAACTCATATATATAAACCGAAAATAAACATAGGAATGATATAACCTAAAATTACTAAACCGGAAATCATGTAAAGGTAAAAACCCCACTGTTAATTAAAAAAACTAGGAATTTTATCAAAAGTATCATCCTTGGAGTAACATCCTAAGGACCTAAGGAATTTTGTCAAAATAATAATCCTCGGAGTAATATCCGAAGGACCTAAGAGACATATATTTGTGGAATTAGAATGAGCACGGAAATGCAAATTATGACAATGATTTTTGGATAAGGTGTAGGATTCATTTCCAAGAGAACAAAAGTTAGATTCTCAAACATGGAAACAAGGACCCGTGAAAGATCAAAGTAAGCTTGAAAAAATTTGGAAAAGTAAAGTCGAGTTCACAAAGCACCGAGGTGGATTAATGTGGGACTAGTTACCATACTAGAAACCAAACCTCCCCTATGCCTCATAAAAACAGAGTTAAAATCTAATAGGAGGAATGATTTCAACCAGGATACTAATCTGATTTAAAAAAAAAAAAATTAAGGGTTCGTGGGGTTTAATTTTTAAAGCTGAAATAGAGTTCCTTTTTTCTTTCTTTTTTTTTTTCAAATTTAATAGAGGTCTGAGATAAGGTGATCCATTGTTTCCAATCTTATTTATACTTTACTCTAAGTTCCTCTTGAGAGAATTAAATCATCTGATCAATCAAAATATACATAGATGCAATGTCAAGCGGAGAGCTCTAAACCTATCTCCCCTCCCACATTTGCAGACGATTGCATTATCTTTAGTAATGGGAGTTGAAGAGCTCTGAAAAATTTAAATAAGAGTCTATGGTATGCTCGTGAAAGTAGAGGCCAAGCATTAACGAAGAGAGCAACACAAATCCTGAAGTGTTCGAGAGGTGAATTTCACCTACCATATCTTGGATGATCCATGGTATTATGCAAGAAAACTCAAGTTTGACTTCTATGGTTTAGTCCAGGAAGTGAAGAATCGTGTGGAGGGTTGGCCAAACAAGCGGCTGTTGGAAGGAGGACTAGTCACGTTAATCAAAAGTATTCTATTTTTCCATACCTCCATACACATTACAAGCTCAAGATCCTCCTAAAATTGTATTGAAGGAGATTGAAAGATGTATGGCCGCGTTTTTATGGAGAAATAGTGAACAATCTCGACCATTCCATTGGATCAAGTGGAAAAAAATTATGTGCACCGATTGTAGGAGTTGGAATCAGAAGTCTCAAAGATGTTGCAGAAGTACAATATATAAAGTTGTGGCGGATGCTGCATTTTGGTAACTCGTTTTCTTATTATTTCCATCATAAATATGCGAAGAATAACCATCCTACTTTAGTTCAAGCAAAGTCCACTCATTCTCTGGTTTGATTCTTGGTTCGAAGAGAGGAATTTCGCTTCATTCTTGAACTACACTGATCAAATGAATGAGAGAATATCAGATTATATGATGGGAGATAAGTGAAATATGAATTAAACCGTCATCGGCGTTGAACGAGGAATTGGCAAACCAAATAGAAGAAATTCCAATTCAAAAAGATGCCTCTGATATGGTGATTTAGAAACCAGCTGCTAATGGAGTTTTTTCCAGCAGAGATGCTTGGGAGAAGATAAGACGAAAACAGCCACACGTGAATATGAAACGCTTTTGCCTTTTGGAGTCAAAAGAATTCCTTCTAAAATTTCTGTTTCATGTGTAAAGCAAGTTGAAATGCCATCATCCTTACAAGATGAAGCAATGCAACGAAGAAGAATAAATTTGGTTTCGACAGGTACGTGGTCGCATTGCATCATGGACTGCCCCATAATGCATTTTTTAAATTAACATATGTAATAACAGACTGTGTTTGAGAAATCAAAATAACTGGTAAACAAAACATTTTTTATTTAATATATATATATATATATATATATATGAGTCACCTATTAACCATTTTACTCCTAAAAAAGGATAAAAAAAATTATTCTAGAATTTTTAATTATTTTATACAACTACAAATAGTAGAAAAGGTTTAAAAACACCATTTTTTTTTTTTAGTTTGGGGTTATAAAGCTCAATTTCATAAATAATAGACTTGGGAAAACATGAAGCAAACATAAGAAGTACATTTCAAAATTTCCTTGTATGTCTATATTATTAAGGCCCTTAGGATTAAACATAGCTAAAATTCCAAACTGGCCTAAAACCACTGAGTCATAGGTCAAAAATCAGGAGAATCGAATCCAAAACTGTGTAGGCAGTTTATGGGCTAGTTCACTAGAACCAATGGGTCATAGTAGATATAGGGTCGGTTCTGAATCGGCCCAGACCCGGCCTGGAACTGCCGAGTCAAAGGCTACAAGGAGGGGGAACTGGAACCGGCTTGGGGGGGGAAGGGTCGAGCCAATTCCCTTGATCTAGTGGTTCAATGGCTGGTTTGGCTCGTGAGCCAATCCTTCGAGTTTTTTTTTAATATTTTTTTAAACTTCGTTTTTAACTACAGAGTTTTCATATTCATTGATATTATTTAATATTTATCCGTATATATTTTTTTAGTTGGTTTGGTTTTTTTCTTTAAATTTATAAATGTTGAAATTGAATCTACAATTTTTTAGGGCAATATACGATTTTTTGGAACTAATTAATGGCAATTTCTCGTAGCTTGGAGGGGGATGTCAGTCTCGAATTTTATTAATTAGATAAAATTATTACAGAAAAAGATGGGGTCATTTGGCCTTACCACTTATACATGATAATAATATAATGTAAGTAAATAACAAAAATAAATAAGAGAGTACTACTCCCCTTACAAAATATGTCTAACCCTAACCTGATACAAAAAATAAATAAAATAGTACTACTACTCTTACAAAATTATTTGGCTTACTCGATATCAGGATCCAAACCAGCAGAGCTTCCACCCGATGAGACAAAGTCGCTGAAGTATTCATCTTCTTTACTTGACGTCCCATATGACTCTTGTGTGCAACTCCTTGCCTTCGACCAATCCTCCACGCAAGTCAGCGCCTCAACGTTGATGGGTGACAGTCGTGATCGTTGCTAGGACAAGATAAGGCCCACCATGCTGAATGCCTATTCAATAGCTATTGTTGATGCAGGAGTAGCCAAAGCCTAACGAGCCATCTGAGAGAGTATGGGATACATCTTCCTATGCCTCTTCCACCAATTGAGGATGTTGAAATCTGTGATACTGTTGCCATCAAATTTGAAGTGTGTATTGAAGTAATTGTCAAGTTCAATGTACTCAATTGACCCGGAATGATGCCGCTTCAACTTTTGAAACATCATTCATTGCGTAATGAGACTAGGATCATGAGTGGTACCATATGAACCAAGGGAAGGTGAGGGAGTTCGGGAAACTTGACCACCGAATGCAATGTAAAAGTTAGAATATAATTCTTCCGTTACCTAGACTACTCAGCGTAGTTCTTACGTGGCAATAACGGCATAAGTGTCTTATGTGTCAGAGAATGGGTCAACAATGTAATAATACAAATTAAGATATTCTAATAACATGTCTTTTTTACACCATGGATCTAAAATGGAAGGAACTAGATAAATTGTTGGAATTTGTCTATAATACTGCAACCATTTTGCAGTCATATCATTTATAGTCACCTGTAAAAAGTGTCATATAGGAAATCGAGCAGTACCGACAATATATTCACCGCATTCATAAGGAAAAGATGAACACTAACTTAGTACATTTGCGAAAATGTTATAGTATAGTCATGAAAAAAATTTAAAACATTTAACATTCTACTACATACATCCCAATTGCTAGGGTGTAGTGGAATGTCTAGGACATTCATAGTAGTGAAAGAACATAATGCATCTTTATAAGCAAATGTACTTTGTAAAAGTCGATAAGTGGAATTCCACCTATGCTTAACATTCTTTTTGAATTTTTTAGATCGCATTCTATTTTCAGTACAAAATCTCCACTATACCTTATTTACGGAATGATGGTCAATTAAAAAAACATATTAGTTGTCTTATTGGGGACATTTTAAAATCTAAACAGTTCATACCATTCTTAACGCAAAGATTTAAACTATGGCAAGCACATCGAATATGGAAAAATGTCTCACCTAATGTAGGTTGACATAAAGATTGAAGTTCATCAATGGATTCCATGTTAAAGGCTGCGTTGTCAAAACCAATTAAGAAAATATTTTTTATCAAACCGTATTCACCTAAAATAATACTTATAATACAAAAAATGTTTTATGTCGTATGGCAATCGTTGAAAACCTTTAAAGCTATTAGTCTTTTTTGTACCTGTCACATTTCGTCTACTTAGTGGCATGTAACTCCCACGTATAAATCTTCTTGCCATGGATCGGTCCATATATCTAGGCAAATGGAAACATACGTATCAAGAGAATTGAAAAGAGCGGCTAATTCACATTTATCGTTATGATACAGCTTAATAGTGGTTTTTTGTATGGTTTTTGGGTCGTAAGTTCATGAGCTTAGATTCAGCGCTTCTTGCTCATACTCCAACCGATGCGGGAAAGTTACATGAATCCATGACAGGTTACACTTTGCTAAGTATTCTATAAGTAGAACTTATTGTCTATTAGCAGAATAGCGAAATAAGTATCCTCTTTGCAATCCTGTTGACTGCAAAATTTGTTGCTACAATTTATCTATGCCAAACTCTATGGGGTGTTTCGCTCGCATGTGCCTATTAAGGGTGTCATACCCCTCTCCCTTTTTCAACACATAACTTGATTGGCATTAATTACAACAAGCACAACTGCTACCATCTTCTCCTATAATTTTATGAAAATAATTAGTAAAAATTTATGATTTAAGTAACGCTGGTGACTTACCCATGGAGCCAGATGGACCACATAAGTGCCCTAGAATTTCTTCCTCCAACACTTATTGCACATCGTCTTACCCTTCTCCTTCCGCCTCCTCCTCACTACCATGTCGTGGCAATAGTTCGCTTTGTCCACTAAAAGGCCTTTCATGAAAGCCTAAGGGTGGCATCATCAAGTCCTTTAGGCATTTGTTGGTAAAGTCGTGGATATCGTAATCATCCACTTCAAAATATTGTTAGGGTGGCTCTTGTACAAATTTCCCCTTGTCACCTTTGCTAGAATGATAATTTTTTTTAAGATGACTTACCATTTTTTAATATTAGAATAATTATAAAATACCGATATCAGCAAATAAAGGGACAGAATTTATTTAACAATTGGCAACAAATTCAATAGAAATTATCTAACAATGCAGAAGATGTGAGCATAGCAAATAAAAGAGAAGAGCACACAAAATAGAAGATGAAAATACAAAGATTTTAATATGAGAGCATAAGACAAGAGTGAGTGCAATTTTTGTGCGTAGGTAATTTTCCTTTTCACACTATACTATCAATTTATACAATATCTTTGATCCAATAACATAGTTAATTTTTTTTACTCCATTGCGACGTTCAAATTTGAAAATTTAGACACCTGTAGTCTTGCACGCTAAACCTATACCAATAGCTAAAACCTATTTCTCACTACCTGCACCCTCCTTTCGCATTTCTCTCCAACTATCTTCTCTTTTTCTTTGTTTTTCTTCCTCAACGTTATAGAGTTGCAATCGTTAACCTCAATGTTTTCTTCACTCTGCTCTTGTTTCCTTTGACAGATTTTTTTCCATTTTTTTCAACGTATGTTAAGGATCCTATTTTTTACTCTATTGCAGCTTTTAACCTCAAATTTTTTCCTACTTCCTAACATAAGGTACTATTTTTCAATGTTTGAATTCATCCTTTGCTCCACAATTTTGAACTCCAAACTGTCAAACTTTGTCAAGTTTAAGAAGTCAAAAAAAAAAAATATTTTAGCTTATAGTACGGGTTGACCATGAACCAGCGGACCGTTGGTCAATTTAAGGCCTACCGATTTGCCAGGTTGCTCAATGCAACCCGAGAATTGAATCTTCTGAAGGGTTAGTTCATGGGCTAGAACCAGCTCTTTGCCGCTAGTTAGTTTAAGGCTCGCCAATTTGCCAAGTTGCTCAATGCAACAAGCTCTTTCCCATATCTAGGTCATAAGTCAGTTCTTGACTCGTGACCTTTTTTTTCTTTTTTAATAAATATTTCAATTTTTTTTCTTTTTTTAATTTTTAATTTTCTTTTTCTTTATCAATTCTCCTTAAATACAATTTGTCATTCTAAAATTTATAAATCAATAAATTAAATTATCACACTAATTACTAATAACTATTTCTTATAATATAATTACTTTGTATTCAAAAATGTTAAAATTTAAATAGACATATTTTGTAGTTATGTTAACAACTATTTTTTATAATTCTTTTTTTTTTTTCTTCAAGAGTCAAAACCATTGGTTCCAATAGGTGAAATCACTATAGACTCATGGAACCTATGGTTCCTATATGAATCAGGACCCATTACTTCAAATCACGGTTTTGAGTTAAAACCACCATGTTGGTTCCAAGTCATATCACAGGCTTGAATCAAACCATGATAGTATCTATTTAGAATAGTTCAATGTCTTTAGCGATTTTGAATGGTTATTATTTTTAAATTTACAAAATAGTCTTAGTTAAAAAAAAAAAAAAAAAGTAAATCCCTACGCAAGCCAACTGCCAAATTCCATCTCTGAATTTTTCGCCTACAAATTCGCCCACGAATGTAAATTCCTTCTCATTTTCATTCAAAATTGTAATTTTTTTTTTGATAAAATATCAGAAATTTTTTTTTTGTCAACAAAAAGGAAAATTGTAATCCTATCTTAATTTGCAACAATGCTTTTTTTTTTTTTTTATTTCTCCTTTGCGTCTTTGCATATTATATTTGCAAACATCCAAGCTTACGACGGAAAGTTGCACTTTAGAGAGATCTCATACACAATCTCTTATATTAAATTGTAAGGGTTAAGCTTTAGGTGTCGACATGAATATATTATATGGAAAACACAATGGTAAAATAAGTTTAAAAATAAAGAAACTAGTTATAGTTCGAAAAGAAGTTATTTTAGTGGTTATATAGATAGTTTTTCCATCTTTTTTAACAATAACTACTAATTTTTTTAAATGACCTTTTATATGATTTATTTATTAATTTTTTACTAGCACATGTGACTCGAGTGCAGCGTTGGTTAGTATTAAATAAAATTGCAGATACTTCTCTTTATTTACTCCCTGTATACCTAACTTCCTATCCTTAAAATTGATCATAAAACCACACTGCTTTCAAACCTCTCTATAGCAATTATATAAATTTGAAATAACTAAAACAAAGATTAATTTTTTAATTTTAAAATATTTTTAAATTATCTATCCAAAAGAAAAATAGTAAAATAAGATATTGAAACTTAAAAAAATAAAAAAAGGGGGAATCTACACTATATTTCCAAAATAAGATAGTTACATATGAAGAAAAAATAACAATATAAGTTCCCTTAAAACTATTTTGCTAGACCTAAGGGCATGCAACCAATTGCCATTTTGGTTCAATTCTGGAACTACTTGCTTAGGAATGCAATTGGAGTAGTTCATAATAGAGTATCTGATCGACTAACTCAATAGGATCAAGTTTTAAGACATTAAATAAAACCTGATAAAGTTTAAATTTGAGTTACAAAATTTAAAAAAAAAATTAATGAAAAAACTCAATCCGATAAAAATAATAATTTTTAAAATAATAAATTATTATTATATTTTTTAATGAATACATTTCAGAGTTCAGAATTCCTAGCTTCAACCTTCTGCCTTTAGCGACCAGAATGTTCACACTTCACAGACCACAGTTCACACATCACACTACAGTCTTCATCTTCACTCTCTAGCACAGAATAGAAACAGTGAAACTCACTCAAACAGATCAATTTTGCTTCACTTCCCACTTCTGCAGTCCGCATTAGCACACCGTTAATGCCAACCAGCGTTCATTCTTCATCTTCACTCTTCAACACAGAATAGAAACAATCAAACTCACTCAAACAAATCAGTTCCACTTCACTTTCGCAGTCCACATTAGCACACCACACCACACCACACTACGCACTCACTACTTGGACAATTGTACTCCCAAGTCCCCACCCCCAACCCAAACTATCTCCACGTAACTCTATCTCTTCTCTACTCTCTTCTCTCATCACTATCACCACTCTATCTCTACTTTCTTCTCGCATCCCGGTCAGGTTGAGATCAAGTCAAGTCACAAGGTTTTCAATTCTTAATTGAGGTGGGCTCAAAGTTACCAAAAAAAAAAAATCCCTATTGGGTTAAGGTAGGTTTTGGATGTGCATTATATTGCCAAATCGGATTCGGGTTTTAATAAACTCATCTCATACCCGATTTAGTTACATTCCTATGCTTGTTCATGAACTCGACACCTAAAACTAGAAAAAATATTTAGTATCTTCAACTTTCTATGTCTATGTCGGATATATTTCCATCAATCATATGTACACATTTGAAAGATAAATTAATATTTAAGTATAAAAAATTAATCCACGTGTGTATTTATGGTTGATCGAACACGTTGAAAATAGGAAATTACTCCGCGGACGATGGCTGAACCGAAATCGAAAACATGTCATAGCTTGAAAAACAAATATGCAAATACAACACATTGTAAATCTTATCCAAAAATTTAAAAAAAAAATAAAATTACAACACATCTTAAAGCTCAATTGCATGCATTTAACAAAAGCACATGGGAGGGACTGTAGAAAGCTACCAAAGCGCAACAAATGTCGACACAAACAAGGAAAAATCACTTTACACTACTTGATAGAAGAATGGCTACCGAATCATAATTTACCGTGAAAAGATTGCTGCTCACTTGTTCAATGAGGCTCAAGACCAGGTCTCTAACCCAACTTCGCAAATAAAATAATCACCATCGTTACTGACAAAACTACATGATGCAAGAGTTACTGCAGCCAAAGCTCCCAAACCATAGCTCTTGGGAGCCTTTAGCTGCGATTCGACGAAGTAGATGCACCTTTTTGGAAACTTCTTGGGAGGCAAATCAACATTTTGTTAGCATGGGGTCTCCACACCCAAGCAAACAACTTAACATTTTATAAATTTTTTCAAGACTTGGCCCCATTCCGTTATCATTTTTTTTTTTTTGGGGATAATTTTCCATTATCATTTTTCAAAAATCACAGGATCTATTTTTCGTCTAAAACCAAGAATGAACTGAATGGTATGATTATCGTGTCAAAGAGTCTCCAGTAGTTGCAGGATCAAGTTGCAGAAATCCTAACAGCCATTGCATAAGAAGATACATATTGGCCCATTAATATGGGTCCTGTCTAGGAGTTCCCCAGTACACTTGCTGATAGTCTTAAAAGAAAACTTTTCATGCTTTCTACATTGATTACACTATACAAAAAGAACGTGTATAAAAAGGTTAGAAGTTTCTCTCATCTTGTTTCTTCACAAGTGACTCCAGAGCGCCTATTAATATTTATTTTTTATCAGTGAAGTATCTTTACTTATGACATACAACCGAGGACCCTAAATCCTTTACTTGATGTAATCATCTAATTCAAGCAATGACACCACATTCGTAAGATACGTGAACCAAATAACTGAGTTTCCCAACAATCAGATAAATATTGGCCTGTTATTACAGAGAAACACAGGGAAAAAGTAGCTAACAAAAAGGGCAACAACAAAGTGGCAAGACAATGTTTAGGAGAGCACAGAATACTCAAAATTTATTACTCTTCATAGGTAATCAAATTTTAACACATGCTGGACTAGGTTTCAGCCAGAGCGTCCACAACATGCATCACTGTTTTCTCTACCGAACAGGCTAGAACTGGTAAATTTTATGGACCATGACTGAAGAAAAAATAGAGACAGAAATATCCTCGAAGTTGCAGAAAAATTTTTAAGTCATCACTTGTGACAACAGTCCAATCTGCACATGTAAATTTAACATCTATTAAGTATAAACTGGACAGCTAAAGGAGGACAGCACGCATAGTAGGTTGACAACATGAGAACATAACACAGGATGATTCTACACAAAATGATCCAGTTAAACAACACAGAAGCCATTCCAGCAATCCAATTTCTACCTCAAAGATCCCAATTTGACAACTGCATGAGCTCTCCTGATGGGTCCGAGCTCTGACCCTCCACAACTTTCACTTACAATTCAAACTCATCTTCAAGCTTCAGAGCCTCCGCTGCAGCCTCTTCTTCCTCATCATCAATTGCGAAATAAGGATTATGTGCCTCAGGCTTAAACTTATACCCTGTGAAAATATAAAATGCCAATGTGGCCAACTCCGCAGCCACCACACTTGTCCAAAGATACTTATAAGATGTAATAGTCTCTAGTGCATACACCACAACCCGAGTAAAGTAAATATAACAAATTACCACAATGTAGTACTGCCTAAACAAGGTCAACTTCATCAAGTTCACAGCAGCTTTTCCATCAGTACGTGCAGACTCCCGGAGGTTCTTAATCGACCAAACAATTGGGAACAGCACTGCACAACAACACACCACATCAACAAGCAAAAACACTTGCTTCCACGTAATCCAATCCTGCCCGTATGGGCCAGTCTCATCAATCACAACCTGTGCTATATTCGCTATAACTTGCAATGGTATCACGATCATCAAAACCTTCTTTTCCTTACCCTGCAAGTAAGGTTTCAAAAATGACCAACCCGTTCCGATCAACACAATCAAAGTGAACAGAGTAATCCCCTTCAAGAAACTGAATATATAAAACAGCACATCCCAACCATGGGCGCTACCGGTACGCTTAATATACGACTTATCCTCGGCTTCGCAGAGCAAATTCAATCCTTTAAGTATAACTACCGCGAGCATAAAGAAATGGATCTTGAAAACGGTGAGCCGTTTCTTATGCAAGACGTATATCCAAAGACCAGCCAGGGCAAAATAAATCAACGAGAAGAGAAAGTAAACCCTAGGCAAAATCGTTCGACCGTAAGATAAGTAATCACGATCACCGCTATTTCCTTCCAGATTATACATCGCGGATCGGACGTCCATCGACACCTTAAGGCGATCCCGGACGCAGTTGGCGAAGACAAGCGTGAACTGGTCGGCCTCTTTTTGCACATAAAGCCTATCGAATCGAGCGTCTTTAACCTTATCGAAGGAGAAGACCAGCTTTACGGAGTCCGACCTAAGAGCACACGAGATTTCGCCGTCTTCAAGCTGAGTGAGGACGTGGAGCCACGTGTCGCGAGTGCAAAGGAAGAATCCCACGGCGGAGAGGTCGAGACCGGAGGAGGACGAGCTGTCAAGAACGATCTTGGAGACATTGAGTTCGAGGCGGCCATCGTGAGTGAAACCGAATTCGTCGAAAGGGATGATTGGACGGTCATCAGATCGGATCTCCGTGAAGCGGATCTCGGCGAGGGAAGGAGAGAGAAGGAGGAGGAGGCAGAGGAGTGAGATTGTGGAGAAGAGAGAGAAAGTTCGCGAGGTTGCCAGGATGGGTTGGATCGATCTGAATTTTAGAGAGAGAGAGAGAGAGAGAGAAGTCTCCCTGTCTCTTTGGAGGGTTATAAGGTTATTAGGGAAGGGTGGAATTGGGGGGGGGTGGTGTTTGCTTGGTCAAGAAGTATATTAAGGAGAAGAAATGTTGATACACTGGAACGACTTTGTTTATGGGTTTGAGGCTGAAGAGAGAAGACTGGGAAGACTTGGAGGAGAGACTCTTCGTTCTTTTTCGTTTTAATTTTAATTTATTTAGCTCCTTGATTAAATTAAGGCACACGATACAGACACGGGGACTAAGGACGAATTCGTCAAAAATGATCAACATTTAGCGAGTATAACCATAATTGCATTAGTGTTAGTTTAACTCGTTAAAATTGTGTAAACATTAAAATTTTATCTAAAATTTGTAATAGCCAATATAGTTTTGCTTAATTAAAAGAGGCTTTCTCTATCTAGCTTCTAAAGAGAATTTTTTCTCTCTCATCTCGTCTATACGGTGTGCTTGATTTTTACCGATCTCCTCAAGATATCTTTTACTTTCCTTAGTTCTCCATGCTTACTGTATAATTTTTTTTTCTCCATTTCTCTCTATACCTATTTCATTCTTTTATTGTTCAATTCGCTATTGTGTATCTTTTCCTTCTATCTTTTTTTTTTTTTTAATATCCTAATATCATATTTGGTACATAAAAATAATTCAAAATAAAATAGATTGAAATGGAATTGAATTAAATGGGATCAATAATTGTATGCTAAGTCCAATCCAATGTTTGAACATAATGGTATTCGTAAAAAATATCTTTAATTTGTGGATATAATGAATATACATTAATAAATTTAAAATATTATTTAAGTAATTATAATTAATTATGTAAAATAGAATTGTTAATTCTAAGGTTCAATTTCAGCTTCTAAAAATGCTTTCAAACATGTAAAAAGATATGGAATTCAAAATCACAATTCCTTTCCGAATTCATTCCAATGTACTAAACCTGACATAATGTCCCTCTCCTCCAAAGAGTGATTTTAGTAAATAACCAAATATAACACTTTGTTTAGGGGGCAATTGGTATTTTTTTCTTACATTTGCCCTACTTATAGAGTTACAACCCAAGTATCATATACACCTCCAAAATATATGGCCTTGAATACTAGAAGAAAAGCATCTATACCTAAGAAGATTAAGTGAATACTTGAAACCTTAGTCATTTTATTTCTATCCTTCCACCATAACCTAAAAGTGGAGATAATTCTTCAATAATCTTAACACCTAAAAGTGCATAATATATACCACCAAAGCATACAATGGCTAAGGAAATTAAATAAAGTACTCCCAATACAAAGTATGGAATGGTGTCTATAACTTCCCCACTAAGCCATCCTCCCCAACCTAGAGTAACTAGATGGGGAAATAAAATTAATTCTTGTTTTTTCTAAAGGTCTTTTCTTTGGTTGAGTTATTGTAAGCAAGAGTCCTTTGTGTTTCATGTTTGATTCATCCTTGATCTAACAATAATCCATGATGTTTAGGTTTAGGAAGATGAGTTTGATATCCTTAGCCTTCTCAACAACAAAAATATCAATTGTATACATGGTCGGGAAATTTTATGTCAAACAAGGCATTAATAAAAATACACTCATCAGCATCTTTGAAAGATCACATGAGATATTGTAATAGTTTGAGGTGCCCCATTTAAGGGTAAAGTTTTTTCTTATATTCAGAAGGGATTTGAATTTTGTAAAGAAAATTGAAAATTTAAGTACATAGTCAATTCTTGGGGTATCCCATCATTATAAGCAACTAGGAGCACTCTTAAAGATCCGAGAGAAAGTTTGATAGCATAAACTTTTAGATAACTCTATGGTACTATCACTAAAAAATGACGACACCCATCACTGTTGACAACTTGTTACTATTAATTGACTTTATCTTTAATGTTATACGAGAGTGATTTACTATTATAAAGGCTGTTGACAGTTATTCATGAAAGTTTTTGATAGTTTTATGAAGGCTGTCGACAATTTTATAAAGGTTGTTGACATATTTCTTTTATTGTTAATGAGTTTTATTTTTACTATAATTCCAAAGATTTTATCGTAATTGAAGAATAATAGCATAGTGTCATCACTTTTGAAAGATGGCACCATAGAATTCCCCTAAACTTTTGGGTCCAAATCTATGGACTGCCTTTATAAATGTTATTGAGTGGTAATGTTGAGTTAATTAGGCCAAGTTAAGAAAAGTCATCAAGATGGAAGAATTTGATGTTATCAAACGAGATCACTTAAGAGTTAGAGTCAAATTGCCCATTAAGAAGCCTTTGATTGATAGCCTTGGGGTCCAAAATACAAACAATGTAAAGATTAAGATTCTATTAAAATATGAGAGATTATATGATGTGTACTTTGCTTGTAACTTTATTGGTCATCTTGAAAGCAAGTGCCCAAGGAAGAATCAAGAAAATTTCCACCATTAGAAGCTTGATCTAAGGATGAAGCACTCTTTTGAAATGAGATTAGGGAAAGATTCCAACAATTTGAAGGAAGAGAAAGAAATGAATCCAAAAATGGTAGATTAATTAGCTAAAGAGACAAGAAAAGAAGCTTTTGTTTACTGTAATTAATAAAAAGGAGTTGAAAAATAGGAATAATTTCAACAACAAAAGATTCCTATGTCTAAGAACTTGTCAACCTTATAACCACCTTATCCCTTTTTCTCTACCCAATCCTTAATTAAAGTATATCTAAATAATTTCCAATTTAGGGAGTCTCTTTTCAATCTTTCGTCATAGACCTACTAAGTTTCCCACAAACCAAAGTTTCTTTATCAAACATACAAAATGCAGTTTGTCCTTTTGATTGATCAAGCAATCACCAATTTGGAAAAACCTTATTCAAATTCTTAACCCACAAAATCTATAACCTAACTTTACTATGTCTAAGAACTTGTCAACCTCACTACTAATAAACAAAATAGTGTAATCCATTGAAACATATCACCAAAGATAGCACCCTAATATAAAACCTTAACTATAGAACCAAGTACACTAACCACTTGTGAAAATGCCTTACTAAATGTTAGTAATATCCCTTATCCATGACCAAGGCAGTCACTTAGCGATTATTAAAAGATCAAAGGAACTACAAGTGACATGAAAGTGATTGAGATTTCATCGAAGAAGGGAAAAGAATCAACTATGTAAAGACAATCACACAAAAGTCATAGACAAAGCATTCATATAAGAAGTAAAAGGGTGATAGAAGGGGAATTAGGGTTCAAAAGCCAACTTCTTAAATTGAATATAAAGGAAGTGAGTAATTTTGCTAAATATGGCCGTGTGAGTAGTCTAAAGCCATATAGGAATGATGATTGCCTTAAGTTGGAATAGTTAAGGTCTTAGTTAACCTACGAAAGTAATAGAATTTAAGCACCTTATCTATTGTAATAGACCCAATATAATGTTCTTGATGGAGACTAAGAACAAATTGAATAAACTAGAATCTTTGAGAAGGAACTCAAGCTAAGATCCTTTTTATATGTGTTGATCCAATACAACTTTCTAAAGTATAGTTTTTGTGGTGAAAGTCTTGTATGCACTTGAACACAAATGTTGAAATGAGGATCTCATGATGTTATGCAAGCCTTAACTTTTAGAATTGACTAAAGTGTTGAAATAATTTAAGGGTGATTACAAGAGGCATACTAGATGCATGGTTAGTTAAGGGTAACTTTAATGAGATTGCCAAAAGTAATAGAAAAAGTGAAGAGAAAGAGAAAAACATGAACCAAAAATGGCTTTTAGTATGATTGCTATTTAGTTGATGCAGGATTCAAGGTCAACCTTTTGCATGGTTAAATGGAACTTTAGATAAAAATACTAATAAAAGAAAGTCTAAATAGGGATTTCTTTAACTATGAGAGAGCTTAAGTTTCTAACCACTATCATTTTATCCTAAACATGGTGAAACAAAAAGAGCTCTAATTTTTTGTTTTGAACAAAGTAATTGGTTGCATATAGAGGGTTGTAAGGAAATAATTGAACATGTATGGTCCTTATATGATGTTAATGGGGATACCAATACGTAAGAGTGTAAGTTAATGTTGGTTTGGAAGTTTTGCTTAAATGGAAAAAGACAAATGTTAGCTACAATGATATAAACATTAATAATTTGTCAAAAAGGCTTGACTTTGAAGTAAGCAAAGTGGTTGCATTCACTGACTACTCAAAAGAGAAAGAGAAAAGATTAAGAATGTAGTTGGATCAAGCTCTTTATAGAGAGGAATTATATTGACACCAATTTTTCTTTCACCAAAGCAAAGAATAAATTCCTTATAATAAAAGATAACGATGGGGTATAGCTTGAGAATGACTATGTTATAGTATTGGGTTCTCTAAAGTTCTTTAATGACCTTTATTCTTGAAAGAGTAGCAATGATTAGTCAAAAACTCTAAATTATGTTAATAGGGTTATCTACTATGAAATTGACAAATGGCTTACCTAACCTGTTGAAGATGAAGTAAAAGCATAACTTGGATTATTTGAAAGCTCTAGGTTGATAAAATTTCAGCAGACTCTTCTAATAATCTAATTTGGTTATTTTAGGGAAATTTGTCATTAGAGCAATAAAAAGCTTTGTTAAATCATTTTTTTTCCTCACAATTTAAATGCTATTCATCTTACTCTTATTCTAAAATCAAATGTTTCATGCATTTAGCAATTTAGACCAATTAATCTTTGCAGTTTTTTGTATAAAATTCTCTCAAAAATCTTATTTAATGAGCTTAAGTATATTCTTAATTTAATTATAATGCCCTTGTAGAGCACTTTTATTCTAGGCAAGCACATATAAGATAATGCGATCATAATCCATTAAGTTTTCTATGCTTTCAAAAATATGTATATATAGAAAAAAATATTCATGTTATAAAATTTATCATGAGTAAAGTCTATGTTAGGTTTGAATGGAAATTTGTTTTTTTTTTTAAGAGTTAATGAAAAAAATGGGTTATTAAATAAAATGGATTATGAGTTTTATTTCCCCTGTTTTATACAATTTGATGTTAAGTGGAAAAGATGTTGAAAATCGTAATCCTATTTAATAAGATAAAGAAATCTATTATCTTATTATATATTTCATTTAGTAGCTTATCTACAATGACCCATAAACTAAAAAGAAGAAGAAAATCAAAGAGGAACTTTTAAAGGTTTTAAAATTTAGGAAAGTGATCTACATTTTCTTTGCAAACGACTCTCTTCTTACTCTTTCTTTCTTTTTTTTTTTTTTTTTTTTAAAGCCACAATTGAAAACACTGAAAATTTTAAAACCTTACTGGATGCCTGTTGTAATATTTTTGGATAAGTTATTTTGTTTTCTCTATTCTATATAACGTACGAAAGGAGTGCAATGGTGCTCTTTTTGGATATTCTTTTCTAACAAGAATATATACAGGAAGGGTTAGCCGTTGCCTTCCAACTATAATTGGCTTCCTTTAAAGCTATTGAAAAAAAAAATAAAAATAAAAAGAGGACCTTTGAAGATAAATTATTGGTTTTTTTGCAGTAATATAAAATATAGGCATGTATTAATGAGGATTATTTGGAATTGTTTTCGTTGAAACGAGTTGAAATAAATACTAAACTGCAAAAGCAAATTAGGGATTTATTCTTTTTATACAAATGGAGTTGAAGATGAGACATTTTAGGATATTATTATAGTGTAGATTATTTCAATTAGACATCCGCATAAAAATGCAAATTCTCATTGTATTATTTACCAACAATACAATAATTGCATAAAAAATGTTAATCACGTTACTCTGGTTAATGGTCTAGGACTAGGTAGTGGAATTTCGGTTTTTAGTGCAAATTATTGGAATGAAAGACCTAAAGAAGCCGAATATGAGACTTCAATCGTTGAAATTTGGTTTTTATTGGAAATTGTTGGAATGATTCATATGTTTCCTTTTTTTGTTTTTTTTTTTTTCAAAAAGATAAATAAAATTAAAAAAAAAAAAACTCTTTTAGAATGTGTACGTTAGTGATGCAATCTGCCCATGGAAGCATAAAAGGGCTTGCGCTTTATATATATATATATTCCCTTATTGCCACCCAAAATTTCAAATTTTGATGCCGCGCAAAAAGCGCCCACTTTCGGCAAAGTGTGATGCCATTGCTTTGGAGCCTACAGACTGTGTTCCTTGATTGTGGAAATTTCTACGGTTTTGCTTCAATTTTTTTTGCATATAGAATTGATTTGATTTCTAATTTTACTATTGATTTATATTTTAAAAGTAGAGATTTAACAGTAATTAGTAATAAAAATTTAATACATATAATTAAGATTGTATTTAAGTATATCTCTCTCATTTCTTTGGTGGAGTAGGTAAGGTTATTTATAATTCGAAAACCAAGTTCTATCATTTGTAGTTAATATGCCTTGATGTTATTACGATTTGATTGGTAATTGGAAGATCAAACTTTAATTTTATTGGGTTCTCATTTCTCGTGAGCATCATACAGTAACTGGAAATATCCTAAAATCATTTGGTATACTTGGTATTAATGTGTTAAATAGTTAGGACATACAGCATCCCTATTATTTATGCAATTATTATTATTTTTTTCTTGTTTTAAAATGATGGGTAGTGATAATGATTATTTAAATTTTGCATAAATGATGCAGGTACGCTTCTGCTAGTAAATCATTGTTGGGGGATGATGAGTCGGATAATGAAGGAAAAGGAAGGAGCTGGACGACAAACAATAAAGACTAGGAATTCGTGTATTATGAAGAAGGGTTGGAATTTTGGGAAGATCCCCAAGTCTTTCTTTTGTAGTCGAAGCGGGACTCTTTTGTCTCTTCCAAGATGAGTTGGTAATTGGTGTTGACGAGAGACGATCTTGAAAGGAAAGAAGCCGGAAGGCGGCATTACGCGGAAACTTCAATGCCCCATTCATCCGATTCCCTAATGGTCACTTATGCTATCTCTATTGCTAAGGAACTTGCTTATAATGCTACCTAGTTTTCTTAAAAAAAATGTTTTTCTTTTTTAAAGAAATTCTATATTTTATTTTTAGGTTTTTCATCAAAGTTTTTAAATAAATTTTAAAAATTTTGTAGGTCTTATTATATTACTATTTTTAAATCACTACTTTAATATTTTTTATCAACAATTTTAATATTAATAATAAATATTCGTATATTATTAATATTTGAATTATTGTTACTTATTTATATTGAAAAGAAAAATAAATAAATAAAGTTCCCCTTGCAATGCAAATGTACATTGAGGAGCTGGGAACTCCCATTGAAGCTCCACAATAGCTAAACAAGACCAAAGTAAATAAATAAATAAAAGATTATTTTGTAGGTTTCATATCAGATGAACCCACCACTTTATAATAGTATTAGTGAAGTGAAGGAACCAATTCAACAGGTGCTTAACAATGGAAATTGGGTGAAAAACTTTACAATAAACATGCCCTTAGAAAGATGGCATATTGCAGGGCTTTTAGGATTTCGTTCATTTTTTAAAAATAATTTTATTATTTTTATAATAAGTATATTTTAAATAAATAATCACGTATTAAACAAAATAATAGTTAAAACTTAGCAATAACAATTAAACAAATATAAATATTGTCATACATCGACAACAAAATAATGAATTGCACTATTATATAAAACTTAAAGAAAAAAAAAAATTGACAGAAACTTTGGATGACATTTGACATAACTTTGTTGTCTTATTTAGGCTATGTCATCGGTTGAGCATAATTCTTCATATTTCTCTTTCATTACTTTTCTTTGTATATTGCACGTTAGCTTAGTAGTAGCCATTATAGCTAACAACTGTAAATATTAAAGGAAATTATAAACATAAGTTCTATGTCTTGATGCCTTTTTTTTTTTTAAAAAAAAAAAGAAAATCCATAATCTGTATTTTCTCTTTTAATAAATATATAATTCATGTTTCGGTAATACATATTAATGTTAATACATATTACGTATTTAACGTGTAAGTGAAATTATCATGACGTGAAGTGCTCTAGTTAGGTTATCATATTTTTAATTAAAATAATTGAATTGTAATTTAATGTAGTTTTGCTAATTTGCAATAGAATTTTTTTTTTGTCTCTAATTCTACATCATTGCAAATTTTATTAACTTTTTGTGATGGAATTGAGATAGATTTTTTGTTACAAATTTGCAATAGATGTACAATCTGTGGACCGTTGCTAAATAGAATTAGCGACAACGATTTTTGCAACAAAAATTGTGATGAAAATTCTGTCTCTGAAGGCTTTTTTCAATAAAATTAGTACTTTTAGAGATAGAAATTTATGTTTCTAAAAGTCAATTTTCTTGTAATGATATATGATATTATTGTTGTTGATGGAAGATCTTATTTTAAAGTGTAGGTTGAATACAAAACTAACTAATTTTCTATTGGTATGACATATTTTATCATTAGCAAATATGTACCTAAGTGTATAATTATTATTTTTACTCATAATAGAGTATTAGGTAAAAAGCAACTTCTTTGGACTTTTTAGGATTTATCTAACTTATAATTTAACCCATGGTTCCTTTTTTTTCTCGGCAAATATGAGATATTTCATTGCTGAAATAGAAAGTCAAAGTATTCTCTAGCATCATAGATAGCTTTATGTTGCTACATGTACAGAAGCCATGCGCAAAAATTTCCCTAATTTGCTATCTTATTAGCTACATGACTCCCTTCATGTGATATGTGCTAGATTTCTTGATCTTTAAGCATAGAGAGTTCTTGCCTACAAGCATGAAGAGCATTAGTATATTTCATTTTCTAATTTACAAAGTAAGTAGATTTAATAAGTGATAATGCTGCTGCTGAATTCAACTCAAGTACAATTTTCTTGAATCCAACTAGCTAAGCATACTTAAGCCCCCAATATGTTGCCCACAACTCTACCTGCAATATACTTATATACTTAATCAACCAATTTTCTTTCCAAAACTAAAAATCTAATAACCTTTGTCATCTCTCAACACACTCTTAATAGTGGCTAAGTTAAACATGAGGAAAGGGCTAGTTCAGGCCCTTAAACCGGCTCAAACGGATCCGGCTGATTCAAGGATAGGTTGAACTAGTTAAGCCAACGAGTTTTAGCTCGAGTTGCTTTATGCAACCCGGACAAACTAGCGATTTGTAAACTAGATCACAACCTATTGGTTTGAACTAGCGGGTTGGCCCACTATATGATATATATATATATATATATAAAAGAAAATTCAGAAGTCAAAGGTTGCAATGTGGTTGTAGAAGAAAGAAAATTGGATGAGGGTCAACTAGGTTAAAAAAAGAAAAGAAAAGAAAAGAAAACTTAGGGATCATGTGAGTCCAATCATTGTAATATTGGAATAACTTCTCTATCTACTTCATTTTCATAACTTATTGGTGCCTCTTCCATAGGAGATCCAACATATGATTGAAATGTCGATGGCTCGGGAAGCATTTCTTCCATGTTAGATGAGGAATGCAGGCGTCTAGTTTCTTGGAATGTTTATAGTTCCAAGGGACCCTCCAAATATTAAAAAATTTTAACATACAACTGTTGTATGCCATGATTTGGAAACAATGCAATCATTTCAATGAAATTTTCAACATCATTATCATCTCCAATTTCCATCAAGGTATAAGATAAATTAGCCCATGGAAAATAGGATACTTGTGACTTATCTTAACCTTTACTTCAGTTGGATCGATTCCAATACTTTAGCATATTTTATTCAAGAATTGGGTGTAATTTTCATTTTTCTTCATTTTTAACTCCATTGAATTCCTATCATATTCTAGCTCCTAGTTACCACCAATAATACCTTCAAATGTATAGATCATCAATTTCATATAATCACAAATTGTTTCCCTATCTACAATATATATATATATTATCAGCTATTCCACATAAATAGGTAATATTGGTTTTTTTATATTTTACAATATACGGAATTGATATTTTTCTGGTTAAGTCACCAAAAGAAAAAAAAAAACTAAATTTACATTTAACTTATATATATATATATATATTGAAAATTTCGCAACAAAAAAATAACAATACAACAAACATTATTTTCATTGTTTATATTGAGAAAACTGTTTATTTTTTTATCCAGTATAAATATTATCTTCTAACAATATAGATAATAAACCTAAATTCCACATTTAACTATAAATGCAATTTTTCTCCAGTATAATATTGATCTTCTTCCCTACTAATGGAAAATTAACTACTGCATGTTACGTATTATAGAATCTATATAAATCATCTCTATAAATTAACAACAACTAGTAATGTTTCTTGAAACACATGACATTGCGGCAACAATTTTCTTAGATATTGAAAACAAATACATTAACAGAAAAAACTTCAACTTTTTTTTTTATCAAAATACATACCAGAATGTAGATTAATCGAGTATTCTCATTGAGAAAATGGTAGATCTCACTGGACTCGTTTAAATCTTACGAGCTTCATATTTGCACAACTATTTCTTCTTCTTCCTACGGGATTGCAAATGATAGAAAAAAAGAAAAAACAAAGAGATGTAGTTTGCAAGTGAAATGAAAATAATTGTATTTTGTAATCGTATTTCAATTATTAACTTCAAATACTGTGAGGACCTAAACTTAAGCAATAATGTTAAAATTAAAATAATATATATATATGTATATATATGTTATATGCTAAAAATAAAATAAAATAAATATATATAAAAATAATAATAATAATAATAATATGAATTATATGGGCATATATATATATATGTAAAAAAAATGTACATAATATATTATATTATATTATAACTAAAAAGAAAATAAATAAAAGAGGAAGGGAAAAAAAAATAAACAAATACAGAATAGCACCCTCAATGTCAGCAAAATTAAGTAATATTATATATATATATAGAATTTAGAATAGAGAGAGAGAAAAATCAAATCATAAAAAAATTAGAAAAAAAAAGAAACCAAAACCCTCTCCATTTCATCCGAATTTTCTGGGCAAATTGAAGTTGGAATTTCCAACATGCAATCATCAGGATAGGAAGAAGAACAAGATTGAAGTAGGATGCAATAAGAATTTGAAGAACAAAAAATCAAATAAAGTAGGAAAAATTTTGTCTGTTCGTTCGAAGGGGGTAGGGTAAATCTGCTGCTAGGCCAAGCTAGGTTTGAGGTTTTGGGTGGGAGAGGATTCCGGCCGACATAGTGGTTGCCGGCGCTGGTGGCCGGAGGCCGGTGAACGGAGCAGCCCCCGGTAACGCCCGAAACTTCCTATTTTTGTTAAAAATATCAAATGTTGATGAAAAATTATGATTTTTGGTATTCTGGATAGTTTTGTATGAATATTAATGTGGTAATTTTATTTTTCTGAAATTTGATTCAAAAATATGTGCTCCTGAAGAAATGCACTGTTCTGGTCGTAAATTAAATTGGAAACTAAATAGGTCAAATGATGTAGTTTTGATGTAATTTTTAGTATACAAGATCCTTATATGATTTATTTGATCACCAAATCAATAATTGTTCAGATTGGAGTCGTTTTTTATTTTTAGTGAATTTTTCAAGCTAATTACCCTGTTCTGGCCGAATTAAATCCTTAGCAAAATTAGAGAATTTGATTTAATTAGTTGATTTGATGTTCAGTTGAGGTTCATTGAAGCATAAGAGAAGCTTGGGTTAGTTACGAAACAAAAACGGGAGTGTTCGGTGCAAGATCGTGATAATTTAGAACTATACGATTCAATATAGAATCATGCTGAAATTTAATTACATTAATATATAATAGAGCGTAGTATACCCGTATGTATATGAATTAGAAATTGTAGGAAAATGGTGGATTTACGAGGTTAAGATGGCATTTAAGGGTTTGGAATACTGAATTAGCAATTTAGGGTTCAATAGAGCGAATGAGGTAACATTGATTGGTATACTGATAATTCAGGTATTTTTGTTGAGTAAGTAGGACAAAAGAACTTGGCTGGTGCGACTGTTTGGATTGGCATATATTGTTTCAGGTGAGTACCCCCTTAACTTTTCTCTTGGGTACAAGTGGTTGATAATGTAGACTACTTGTTGTTGGCTGAAATTACCTTGTACGATCACTTACTGTGATCAATGCAGGAGGATTGTTGAATTATATTGGTTTACTGATGGCTGGTTGTGTGTCATGATATGATTGGATTATGAGAAAAAAAAGGGGAACATTCTAGAAAATCCTAGAATGAGAGTTGGGTGCGGGATTTGATTATACTATTCCTGATTGTATGTGATGTAATGAACTTAAACTATCGAATGCTTAATGATTGTGATGTAATGATGGGCTATTTTTTAGCTTATTAAATGGGGTTTATATGACTGGTTGAGTTCATACTATTGTTGTCTTGGTAACGATGAAATATCTAAATGGATAATAAAATGGGAGTTAGGCTATAAGTACCTACTAACCTAAAACACTTAATGTAAGAAAAGTCCTGTTCCCTGCCTAGTAAGTTTATGGTACGACCTTTGAGTCGACCTGGATGGGTTTGAGGCATGGTCGACGGACCGGCCCAGTTTAGTGACCTATGGGGATCTGGTCACCCCTTTTGTTTGAGGCAGGTGAAAGGTGAGCTGAATATTTCTAACTAAAAAGAGTATATAAGGACGTCTTAATTGGTTGAGAAAAACATTAAGTTTTGAAAAGTACATGAGGGTAATTTATCTACCAGTTGACAGGCTTTGCCTGGATTAATTGAAAACTATTTGTGACCTGTGAGTAAACAGGAGTGATTGAAATGGTCTCCAATGAAAAGGTTATGAGTTTAGCAAAAATGGAATTACGGGGAAAATATCACTAAGTAAGATCATGATGATGTTAAAATGTAATAAATCGAATTGGGTTTCTTGCGAGTATAACTTGAGTTGAAAACTTGCTTGCTTGAGTAATCACTTCGAGGTATTTGATAATATTGTTGATTACTATTATGTGATTTTGTTGTTTGTTTTTATTGGGTTGCTTGATTTTATACTCACTTTGCTTCTTAAGAAGCTAAGGGGTTAGTGTTTTTTCTAACCTCAGGTACAGGTACTGAAGAATAAGTTGTTGGAGACTTGGGTTTTTGGAGAGCGTCAATAGAGGCAAAGAAGCCCTTAGTTTCATTTTGGAACCTCTATTATTTGTAATAAGATCTATAGGTGTTAATCTTCATATTGTAATGTAAATATTTGTGTGTATAAGGTTGGATTTGTAATCTTTTGAGTCACTTAAGGCTACAGGATTAATCATGGGCTATGCCTACTTACTGGGAATGTAGATCCCGATAGTATATATATATGATGTATGATGTGACAGGAGATTTTAAGTACATGTGTTTAGATATGATGTGGATATGAAATGATAGCGCTGTTAGTGCCATTATACATGACGTTTATAAAATTTCATACAGGTTGGAGTTACAGGTTCAATATTAGCAGAATTTGCCTTATCTCTAATTCAGAGACGGCATAGCAACACACCTACAGGTACCAAGGATAGTTACAGGAATATTGGAACAGGTTCAAGAATCAGACCTAGTAGGTGGGTCGCTACAAATACTACAGTGTTCATGACCGTGTGTGTGTTTTTAGGTTTGCAGTGTACACATGTTTGGTGGATGTTTAATGACAAAAAATCAACGGTAGGATTACATGTACAAGATAGACTTGGCATGTATTGAAGACGTAGACTCTATTCGTGCACTCAATTTTGCAAACTTAAAAACTTATTTCTGGAATAATTTTTGTAGGTACCCTATTTTATGATTTTTTTTTTAGAAAAATGATATTATTTAAGCATATTCCCCCCCTCATCTTCTCATATTAGTATTTTCTTTTTATACTAATTTTTAAAAGTGGCAAGTTTTTTCTACAGTTCATCTTCTTTTAAGAAGGGTGGTTTTGGAAAAGGTGATAAGAGAAAATCTATACAACCTGCACCCAAGCAATTTTTTTAAGTTAAGGATTATGATATCTAGGACTTCACCAACAAGCAATTGGAAGATTTGATTATGTAACCCTTAGGCTTTGAGCACATGTGCACCACTTAAAATTGATATTCTTACTAAATATTTTCTTAAAATTAGAGGGAAAGATGGGAGCACTCGTGCGTATTACAACTATTGTCAATCAAATTATGTGCGAAAAAAATGGGAAGGGCTATGGGACTTTGAATAGACACATGTAATTGAAGCACCTCATCAAGTTTGGCATAAATAAGTCACAGCAACAAATTTCCTAGTCAGGTAGATTGCAATCAGCAAGCCTATTTTGATATTTTATTGAGAAGCAACAAGTTATACTTGGTTAACTCCTTCTCTAACATTGAAGACACTTATGCTATTACTACGCCAAGCGATCTAGGTAATAAAAAACTTATATTCTAACTTTATTACTGCACTTGGTAGTCAAGTTCTTGCAACTCCCTCACTGTCCCCTAGCCTACACGGTACCATGCATGGTCATACCCTCCTCACACAACAAATGATGGCACAAAGGTTAAAGTGGTATTGTGTAAGGTAGAGTAAGTACACGGAACTTAACCACTACTTCAATAGAAACTTTGAATTTGGTGATAATAGTATTACGAACTTTAACATCTTAGACTGGTAGAGGAGGCATTGGAAGATGTATCTGATCTTCTCTTGAATGGTTTGCTAAGTTCATGTTGCAATAGTTGTTGAACAAACTTTCAACACGGTGGGCCATATCCTATCTTAATGGAGATTAAGATTGTTACCCATTAATGTTGAGGTGCTAGCTTGTGTGGAGGATTAGTCGAATGCAAGGAGTCAAACACAAGAATCGTACGAGACATCTAGTGAAGAAGATGAATACTTTAGTGACTTTATTTCATTAGGTGGAAGCTTTGTTGGTTCAAATCTTGATATCGAATAAGCCAAATTAATTTGTAAAGATAGTAATACCACCTTATTTATTTTTTTGGGCACTAGGTTAGAGATAATTTGTAAAAGGAGCAGTACTCTCTTATTTATTTTTATTATTTACTTACAGAGTCTTATTATCATATATAAGAGGTAAGGTCAAATGTCCATCTTTTTTTTTGTAATATTTTTAATTAATCAATAAAATTCGGGGCTAGCACCTCCTCCTCACCATCCCTTCATATACAGATTATTGCCACTAATTAATTAAGCAAACATCACATATTCCCACAAAAATGATGGATTAATTTTTCACGTGAATAAATTTAAGCAAAAAAAAATTACTAAAAAAATACAGATGAATAAATAACAAATAATATGAAATAATCCAAAAAAAATAAAAATAAAAATTGACCAAAAAAATTAAAAATTAATTAAAAAAAAGGATTGGTTCATGAATCGAACTGGTTTGTGAATTAACAAGTTAAGAAAATCGGTCCGACCCTTCCTCTTACAAACTTATTCTGGTTCTACCTAATACCAGCCCATGACCTGGCTGAATCAATTTCAAGCTAGTTTTGAACCAGTTGGATGATTAGGTTAGGTCACACAGGATAGGCATCATTGTTTATTTTGATACATCAGCTTGAGGGTGTCTGCCAAACAATAATTAGATGGTTTAGAAAATAGAGCCGTTCACTTTTCTTATGGTACGCCCACGGTTCATGTGTCATTGCTCACACATGGTTTACAAGATTTTTTGTTGCTTGTTGCGTTCAGAACAGAGCATCATTTCGTGCTTTCCAAGTAAGCCATAGAGCAATAGCAAACAGGAATGCATGGGGCGGTGTAGCGTTGAACATGTCCTTGTTTTGTGTACAATTTCAACATCGGAAATCATTTTCTATTTGGTAGAACTATCGTGTTATTATCAATCGGTAATTATTGTCCTTATTGTCCCAAAAAATGGCACGTCAAACTAAATGTACTCATCTTATCTTAATTAATATTACCTAACTAGCTAACCCCTTCCAATATTTAGTAAGTACTTAAAATTTACAAGTTATTATTGCAAATGAACTATTATAGCCTCAAGAAAATTATCATAGGGAAAATTTTTAGATCACCTTGATAATAGTGTAATCTATACTTAACTGTCTAAATCATTACATATGACTTACTATAGTCTAAAGGAAATTATTTAAATTATCATGGTGAAAATTTTTAGATTACCTCAATATTAGTGTGAATATGTTTATTTAAATCCGATAAAGTTTTGGTTTTGTTAAAATTATGTAACAGTTTAATAATATATATATATATATATATTATCCATTAAAATTTCATTGAAAGAAATAATATAAGTGTATAAAGAATTTGAAAACTAAAACGTTTAGCCAGCAAACAAAAGATTAAATAAAGAGAAACACTCTAAACTATTGCATTTTTATTTTTATTTTTTGCAAATATTGTACATAAAATAATTATTCTTAAAATAGGTTTCAAAGATATGGATACAATTTGCAACTTTGGTGTAATTTTTTTTTAAAACTAAAAGTGCAAATGAGGTCCGTGTCTTTAATGCAATTGTACTGAGGATTTTTTTTTTTTTGACCATGATGGAATCCTGTAAAACTGTAAAAGTTATTACAAAATAACATTATAAACCTATAAAATTATTATAAAGTAATATTGCAAACTTATAAAAGTGATATAATAAATTTACACAGTATCATAACGTGTGATTTCCAATACATAGAAAAAAATTCGCATCAATAGTATGTAATATAAATACGAACCCTTAGTTCAAATATTCATTTTTACATCTTTGAATTTCCTTTGCAAATTTCATTCTATTTCATTGTTTGAATTTTTTTGTTTTCTTAATTTTTATTTTACATAGATTTTAGCTTCTTGAAGTATGTTTGTAGAAAAATTTAGAAGACATTTTTCAACTTCTTCAGCAAAGCAAGATTTTGGTATGTTTTTTTGAGAAAAAAATAATTTTTTTTGCTATTATACTACTTTGTATGAATGCTCCATTATATTTATTGAAGTAGCAATAGTTGTTAATTAATTTTTAATTAATAATTAATTAGTTATTAATATATCATTAGTTAACATTAGCAAATGAACTAGTAAAAACAATTTAGTATTTTCTGTAAATAAAATGTCTTGATTTTTTGTTGTGAAAATTATTATAAAAGTAATAATTAATAATGAAGTAATTAGTCCTTAATTAGTTATTATTTAATCATTAGAAAAATAATTAGGAAAAAAAATTTTGTATTGATTATAATGAATTATCTTTTTGTGTTATTATAATTTATTTTTGTAAAAGTAGTTATTAAATTAAGTTGTTGTTAATTAAGTATTAATTAGTTGTTTATATGTAAGTAATTAATTATTAGAAAATTAATTTGTGAAAAATTTTGTATTGATTGCAAATATAAAATATTTGTATGTTTTTGTACAAGTAGTTATAAAATTAAGTAGTTATTAATTGTATATTAATTAAAGATAATTAGTCGTTAATATGTCATTAATTAATTGTTATAAAATTAATTAGTAAAAAATTTTGTGTTGACTACAAATGTAATATGCTTGTAAGTTTTTGTATAAGTAGTTTTAAAATTACGTTGTTGTTAACTAACTGTTACTTAATAGTAATTAGTTGTTAATATGTCATTAATTAATTGTTAGAAAATTAAGTAGTGAAAAATTTTGTGTTGATTGTAAATGTAATATGTTTATTTGTTATTGTAGAAGTTGTTATCAAATTAAGTCATTGCTAATTAACCATTAATTGAGAGTAATTAGTTGTTAATTTATCATTAAGTACCACTAGTGAGAAATTTTATATTAATCGTAAATGAAATATGTTTATGTTTGTGAGTTTTTTTTTGTGAAAGTAGTTGTAAAATTAAGTTATTATTATTTAATAGTTAATTAATAGTAATTAGTTGTTGATATGTCATTAATTAATTGTCATAAAATTAATTACTAAAAAAGTTTGATATTAATTATATATGTAATATTTTTATTTGTTACTGTAAAAATAGATGTAAACTTAGTTACTGTTAATTAACTATTAATTAGATAGTAAATAGTCGCTAATAAGTCGTTAGTTAATATTTTGATATTAATGGTAACATATACTATTTTTTTAATATATATTACTTTTTGCATAATAGATAAAGTCTGGACCCTTCGGTCCTTTAGTCTTGAAGTAGCAAGAGGGACATTGATCATACGTTATCTGAGACGGAGAGGTAAACAACCTTTCACTTATTGATTACTTTATGTTGCATTATAAATAGTATAACATTTCACTTGTTATCATTATAAAATCAAGCAACCTTTGTTGTTCGACACTGCAAGTTATCACTTCGTTGCGATGAGCACACCATCCCCTTGGAACCTCGAATGCAACCATACCTGCATTTGGTGGGATTTGAAGGTGTAAGCCATTGCCGTTCATTCTATTGGATTGACACATGATTACAGCATTGGTGAAGCGATGGAGGCTAGAGAGGCACACATTTCACATGCCGATAAGGGAGTTTACTATCACCCTGTAAGATGTGGAGATTTAGTTAGGACTCGCCATTGATGGTTGGGTAGTTATAGGAAGTAGTTGCCTGGATTGGGGTGCAATATGTGAAGAATTATTGGGGGCGAAGCTAGGGCCTAACTGGGGGGGGGGGTTGCACTCATTAGAATGACGTGACAACATGATATGTTTTGGATGCTCCTACCTGATGTCGATGTTGAGCAAATCCATCGATATATGCGTGCGTAATGACGTGACAACATGATATGTTTTGGATGCTCCTACCTGATGTCGATGCTGAGCAAATCCATCGATATATGCGTGCGCATACATAATGCAGCTGATAGCGGGATTTATCTTTGTCGATAAATCTAGTGCCCTCATCCAGACGATGTAATTACTTTTTTTGGAGCATTTTGATATTGCTGGGACATTTAGTTAAGGGTCAACATGTTTGGCGTGGTTATATCTTTAACTTTATGTCGCGCTATAGCTGTCGACACAGGAGATTAGAGGGGTTACCATTCTCCTATAGGTGTAGGCATGGGATAGATATCTCTACATAGCACCCTTTAGTCGGCACAAACTATATATAAAATCTGGTTATCCATTGGGGCATGTTAGAACACGAGGAGGGACACTCAGTATCACTCGACCCAGATTATTGGTGCATATTGAGATGCGTTGGATAGGCATAACATGTCATAGGTATTTCAGTGACCTATTTTTTATTTCCCTTCCAATTCATCATATTTATTGTTTACAATGAATATAATTTCCTATCTTTTAGGTGGAATGGGAGTTGTATGATGAGAATGTAATTAATCTCTTACCTGATTTCTACAAAGGTGGTATGCACATTTAGATGGCTTGGGTACCACTAATATGTTTCCACATTGTTGAGTGGCATTTTCCGGACCGAGTGGCCAAGTAGTTTGGTAGGTTCCAATATATCCCACAGGTAGTGATCATGTAGCTGGTGCTCCATTAAATCAACCTGTAGGGGAGGATTGATGTTGATTGGCTAGTCCAGCATGTAGTGTATATACACATGTAGGAATAGTGGGTTGATCGAGTGATTCACATGGAGGGCCCTAGTGGTGTACACGACAATTATATGTAGTGGTATGGATAGATCGGCCGATGATATATTGGACGTACCGAGGCTGTTCTTGGATTTCTAGTAAGTACGATTTACATTAACACTCCATAAGTGAATAATTGCATGACCGTTTCTTCTTTAATTTATGTTTTGTTCATATTTGCAGGGTGAAACGTTATGACAAATATGCTTATCGTCGGATTTAGACATAACCGTGAGAATAGTTACTTAAGGTCTTTGGTAAAATACCTAGGAGTTGGATGTGGAGGCACAATCGATTCTTACGTGGCAAAGGATGACGGGACGACAACGACTTCAAAATTTGGGTGAGACATAGTAAAATCAAATAGAGGACCAACAAATCCTGATTGATTTTGATGTGATGTATACAAGCTCGGGGCTGATTTTCAGCCAATACAAGACACCACATTGGCATTCTATAAGTGGTCTTATCTTAACACCATCGGCTCCATAGAAAAAATGCTTTGGAAAACAATCTATGTATTAGGGTGAATCATCAACTTAACCTACAGAGTGGAGTCCTGTGCCTTGGCGAATGTTCGACGATACTCACTAGTAGCATCCAACACAGGAGTCTAAAGCTCCTCCTACCTCACATCCAAGGCCGTCTCGAGAACCAACCAATGCCTTTGCTTAGTTAGTTAGACAATTCACCAAGGGAAAGAGATAGGATAGGATAGGAATAGATAAATTGTTATTCATTTAATATGTATATAGTCCATTTAAACGATCAAGTTGATGTATTTTAGCATTTTTTAATGAATTTCTATGCATTTGTCTGATATATAATGTTTGCATTTGCCTATTACACATATAATGTATACATATACAATATTACAACTTCGAATATGTGAAAATATATTAAGAAAGGTCTAAAGAAATTTACATTTAATATAACTTCTTAATAAATTACAAATGTAAAAGAATCATCAACCTCCATGAAGGATCCCCCTTCTACTACATCAAAACAAAGTCGATGGAGTGGTTGAGGCTTCACCTAAGCTGTATAAGGGAAAAAGGCAATGTTAGCATCAGAAATGCAATGTGGAATGTCATGAAATGTTGGTATCTATCATTTACCATTATCACGTTGACATGGGCCCATTATTCTATCATGCCCCCTGATTGGCAAAGTCTACATGTGATTTGATATGGATACTCTCTAATGTCCATCTCCATGGAGTATCTTTTTAGCCTCGGCTTTCTTTTCTTCCGTGTGAGGTCTCCTCTTAGGCGGAGTGACGGGAAGTGTATTGGCTCCTAATTCAACTCGTCGTCTACAGGCATGAAATGCTTCTTATATGTGAGCTCTTTATGCATCCATCTAAACCAACCAGGTATAAAGTGAGTTATATCGAGCCTCAGTGAGGCAGTTACTACATAGGTGTAGGACCATGGAATTTTGTATATTCGTCAGTTTTGGCAACTGTGTGTGTTATAGGCAAAGTCAACAATGTGCATTCGGCCCACTCCCCTTTACTTGCTCGTGACGTGATGACTACTTGTGAGGACTTTGAAAAGTCTATCCTGCTTGATATAGTTAATAACCTTGTGGTTGTTAGCTCATGAGCTTCATTTATTGATTTTTTGGTGGCATATTTTGTGAAAGTTCTATCCTTCGCCATATTCTTCAAAGCCTTCGAATGCTCCTTGACAAAGTACCCCACATAGTTGTAGAGCATCTTCTTCACCAAAGTAGTCACAAGTAACCCTCGATCCCCATTTAGCATAGAATTTGATAAGTATCAGAAGACCCTTAATTCTAGTGCTTATTAGTTATAATTTTATATGAATTTCATGTAATTTGTGAAGAAATGGGTACTTGTATGATTAAATTTCAATTTCAGGCATCAATGGAGACAAAAGAAAGGTTTAAGGATGATATGAGCAAAGGTGAGGTGAAATTTGGCGAAAAATGAAGAAAATTGATTTTCAGTTCAACGCAACTTCAGCACAACCCATGCAGACACCAGTGCTGGATGAAAAAAATGACCAATAGCTAATTTTTTTCAACCTTGCCCCCAGTACGGTCATGTTGGAAGTCGTGCTAAACTGGGCAATGAAAAATAACGTGTTCTGAAGTCAGCACGGCTTCGAGTACGGTCGTGTTGAACCCTGTTTTTGCAAAAAATATAAATAGACGCTTTGTTTTATTTTAAAAAGACTTCTTTCCTTCTGGCTTCATTTTGGAAACCCTAGGGGAGCTTTATTACGATGTTCAAGAGGAGAATTGTTCGAGCATCATTGGAGATCACAAAACAACAAGGGATTATTCTTTTTAGCATGAATCAACTTTATTTCTTTAGATTCTTTGTTTTTATTGTAAACTCCATGGAGGAGCAATTCTTTATATCTTTCATCTGGTGAAACACTAACTTATGTGTTGAACCATTGGTTGATTAATGAATTATTTATATCTTTGCATCTATTCATGTGTTTCCATTGTTCTTGTGATTGATTTATGCATGCAAATTAATTGCATGTTTGATTTTTATTAGATTGAAAGAGGTTTCGTCTAGTAAATTAAATCTTCATGAATAGAGAGATTATATGTTTTACCTAGAGGTAGGAAAATATTGATTTTCTGCAATTTATTGGAATTACGAACTTAATGAGATCTTGCATAACGGTAGTAAGGGAGAGGTCTCCATTATCTTATGCATGATTATGAATTGATTAACTTGAGGGAGTAATTGATTTTACTTGAGAATTCCTGCAGTGCAAAGTGTAAATTGATTTGTTAATCAATATCTTATTTTGAGAATATAAGGGTTAGGGTGGAACAAGATGAGGGGTATATTTTATGATTGAATACATTTTTAAGACAATATCATTCAATTTTAGGGTTACTAGAATTTTTTAGTTGTTAATTTAATACATAATTCCCACATCATAAATTAGACTAGATAGTAGAGAAAGGTAATACTAGTACTTGTTTTCTAGATCCTAGAGGAGGACACATCTTAAATCTATACTATAATTGATAGGTACATTACCTAGCTCGATAGTAAATTTTATTGGTTATAAATTTAAAACCTAAACGATCGGTTAGATTCGAGCGCAACATCAAGTTTTTGGCGCTGTTGCCGGGGACTTAGCAAGGCAATATTAGGAAAAATCATAGTATCTACTACTTTAGTCATTTTTTTATTTGTTTTATCTATTTTTCTTCTCTCCATCTTTTGAAAAGTTCTAATTCGCACTTGGTTGCCTTTTGCAGTGTATGACAAGGAATCTTCCCTCTGACATTCTTGATCTAGATCCTGAGATTGAGAAAACATTGCGCCGACTTCAAAGGAATACAACTGCCGAATCTTTTGGGTAGTTAGTTAGTGAGAGGGGAGAAGGTGATATAGCAGTGGCAATAGAGGTTAAAGAAGAAGAGCTAATAGAGGTATAGGTACAAGAAGTAATGACTGAGGATATACTAAAGACAAATATTGAGTATGCAAGGCCTACACTAGATGGCACATGTCCAACCATTGTTAAGCCTCCTATTGGGGCCAATAATTTCGAGATTAAAGGTGTGGTGATTCAACTGCTACAAAATATTGTCAGTTCAATGGACTACCTGATGAAGATCCCCATGCTCACATTTAGACATTTTTGGAGATTTGTGAAACTTTCAAGAACAATGATAGGAATCAAAATCCGACAAGACCTATCATTAGGGCAAGAACTAAAGGAATTCAAATTTTGGCGATGAGGGCCCATTTTGAGCAGATCGACCTCGGAATTATTTATATATTAACCTCTTTTCTATTATTCTTGTATTGTGTTTTCCAACAGACACACTTATCATATTTTATAGGGCAATGGACAAACTCCCTCAGACTCAGCTTATGGGTTATCCATAGACCGACCTGAACCAGCGATGAGCTGGGCCGATGGATCCTATAGAAGACCGGCATCTTGAAGACCATTTCTTTTATATATTTCTTCTTTTATGAACTATTTTGGTTGTATTTTGGTTTTAGGACACTTTTATTTCCTTGTAATTTTCATTTAAGGTTAGCCACCTTAAAAGTGGCAAACTTGTAATTTTGAGCACTTTTTAACCTTAGGAGTAGCAAGTATAAATACTTGCTTAAGAGAGGGTTTGAGGAGGCCATATTTTGCAGATTATACACTTCATATTCACGTGAGAATTAGGGTTCCTAATTGTCATTAGACTCTTATCAATTTCAATCCCAAGAGTTGAAATTGTGGCGAGTGTAACACCTTGAAATTGTGAGTTGTATCGATTTCATTTTGTTGTGATTTCTTTTCTTCTCTAGTGTGTCATATTTAGGGGTGAATTGAGATAGTTCTTGGACAGATTTGCTTCTAATTGTTGTCGAATTCTTGTGTTTAATTAAGATCCCTTGCAATTGAATTCGAGTCATCCTTGAGAATTCATCTTGAAAACGTGATTTTCACTTGTGGAAAGGAGTCCTTAGAATTGAGGTTTTCTTTTGAATTTTTGGATTATTTTTGTGGGATTATATGTGATTAGGGTGTTATTAGAAGAGATTATCATTGTGGTATTATAATTGTAACATTAAGCATTTGGAATTCATTACATCTTCACTAGGGTTCACGTGAATTTTGCCCCTTGTGGAGCCGGTTTGTTGTTGACTTGAGATTGCTTTTTCTTGAGTCTTTTAATTCTGCTTCTAAGTGGAATTAGGCACATCAAACAATGGGATGACGGATGAAGCACTGTGTACAAGATTGTTCCTGTTTTCATTAAGAGGGAAGGTTAAGACTTGGTTTCAGTCATTAGGTCTTGGGGCTTTGATTACTTGGGATGACACGGTAAAGGAATTTTTGGACAATTATTTCCCACTATGTAAGACCGCAAAGCTTCGGAATGACATCTCCTCTTTCAATTAACAAGATCATGAAACAATATATGATGCTTGGCAGGGATGGACATAATTATTGAGAAAGTGTCCACATCACCAGTTGCCCACATGGATGCAAGTTCAGACATTTTTAAATGGGTTAAATCCAGCTACCCATCACTTGGTAGATGCCGCAGCTGGTGGTACATTGAATATTAAGACTCCGAAAGACTCATTGAAGCTATTTGCTAACATGGCAAGAAATAATTATTAGTGGGGTCGTGGCAAGAGTAAGCAAAAAGCGGCGGGAATGTACGAAGTAGATGTAATAACTACTTTGCTAGCTAAGATGGAAGCTTTGGGTCACTAAGTTGCAAATCTCAAGAATCCCTAAGGATCATAACCATAATAACATCGAATGGGAGACCTTAAGGAGGGTGTAAATCTATTTGAGCAATATGAATAGGTGGATTATCTTGGGAATTCAACCAGACAATAATATATTTAGTATGGTAACACCTACCATTTGGGGATAAAAAGTCATTCGAATCTGTCTTATGGAAACCAGGACTATCAGAGAGCTAATCTACCACCATCAGGGTATTCAAAGCAACGGTCGCCACTTTATTAGCCTTTATCGCTTCCTTCAACGCAACCACCTCAACAAGAAAAAAAGAGTAACTTAGAGGATATTTTGAATCAAATCATCCAAAGCTCTAATGTTAGACATCATAATCAAGAGGCCTTGATTCATAATCTTGAGAAGTAAATTGGCCAATTGGCTAAGATGATGTCTAAGAGAACCCACCTCTCTTCCTAATAACATGAAAAACAATCTAAGGGAACAGGTAAAAGCCATTACATTGAGAAGCGGGAAAGAGTTACCATCTGAACAGTAGCATGAAAAGAAGCAAAAGGATAATCAACCTATTGAAAAGGAGAAAATGACACTTAAGAAATACATCCTGAGAGGAGATCACCACCGGCTGTTAAAGAACATGTGCCAAAAATCCCTTATCCAGCTCACCTCAACCAGAGCAAAGACAAGAGTAGTTTGGTAAATTCCTCGATCTATTTAAACAACTGCACATTAACATTCCATTTGTAGAGGCACTTTCACAAATGCCAAAATATGCTAAGTTCTTAAAGGAGCTTCTATCTAACAAGTAGAAGTTGAAGGATGTATCTGCCATAGAAGTTGATGCAAATTGCTCATCTACCATTCAGAATAAACTTCCTCCAAAGCTAAGGGATTTGAGTAGTTTCATAATTTCATGTCTCATAGGTGATACTTCAGTTGATAAGGCCTTAGTTGATCTTGGGGCCAGCATTAATTTAATGCCATACTCCTTTTTCAAGAAGTTAGGACTTTCTAACCTAACATCGACTAGGATGAGTTTGTAGCTTGCTGACCGCTCTATAAAAATTCTCAAGGGGATAATCAAGGATGTCTTGGTAAAGGTAGGGAATTTCATCTACCTTGTCGACTTTGTAGTTCTAGAAATGGATGAGGATGGGGATATCCCTCTGATAATTGGGAGACCATTCTTAGCCACTACCAAGGCAATGGTTGATGTGGAAGGAGGCAAGCTTACTTTGAGAATTGGTGATGAAGAGATGGTAATCCAAATGGCTATTATTATGAAACACTTCATGTGCATTGATGACTCTTGTTACTCTATTGATGTTGTCGATATGTCAGTAGATGAGCATATGAAGGAAGTTTTGAGCAAAGATGAGTTAGAGTGGAGCTTGACATTGGAGGAGAAGAAAGATGCAGATAACCCAGAGGTTGTGCTACTCATTGAGTAGCTTGATGCTTCAGAAGATGTTACACCTTAGCATGGGTTTGAAAAGGTGAGAATAGAAAATGAGGCGAGACTTAAAACTTCTATAAAAGAGCCACTAGGGTTGGAATTGAAACAATTACCAGAGTATCTCGAATATGCTTTCCTTATAAAAGACTCTAACTTACTAGTTATTATAACCTTAAATTTATCTCAAGAGTAGAAAGACCAATTACTCACAGTCCTAAGAGCACACAAGTGAGCCATTGCTTGGAAAATATCTGATATAAAAGGTATCAACTCCTCCTTCTATACTCACAAAATTTTATTAGAAGAAGGATTTAAGCTTGTAGTGTAACTACAAAGACGACTAAATCTTAATATGAAGGAGGTGGTTAAGAAGGAGGTGATCAAACTTCTTGACACTGGACTTTTTTGCACCATATTTGATAGTGGCTAGGTTAATCCAATGTAAGTGGTGCCAAAGACTAGGAGGAATCGGATCTCCAACTACTAGAGACTTAGTGGAAGAAAGTGAAGAGCGTCGAGCCAACGACGTTAAACAAGTGTGCTTCTTGGGAGGCAACTCATGTCTAACTTAGGTATGTAGCATTTCTTTTATTTTCCTTTTGTTGTCACTATCCTAAGTTTATTATTTTTAGAAATTTGCAGATCTTATGGGGAGTTTTTAAGCTTATTTGAAGAGAGCAAGAGTAATCTTTAAGTGTGGGCAAGCGCCAATGACAAGTGTAGAAGTTTAAATTTTAATCACTAAGTGCATTTGGTAAGTCTCTCTCTACGTTCATTTACACTTTTAGAAGTGCACGACGATCATAGTTGTTGTCTATTGGCTTGGGCATGTCTTAATTTTCCTCCACACAATCAATACTCAAAGCTATGCATAATTTAAAGAGAGTATGTGGAGTTTCCTTAATCAACATAGCCACGAGCATAGCCGTGTTGGAGCCAGGGCTGACTTTATCAAAGGTTCTGTTTAATTTTTGAAGTCAACATGGCCATGAGCATGGCCGTGCTGAAGCTAGGGCTCCACATATAACACGTTCTGTATAACTTTTGATATCAGCACGACCTGAGCATGGCCGTGCAACAGCCCGTGTTGAAAAAAATAATAATAAAAAAATAAACCACACATATATACAATTTCTCTCTCTCTTCCCTCACTCTCTAAACTGTCTTCTAAATTTGTTGGGTGACTTCACCGGTTATTTAAACTAGGATAGTCTAACTTTTCTTTTTACCTTTAATCTCTTTATTATTTTTTTAGGATGATGCAACACAAACCTTGGGTTCCCAGCTCCAATGATGACACACCATTATTGATTTGCTTTATACCCGACCTTGAACTCTACATGCAACCATCTACATATAAAACGAGGAAGTTCTTAGTGTCCTTTTTCTTTCATTTTTTCTTTTGCTTTTGTTTTTTTTTTCCTTTTCCCTTTCGTGTGCTTGATTTGGGAAGACATTGGGGACAATGTCTTGAATAAGTGTGGGGAAAGGGTATAGGGAAATGAAAAAAGAAGAAGAGAAATTTGGGTCTTGCTTTACTTGTGTCATTTATGCATTGTGTTAATAAATTTTCCCCATTTACAAATTTGCAATTGATTTTGAATGTTGATTTTTAATTATTAAAAGGGCGAGATCCTTAAAATTGTGCTAATAAAAGTTAGTGATTCTGTGCCCTTTACTCACCTATTGTTGGACTTTGTATAATTAGTTGGAATTTTAGGATGAAATCTAAGTGGGGTAATCTTATTTGCTACTTAATTATTGATTCTTGAGTTGTGAAATAGATAGAAGTCCTTAATTCAAAGTCAAATGGTTGTATTTTTAAGTTAATTAGTTAATATATTTACTTTTCAAAAACTTTAAGAGCTCTTCTAACGTTTTGTGAAAGGTACATATGAAATCTATCACTTGGTGATTCCTCTTAAGTAATATCTTGAAAATTAATTAATTAATGTGTTAATTGAGCGATAATGAGAAAAGGTTAGTTAGTATGGGCGAGCTTTGGTCCCTCAGAAGAGCGAAGTCTGACTCTGCTGCTGACTAGTCACTCAATTAAAAAAGTAATAAGCCACTACTCCAATGACTTAAGTTCTCCAAGTTAAGAGTATCTTTATGAATCCCTAAGGTTAAGATAATAGAGGTTCGATGGGGTCCCTTTAAAACCCGGTCACCTAAGGTCATCTAGCCTAGGATCAGTCGATTGATGATATTATAATAACAAGATGGGATACAAAAGGTCAAAGTTAAGTGGATCTTGTAACTTAAATAATTAAGTCCGTAGGGACGCCTTCAATTGAGGGAATAACGTTTGCTAAATTGGGTGACGAGCCCGAGATTATCGGCTGAACAATCATTACGTAGGTTGCAAGATCTTAAATAACTGAAAAAAAAAAGAGGTTTAACAAAAAAAGGAAGAAAATTTAGGGGAAGGATGGATGCCATATACTTTCATTTGAGATTGCTGTGCTTAGAAGAGGTAGTTGGACAATTTATATATTCTCTAGTAAGTGGTGAGATATGACCAAGCCACTTTTGCTTTGTTTGACTTTCTTCGTAACTTGGGAAGCATTTCTTAAATAATAAGGGTAATAGTTTAACTTACTTGGATTAATCTGTAAACTCCAATTTTCGTATGCCAGGTATACGTACATTCATAGTAGGTTTGAGTGGTAGGCACTAATGAATCACTAAAATTGAATTAACTAGAGGATGCTACTTGTGATTTAAAGTCTAACCATGAGTACAATTGATGAGAGGAAATATATTTTGTCCTTATTTCGTTTGCTTGAGGACAAGCAAATGGTTAAGTGTAGGGATATTTGATAAGTGTCAGAAGACCCTTAATTTTAATGCTTATTAGTTATAATTTTATATGAATTTCATATAATTTGTGAAGAAAAGGATACTTATATGATTAAATTTTAATTTCATGCATTAATGAAGACAAAAGAAAGGTTTAAGGATGATATGAGCAAATGTGAGGTGAAATTTGGCAAAAAAATGAAGAAAATTGATTTTCAATTCAACACAACCCATGCAGACACCGATACTAGATGAAAAAATGACCAGTAGCTAATTTTTTTCAGCCTTGCCCCCAGCACAGCTATGCTGGAGGCCATGCTGAACTGGGTAGTGAAAAATAACGTGTTTTGAAGTCAGCATGACCTCAAGCATGGTCGTGCTGACGCTCATGATGAACCCTATTTTCGTAAAAACTATAAATAGACGCTTTGTTTTATTTTAAAAAGACTTCTTTCCTTCTGGTTTCATTTTGGAAACCTTAGGGGAGCTTTATTACAAACTTCAAGAGGAGAATTGTTAGAGCATCATTGGAGATCAGAAAATAACAAGGGATTATTCTTTTTAACATGAATCAACTCTATTTCTCTAGATTCTTTGTTTTTATTGAAAACTTCATGGATGAGTAATTCTTTATATCTTTCATCTTGTAAAACCGTAACTCATGTGCTGAACCATTGATTGATTAATGAATTATTTATATCTTTGCATCTATTTATGTGTTTCCATTGTTCTTGTGATTGATTTATGTACGCAAATTGATTACATGTTTGATTTTTATTAGATTGAAAGAGGTTTCGTCTAGTAAATTAGATCTTCATTAATAAAGATTACATGTTTTACCTAGAGGTAGGAAAATATTGATTTTTTGCAATTTATTGGAATTATGATCTTAATGAGATTTTGTATAACGGTAGTGAGGGAGAGGTCTCCATTATCTTAAGCATGATTATGAATTGATTAACTCGAGGGAGTAATTGATTTTACTTAAGAATTCCTATAGTGCAAAATGTAAATTGATTCGTTAATCGATATCTTATTTTGAGAATTTAAGGGTTAGGGTGGAACAAGATGAGGGGTATATTTTGTGATTGAATACATTTTTAAGATAATATCATTCAATTCTAGGGTTATTAGGATTTGTTAGTTGTTAATTTAATACATAATTTTCACATCATAAATTAGACTAGATAGTAGAGAAATGTAATACTAGTACTTGTTTTTTAGATCCTAGAGGATGATACCTATTAAATCTATACTATAATTGATAGGTACATTGCTTAGCTCGATAGTATATTTTATTGGTTATAAATTTAAAACTTAATCGATTGGTTAGATTTGAGCGATAATCAAAATTGTAGTTTTTCACAATGTTGGAGGTCGTATACTTAAATCGGAAGCAACCATCATGAGTCAACATCCACATATCTAATGACACATCATCAAATTAGTCCAACGCATCAGGCTTAATCATCCCTCACATGCTCCATCATATAGTTTAACTTGCGAGATTGTGCTTGCAACTTGGTGTATAAGACTAACCTCTTGCATTGCATGTTTTTATGTACCGAGTTGAACTTGCTTGCAAGGTGTCGTAGATAGAACCACCACATCGCAAATGGAGGGTGCCATCCATTGGCTTCTTCTTCAATTGCCAACTTGATGCTCACATGTTTATTTGATATGAGGTAAATGGTTTCATGACTTATACGGTCGTCGATAACATATTCTTTCAATTTCCTCAAAAACCAGCCCCATGTTTTAGCCACTTCCTAATCAATCAGAGCGAATGCTAGCAGAAGTATACAGTTGTTGCCATCAATGCCACAAGTAACTCGTAACTTGTGAGTGTACTTCTTATACAGAAAAGTTGCGTCAATGGTAACAACTAGTCTAAGGAATATCCACGCTGCAATGCACGGTTCAAATGCCTAAAGTACCCACTTTAGAGTAGATACATTGGGGTAGTTGATCTACTCTACCCTCAATTGATTCATGTTTTAGGATTTGTATTTTTTATCACATTCAAAAGTTTAGGCAGTTCATTGTAAGACTTCTTCTAGTTCTCGTACACATGCTTAATAGCCCATTTCTTCCCATCCCAAACTCGTCTCTTATTGATCTTATAGCCAAATTCTTATTCAACAACAGAAGCCAGCTTAGCTACTTTCACATCAAGATTGCCCTTAACGAGATTTACAAATTGATTGACAAGAAGATTATAATTTATATTTATATTTTTTATTTTCTATATTGTTGTCTCATGAGTTGCTTTTTACATTGACGATAAATGTTAAAGTAAAAAAAAAAAAAACTAGACAGTGAGATTACTTGGTGTGGTAAAACTGAAAGTGCAAACCGAGTTTATGCTTACAGTACAATTATACTAAAGGTGCGGATCGAGTCTGTGCTTTTTGGTTTTATTTATTTATTTTTTGTATACTAAAATCGCAAACTATGTCAACATCTTCGAAATCTATTTTAAGAATAATTATTTTAGATATAATATTTAAGATTTTTTTTTAAAATACTACCCATTAAATAAAAGGAATGAAAGCGAGATACTATTGATAACAAATCTTTCCTAATTATTTGAGTGGCAAGCCAATTTGCACATACATAGCTTCATGCCTAACCAAGGAGAATTGATAATCATCAAAATGGCTCTTGGCTACATAAATATCCTTCAAAATCCCATGACAGCACCAAGACTCTTTTTAACCTTGAAAAAATCATGTCAAGGACTCTTACAAATACAGTCGACTTCCATGACGATTTCATTTTAGATCCCCTAGAAGCAGCAATATGCAATCCTTGTAGGCTGGTAGAGCCTCTGTCATTTTACTGTTTTGGCTGTCGAGAGACTGTGCTGTTGCATGGACTAATGACACTGTAGGGTCTCCACAAACGGCACGCGTGGCATGCCAGCTCATCCGTGCTTCCCATCAAGTGGTCCATCTCAATCGGTGTTTCATTGAGGAGGAGGAATCCACTGTTGTATCCGACGTCCGCTTCATCTGTGAAACCCATAAATTTGTCCTATCCATTTAATAAGGCTATCGATATTGATGTTTACTAGATTTGCTCAAACTAGGAATTTAGTAGAGTAGGAGTAAAAATATATATATATATATATAAATCAAATTCTATATGCGTATATTGATGCGTTTAATATTTTTGAAAACCTTTATTAAATTAAAATTTCAAAAAGGGACATTTGAATAAAAATATAATTAAATAATTATGACTATAAAATTGTATGTTAATAATTTCTATAAACCTTAAATATATTCAACTTTTCCTTAATGGACTTTAGAGTAAATAATGAAATAATAATACCATCAAAACAAAAATTGTTAGTTAATAATTACAAAAATTTCAACGATTCATTTAGTTAACCTTACATAATTAATTATATATATATATAAAGAAGGATTTTCTATAAAATATTTGAATATAAAAACTTGTATAATAAGAATAAAATGTTTTTATCTCAATGTAAAAATAAAATAAAATTATCTTTAGCTAAAAACATAAATGTGAGTCTCTGATTTAAAATTGGCAAATGAGTTCCGTAAAAGAGTAAAATGTTTATATAAATATGAAATAATCATATTCCCATATGTAAGATTATATTAACAAGATCTCTAAATTATTTTATATATACATTACTAGGTACAAACCTCTATGACTAAGATTGAATTCCATAACAACAATAACAACAAAAATAATAACATTAAGTTATAACAATAATAAACAACAACATCAATAATAATAGTCAACATTTATAATTATAACGAAAGAATTAAAATCCGCCATAATAATATTTAATAACTATAAATATAAAATAAATAATTCTTAACGATATTATAATAATGATGCCTAATAATAGAATATAATTATTTTCCATAAAATAATAACAATAAAGCTGAAAACATTGTTCGTCCTAGAATTCTAACCCAACACTTCAAAGTTAAGGAAGGAAATTTCCATCCAGTCCCTTCACTTGTCAATGCATTTGCTAATAACTTGTTTGAGCAAATGTCACAATTTTTTTTTTCAAAACGGCAAATGTAATGAACGAAGCCGAAGTCCAAGGTTAAACTCGAATCAAATGCAACCCGAACGAAATAGAAGCCCTCAGTTCAGCCCAAAATGCCAAACTCGGAAAGAAAAGGTTTGCTAAACGCCAATCAAGGATTGAATGCTGCAAATGCATTTAATTTTTGGATAAGAACCCTGTCACTTCTATTCCAACGTCATCATTAAATGCATTGAGCCTAATTAAAACCTAGCCTACTCATTACTTAATTGAATTAATTATCCTTTTGAGTTCCCATTTTCTTCCAAGCAGGGGAGATTTGAAGGACACACACACAGCCCCACTCTACTCTCCCTCCCGTCTCTTACTGTCGACTCCTCTTTCCCCATGCTCCCCTTTAAAGCCTCATTAAAAGCAATTGATGTAGAGAGCACAAATCCTACCACCACTACCCAAAAATTTGATTCATCAACAGGTATGTTTCATAACCTCCATACATTTTAATCAAGCAGTCGATGTTGTTTCAATACAATTAAATTTTTAGCATAGGCCTTGTATTTTTAGTATACATGTATACAAACACAAGGGTTAAATGTAATTTTTATTTTGTTAAGTGCACAAACTATTGACAAATCAAATTATGGAATTACTATAAATAAATTCGTGAAGAAACATATATAAGCCGAGAACTTCAAGCATGTTTACACGTGCAATTTGATTCCATGTAAATTAGTGTCCATTATTGAAATTGAATCTATTAAAGTAATAAAGTGAAACTATAAGGAAATATATACATGTGGATATGTTTGGACTGAAATAGTTGGAGGCATATAGGTTAAAAGGTTAAATTTTTGCATGTATTGCTCGTGTTGGTTAAGGATACTAAATCAAAACTAATCAAAGTAATAAAATATAATAAGATTGTCATTGCATATATATAAATTCCAAAACCATAGACATTGATTGATGTTGTATATACTGTCAACATATTATATATTATGATGACAAAATTTTCTTTTCTTTTTAACTTCCAAACCAACTTGAGTTGGAAATTTTATTTTTTTCATCGACTTTGTTAATAAGTTGAAACTTATAAAAATTATATGTAATAAATTACAGCAGGAAGTAGTAATGGCAATAATTTTCGAGTGCATGTTCCAAGCAATCCCAAATGTGTAACTTGAATTTTCTTTCTTTCTTGTTTGGCTGTGTTGTTGAACCAAAACTCATTTTTAGTATTGCAAAATAATTGAAACGAAATAATGAAAAAAAAGGAAAAAGAAAAGTGTATACATGTACATTCCAAAGGCCGTGAGTAAGAGTATGGCCACCGTTTTAAATTCTATTAATACCTAACGATACTAACAAAATAGAGTAGTTAAATATGAAAGTTTAAGAAGAAATTACGACCATAAACAGTGAATAACCAAAATGTATGAATTTTATTGCATATATTTTTATAGGTTTGTATCTATTATATATTAATAATAAGACTCATAGGATTCTAAGGCCCAAACTTGTAAAATAAAAATAATCTAGAATATGATTGTTAGACCCTAAATAAAAGTACAGTAGGCAAAATGGATAAGAAACAATTTATATAGATTAAAGAAAGAGGACCATAAAGTTACAATAAATTTGGGCAAAATATAAACAACTGGAATCTAGAAAATGAACCCTAGAAATAAAATAAAGGGCCGATGTCCCTTAGTGTAAACTCAAATTATAACAAACTAAGTTTAACTTATAATTTAACTAACTTAATTAACTACTTAAAGACAATAGAAAAACATTAATATAACCAATAAATCCTATTATTTTCCATGTAACTTGGTCTAGTCAAATAATAAAAAAACTTTAAAATTTTATTTCATTAACATTCTTAAATAAATCTAGACACCCCAACATTGAAAATAAATATTTATTCCTTGAAACAAAGTCTAAACGAAAAAAGTTATATTGTGTTTAAAGTGGGGAAAGTGAGTAAATTTAGTCAATTAGTTTAGCTTATTTTAGTTACAATGTTAGATACTTAATTACTTATTATATACCCAGATAACATGTACTTTGATATTTCCCCTATCAAATATTATATGAAGATTTCTATAACTGAGTCAGTGGATAGGTGAGTTACTCTTATGATTATTATACTTGTCCGTGCATGTAACTTAGTATACCTAGTTTTGTATGTCAATAATAATAAAAGTTGGACAATGCTTAAGGATATGGGATTATGCTCGTGTTTGTTTGATTTGCCTTGACTAAGTAAAGCAACTTAATCTTAAGTGATGACATGCCAATGTGAGTAAATTGTATGCTCCATATAGATATGTATAAGGATTGCGATTGTTTGCAAATATGGGTGGTCACCTAAATAAATAAATTTATTAATTATATTTAGTAATGTAATCAATTAGACATCCATGGTATAGATTTGCATATTTAAAGGTTGTCAACACTATGTGATGGTACATAGAAGCCATAGGATGGTTTACATTTTATGATGTTATGTTGCTCCGACTTTTAAAAACTAAGTCGTATAAGGAAACACTATCCTTTGATTGGAGTTTAGTGCAAGGATTCATAGTTTAGGGGTGTGGTAGATTGAATGGGCTCTACACAACTATATCTCTTTATTTTTTGTGTTTGCACATTAGAACCTAAGTGATATGTTTGTTTTTTAAAAGATAACTTGGGGATAGTAGCACTTGGGATTGAAGTGGGATTTTTTTTATGTGAATGTGAATGGTTAGGACTTTCCAACCTAAGGTCAAGGAGGGGAAATTGCACTCTTGATCGTATATAATTTTCGGTTGACTGTAAATGCTATTGTATTTATATGCTTGATTTCATGCATTAATTTAATGATTGATAACTTGGTTGTATTTGTGTGTTGCATATTATGAAAGAGGAATGTCAACTATGGTTTGCTTACTTTTCGGTAGTTTTTCTTGCAAGACACTCAAAAGTTTGAGATGGGCTAAGATATGTGTGAAGAGTTTTTATCTTATTTAAAATCTTACAAGATGGGTTTAGTTTTAGGGTCAAATTTGTGTGACATAACTTGTGAGATAAGAGGATTAAGTTATACTTAATTGTTAAAAATCAAATTGAAAAATTTCATGAATCTTACTTAAGGGATTAAAAAGTAAATTTGGTTCTCCCAAACTTAATATTTGATAGGGATATCAATTTTTTGCAATATTAAAGGTTGTTCGTATTTTAAAATAATTATTTATATTTTCTTATTTATTTTTTAAATGTTATATATAAATATAAATAAATAAATAAATAGAATCTCATATATTCTGACAGATAAAATAGTTATCGTGTCATGAGTATACACGCAACATATAAAAATTTCTACGAACAAACCCTATTTAGAGATGACATCATCATCATTGGATTTTGCTATATTTCATGAACAGAGTCGTGAGCTGCGTATGTCTAACCTGTCTTGCTCCATAGCTCTAATTACACGGTGTGGAGATGGCTTCTCTCTTGTGGAAAATATACTTAATCTCGCATTTCATAATCTTAATGAAAGGCCGTATGTCAATTTGGATAGAAAATTTCCAATAAAAACTATAGGTTGCAAGGCATTTCTATAGGAGGAATTTTAAAATATTATGTTTCTCGATGAATGAAAACAATTATATAAAACCGGTGCTAAAGCAAAAAAGCTAAACATATAGTAGAAAATATATGTGGGAAGTAATTGTAGATATCTCAAATTATATAGCCAAGCAATTCTAAGGTGCACATCCGTTGACAAAAACTTCTAAAAGAAAATCTGGACATGGATTATTAAATTTATGAGACGGATGAAAATAAATTAGAATTGCTAATATTATATATGACCATGGATCAATCTAAAATAGAATCTTATACGATGAAGACTAAGATGCCACATTTTAAATCCGTTTACTAAAGAATGAAGACAACATAATCTGATTTGGAATTAATTATGAGGAAAAAAGACGTTAGATCTATTATGGGCATACATAATCACGGTTTTAACATCGAAAAATATAAATATGACATGCTGGTAGTAGGAGTACCTTTAAGGCAATATTATATTTTTATAGATGACTTTCCTCGTGTGTGTGCCACGTGCCCTTGGTATTTTTCACTTCATAACCATAGCTTTTTATGCCATCGATACTCCTCGTAATAGTGCCATGCAGAGTTGTCCATGTGGCTCAAATTTTGGAAAGGTGGATGCCTGCGGTATGTATTCTTTCACCTTATCCTTCACTAATTGTTAAAATAAATTTAAATATATTAAAAATTGTTTTCTTGTCATTTTAAATGAAAAATTTTAATTTTCATAAGTTTTTAGAGATAATCTTGAAATAAAACTCTTATCCTCTTGTATGACTGATCAAGTCTAAAACATGGATAACAAGTCGTTTAATCTTTCACTAACAACTCGAGTAAAGTTTGCAATATTATGTAAAGATTATGGATAGCTCAGATTTTGATAAAGCATATATATATATGTATGTATGTATATATTAACAAATTTTCAATTTGATTGCACAATCTAATCAAGTTGCTAGTGGGAGAATCCGACAAAAGCAGATTACAAAATCCAATCCTCAATAAGTTTTCAATTTGATTGCAAGATCTAGTAGAATTGCTAGTGGGAGAATCCAGCAAAAGCAGATTACAAGACCCGACCCTTACTCATGAGGTATATTTGGGTAATAAAATTAGGCCAAGGACTTAAAACGGATATTCTTTGTCAATTTAACAATAAAAATATCGTAATAGAGTTGATGAAGGTTTGTATAAGTATGTTTTGATATAGTTGTAAAAATATCAAAGTTAGCAAAAATGATTTTTTTTATATGTGAAGTTTTATTTTATCAAAAGAATTTTGATAAATAATTTGTCTTTTGAAGCTAACTTATCGATTCTTTAGTAGATTAGTTTTTGAAATAGTTTCATTGATAAATCTGATCAAAGGAAACAAATTTGATATAAATGGAAAGAAGATCTACTAGCTGTGTTTTCTTAATATATATTCAAAACTTATTCTTTTGCCAACTTATATTTCTATATTTTAATTAGTTGTTAAAATAAAAAAGATTATCTTGTAAAATTTTATTTTATCATTGGACACAAGAATTTATTCCTAAATGAAGATGCAGAGCTTAACTATATATATATATAGAAGACTACGAAGCCTTGAAGAAAATACATGTTATGTATGTGGTAGAGTATTACTAGCAAGAAGTATTTTTAAGAATTGTACTTTTGAGATTATTGTATTCTCTTTCAATAAGCTAATGGTTAAGAATATTATCTAGTGTTTTCCAATAGAGTGTTGAGGATGCTAATTTGTTGTAATTATGTGAGTTATCATAAGTTTAATGCAAAGAGAGTGAAGGATGTTAGGGTTTAAGCTAGTGAGAGCTACAAGAATTTACGAAAGGTTGTGTTTCACAATAGCAATAGCTTCTACTCAGCTTTGATGACTTTTTTTTTTTTCCATTATCACATAATCCTTTTATACTCTTGACCAAAGTTTATAGTGAACTCTTAATGGTTGAGTTGTAGTAGTACTAGAAAGGATGTAGGTACAAGATTGAACCACCATATGTTTGGGCTCATTTCTCTCTTTCTCTTTACTATTACTTATTTTTCAATTATTTGTCTTATTTTAAATTAAACTTGCATATCCAAATATATCTATTTACTACAAAAGTAGATAGACGTACAAAACTTTAGTAAATAATTATATAATACATTTGCAATCTAAATTTATTTTGAATTAAGATTTAATTTTATTAGACAAACAATTCACCTTCTCCTCTTGGTTGCCTTTGGAACATACAAAGAAGGCGTCTACGATTTTCTTTAATGGATTCACTTAAATGGATAATTTGCTTGGTAAATGCGTTGGGAAGAAATCTAATGGATTTCACTTGTTATAAGCTATTAACTTATCCCAATAAAGTATAAGCTAACTTAGCTAATAATCCAACACCTGTAACTCGTTGAACGTTGAGAATTAGTTAACCATATTAAGGGCCTAATAACTCTATTAGTTCACTCTACATAACTGGCTATTCTCATCCAATCAAGTGAAAAGCTACTAAGACTGGCACTAAATCGTTAATTTACCTCACCTCTCGCACATTGCTAACAATTCGCAAACCATTTTTCAATAAATTTAAGCGAATTAAGAAAAATGTCCTCATAGCTAAGTTTTCCTTTATATTTTGAGTGAGTGATTTAAGTTTTTTTATGATTATTTTGTTCATCAAGTAGCACTTATTACATATGACATATTCAAAATATAAAGAATTTGATTGAATTTTGATGCATTATAATGTTAAACACCAGTGGTGCAATACATTTTGCAAACAAGGGGATGCTGGTACAGGTGGTTCATTAAAAACTGATGGAAAATGGATCTTAAGATTTTAGAAAACAAACTGAGACTAGCGGATACTTTTTCATCAACAGAATTTTCGGCTCTCTTCATAGATGATTAATCAAAGAATCGGAATTGAATACAAATCTAACAACCACCCCCCCCTCCTTTTTTTTTTTCCTGCATGCAGGGCCATCCAACAACAACTTGATGTTTAATGAGGATCGATATCCTTGTTAGCAACGCGTGCGCTGACTTTTCAGCTAAACTTGGGATATGATTTTTCAGCTAATCTAACCCGTCTCATGTCCCCCTTTATTTTCCTGCATGCGGGGCCACCCAACGACAACTTGATGATGTTTAATTACGATCGATATCCTTGTTATCAACGCTTGCGTTGATTTCTGAGCTAAACTAGGGAGATATGGATGCCTGTTGCTGATTGCCGAAATGTTCATAGTCTTGGAAAATACTATGTGTATGTGGTTTTATTAATATAATCATAGTACTCGGTTTTAAGGAAAGGATAGCTATATTACGTATTGTATATTGTAGTATATACGACATGCATATGGAGTATAACATTTTAGTTACATATGTATTACAAATAAAATAACATATATTATATAACACCCGAAAATGGTGAGTTTTATGTCCAGAATGTTCCTCGTACAGTAATGTAATATTCTTTTAATAATGCAATACCCTTTTTAGATATTTGTAATTTTATTGGCTCCTAAACTCACATAACTTTATGACATCAATCATGATATATCTTTTAATGGAGATCGATGACGATGAGCATAGAGCTGTAGTCCATCTTTTCATATTTGGAGTTGATTTGGATCGGTAATCAATTTCTGTTGTTAGACTGTAGCTTTCATTTGCAGGACTTCAAAAATTTCGTACTCTCACTAGTCACTGGCTTCTTGGCTTACTGGCCCTGCAATCTACTAGAAGCCAAGAGGGCTTATCAAACACCATTTTCTCTCTTTTCCCGCAGCATTCTTCTCTCTCTTAATTTTGGTCACATTGGTTATATATCATCATTTACACTCATATTCTACGATCAAGAAACATTTTCCACGATATTTTCTTTTCAAGATGACGGATAATAAGTTTTACGAGTAAACATGATTTACTATAATATATATTACATAAGACAGGACATTTTTTTCTACTGGTTGTAGAATTATGGACTACAGAGCTCGAAGAATTTCGTTCACAATCTTTTATTTATTTATTTATTTGCATGATTAAGTTCCTTCACTGCAACTGACATGTGCAGTGAATAGCCATAACTTCCAACCACCACATGATAAACCAGATCTTTTCTCAGAAGATGCATTGTTTGAAATTTGTGTCTTCTTCTTTTTCGTTTCCCTCCTTTTTTTTTTTTTTTTTGATAAATTTAATCTGTCCCCAAACTGCTCATTACATGTTTATTCATTTACTTCACTGCTCTCAATAACATGGTAGAAAATATTCTTGTGTGTGAATGCATGACTCATATATATAATGTATAAGTGTTACTTACAAGTTTGTGCATTAAAGCGTGGCAAAGAGATCTTGTTTGGTGTTGCGGTGGGGAGCAGAATCTAGCCAAAAAGATGGCACCTGCTTGCATCCACACAGCTCAATTTGCGCAGTCCCCCATTCAATGAAAGTCAAGACTAAGTCATTTATTACTGGACTTTCAATTAAGCTAAATGAAGAAACCTTTTGTCGTTGAGAGAAAAGATATAATGATATGAGTACCTATGAATTTAGATGAGTAGTGGACAAATATTAGTAATATTTAAATAGATGATAATAATAGTAATATATGTATTTTTAAAATTATTATTTATATTTTATATATTAAAATTTTATTAGTATTTACATATTTTTAATATATAGTAAATTAAAAGTTTTCTCTTATTCTCGATACATGTGTTGTTAGTAGTAAACTAGCACTTGGGCCACTGTGAAGGTTTATATTGTATAGAATAGCTTTATTTAATATATGAGTTAGTTAGTTAGACATTGCTAGACACTTTTTATAAACACTTGTAAATTAGTTTTCAAGATGAAGTAGAGAATCAAAATTTCATATCCCTTGCTTTTAGTTTCTTCTTCTTCTTTGCACGAACACTTCCAGGTGGCATAAACAAGAATAGGGCAAAACTAACATGGTATTAGAGCATGGTAACTATCCCTCACATTTACATTCATTAGTTTGATTTTTGTTGTATTTCTTCATGAGTAATATTGGAGATTGCAATACATTAGTAGATGCAATGCATCTCGATCCATTGTACATTTCTAGATTAGACAATCCAAGAATGGTTTTAGGAAATATAATCTTCAATGGATCTAATTTCCTTATTTGGAGTAGATCAGTTAGTATGGCTTTAGGTGCGAAACTTAAGCTAGGTTTTGTTAATGGAACTTTACCAAAACCAAAAGAGACTTTGAAAGACTATGTTCGATGGATTCGTGTAGGCTATATGGTCCGATGTTGGATCCTTAATTCATTGAATGCAGATTTATCTCAAAGTTTTATCTATGCTCAATTCTCAATGAAGTTTTGGAAGGAAATTAGTGATTAATATGGTCAAACTAATGGACCTTTGATATTTCAAATGCAACATGAAATTGCTAATTTTTGACAAGGAAATCGGTCAATGACGGTGTAGTACGACAAGTTAAAGAGATATTGGGAGGAATTACAATCTTTAAATCTTTATCCAATCTGTACATGTGGATGATTGGCATATTATACTTGTGATTTAAAAGACAGATTGTTGGAGTTTGATTCTTAGAACAAGTTAATGTAGTTTTTGATGGGATTGTTAGAGGAATATGAGGTAATAAGAAATCATATTTTAGCCACAGATAACTTGCCCAATGTTAGTCATGCATTTTATCTAGTGGCACAAGTGGAGAAGCAAAGGCAAGTAACTTTTGTGCCATTGCAAGTTGAAACCAGAGTTGCACTTATGGACAGTAGGAACAATAATTGGGTGATTAGGGATAATCACAAAGATAATAAGAAGAGCAAACTTCATTGTAAAAATTGTAACATGGATGGACATTCTATAAAAGTCTTGTTTTGAACTCATAGGATACCTTGAGTGGTATAAAGGAAAGAGGAACAAAAGACGAGGAAATGCGAAATCCAGTACTAGTATGTTAGTGAATTATCAAGTTGATAGGCAAAGTTTTCTCATTTGGATTGTGATAGATTTTCGAGTTCATAGGGAATTGACCAACATGTGCTCTAAAATATGTATCAAGAGGTTATGATGAGGAATAAAGAAACAGATGGCATAGCAGAGTCAAGTTCCCAAATGGTTTCATCAACTCATTTTGTAGATACTTCTCAAGCTACAAGTTCTTTAGCTGTAGAGAATAATAAGAAAGACTTCTAGATTGTTGATATAGGTGCTAGTGATCACATGACACCTTTTGAGGACCTTTTATACAATAGATATACTCTTCCATAACCCATTCTTATTAGCTTACCTAATGGAACCAAAAAGGAAGTTTATACAGTTGGTTATGTTGTTATAGCTCCAAATATTGTTCTTCGCAATGTCTTTTTCATACTAGATTTCAAACACAATTTTTTATCAGTTCATAGATTGTTATTAGACTATTCAATTTATGTTGCGTTTGATAAATCCACTTGCTATTTTCAAGACTAGAAAACTAAAACTTCATCTTGTAAAGCTGCAACTCATCATGGATTGTACATTTTGAAGTCTGAAGCCACTGATTGTAATGTTTCCTTGTTGAATGTAATTCATCATTTTAATAACAAACCTTCTTGTCGTTTATCTACTGTTAGTTCTTTTTCTAGTCTACAATTAGTTCATGAATGACTTGGACATTCTTCTAAGTCTAAACTAAAACATTTGTCACATTGCCAACATTTTGATTTGAGCACTTTTTTTTTTTTTGTGATACATGTTAATAAGACAAATGCCAAATATTACTTTTCTAAAGAAGTGAAATTGTTTCTAGTTTTGCTTTTGAATTGTTGCATGTTGATTTGTGGGGTCTTTACCATGTGCCATCATACACAAGTGAGAAATATTTCATCACAATTATTGATGATTTTTCTATAGCAACTTAGACTTATCTGTTAAAACATAAATCACAAATTTTCTTTACCTTTGAATCCTTTTTCTTGTATATTCGAAACCATTTTAAAACTACTCCCAAAACAATTCGAATAGACAATGGAATAAAATTCTTATCCAATGTTTACTAGAATTTTCTTCAACAACATGGTATAATGCATCAAGGATAGTACCTTAGAGGAATGCTCTTAAATAATAATTTTTTTTAAATTGCAAAATATTATATTAGGAAAAATTATTTCAAAAATAGGTTACGAAGGCGTAGACTTATAATGCATCTTCAGTTTTGCCAATTTTTGCAAAACTGAAATCGCTGATTCGGTCTGCACCCTTAGTATAATTTGTATTGAAGGCACAAATATGGTTTGCGCCTTTAATAAATTACTTTAACAAAATTTTTTTAGCATCATCCCCCACAATCCAATAGTTTTATAGGATACTATAAACCTATAAAAATTATTATAAAGTGACACTATAAATTTGTATAGTATTACAACATGTGAACCAAAATGTACAAGAAAAAAAATAAATTCTGCATCGATAGTTTGTATTATAAATGCAAATCCTCAGTTCCTCAGTTCATTATTTAGATATCTCTATTTCTTCTTTCTTTATTTTTCTTTCTCCCCAGTTCGTGCTTTCTATTTTCTTAATTTTTGTTTTACGTAGCTTTAGCTTGTACATCTATGAGTATAGGAATATCAATATGATACATTTAGCTTCCCAAAATTTTTATTTTTTTTATTATGTTACTTTTTGTCAATTCGTATAAAATTAAATGTAATTATTTGTAGTCTACTATTTTTTTTATTAAAATACCAGTAGTTGTTAATTAATTGTTAATACATCATTAATTAACATTAGAAAATTAATTAGCAAAAGAATTCTTATTAATCGTAAATGATATGTCTTGGGTTGTTGTTATCAAAATTGTTGATAATTAATTGTTAATTTGTAAAATAATTAGTCGTTAATATATTATTAATTAGTTGTTAGAAAATTAATTAGTAAAAAAATTGGTATTGATTGTAAATGTAATATGTTGGTGTATTATTATGAAAATTTTCATGAAATTAAGTTTCTATTAATTAATCGTTAATTAGTTGCTAATATATCATTAATTAACCATAGAAAATTAATTAGTAGAAAAATTCTTATTAATCATAAATGACATGTCTTACATTATTGTTGTGAAAATTCTTGATAATTAATAGTTAATTCATAAATAATTAGTCGTTAATATATCATTAATTAGTTATTAAAAATTTAACTAGTAAAAAAATTTGGTAATGCTTGTAAATGTGATATGTTAGTGTATTATTGTGAAAATTGTCATGAAATTTAGTTTTTGTTAATTAATCATTAATTAGTTGCTGATATATCATTAATTAACATTAGAAACTTAATTAGTAAAAAAGTTCTTATTAATTGTAAATAACATGTCTTAGGTTGCTGTTGTGAAAATTGTTGATAATTAATTTTTAATTTATAAATAATTAGTAGTTAATATGTGATTAATTAGTTTTTGTAAAATTAATTAATTTTGGTGCATAATAAGTTGTTTTTAATTTGGTGCGTAATAGATGGAGTGTAGACTCTTTGATCCTTTAGTATTAATGTAGCAAGAAGGATATCGATCACAGGCTATTTGGGATAGAGAGGTAAACCACGTTTATCTTATTAGGGGATTTGTGTTGCATTGTCAATAGTATAACATTTAACTTATTACATTTTAGGAGCAATCATGTTATGTTTGTTATTCTTTATGTAATCTTTTAATTTTTTTTTTAAAACAACAAAATTTAATTTGAGAAAATTTATTTTTCTTTACATGATTTTTCATAAAAGAAATTTTCAAAAAGAAAAAAGAAAAAAATTTGAAGGTGCGGACATAGTCCACATATTTCGGGTTTGACCCTTCGTAACCTATTTTTGGAATAATTTTTCTAAATAGGTTATTTCATTTTTTTTAAAAAAGATATTATTTAAGAGCATTCCTCCAATACCCTATACTCTTCAACAAAATGGCAAAGTTGAGCGTAAATATAGGCATTTATTTGATACTTTTAGAGCCTTATGTTTACATGTTGGGTTACTTAAGGAGTTTTCGTGAGATTGTGTCCTAACAACTACCTTCTTGATTAATCGTATGCCTATGTCAAACCATTCTTGGAAAACGCCATTTGAAGTACTCTTTAGTTATTCCCCTTCTTATGATGTTTGTGTTATGCAACAAATACTCATCCTCATAAAGATAAATTTGATCCAAGAGGTCTCTAATGTATATTTTTAGGATATGCTTCTATACATAATGTAGCGACCCATCTACTAGGTCTGATTCTTGAACCTGTTCCAAAATTCTTGTAACTATCCTTGGTACCTATAGGTAGATTGCTATGCTATCTCTGAATTAAAGATAAGGCAAATTCTGCTAATATTGAACCTGTAACTCCAACCTGTATGAAATTTTGTAAACGTCCTGTAAAATGGCGCTAAGAGCGCTATCATTTCATATCCACATCATATCTAAACACATGTACTTAAAATCTCTTATCACATCATACATCATATATATATATATCATCGGGATCTGCATTCCCGGTAAATAGGCACAGCTCATGATTAATCCTGTAGCCTTAAGTGGCTCAAAAGATTACAAATCCAACCTTATACACACAAATATTTACATTACAATATGAAGATTAACACCTATGGATCTTATTTACAAGCATTACAACATCATGTACAAGACAATCTTATTACAAATAACAAAGGCTCCAAAATGGAACTAAGGGCTTCTTTGCCTCTATTGACGCTCTCCAAAAACCCAAGTCTCCAACAACTTATTCTTCAGTACCTGTACCTGAGGTTAGCAAAAACACTAACCCCCCAGCTTCTTAAGAAGCAATGTGAGTACAAAATCAAGTAACCCAGCAAAAACAAACAACAAAATCACATAATAGTAATCAATAATATTATCAAATACCTCGAAAGTGATTACTCAAGCAAGCAAATTTTCAACTCAAAGTTATACTCATAAGAAACCCAATTTAATTTATTACATTTTAACATCACCATGATCTTACTTAATGATATTTTCCCTGTAATTCCATTTTGCTAAACTCATAACCTTTTCATTGGAGACCATTTCAATCACTCCTGTTTACTCATAGGTCACTAATATTTTTTAGTTAATCCAGGCAAAGCCTGTCAACTGGTAGATAAACTACCCTCATGTACTTTTCAAAACTTAATGTTTTCTCAACCCATTAAGACATCCTTATATACTCTTTTTAGTTAGAAACATTCAGCTCGCCTTTCACCTGCCTCAAACAAAAGGGGTGACCAGATCCCCATAGGTCACTGAACCAGGTCGGTCCTTCAACCGTACCTCAAACCCATTCAGGTCGATTCAAAGGTCGTACCACAAACTTACTAGGCATGGAACAAGACTTTTCTTACATTAAGTGTTTTGGGTTAGTAGGTACTTATAGCCTAAACCTCATTTCATTATCCATTTAGATATTTCATCGTTACTTAGACAACAATAGTATGAACTTAACCAGTCATATAAACCCCATCTAATAAGCTAAAAATAACCCAGCATTACATCACAATCATGAGGCATTCAATAATTTAAGTTCATTACATCACATACAATTAGGAATAGTATAATCAAATCCCGCACCCAACTCTCATTCTAGGATTTTCTAGAATGTTTCCTTTTTTTTTTTCTCATAATCCAATCATATCATGACACACAACCAGCCATTAGCAAACCAATGTAATTCAACAATCCTCCTGCATTGATCATAGTAAGTGATCGTACAAGGTAATTTCAGCCAACAATAAGTAGTCTACATTACCAACCACTTGTAACCAAGAGAGGAGTTAAGGGGGGTACTCACCTGAAACAATATATGCCAATCCAAACAGTTGCACCGGCCAAGTTCCTTTGTCCTCCTTACTCAACAGAAATACCTGAATCATCAGTATACCAATCAATGTTACCTCATTCGCTCTATTGAATCATAAATTGCTAATTCAGTATTCCAAACCCCTAAATTCCATCATAACCTCGTATAATCCACCATTTTCCTACAATTTCTAATTCATATACATACGGGTATACTATGCTCTATTATATATTAATGTAATTAAATTTCGATCTGATTCTATTGAATCGTATGGTTCTAAATTATCACGATCTTGCACCAAATGCTCCCATTTTTGTTTTGTAACTAACCCAAGCTTCTTAAAATCATATTATATTTCAATGAACCTCAACTGAACATCAAATTCAACTAATCAAATCAAATTCCCTAATTTTGCTAAGGATTTAATTCGGCCAGAACAGGGTAATTAGCTTGAAAAATTCACTAAAAATAGAAAACAACTCCAATATGAATAATTATTGATTTGGTGATCTAATAAATCATATAAGGATCTTATATACTAAACATTACATAAAAAATACATCATTTGACCTATTCATTTTCCAACACATATCTGTGAATCAAATTTCAGAAAAATTAAATTATCACATTAATATTCATACAAAATTATGCCAGAATACCAAAAATCATAATTTTTCATCAACATTTGATATTTTTAACAAAAATAGGAAGTTTCGGGCGTTATCGGGAGCTGCTTCGTTCACTGGCCTCCGGCCACCAAAGTCGGAAACCACTATTTCGATCGGAATCCTCTCCCACCCAAAACCTTAACCCTAGCTTAGCTTAGCAGCAGATTTACCCTACCCCCTTCGAACGAACAGACAAAATCCTCCCTATTTAATTTGATTTTTTTCTTCAATTTCTTCAAATTCTTGTTGCATCCTACTTCAATCTTGTTCTTCTTCCTATCCTGATGATTTCATGTTGGAAATTTCAATTTCAATTTTCCTAGAAAATTCGGATGAATTGGAGAGAGTTTTGGTTTCTTTTTTTTTTTTTCTAATTTTTGATGATTTGTTTTTTCTCTCTCTCTCTCTATTTTAATGTCTATATATATATATATATATATATATATATATATATATATATATATATATATATATATATATAATATTACTTAATTTTGCTGACATTGAATGAGGGTGCTGTTCTGTATTTTTTTTTCCTTCCTCTTTTATTTATTTTCTTTTTAGCTATAATATAATATAATATGTACATTTTTTTACATATATATATATATTCCATATATATATATATAATTCATATTATTATTATTATTTATATATATATTTATTTTATTTTATATATTTTATTTTATTTTTGGCATATAACATATATATACATATATATATACATTGATTTTACCTTACACACACACACACACACATATCTATATATATATATATATATTATTTTAATTTTAACATTATTGCTTAAGTTTAGGTCCTCACACATAAGACATATCGAATTTATGATTTGAGTTCTAATTGATCCTTTATTAGTAGGATGTTGTTTTCTTTAAATAGAGATTTCCCTTTAAAGAAGTTGCTGCACCATTAATTTCTACTTCCTTTGATGTTTCTTCATCACTTCCCCATGTGTCTTTTGATAACTCTTTTCCTTCTTCTTTTGATCCTTTTGATATGTCCTCATCACATGTTTCTTTTGATAACTCTATTCCTTTTGCTTTTAATCCAATTCCTAGATGTTCTACAAGGATAAGACATTCTCCTCAGAGGTTGCAAGATTATGTGCACTCTATTAATAACATTTTACTTGCTTCTTTGTGATCTGTACTTTCCCTTCCACGTACTATAGCTCACACCAAATATCCATTGTTTACTTCTCAATCTTTTCAAGCCTATCCATTTGATTATGTGTCATCATTAGCTAATGTTTCACAACAAAGGAAACTACTTCTTATTCTCAAGTAGCTCAAGATTACCTATGGATTGAAGCTATGCAAACTGAGCTTTAAGCTCTTGAGCTCAATAACACTTGGGATTTGATAATTCTGCTAGATAGAAAGAAGTCATTAGATGTAAATGGGTTTATAAACTCAAGTGTAAACCTAATGGGACTATAGAAAGTTATAAGGCTTGTTTAGTTGCAAAAGGTACACTCAAGATGAAGGTAAGGATTATCATAATACATTTTCTCCTATTGCTCGCTTAGGGACGGTGCGAATCTTGTTATCTATTGCTATAGTGTACCAATGGACTATTTACTACGTGGACATCAACAATGCATTTCTTTATGGACATATTGATGAAGAAATTATATGCATCCTCCTCCAAGTTATACTAAAGCTAAGCCTAGTGAAGTTTATAAGTTGGTGAAGTCCTTATATGGATTGAAGCATGTTTCTAGATAACAAAATTTTGAAATTAGTAGCTTCTTCATACAATAGGGGTTTAAACAATCTCAAAATGACTTTTCCTTGTTCACTCATGATGCTTCTGATGGCTTTATTGTTGTATTGCATTATGTGGATGACATGCTTATCATAGGGATGAATTCCTCCTCTATTGCAACTCTTAAGGAATTGCTTCATCAAGCTTTTACCATTGAGGATTTGGGACTTGCTATTCTTTTTGGGTTTAGAAATCTGCAGGCCTTCTAAGGGTATTCTTTTTAATCAAGATAAACTCATCATGGATATCTTGTTTGATGTTGGGTTATTTGTTGCTAAACTAGTTAAGGTTCCTTTACCTGCAGATTTAAGGATGTCCTTAGATGCTGGTGCGCCTTTAGATGATTCATCCTTTTACAAAAGCAAAGGTTGCTTTATCTCATGCTTGCACGACTTGACATTACATTTGCAGTTCATAAACTCAATCAATTTCTGGCCACTCCTTGCATTAGCTATCTTCCTATAGCATTTCATGTTCTTTGTTATCACAAGGGCAATATTGATCATAGCTTATTCTATTTGGCTTCTAGTTCTCTTGCCTTAGCTAGATATTTTGACTTTGATTGGGTGGCCTATTTTGAGGATAGGAAATCTATTTCTAGATATTGTATTCTTCTCGGTCATCACTTGCTTCTTGGAAAACGAAGAAACAAAATACTATTTCTAGGTCAAGTATAGGAGCATGACTTCTACTACTAAGGAGCTTCTTTAGGTATCTTATATTTTACTAGATCTTCATGTTCCTGTTTAATTACCAGTTTCCTTATTCTGTAACAATCGTTCTGCTCTTTTGCTGGCTGATGACCTTGTTTTCATTCTCGCACCAAACACATAGCTATTGATACTCATTTCACCTGTGATCAAGTTACTAAAGGATTTCTTTATACTCATTTTGTTTCCACTCGAAGATAGTTGGTTGATTTCCTTACTAAAGCAGTTCCTGAGCCTCAACTTTCATTGGCTAAGCACCAGCTAGACCTTTGTGGTTGGGTGTGTTGGTGTAAAGATTTATTATTGTACAGAATAGCTTTATTTAATATATGAGCTAGTTAGTTAGACATTGCTAGACACTTCTTATAAATACTTGTAAATCAATTTTGAAGATGAAGTAGAGAATCAGAATTTTGTATCCCTTGCTTTCAGTTTATTCTTCTTCTTTGCATGAACACTTTCGGATGGCAAAAACAAGAGCAGGTTAAAACTAACAACCACGATGGCTAGTTGGTGCAAGCACACTTGGATCATGTAGCTAGTTATAATAAACTAAATGCTAAACTACAAAACCATCCTATCAACTGACAATTAAAGCTAGAAAATACTTAGTTCATGATTTTACTTTCACTTAGTCGATTAGGAGTATGAATTGCAATTTAGTGGAAAATCAAAGTTCATCAAGTAGTTACTACCTGTTCATTCCCTCTTGGGCTATACCTTACCTCTAGCTAACTAAGCTACACTATTACTGAACATAGACCATGATTCAAACATATCACTTAATCGCTTAGTAATTAAAAGTAGGAAAATTATTAAAGTAAGTCTTGTAGTAGAGACTTATCATTAAATCTCTATTATATATATTTTTATAAAATTCTTTATTTTTTTATACAAATATTTAAAAGTTAATAATAACTCATTTTTTATACAAATATTTAAATTTTGGTAAAGGTGTTCAAAAATTGATTATAAATCTACGATACTTTACTTATCCCAATACTATGCCATAAAAAATGATAGCACGAGTGCTGAGATATTCACGTTCATAGTAAAACCCATGCCAAGATTTGGAATTGATTAATTATGAACCTTTGGGATTTTATGAATAGTTCTTTGAAAATTAACTCGAGTGATAAAGTTGAAGAGTGACATGAAGTTCCGATTTTCTCAAAAGCCTAATCGAAGACATGAAATCCATATGCACGAGCACAAAGTCGATTCCCGATACGAAATGTTAGAAACAAACATTCATCTTCAAGATCTTTCACACGTAATAGAAAACGCCATATTAATAATAGGTTAGACAAAGATCCTGATTTTTAATCCATCCACTTATTCAAATTAAACTTCAGATCCTGACCGAATGCGCCACTTTACATCTTTCATTTGACCATATTATTAATAAAGATCCTAAGTATAGAAAAGTAGGGTTATAAATTTGACCTCTTTGCTCAGGCAATTTTGTTTATTATAATTCCTTCGACGAATTCGTCCCCTCTTCCTAACCGATTAGCTTTGACCAGCCGAATTAGCATTATGCTTCTTGCACCCTCACCGACTCTGGCGGCGTCCTATAGCTCATTAAGTGCATGTACCTATTTGCATGAATATACATTCCCTCGTGATATTTGCTTTGGATTCCTACATGTGAACATGCTACTATGTCCTTCTAAACTATATAGCAATTTGACAAATTCCATTTACGTATGAATATGCCAAGTCCTTATGTCACAAAACTGGTAAGATCATTATTACCCTAGAATGATACAAGATGGACTTTCCCTTCACACATCTCCAGTAAAACGCAGATTGTAAGAAAAACAAAATCCACATAATAATACTTTTATTAGACAGTTGCTCTTTCAATGAAAGTCTCATAACTATGTATCAAAATCAGCGTACTGATACTTTTAATACTGGTTGTTGAGTGTCCACAAGAGCTTCTTTGTTCTCCAAGTTAACAATCATGCAAAACGCAATGGTGGAAAGTAATTAGATTTAAAAATTTCAAAGAGGAATTACAATCTCTGTGAAAAAGGTTACATGGTGTACATTCGTGAATAATAATGAATGCAAAAAATAAGATCAAAGGTATAGGACATGAAAATTGACTTCTTGCTATTTAGAAGAGTTCGAAACATGGAAAAGCATTGCCTCCATATCTAGTTACAAAATCTGAATTCAGAAGTGCTTTCGTATGTTTGGGAGTGATAATTTCATTTGAAAGGCAATATGATATCGAAGGGTTTTATGAAAACATCTAGAGGACCAATTCCAGTGGGTGGGATATGTACTTAATACACAAATTCAGGAACGAGTTGTGTTCCTATTCTTAGAATAGTGAAATCTAGAATTAAAGATGCTTCTTTATAAGACGGCGATGAATTTACCCTTTAAGGCAGGTACAGGCCGGATTATCGGGTCAAACATCCTTATGATTTAATATTGCTAGTTTCAAAGTTTCTTGTTAACTCTTTAGTTTTGCGTTTCTTGTGCCTAACTCTTCTTTTCAAGAAATGAGGAAGGAAGAAAGGAATCTGCTCCATTTTAGTAAGATAATAGTGATGGAGAACTCGGGGTCGAGTTTTTTGCAGGAGGGAGAGAATGATGTGGACATAGTGGAAGACAGAGGCTGACACGGTTCCAAGCATGGCTTGAGACACGGCCTAGACATAGTAAGGCTTGGACATAGTGGAGGACAGAGGCTGACACGGTTCCGGGCACGGCTTGAGACACGGCTTGTAGAACTGTCACAGACTCTAACACGGTTCCGGGCACGACTTGGGACACGGCTTGTAGAACTTTCACAGAAGCTTACACGGGTTAAGACACGGCTTGGGACACGGCCGTGTACTGCACTCGTCACATGCCCAGACGCGTATATTATTATTTATTTCCACGTGTACACTTAGATTTTTCCCTTTTAGGTATTTTACGGGGAAGTATAAATACTCTTTTGTCAGACATATTAGGGTTACATCTTATTTTATTCTTGAAATACATTTCGTGAGAGACTTCTCGCCTTTAGTGGTTGTGCGCAACCATTATTTATTTGAGAGATTCATTCGTTGAGTGATTCTCTAAGCTGTTCATGGAATTGCATCAAACTACAAGCATACTAAATCAAACTGAACTATTGATTTTATTATTTAAACCCAATTATGTTACATAGTTGTTTTTTTTTTCTTTGGCTGATGTAATTATGTTACATAGTTATGAGAGTTTCATTCCACATTTTATACTATAACTTTAATACTATTGATTTAATATAGACCTAATTACTTTACATAGTTATAAGAGTTTTCATTCCACATTTTATACCATTGAATTTATTTTGAGAAGTTAGTTCATTTTAGATGTATATAATGATTTGATAAATAAAAAAAAACTGCAAAAGAAATGTTAAAGGAGGAAGCAAAGAAAAAAAAGAATAAAGTGCAATTTAAACTGACTTATACCACTTCAAGAGGAGGTTGATGAGAAATTGTTCGAATTGCAAAAAGTAGTTCGGTTTCAACCCAATCACCAAACCAAATGAACCACAATTTTTGTATAACCTAATGTAAGAATATCTTCTCAAAATGATATTAGACTTGAAATTAAATTATGTCACAAAACAATCATTCATCACCATGAACATAATTTTTTTTTTTATTGTCATCCACCAATATAATGTAGATTGACTAGCTTTGTATAGACTAATATTTATGTTTCTCTCTAGAATTTAGATAAGTCAATCTATGAAAATAGTTTTGCTAAAAAATAATAGTGTTTATGTAATATGCGACTTTCTCATTATATACTTTATTTCATAACTAATTGTATCTTGGATATTCTATTTAAGGGCATGGGTAAAATCATCTTTTTATTCCTTTTAAACCTTAACTACCCACTCAATCAAGATAAATATTCCCTCATCACCACCTCTCCACCAACCACCACCACCACCCTCCCCCAAGCCCCACCCTCTTCCTTTGTTGCTTTCTGCTTACATTTCCTTTCCTTCCTCTTATGTTTATCTTTCCACAACCCTTACAAACTAGAGCAAGATTTAAAGGTAAGTGCATGACTTTTTGAGTTTCCCTTTAAGTTTTGTAGTCGCTAGTGTGTCTAATGTGGAGTTTGGGTGTAGAATTGAAGTTTTCATCCTTTTTGAAAAAGGGCAACCTAAACCAACATTTTGAAAGGATTTGTTCTAGTAAGTTTCAACATTATTGATTGTAAGGTAATAAAATATATTTATTGATTGTGAAAAATATTATTGAATGAAGTCTTGGTTGATATCATATTTGGAAAATTGAAACTGTTCAAGAAGATTAAGGAATCAAAATGTTCAAGTAAGTTCTCAAACCTAAAGATTTGATTTAGCTAAGGAAATGTAAAAGTGTGTTAATTTGGATTCATATGGATAAATCTAAAAGAGGATATAGTGGGTTTGGATTGAAATTTGAGATAGCTCTATTTTGTATTGAAGGAGGAAACTCTATATCATTTGCAAAATTTTGCTACCATCCAGATGATAGCCAACTTAGCATCCAAACAGTAGAGTATAAAGAGCTACCATGCGGATGGTAGGAGGTAAAAAAGGAACAAAATGTTCTAAGGGTTACCATCTAAATGGTACAACCCATGCCATTTGGATGGTAATAACCTATGAGTGAAAATAAGCTATATGAAACTTATTTTCTTCAATGATTTTGTTTCCATTATATTCTCTTAATTAATTACAAAATAAATTTTAATGATTTTCCTAGTATGTATTTTATTACATAAATTTATTCATAGTTTTGAAAAATTGTTTGCACATTATTAAATCTAAAAAAGCCTTAAACCTTATGAAATTAATTTCCAATCATATTTCTAGTTGAGCTACTGCCTTTTTTAATTATGATTAATCTCTTAATTACTTTCTAATAAATTGTTATTAATTTACACCTGATTTTTTAAATAAGATAAACATAAATACTAAATGCTTAAGGTAGAAGGTCAAGTAGAGGGTTAAGATAATAGTTAGACTAATTTAACTCAAGGCAACACTAAAGGATGATTACTTATGGTTCATTATCAAGATTTAGAAATGAGGGAAATCAAAAGCTAGTTGACTCACTCATTTCAAGGATGTTTTTATTGATTGCACATCTTAGGTTAGCAGTAAATGAACCTAATTGATATCTAGCTCCTAAATTGATCTTTTGCTTGTGCTTATCTATGATCAAGGGACTAAGAGGAATTGGTTGTTTAATAAATTTAAGATCAAATTAGATAAACCCCTTAATTAATTTGTTACGTAGAAGCACTTTGTGTTGTATTAAAGTTATGTGTGTCTATCATCTAGTCTTCACTTCACCACCAATCATCCTATGCCTTTTTTTAGTAAGCTTTTTATCCTTCTTTTTTTTTTTTTTTTTTAAAAAAAAAGAATTGATTTTCTCTTAAAGTTTCATTTTTTCCTCTATACTAGCTTTGTTGTTTTATGGGCTTGGTGCTCTACCAATATTGTAATGTTGGTTGTCTGCCACCATAATGTATTTTAATAGGTTATTTATTTTTTACTTTTTAATAATTATTTGTTATCATTTAATTTCATAATAATAAATATGAATATTTGCTTGATTTCCCAATCAATTAGTGAAACCAATTTGGGCATTTTGATGCTTTTAATTTTACGGTTTGGAATTGCATTCTAGTGAATAATTTTATCATGATAAATATGGATATTGTAAAACCCTAATTTTCCAATCAATTAGTAAGCAATTTGGGTCTTTTGATGCTTTAAATAAAGTCTTACTGACAAGATTTTCATTAATTTATTATGTAATCATTTGTAGCTTTGTTTTTAGGCATTTGGTGGTAGTGCATGTTTCATCAAAAAATTTTGACGTAGAGGTATTAGTCCTTATTTCATTAAAAATTTCTGCGTGTGGTTTTCTTTCTTTTTCTACTGTTCATCGATCTTGACTTATTACTATTAACTTATCATACCTACCCTTTGTTTTGGTTTGCTTTTGTGTTTTCTTAACCATTTTTAGTTCTTCATTGAATGCAGCATTGTTGTGATCAGAATCTTTTATCAATCATTTCAATCTAGCTAGCATCAAAACATTGCTCTACTGCAGGAAAAGTTTGAAGCTAACTAGAGTGACGATCAATGGGCATTGATCCTTAATAAAATTGCTGGTAAATCTTATGAAGAGTTGCATTGGAGAAAAAAAAAAGTATTTGAAATGCTATATTAGGGAGAATGGGCATAACAAATATTCTAGAAATTTTGCTTCATTGATAAATCTATTGGATAATTTTATGTGACTCCTTTGACATTTTATTAAGTGGCTCTATTGCATAGATGAATCTCAAGGGTGTATCTATTTATTTTCAGCTTACGCATGTCCTAGTAGACTTGTTTCAATTTCATATATATGTATTTGGATTCATTGTACGTATAGATTATTACACTATGTTACATGCTTTTTAAATAGATGTCGCAATAGGGCAAAGTGTAGGAACGTTAGCGGGATGAGTTTGGTTGAGTTCAACAATTTCGTTATCGATCTCGTTATCCTATGGAGATTCCCGGACTCGTTCCAAACCCTATAGAGTTTTTTCATGAAATACTCGCTACCCATCCTAAATCCTACGGGGTTTTAATAAACAATTCAAAACCCATCTTAAACTCTTTAGAATTAAAAAGAAAAAAAAAATCTATTATTAGTTTAAAATATTTACTTATTCATTATAATCATTTTTGTAAAATATAACTTATGTTCTTAGAAATAAATAATATTTGCAATTTCAACATATCTAATCATATATATTTTAATATTATTTGAAAGTTTATATGTTGGTAAATAAAGTTACCAACATAAAAACATTTTTAATTATAATAAGATAAAAATTACTAAACCAGCCGTACAACTTAATAAATAACACAAAGAAATAAAATGTAGTTAACATTTCTAACATACTTAAGTTATAATTAGGTGTAACTTCAAAGAAAGATACAATTATCTAAAATATCAAATCTACAAGTTTATATTAAGGCAGAAATTAAGATTTTTCATTTCCACACACAAAAGCAACTTACGTGGCATGAAATTGGAATCGCCAATCTCCATTTAAGTAGTACAACAACCTATAACGAAGACATCACATAATGGAATTGCCAACAGTCTTATCAATTCTCTAACTCAAACCAATAATCATTTATGTCTAATGAACATAAGAATCATTGTGCCATTTTATTGAATGCTTTACAAACTACAACCAAGACATCACATATAATAGAAACTATAAGCATAATCCTTCTCTATGTCTAGTAATTAACCTATTTGAAAAATCATGGCTTCCTGTTTGCTATTTCAACCACAGCTCTCATGGATTTCTAGTGTTAAAATTCAAAGCTACCAATGCAAGCCTAAGTTAGAACAAAGATCTGAAGAAAAAAAAAAAAAACTCTGAATTGAACTAGGAGAGTGAGAGTAAGATCTAACCTTAGCACGACTGAGAGACGAGAGACACCAAACGATGACAAAGACGATTGACACGTTCAAGACGACGATTGAGATGATCGAGATGACGACCATGAGACGAGAGACGAGTTGATCGATGAGAGACAAGAGATGTAAGACCTGAACTACCGATGACAACGAGAGACGATAGTTGACAGAGACAAAGTGCTGAGTGTAGATGACGAGTGAGTGACGACAGCTTGCACAGGAGGACAAGGTCATGATTCACGAAGGACGATGAGGGTTTTACTATTGCAAGTTTCCTTTTGATTTTTTTTTTCAGCTACTTTGGAGGTTTTGGAGTTTGTTTAGACGAGAGAGAAGTGAAATATGGAAATAAAGAGTTATGTGCATTTGAAGGAGTTATATACGTTTGAAGATCAACACAATCATTTAACATAGTCATGTTGATTTTGAAGAAGAATAAAAAAGATACATGAGGAAACAACACGATCGTGTTAGTAGTTGTGTAACTCTTAGAGCAATTAAGGCCAAACATTACAAATTAACATGATCATGTTGAATTAGTACAACACGACTTGTCAACATGACCATGTTGGGATCGTGTTGGCCATATCTTCCCAAGATTTAGATTGCTCGAAAGATTTAAGTTAAACACGACTTGAACATGACTGTGTTGAAGGGTTATGTTGGGTTCGACAGCTGCGCACTATAAATAGACAACTTAAAGGATTTATAAAAGGGCTTTTTTCTTTCTATTATGAGTTGTTTTGATTCTATTGTTAGATTTTATCTCATAATGTTAGCTTAATTTCTTTTAGTATTTAGATTTGTAGAACTTTAGAATTATTATGTAATCTTATTTCAGTTATTATTCAATGGATTCTTTAGATTCTTGATTCAATTATGCATGTTATTTATTGTATAAAATTGGTATTTCTAGAGTATCAATTTTCATTATTAATATTATGCAAGTAGATTGAAAATCACCTATATAATTAGATCTAATGTAATTGACTAAATTACAACAATTAACTAAATTATAATATATATATATATATATATATATATATATAATATATATTAACAAGTTTGGGTTTTCAATAGGTTTAATATTTGTCTCATTACTCGTCCCAAACCCTATAGGTTTTTTTTTTAAAAAAACTCATAACTTGTCCTAGACCTTATAGTTTTTTTTTTTAATACCCATAACCCGTCTCAAACCCTATAGGGTTTTTAGCGGGATGGGTGGATCCGGAACCCAATAGTACCCGTCCTACTTACATCCCTTGCAGAGCGGCAATTTTTTGTATGATTTTTTTTTTGTTCACAAGACTTAGTGAAAGAATTATTATCCAAATAGCGTGAAGTAAAGTTTTCCACAATTGACGCAGCGCGAAAAGCGAAAATGAAACAAATCCGAAATTGGATTGGTTTCCCACAACAAAGAAACACTCTTTGATGCAAATCTAGTTGCGCACAACCCGGAAATTGGAGAAAATTCTCTCTCAAAGTGTATTCAAATATGATAATCAAACGTAACCCTAATCTATCTGACAAAAGAGTATTTATATGGCCCCGTAAAATATCTAAAAGGGGAAAATCTAAGCGTACACGTGGAAGAAATAATAAGATACGCGTCTACAAACAGTCTCATACACGGCCGTGTATGTAAGCCGTGTATGACTCTGTGAATATTCTTGACTAGGTACATGGTCATGTTTCTAGCCGTGTAAGGAAGCCGTGTACGCGTCTGTGGAAATCTTGATCGAATACACGGTCGCGATACACGGTCGTGTATGGGGGCCGTGTATGATTATCTGGAAATCTGGATTGAATACACAGTCGCGATGCATGGCCATCTTCTAGCCGTGTAAGGAAGCCGTGTATGCTTCTGTGGAAATCTGGATCGAATACACGGTCTCGATGCACGGCTGTGTATGGGGGCCGTGTATGACTCTGTGGAAATCTACCAATCACTACACGGCCGTGTGTTCAGGCCGTGTGTCCCGTGTCCCTTGTGCCTCCATCATTCTCCCCCACCAATGGAGAACTCGAGCCCGATTTCTCGTCCGGATATAGAGGCGTATCATCGGAATGAAAAGGTGACAAGTCCACCACATTAAAAGTGCAGGAGATATTCATATCTTTCGGGAGTTGTACAATATATGCGTTGTCATTGATCTTATGTACAACTTCATAGGGACCGTACTTCCTGGGTTGAAGTTTCCCATACTTCCCTACAGGGAGTCACTCTTTTCGAAGGTAAACCATTACCTGATCGCCCACTGCAAAGAGCTTCTTCCGTCTATGCTTATCTGCATACCCTTTGTATCGTGTGTTGGATTCCACTATCTTTCGCTTAACTTCTTCAATAGTGGCTTGGTGTTGCTCCGCCATATGTTTAGCCGCCACATCACCCACCATGTCCTTAGGTAATTTGAGCAAGTCCAACGCATGTTGTGGTGTCTTTGTGTATACCACTGAGAATGGAGACCTTCCAATAATTCGGTGGATAGAACTATTGTAAGCGAATTCAGCCTGAGCCAATGCTTGATCCCACTGTCCCGGCTTCTCACCGCAGATGCTTCTGATGAGGTTTCCGAGGGTCCTGTTAGTTACCTCGGTCTGTCCGTCGGTTTGAGGATGAGCGGTGCTGCTGTAATTCAGGGATGAATCAAACATAAACCAGAGGGTCTTCCAAAAGTGACTAAGGAATTTGCTATCCCTGTCAGATGTGATGGACTTTGGGACTCCATGCAACCGCACCACTTCCTTGAAGAACAGCCGCGCAATAGCCCGTGCGTCGGCGGTCTTCCTGCATGGGATGAAATGAGCCATCTTGGAAAACCTGTCAACTACAACAAACATAGAGTCAGCACCTCGTTGGGTACGAGGCAAACCCAGTATAAAGTCCATTGACAAATCCTCCCAAATGTTTGAGGGCACGGGAAGAGGAGTATATAGGCCAGTGTTTTGGGATTGCCCCTTAGACACCTGACAAATGTAGCACCTCTCCACAATCTGATGCACATCCCTCCTAAACCGAGGCCAAAAGTATCTGGCGGTAACTGCGGCTAGGGTCTTATCTCTACCCATATGTCCCGCCAGTCCTCCACCATGCAGATCCCTGATAAGCTTTTCCCGCAAAGAAGATTCGGGAATGCACAGCTGGTTCCCTTTCATCAAGTACCCCTCATGTATATGATAGTCGTCACACGGTTCCCTGTTGGCACACTTAATCCAAGTGTCCTTAAAGTCGCTATCATTCTCATATAGTTCCTTTAGCTTCTCAAAACCGACAATGTCTGTACTCAAAGTAAGCAGGACATTCGCTCTTCTACTCAGGGCGTCCGCGACCTTATTTTGCACACCTGACTTGTGCATCAACCTGAAAGGAAACCTCTGCAAGAACTCAATCCACCTGGCGTGCATATCCTTACTAATTCGGGTCTGACCACTCAAGTGTTTAAGAGCCCCACAATCCGAATACAAAATGAACTCTTTCCCAACCAGATAGTGCTCCCACACTTTAAGGGCCCTTACCACGGCGTAGAATTCCTTATCATAGGTAGACCAAGTCCTCCTTGCTTCGCACAACTTCTCACTGTAAAAGGCTATTGGTCTTTTCTCCTGTGATAGTACTGCACCGACTCCGACCCCACTAGCGTCGCAATCCACTTCGAACAACTTTTCAAAGTCTGGTAGCACTAGTACAGGCGCGCTACACAATCTCTGCTTCAAGTTCATGAAGCTCAATTTAGATTCTTCGCCCCATTGGAACTTTCCCTTCTTTAAGCATTCGGTTAGGGGGGCAGCAACAGTACTAAAATGCCTAATGAACCTTCTGTAGAAGCTAGCTAGGCCGAGGAAGCTTCTCAATTCTATAACGGTTCTGGGAACAGGCCATTCTCTAATTGCTTTCACCTTCTCATCGTCCACCATCACTCCCTCACTACTAACCACAAACCCAAGGAACAACAGTCGCCTTGACATAAATGTGCACTTTTTGAGATTAGCGAACAACTTATTCACCTTTAATGTAGACAACACACACCTTAGATGCTCTAAATGTTCTTCTTCGGATTTACTGTATATTAGAATATTGTCAAAGTACACAACAAGGAAACGGCCATTGAAAGGTTTCAATACCTGGTTCATTACCCTCATGAAGGTGCTCGGTGCGTTACTCAACCCAAATGGCATCACTAGCCACTCATATAACCCCTCCTTGGTCTTAAACGCCGTTTTCCACTCGTCTCCAGGGCGGATCCGAATCTGGTGATATCCACTCTGCAAGTCGATCTTGGAGAAGATAGTAGCGCCACTCAAACGGTCCAACATATCCTCGATGCGGGGTATAGGGAATTTATACCCTATGGTAATCTTGTTGATAGCTCGGCTATCAACACACATCCTCCAGCTCCCATCTTTCTTGGGAGTTAACAACGCTGGAACCGCACATGGGCTTAAGCTATCCCGGATGAAACCTTTGTCCAAAAGCTCTTAGACCTTCTCCTGTAGAATCTCGGCTTCCTTGGGACTCATCCTGTAATGCGGGAGGTTTGGGAGACTAGCTCCGGGCACCAGGTCTATCTGGTGTTGAATATCCCTCAGAGGGGGTAGTCCCTCGGGTAGGTCGTTTGGAACCACTTCCTTGAACTCCTCAAGAAGATCCTTCACTGCCCCTGGCACTTCTCCATCAAGCTCCTCCCCTCCTTCAGTCACTCCTTTCACGATGAGGGCGTGCACCACTTGCGACTCCCTTAAGTCCTCCATCACTTCCTTCTCAGATTGAGTGATAGTTAAAAATGAGCGACTCTCAACCTTCTTCTCTTTAGCACGTCCTTCCCTTTTCAACGGCAATAAGGTGTACTTCACACCCTCCTTCTCCAACCTGTAGACATTTTCTTTGCCCGCATGTTGCGCGTCCACGTCAAATTGCCATGGCCTCCCGAACAAGATGTAGCAAGCATCCATGTCTACAATGTCGCAGAATGCTTCATCGCGGTACTTCCCTATTGAGAAAGGTATCCTGCATCTCTCCTTAACTTCAATTTTCTCGGCGGCCTTGATCCAGCCAATAGTGTAAGGATTTGGGTGCTTCTCCACGGGCAGCTGCAGTTGTGTCACAACCTCCCTTCCTATGATGTTCTCGCAACTGCTACTGTCTACTATTAACTTAAATAGCTTCCCCATGATAGTACACTGTGTGCGAAACAACTGGTGCCTCTGCGTGAACTCTTCTTGCTTTGGGGTGAGCATTATGCACCGAATTACGTATGTTGGCTCCGCTGCTTCTTCTTCTTCCTCATAATATTCTCCCTCTCCATCGGGCTTACAGCAGATTTCCTCATCATCTTCCCTATCGAGGATGTTGACGCTCTTCCTCGCTGGGCATTCGTTTGACCGATGACCCGGTTGGTTGCATCGGAAACATTTGCCCAATATAGGTTTGGCATAGGGGTTGTTCTGCCTTTGAGCTCCCTTCTGCTCCATTGGCTTCTTCCCCTCACTTTTCTCTTCCCTCCTAAACATGTCCTCAATTGGTTTATATGGTGTAGTCCTACTTTTCTCAAGTACCAGTTGACTACCACCACCTATAGCTTCGCCTACATACCCTTTCCGTCCTCCCCCATATCTACTCCCTTGCTCCTGTAACACAAGTTCGGCTCGGAGAGCCAAGTTCTTTGCTTCTACGAGGGTTTTCACCATCGTCACCTCAATCTTGTCTTTAATTTGTAGTTTCAGTCCTTCTACATACCTAGCAAATTGCTGACCTTCGCTCTCCCTCAAATCATTCCGCTCTGCCAGCCTCATGAACTCCGCCGTATACTCATGCACGGAACGTTGTCCTTGGCGGCACTGTTGATATTGTTGGAACAATATCTGCTCGTAATCCGGCGGGAGGAAGTCATGTTGTAGCAACTGCTTCATGCGATACCATGATCTCACCGGGTGCTTTCCTTCCCTCTACCTCCTACTTTGCAATCTCTCCCACTATGCCGAAGCACCACTCTTCAACCTACATGCCACCAGCCTTACACGACGGTCCTCGGGAATTTCCATGTAGTACCGGTCTACTTCCGCCAACCAATCAAGGAAGCCTTCGATGTTGAGACTGCCATCGAGCCATGGAATATCAACCTTCAGACGGTAGTCTCCGCCATCCCCGTGATCATAACCCCCACGGTTCCTCCTGTGCTCACCTTCTTTAGGGTGGTTTCCATGATGAGCCATCCGATGACCACCGCCTCTTCCACCACGTCCTCGCCACGGTCTACTTCCGTACGTATCATCACTCTCTTCGCTGGACTCCTCACTCTCCACGCGTCCCCACCTGTTCTCAACAACAGGTCGGATTATGCGTCCCCCGAATTCCTCCATCGCACGTGGTGGATTCCTGCCAACGCCACCAACCCTATTGGGGTCTACCACCAGAGTATCGAAACGCTTGATCAGTTCATCAAGGCGCCGTTCCATACGCCCGACCTTCTGATGCATTGCGTCAAACTCTGCCCTAGGAACCTATTGATGGTTCCCTTGAAACCTCGCATCTTGAACACCATCAAGAACACGACCGCTATCGTCGCCTTGATGAGTTGACATCTCCACAGGAAATAGCCTTGCTCTGATACCAACTGACGCAGCGCAGAAAGCGAAAACGAAATGAATCCGAAACTGGATTGGTTTCCCACAACAAAGAAACACTCTTTGATGCAAATCTAGTTGCGCACAACCCGAAAATTGGAGAAAATTCTCTCTCAAAGTGTATTCAAATATGATAATCAAACGTAACCCTAATCTATCTGACAAAAGAATATTTATATGGCCCCGTAAAATATCTAAAAGGGGAAAATCTAAGCGTACACGTGGAAGAAATAATAAGATATGTGTCTACAAACGGTCTCATACACGGCCGTGTATGTAAGCCGTGTATGACTCTGTGAATATTCTTGACTAGGTACACGGTCATGTTTCTAGCCGTGTAAGGAAGCCGTGTACGCGTCTGTGGAAATCTTGATCGAATACACGGTCGCGATACACGGTCGTGTATGGGGGCCGTGTATGATTCTGTGGAAATCTGGATTGAATACACGGTCGCGATGCACGACCGTCTCCTAGCCGTGTAAGGAAGCCGTGTATGCTTCTGTGGAAATCTAGATCGAATACACGGTCTCGATGCACGGCCGTGTATGGGGGCCGTGTATGACTCTGTGGAAATCTACCAATCACTACACGGCCGTGTGTTCAGGCCGTGTGTCCCGTGTCCCTTGTGCCTCCATCAGATATGTATCAAAGATTGATATTCATTATACTTAATATTATTAAAAGTTTCTTTTTGTATGTTTCACTGTAATTTTAATTTTGTCTAATAATTTTTTTCAAATTTCAAAAATTGATAAATATTTCTAATTTGTAAATTGTAATTATTTTTCAATATTATTTTATCATTATATATGAAAAATAAAAATATAGGCTATTCATCGTTTAAACAAAATTATATTTTCACAAAAAAAAAAAATCTAAACAGAAGGTTGAGTACGGCAGATTAGGTCATGCCAATGGCCCTTTTGCGACGTGCTTATTGCCGCAATGGTCAATTGGGTGAGCCTTTTTGCAGCCAGCCCTTTAGACAACCTGCTGTTGCGGCAATTTTCGGGACTTTTGAGGTAAATTGCAGATGCTGTTTTAGGGAACCTTTTTTTTTTTTTTTTTTTGTGAGCCCCCTCAACCATTATAGTAGTTATTCTCTAACCTTTATTCACAAAGGCAAAATACTAATACATTTTTTAAATCAACCTTTAGTTTTCCTTTCCTTTTCTTTTTTTAATATTTTCTTCGTACTTATTTGTATGATTAACAAAAATTTGTAGTGTATTTATATTAGCAATTATATATATATATATCTATATATCTTTTATCAATTCAATAATAATAATAATAATAATATCTGAGCCATTAAATTTCAGATTGATATTGACCGCCAAAAATGCTCCTACAAAGGTTACGTATAAATAAGGAACGAAGGATACAGTTTGGAACACCTACGGGGTGGCTAGGCCACCATAAGGGGAATGGGAGTCACGCGGCAAGAGAGCTTGCCATTAACGCAGAGAGTGGTTTGGAGAGCTATTCATTAAAAGGCACACTACCTATATGTTATGATTTTGTTAAGTACAAAAACAATGCTAAGAGTAAATATTAATTACAAGAAAAATAAAAAAATATACAAAATTTACATAAAAAATCCTAATCGAGTAAAAACTCGTGGGCAGAGAAGAAAAGAAATCCATTAATTAGAAGTTAAAGTACAATATTGTATCAGATTGTATTTTAAAACCCCAAAACACCCCATATAGTGTGAAACAAATAAAATATGAAACTAGACAAATTAGATATATATATATATAAGAAGCTGCCGGCCTTTCACAAATTCGAGGCATATTTATCAACAATCTCCACCTTGACACGAATTTGATCATTCTCGGTTATCTCCAAAACTTCAACATGCAATAGGAAACATTCTCCTCCTCTTCTATAAACCCCAAAGGGCAATAATTAGCAACCAATGCCAACTAAGTTCAAGCAATGCTCAAACTTAGCTATAGAAAGTGTTTTTGTCAACATATCAACAGGATTATCGTGGGTGCTGACTTTGATTACTACAATTTCACCATGAGCAATAATATCATGAACAAATTGATATCTAACATCGATGTGTTTTGATCTCTCATGAAACATCTGATCCTTTGTGAGGTAAATTGCACTCTAACTATCACAATTAATAGTAATAGTCTTCACATCATCACTGAGCTCTCCAATTAATCCTTACAACCAAATAGCTTCTTTAAAAGCTTCTGTGATGGCCATATATTCAACTTCAATAGTAGATAAAGCTACTGTAGCTTGCAATGTGGCTTTCCAACTGATGGCACAACCTCCAATTGTAAAGATATACCCCATGAGAGATCTCCTCTTATCTAAATCTCCAGCAAAATCAGAGTCCACAAAACCGATAAGACCATTTCTAGCTTTACCAAATTGTAAACAAATATTAGTAGTACCTCTTAAGTATCTGAAGATCCACTAAACTGCTCTCCAGTGTTCTTTGCCAGGATTTGCCATATACCTGCTAACAACACTCACAGCATTTGACAAGGCTACGCGAGTACATACCATACCATACATAAGAGATCCTACAACGCTAGAGTATGGAACCTTTGACATATAATTTATTTCTTTATTTGATTTAGGAGATTGAGTAGATGAAAGCTTCAAGTGAGATGCTAAGGGAATACTGATAGGCTTAGCATTCATCATGTTGAACCTGTAAAGTATCTTTTCAAAGTACCCCTTCTGGCTGAGATACAGCGTTCCTGATTTTCTATTTCTTAGAATTTCCATTCTAAGTATCTTCTTTGCTGCTCCCAAATCCTTCATATCAAACTCTCTACTCAACTGGGTTTTAACCCTTTTAATCTCTCTTCTATCTTAGTTGCAATCAACATATTATCAACATATAACAATAAACAAATAAAAGACCCATCGTCACATTTATTGAAATAGACACAACTATCATAACCACTTCTCCTGAATTGATGAGAAGTCATAAAAGAATCGAATCTTTTATACCACTGCCTAGGTGACTGTTTTAACCCATAAAAGGGATTTCTTCAACATGCAAACATAGTCCTCCTTTCCTAAGGCTACAATGTCTTCTGGCTGTTGTATGTAAATATCTTCCTCAAGCTCTCCATGTAGGAAAGTAATCTTCACATCTAGCTGTTCTAATTCAAAATCTTGTAAGGTTATAATACCAAAAAGTGCTCTAATTGAATTGTGTTTTAAAATAGGAGAAAACACATATGTGAAATCAATACATGGTATTTGACTGTAACCTTTTGCGACTAATTTGGCCTTGTATCTGTGTTCTTCCATATCTGATGTACTTTCTTTCTTCTTATAAACCCATTTGCACTTAACTGTTTTCTTCCCTTTAGGAAGCTTCACCAAATCCCATGTACTATTTTTCTGAAGGGATTTCATCTCTTCCTGCATTGCAATCATCCACTTACTAGAGTCATCACAATTAAGAGCCTTTGTGTAAGTGGATGGCTACTGATTAGAACCAACATCCTTTGTAACATTGAGAGCATAAGTTACAAGATCTGCCTCTATAAATCTCTGAGGTGGTCTAACTTCTCTCTTAGGCCTATCTCTAGCAATAGAGTATTGTGGCTGTGAAGGCATAGAGATAGGATTATCCTTAGTCTATGATAAAGGCTAAGAAGAAGTCTCTGATTTAGAACTTGAACCAATTTCAACCTCCACCTGCATGGATGATTTTTGCTTGACTTCATCAGGTGAAGGGTTATATGACAAATCAGATAACATAGACACCTCATCAAAAATAACATTTCTGCTTACTTTAACTTTCTTCAATTCAGGACACCATAGTTCATATCCCTTGACACCAGGTTTAAAACTAAGGAATATACACTTCAATGACTGCAACATGTGAATATGCAAGACAACAAAATTTTTTTAGTTCAAAATAGTTACCAGGAGTGCCAGACTATACTTCAAACGGAGTCTTCTTTTCTATAACCATTGATGGAGATCTGTTTATCAAGTAACATGCTGTAGAAGCAGCTTCTACCTAGAATGACTTTGGTAATCTTGCATTCGAAAGCATACACTGGACTTTCTCCATAATAGTTTTGTTCATGCACTTTGCTACCCCATTCTGTTGAGGTGTGCTAGTGATTGTTAAGCGTCTCACAATTCCCTTTGCTTTGTATAGATATTAAAATCGTTAGAACAAAACTCTAATCCATTATCTGTGCGTAAACGCTTTACCTCTTTCTCGGTTTGCTTCTCAATTATTGTTGTCCATTCTTTGAATGTGGGTAGAACACCATTCTTCTGCTTTAAGAAGAATACCCAAACATGTCTAGAAAAGTCATCTGTAATAGTCATCATGTAAGAAGACCTCCACTAGATGGCACTCTTGATGGTCTCCAAAGATTAGAGTGGACATAATCTAGAATAGCCTTTGTATTATGTGTACCTATAGTGAATTTAACTCTTTTATGTTTTCCAAACACACAATGTTCACAAAATTTTAACTTACTAATGTTTTGCCCCTTAAGTAGACCTCTTCTACTCAACTCAGTCATGCTAGCTTCACTCATATGACTTAAACACATATGCGAGATTTTTGTAGAATCTTCATCTGACAAGGATGAAGAAGTAACAACAGCATCACCTGTAACGATTGGACCCTGCAAGACATACAAGTTAGCAGCTTGTTTATGCCCTTTCATCACTACCAACAATCCCCTACTGATCTTCAAAACACCACCTTCATCGGTGTACTTGTACCCTTTAGAATCAAGAGTCCTAAGAGAAATCAAATTTCTCTTCAAGTTAGGAACATGTCTCACATCACCAAGTGTCCTGACGACACCATCATACATTTTGATTTTAATCATTCCAATATCTGCAATCTTGCAAAAAGTGTTGTTGCCTAACAGAACAACACCTTTAGAAACCTTTTCATATGTTAAAAACTAGTCATGATTGGGACACATATGAAAAGTACAGCCAGAATCCAAGATCCATTCCTAACTAGTCCGTGAATCATTGGAAACAATAAGAAGCTCACCATAGATAATTTCTTTAGCAACATTAGCTTCACCAGATTTTTCTAACTGTTTCTCCTTTTGGTTATCATTATCTCTTTTGTTCTTGTTTTGCCATTTATAACATTTCGATTTTATATGTCCCTTCTTCTTGCAATAATTACAAGTTTTATTACTATTTGCAGACTCCGATCTGCCCCTTGAATTCCCACTAGAATTTCTATCCTAACTCTTTCCTCGAGTAACAAGACTCTTAGCTTTAGGCTCAGTTCCAATAACTAAAGTTTTCATCTTTTCATAAGAGGATAAAACATCGTAAACATCTTCCATAGTAATTGTATCATGACTATACAAGATTGTATCTCTAAAATTCGAATACGAAAGAGGTAATGAACATAACAAAATCAAAGCCAGATCTTCTTCATCATACTTTACCTCCATGGATTCTAGATTTGATACAATCTCCTTAAAGATGGTCAAGTGATCATCTACAGACCTTCCTTCTACTAAACAGTGTGAGTATAATTTTTTGCTTTAGATGCAATTTACTAGTCAAACTCTTCATCATGCACAACTTCTCCAATTCAACCACAGTGTAGCAGCGGTCTCTTCCTTTAACACATCCTGCAAAATTTGATTTAAAAGATGAAGATGAATTTGAGAAAGGGCTTTACTATCCTTACGTTGTTTTTCTTCAGGAGTCCATGACACAGGCATCTTATCAAACCCTAACAAAGCATCATCTAAATCCATCTATGCGAGAACCTCATGCATCTTAACATGCCATAGGGAAAATCTTGTGTTGCGATCTAGCAGCGAAATATTGTACTTGACCGATGCCATTGTTTAGAACAAAATCAAAGAGCTTTTGCTTTGATACCACTTGTTATGATTTTGTTAAGGATAACAATAATGACAAGAGTAAATAATAATTGCAAGAAAAATAAAAGACATACAAGATTTATGTGGAAAACCCAAATTGGGTAAAAAACCACGAGTAGAGGAGAGAAGAAATCCACTAATTTGAAGTTGGAGTACAAGATTATATCACACTGTATTTTAAAACCTTAAAACACCCCATATATATATATATACAAATGTGAAATGAATAAAATAGGAAATTCTACAAATTGGATCTAGACCCTAAAACACTCCATATATATAGATACAAGTATGAAACGAATAAAATAGGAAACTAGACAAATTGGATATACATATATATATATATATATATATATATATATATATATATATATATGAAGTTTTGAGGCATATTCATCAACACTACATTTATTAATTTTGGCAAACTTCATCTTCACAATGAGGATGAAGCGATCTAGGATTTTCCTATTAGATTCAACTTTGCTAGGGTTTCCTTCACGCTTAAAATTTCCAAGTCACAAGGAGTTATTATTATTATTATTATTTCAAGAATTTTGTGCATTTAATTTCAAAAGAATTGGTCTTTCTATCTAGGTTGATTTAGGTCAAACTAAAGTTGCAAGGATATAAAATAGGAAAGAAAAACTTTTAAGGACATCGTTTGAAGTATATTTGGAATAATTACATGTAATTTTACCTCTTCATGATTGATAGTCACTCACTCCTAATATATGGTAATGTGATATCTTCTTTTGTACCTTTAAAATTTCAAATAAATAAAATTTCCATTAGGGGCTTCAATCATATGAAATATGATTTGAGATAATTTCCAAAATATTTAAATGAATTGTAAGTGTACTTTTTAGTTTTGTACCTAAAATTTAAATTTAATAAATATCATATCAAGTCGAACTTTTACCTAATTTTAAGTAAAACATTTACTTGTCTAGTGTACTATCTTATTGTCTTTAAAATGATGTCATGACAAATATTTATATATCAAAAAGTACATACACAAATGTTGAGACCTAAAGTAAAAGGTATGGTAAGCAAAAATTCAAGTAGATATATAATATTTAGTAATTATGAACTTCAAATATAAAATTAAAAAACTCAAAAGTTTCTATGGTAATTTTGAGATCATTCCCAAATTTAAGCAAATATAGGCTAAATGGCCCTAGCTATTCAAGGTACTCAAATCGGTGAGATTTTTGGTGCAAACGCTCGTGATAAGCTTCTTTTCAAAAGGAACCCTTTTACAACAATTTTTAGGTTCTCCCAACCACCTAATTTTACTGCAACATCTTAAATTTTTTGTAGTATAAATGTATTTTATTGAGTATTTGGTGCGTTTATCTATCAACTGATGGTGCCGATTTCTTTTGCCATCTTCCTTTTTATCCTTTCTAATTTTGTTAACCGAGTTGCTACTCTAGTTGAGATTTATAAACAAGTGCTTAAAATTTTATTTGTGGATATTCTCCGGCATGGAAGTTTACTCAAGAGAGTTGTCGAAGTCCTCGTGAGCCTATGTAAGAGCATGTGTATGATAATGCTTATCTCGAAATTATCATAAATTCTCGATATCCTTGTCGGTGTCTTGATTCAATGCGAAAGAGTTTAGAGTTCAATTTGGTTTATTTTTACATGTGGGAATTATATACTAGTACAGCATGTTTTGGTTTTTAATAGGTTTTTACTCTTAGTTAATATATTATATATAGGGGTGTGTTTTAAATAATCGAATTCCACTTTCGTTTCCGTGGGTATTAATAGGTTGTGCTGCATGGGACCAGATATTAGAAATTTAGAAGACTAAATATGCATTTGTTTCTTCACCTGGCTGGGGGTTCAACAACCACCTACCTTTTCTTGAGCAACAAATGATGTTAAATGTACAATGAATTCATTTATCTGCTTCTACCATTCGTGTCAATACACAAACACACACACACACACACAAACTCTCTCTCTCCTCTCTCTCCGCTCTCTCCTCTCTCTTCCTCCCCTAAAATTGAATTGAAAGAGAGAGAGAGAGCGTCGTTCCTACACGCTATCACTGTTGACCGGTGAATAAAATAACAATATATCTTTGCAGCTGAAGGGGTCAAGCCGGTCGCTCATGGTGGGCCGTCTTCCACCACCCCCCTCCATATCACATTTGCTCTAAACTTTAAACCACCAAATCTTGTCTTCCCATTGCCTCATTCTCTAAATGTTGCCTATCCTTTTTCGGTAATTCCGCATTTTGCTTCTTACGATAACCCTTCAACTAATCGCAGGTTTGTAAAGGAAGCTGGCACAAGTGAACCAAACATAGTTGCATCGACACATTTTCAACTACCCACTTGCCCAAAAACCTTAACCTGGTACACACATCATTGTTGTTGCTTTCCCACAATCTGTTGTTTCGATTATTGTTGCATCCGCTACCTATAGATATTTAACAACCAATGGGGGAGATTGCCAAATGTAGAGAGGTTTTGACATTATTTGGGAGAATCATCAATGAAGTTGTCAGCTTCATAGTGTTTTGCATCCTAGACATTGTTGATATGACATTGTGTTACGTGTACAAGGTGGCGGATTTCTACTTTGAAGCTGAATGGAGACCATGCTATTGCTCATCAGCCAAAGAGGCCATCACTAGCCGCGACAAAATCTTCGTGTCCGAGCATGGCGAGTCGAAGATTGTTAGCATGAGCTCAACTAAGTTGCAGCTTGAGGAAATCTCGGACACGCTCTTTGCACGATCATCGCGGGTGTCCGAGGCCTCCAAGGCCACGATCAAGAGGCTCAAAGAGGAAGGGTCCGTAGTAAGTTCTAATGAGAGGATCAGGAGGTCATCACGAACGGTAAGATCGACCTTCGTGGTGGATACTGCGGTGGTGGAGATGCTTCACGGACGGATTTTTGGGCAGCAAAACCCATCCATAAGAAGATGGTCCGATTGCAAATGTAAACATTGCACTTCTTGGATTTCTAAGGGGAAGAAAGGACTCTTCGTCAAGGCAGCCGGAGCTAAACCTGGTAAATGATTTTATTAATACAAAGTATTATTGTAGTACGTGCTAGACATCAAGTTAATGCGTGCAAATCTTTAAGGGAAAGCATATTTAGTGTCTTCTCTAGAATTGATTTTATTAATAGATAATATTTTTAGTACGTACTGCATTTTAAGTTAATGGTTGCTAATATTTAAGGTAAAGAATATTTAATGTCTTCTAGGATGTATACTAGTATATTGTGAGCGACGTCTTAATATAATTTCTAAATACTCCTTTAATATATTTGTATTTTATATATAATATACATGGTTATCTCCTTATGAAGCCCCATGCATTTGTCTATATGCTGTTTAAAGTGGATCGGTAGTTTTTGTGGAATATGTAAAATTACTAAATTATACCCGTGTCCTCAAAAAAGGAAAAATTGATGAAGGGGTCGCGATGTATAATTATAATTTAAATTTTAACAGTTGCTATAAGACTTTATAGTTTAAGAATTGGAAAAAGATTTCTAGATAAACTAAACAATTTAGGCCTTTTTATTTCAATAATTTCCATTTATAAGAATGTGTATCACGGGTTCGTTGCTTTATATATACTCCGTTATTCCTATTTGGTGTTTTTATTTGTAAAACTGTCAATCACATTTCTGTGTTATATCCTCACTTTATATATTTTAGTGGAAAAAGTATATATTTAATTTTTAATATTTTCTTATATTTTTATTTAATTTTTTAATTTTTTGATTTAAATTTTCAATATTTTTCAAATTTTTTTAATATAAAAATAGGATTTCTATCAAGTAAAATTTACATCAACCCTTAACATGTGTGAGTTTCTAATTGGTTTATAAAAATTTAACTTAGTAAAATAATAATATCAAATATATTTTATTTCATGGTATAATAAAAATAATATTAATATAATTATTGTATAATATAATGAAAAATGGTAATATATAATTTTTTTTCCTTTAAAAACAAAAATAACAATGATTACAAAATTTTAAAAATTGAATATAATCATACAACAAATATGCGGTCCTTGATGATTGTGAATCCCTTTTGGACCCACGTAAAATTTAAGGTGATTTTGATAGGCTATTCTCCGCTTTACCCTTTTATTGAAATTAATTGTATGATTGATGTTAAATATATGGAGGCTAATTTTGGAAAGTAATCATCCTTACTTATACCACAGACAAGGCACGAGAAGATGTACTCTTCATTCATGGGTTCATCTCGTCTTCCGTATTTTGGACCGAGACACTGTTCCCAAACTTCTCGGGTGGTGCAAAATCTACATATCGGTTCTTAGCCATCGACCTTCTAGGGTTTGGGAAGAGTCCAAAGCCAAATGACTCCTTCTACACGCTTAGGGAGCATTTGGACATGATCGAGCAGTCGGTGCTTGAACAGTACAAAGTTAGGAACTTCCACATTGTGGCACATTCATTAGGGTGCATCTTGGCTCTTGCGCTTGCCGTTAAGAATCCTGGAGCCATTAAGTCCCTCACACTACTTGCGCCGGTAAGCTCTAAATACCACATTTATTATTGCATTCATCATTCATGATATATTTCTACTACAAACATCAATTATAAAAGTATGAAAAAAAAATTCATACACTTGAATAAGTGGATAAGTATTATTAATTTTTTGAATATTTATAAGCTTTCATGGGAAAATTATTCATATTTAGCAAACATTATTACATATAATGGACTTAATAGTATTAACAGGACATTAATCAATCCATCTTACACATGGGCACAAAAAAAAAAAAAAAATCCTTAAACTGCACTTTTCATTCCAAGCACTTCGTAAGTTCACAAATAAGAAAATAATGCAATTTCTACGTACCTACATGAGCTCACAAAGTTAATCTTAATGAATACTCACCATAGATTTGGAGTCATAAATAAGTCAGATTGAGGCAATAAAGTATAGAACTTGAAAGTTTGACTCAAATCGGGATCCTAATGCATATAGATACAAATGGTCCAATGGGAGCAAGAATTTCCAGGAACATTTGGAACATTTCGTTTCTGAGCAGAAGAGCCGTTAAAACTTGATTTTTTAAAAATAATATATATATATAATTAAAATAATACTAATATTTAAAATTAACTCAAAATTGATTAACTTTATATTAGATTTGTGGTTAATTAGATTTATGAGTTATTTAAGTTAAATATAATGAAGTTTGAGTTTAAACTTGATTTGATAAATTATTTGACTAATTTAAATTTAAAATTGACTTAATTATTATTGAGTCAAAATCGAATTAACATGGAGTAAATCTTTATTTGCTTATGAACTGTTTGACATATTTATACTCTTAAGTAAGTTATTAAAGAGGGATGACAGGCGCTGTGAATTTAATAAGGTATAGATGAATAAAATTTTAACTCATAATAGCATTTGTAACTACCGGTATACTTTCTAACACGGTGGAAGATACGTCACATTCGTATTTATTTTTACTACTTAATACATGATATATTGCTCCTTTTTTTCTTTTAAATTTTTTTTCTCGTTATTTCGGGCTGAAATAATCATAATGCGACATGCATCTCTTATCCAAGGTCCATCATTATTGCTTTCGACAATGCAATTTGTAAAGCACGTGACAACAATGACATTTGGTACATGTTTAGCTTGCTCATTTAATTAATCCAGGAGCGTACTTCCATGCACGTATTTTTCTTACCGACACTATGCCCCACTTTCGACTAAAATGAGCTCCATGGCAAATTTTTATCCGTACGAAATTTACGTTTATGTAACACAAGCGTAATTCCTTTGCCATCTTAAAGTTTTGTGTAAACTCCACCGTCCCAATATATATATATACTTGCCGTTTTTAGAAAAAAGGGTATAAATGCAATACTGATTTAGATCATTAAAGTTATTTTTTTTTTAATTTTTAAAAGTTTATTTTTTAAAATAGTATTACTATAATCAGTAATCGAAAAGATATAACAATATTATAAAATATTTAAAAAAAATGTAAATCGAAAGAGTTAATTCCAAAAATACCCATAGTATGATGGATAAAATTTGTCAAATTTGTTGATTTATATATTTCATAGAGATTAAATTGATGTGAGAAAATTTGGCAGCCATATTACCCAATACCGAAGGGCGTTCAAGCCACGCAATACGTGATGAGAAGGGTGGCCCCGCGGCGGGTATGGCCGATTATCGGCTTTGGGGCGTCAATTGCATGTTGGTACGAGCATATCACCAGAACGGCTTGCCTGGTGGTTTGCAAGAACCACCAGTTTTGGGAATCTCTCACCAAACTGGTCACTAGAAACAGGTACGACTGCCCTACCAACTCGGGACATTATTGTTTGTTAGATAAACTGAGATCCCGACATCAAATCATATTTAGGGGTCTTGCGTGTTTCATGTTGCCTTCTTCTTTTTTTTATTACGTTCACATATTCAAGTCTGGCAACCACCCATCTCTACTTACTAATAGTTGGCTGCCCTAATTAAAGCGCAAACAAAGTACGTATGGGATAGTGACGTATGAACATTGAACTTTCAATCGGATTACTGCTATAAGCTGAGCAATAGGCCCCATATTCTGGAAAAAATTAAGTGGGAGGAAGACTTTTAATTTACTAGCTTGGGTGATAGCTATGATGCATGTACACGGATACATCTATCCTGACACCATAATGATGATAATCCACACGGTAATAGTTATGAAAAATAAAACGCGATGTGCTTTTAACACGGAAGAAAGATTTTAAATATAAATATATATATATATATATATTATTTTATATATAGTTATCATCCAAATTTTGTAGCTATAAACTCATAAAATTTACAAACAGTAAAAGTATTTGGTTAAGATACACTGAAACTACAAAATAAACAATAAAAGTATTCACTTGTTTTGTCTTATGGTGAGAGTTGTCAAACGTTTCATACAAGCCTACTTAGAGGAGAGGTGTCAATGCCTATCGTATTGCGATAGGGATTGGGGGTGGGCATCTGAACCATATTAAGCTGCAAAGTACACTATCGAGTTCTCATCGTTCAGTTCAATTCTAAAGTTTTCTTCTAACTGCGAAAAACTAGTTTGGTTCAATTTCATTCTTGGCTCAGACCTTTCAATAATTATGGAAAGGTTATCTATTCTATTCGAAGATGTGAAGGAATCAAAATAGTAAAAAGGAAATATTTCCATCATAGTGTTATTGGCAAGATCATAACTTTCATATAAGAACGAGGAGAGGGGAAAAAAAAATCCATATATTGTATGAACTACCATTATCATAATACATATGAGGTGAAAAAACATGCAATTAAATCAATGGACTCTGTTGTTTACAGTTTTAAAGGAAGATGTGGAAGGGTTTAGATTATGTTTAATTATCTTATTTAAATGACATAATGACAAACACTTATATTTCAATGTGTTAACTACCTCAATTCTTTTTTAAGAAAACATACGCACTTTTTTTTCCCGGAGTATAGAATTAAGTAGAAATTTTCAATTTGATTGGATTCGGGATTGTCCAAAACAAACCATAAGCAAGAGTTGTAATTACCATTCGGTTTATTCTTTGGTTTAGTTTTATTTACTATTCACAGAGGAATCATATCTTTGTATTTTTTATGTAAATGTTTCCTATTTTAGCGAACTTATGAGTTCAAGTTGAACTTATTTTATTGATAAGTTTTTAATTTTGGGAAGTTTATAAAAGCAATCATTCAATACATTTACTTTTTGTCACTTCAGGTAGAAATTCAGACACATATTTGCGTGTACGTTGGACATAGTTATTAATAGTCAAAAGTAAAATTAAGAATAATTCTTCTCGTTTATATCTAGACCCTGTGATAAACCTCCATTGTCCACAGTTTTACCCCCCACCGATCATTGGCTGTTATATTTATTCAATTATGTCTTGCCCTTACCCTCCATTTTTTTTCCCTTTCATATTTGCCCTCCAAACTCTTGTTGCATGTAAATAAACAGGAGAAATGATATAACTGATATACATGATAGATTTTTGTAGAAAATTATTTGAGTAATTTACAAGTGTATCTATAATAAAGAGAAAGGTCATTGTAATTTCCCTGGGAAATTATAAGATATAGAAGAGTTATGATGCATTGTAAATAATTACCCAAGTAACTTACAAGTATATTCATAAACAAGAAAAGTTACACATAAGATTGCGGTTTCGTAGGGGAATTCGAAAGTATAAAATTCAATCTCATTCACTTTTATATTATTCGACTTGCCCGAAAATTTAGTGGAAAACAAAAGCTGATCGAAGAATTTTACATTCACCTACTTCGATTAGCCTCAACTTCTAGCCACGTTATAGTCAAGGTGCACTGCAATTGCACATGGACGGAACGTTATGTTTTGAGAGTTGGGAGCTCCTAGGATTCTTTCACGTCAAGCAATGTCTTGGTCATTAACTTTGATCAATAGTTTCATTTCAAGTCCATGCCGTCCAGCTACATAGCTAGTAGGGTCAGCTTCTTTACTAACTTCAACGCTCTTGTCAGTAATTGAGACAAGTACGGCTTTAAGTTCACATTGGTTGGGTATAGGGACGGTGCTACGGTTCATGATTCTCCTAACCATCATTCATTGACCAAATTACGCTTGCTTTAATAATTGTGCCGGTAGCCAAATGGCAGTATTGGCAGTCATGCAAGAGACTTGATGATAAAAATCCGAACGTCATTAAACTAAACTGACCTCCAGCTAAATTTTCAGTTCTCACTGAGTTCAATTTTCCTTTGACATGCAAGAGACTTTTGATCGTAGAAATCCCTACTTCAAATTCCTACCATCCAAATATGGCATAAATATCGGACGTCATAGAATAATACTGAGAAATGGATCCATTAAAATTAATTTTTTAAAGTCATAAACCAATAATTAGGATTATTTAAAATTTTTAAATACCTTATGATATTATTATAATATTATATTTTTTTTATAGTTTTAATCGTTGATTATATATATCAATTTTTTAAAAGAGTAACTTTAGAAAAAAAAAATAATTTTAGAAGATCCAAATCTATAATATTGTCATATTCTATTTATTGCAACAATCACTATATCAATTGAATCTTCTCTATTTACAATTTTTTTTAAAGTTATATCAATTTGTTTTACTTAAATGCTATCACGTGTAGCTATTAATTAAAATATAAAAAAGGAAACAACGTGAATAATATAATGTTGCAAGATAGTTTTAAAAAATAATGCAATCTTAATTATTAATTTGTAAATTGTTAGAAAATAAGAAGATGAAAATGAAAAGATTTAATAATATAAATGATACGAGTTAAAATAAACTAATACGTTTTTTTGACTACTCTATGTGTTGCCTTTAATTCTTTCTTATGGTTATTGTCCTACAACATTATATTCGGAGCTTGATCGCAAACGCAAACGGTACGTCAATTTCGGCAATACACAATTTAAATTCATTATCTTTGTCAAATCGGTTTTTTGGACATACAGCGGTGAGACTTTAATAGTATTAATATATTATATGAATTGATTATAAATATCATATATAAAAAGATAAATAGTAATATTTATAAAAAAATAACTATTATCATTATAATATATTAAAAAAGCATTAATATTTACTCACTATTCATTCAAATGTTTTAATTTTTTAATATCTAGATTTTTTTCTTGAGTAGACAAGGCATATTCTGCTTGCCTGCTTAATATCTGTTCACGTTTTTTTTTCTATTCCAAATGTATTGACGCGGCACTCTAAAACTTTCCCAGGATAAGAACGTACATGTTTGAAGGGTTCTTTTGCCACACCTTTAACGCAGCATGGCATACTCTTCACAACATCATATGCGGCACGGCCGGTAGGATCGATGCATATCTAGACATCGTCCGCGACCGCCTCAAATGCGATGTTGTAATTTACCACGGTAAAGATGACGAATTGATCCCAGTGGAGTGCAGCCATAATGTCCAACGTCGGATTCGCCGTGCACAAGTTAAGGTGATTGACAACACCGACCACCTTACTATTGTCATAGGAAGACCTAAGGATTTCGCCATGGAGCTTGAGGAGATCTGGAAAAAATCAAGTTGCTAAACTTGAAGAGAATTGATAAAAAAGGTGACAAAGATCACGTAATGAATTTAAAGTTGTCCCATTATGTATCTAGGCAGACGCGAAGTATTATAATATAAACGTCTTCATTGTTGTTAGAAGCCAACAAGTTCAGATGGTGGGGTGATAAGGAGTTGTCCATGAAATCAAAGTGTGAATTAAAGAGTTTTACCAACTCTTATTGGGGGTTCAAATTAATACTTTATGAATAGAAGGGCTGCCTTAAATTAAGTGAAGAAAACGAAAGTTATTAAACATACGTATATAAGTTATCTAGTATTATGGTCTTGTCACTTTTCTTGGAATTTATTTAATCACTCTGGGAGTTTGTTGCAAAATCTGTCACACTCATAAAATGGATTTCAATGTCATCTTCTTCCATTTTATCAGATCACATTAACTAAAGATTTCGTTACCCGTTAAAAAAAAGAAAAAAAAGAACCCATAACTTGATGGCCAGTGAAGAACACACGGCAAACAGGTTTCATATTGTTTATTCTAAAGAAGAAAATTAGGTTCACTAGGACATAACATACGGCTTTTTATTGCAGGACGGGTATATAGAAATTAATTACGAAACGAGCAACGCATGGATGAACTGACGGTACAAGAAAAGTGAAAAATAATAAAAGGAGATTTGGAGGAATTGAATTGTATTCCATCACGAAGCATGAGCCATATAAATACATGTTTACAACACTAACTACTCCTTAAGTTTAGGCTAATACTAGGCTATTAAGGATACACATCAACTATTTTAAGTAAAGATAATTATGTACAAGGTAATACATATCTTCTCTAAAGATACACATCAACTATTTTAAGTAAAGATTATGTACAAGGTAATACATATCTTCTCTAATACTCCCCTTCAAGTTGGTAAGTGTGGATTCAACACTCCCAACTTGCTACGTAAAAATTCGAATGCATCTTTACCCAAAGGCTTAGTGAAAATGTCCGCCAATTACATTTTTGTTGAGATGTAAGTTGTTCGAATGATACTCGATTGCATTTTTTCTTGAGCAATATGATAGTCTATCTCTATGTGCTTTGTTCGCTCATGGAATACTGGATTTGCTGCAATGTGAAGTGCTGCCTGACTGTCACAGTATAATGATGTAGCTTCTGCCTGTGATACCCGCAAATCACGAAGAATATACCTTAGCCATGTTAATTCTAGGCATGTATTTGCCATTACCTTGTATTTTGCCTCAGAAGATGACCTGGAAACGTTCGTCTGTTTTTTTGATTTCCAGGATATAAGCGAGGGACTAAGGAATACACAGTACCCCGATACCGATTGCCGAGTGGTCCGGCAATCGCCCCAATCACTGTCACAAATAGCTTTCAATTGCAAATCATTGTTAGATGGAAAAAATAATCCTTGACCAGGAGTTCCTTTGACATATTTGAGAACCCAAATTGTTGCATTCCAATGAGTTCTACACGACTCATGCATAAATTAGCTTAATACATGAATAGAATAGACAATATCAAGTCTAGTCACAGTGAGATAGATCAATCTGCCGACTAACCTCCTATATTTGGTTGCATCGTGTAGTTTATCACCATCATCGAGACCTAATTTTGAATTTTGCTCCATCGGGAATTTTTCTGGTTTCGCACCAGTAAGACTCGAATCTTGCAACACATCGAGTGCATATTGGCGTTGTGACATGAATATGCCTCGACTAGAACAAGAAAACTCAATTCCCAGAAAATATTTCAGGTCCCCCAAATCTTTGATGCGAAAATGTCAAAGCAGATACTCCTTAAGGCGAGTGATTTCTTGCTTGTCATTCCTAGTCAATAATATATCATCAACATAAATAAGAATAACAGTAATAGATGAGCCATTAACTTTGGTAAACAAAGAATAATCCGCCTTGGATTATATGTAGTCGACTTTTTGAAGAATATTAGACAGTGTTGAAAACCAATTTCTGGGAGCTTGTTTTAAACCATAGAGAGACTTGTGAAGCCGACACACTGTGTTCTCCCCCTATCGGCGTAACCCAGGCAGCGGCTGCATATAAACAGCTTCATTTAGTGCACCATGTAAAAAGGCATTTTGCACATCTAATTGGTAAGCAAACTAATTCCGAGCGGTAGCTACAGTCAAAAGGCACCTCAGAGTGGTGAGTTTAGTAGTTGGAGAGAAGGTTTCTTTGTAATTAATGCCTTCAACTTGCGTATAACCTTTAGATACTAATCGAGCTTTATATCGTTCGATAGTCCCTTTAGAATTATATTTAATCTTATAAACCCACCAACATCCAATTGGTTTAATACCAAGGGGAAGAGGCATGAGTGACCACGTGTTATTCTTTGCTAATGCATCAAGTTCAACCGTCATAGCCTGTTTCCAATGTGGGTGTTCGGCAGGTTGATCATACGTCTGCGGCTCTGTAGGGGCAGAAATACTTACCAGAAAATGTTTATGTGAGGGAGAAAAATGAGAAAAGGATAGAAATGAGGATAATGGATACCTTGTGTTGCTTTGAGAACCCTTTATACTAAGAGGATCAGTGGACCGAGCAGACATTATGTAGGAGTTATGCCATGCAGGAGGATGCCGCTCGCGATGTAAACAACGAGGAGCACCAGGTTCAGGTAAATTTGGCTATTCATCGAGCTGCAGAGCATCGACGGGAGCAGTTGATGGTGGCATAGAATCAGTGGAAGGAAAGTCTGCGCTAGTGTTGGAGTTAGTGCCGGATCAAGCGGAATCATGAAGATTGTTTAAATTATGAGAAGGATCGGGGTTGGAGCGGAATGCGTGGTGAGGAGATTTCTGGATTTAATGCATTGATGGGAGAATAATCACTGGCGAGATTTGGTAATAAAGGAGGATTGATGGGATGAGATTCCATATTCATAAATGGGAAGGAATTTTCATGAAAAATAACATCACGACTGGCGATAATCTTCTTTAATTGAAGATCGAATAATTTGTATCCTTTTTGATCATGAGGTAACCAAGGAAAATGCACTGTGTGGCACGAGGAGAAAATTTCTATTTAGGCTGGACAGTTGTGGCATAACACTCGCAACCGAATACTCGAAGATGTTCGAGTGATGGAGATTTTTTGTGCAATTTTTTGTATGGGGACTGATTAGATAGAAAAGGTGATGGTAGTCTATTAATTAAATAAACAACAGTAAGAACACATTCCCCCCCAAAACGAAGTGGCACATTTGATTGAAAAAGTAGAGAGCGAGCAACATTTAAAATATGACGGTGCTTTCGTTCAACTACTTCATTTTGTTACGGAGTGTAAACACATGTACATTGGAACTCAATATCACGTGATTGTAAAAAAGGGAATTATGGGAGAAAATTCTGTGCCATTGTCGGCATGAAAGGTTTTAATATTCGTGCGAAATTGATTTTGGACGAAGATCACAAATTTTTGTAGCAAAACTATAGTTTCGGATTTATTGTGCATAAGAAAAACCCAAGAACAACGAGTGCAATCATCTACAATGCTAAGGAAAAATCTTGCTCCTGAATGCGTAGGGACTTTGTGTGGTCCCCAAACATCGCAGTGAAGCCTTTCAAAGGGATGTTTTTTGTAGATATAGAACTTGTAGGAAAAGTTAACCGGGTCTATTTTGCTAATGGACATGTAATACATTTGTGATCAACACTTTTATTGGGAATTTTTAGTGAAAAAATGACAGAAGCAAGGCGAGATGAAGATGGATGTCTGAGTATCAAGTGCCACAATTGAGAAGAGGACGAAGTGTGACATGCGGTTGGCACTGGAATGGAAGGGTGCATGTAATACAGACCTCCATGCTGTCTGCCCAAGCCAATCATCCTCCCTGTAGCCAGGTCCTGCAAAACACAAAAAGTGGGAAAAAGGATAACACAACAGTTGAGGGCGTTAGTGATTTTACTTGCTAACATTAAATTCAAATTGAATGATGGCATGCATAATACATCTTTTAAAGTGAGTTGGGAATTAAAAGACATTGTTCCAGTGTATGTAATGTTGGTGGTTGCGCTTGTAGGTAAATTAACAATCGGAACTAAAGAGGGATGAGTATGTGTAAGGATAGAAGGATCAGACGCAATATGATCAGTAGCGCCGCTGTCTAGAATCCACGGCTTAACAACTGAACTTGAAAATACATTAGGTGGAGAGTTTATACCTGCTGCATTAGCAAACATGTTCCCATTGCTAGAGTTAACTGAATTTTTATTATGGCCCATTCCTGTCAAGGCCTGCGCCAACTGCTGCAATTGTTCATGAGTAAAATTTCCTGGGAAAACTGAACCTTTTGTGCTATTACCTATTGTTTCGATCACATTGCTAGTTAATTGCCCCCCATATCGATTATTCCTAAACTGCATGGATTTGGAACCCTGGTTGCCATTCTCAAGTCAGTAGTGATCTTCTGTGTGCCCACGTTTGTCACAAAATTTGCAATGGAATTTTAACGTGCGGCAATCCTCAATACTGTGGCCTGAACGGTTACAATGTTCACAAGTTTTACCCTTCATAGATTTTTGAGCAGATCTTTGCAATGATTTTCTCTGGACCGCGGCTGTGATGGACAAGTTTTCAGTGGTGCCCGAGCCTATTTGTTGCTGGGTTTCCTCCTGGATGATCATGGAGTACTCCTGGCGAACATTAAGCAATGGATTCATCATCAAAATATTGGATCTCACGATTTTGAAGGACTCATTGAGACCCATAAGAAACTGCATCAACTTGTCTTCTTCTTTTTCGGCCTGATGGTCATTGGTTTGGTTGCAAGTCACATGAGTACGATGAATTTCCAACATGTCCCACAAAGCCTTGATTTTGATATAATAGGCTGCCACAGATATCGTACCTTACGTCATGGTTGTTATTGCTTTATGAATCTGGAAAATGGCAGTAGCATTTTTCTGGGAAAATTGGTCCCGAAGATCATCTTACACCTGTTTGGCAGTCACATAATGAATGAAGTTAGATGCTATGTCAGGTTCGACGGAGTGAGAGATCCACGAGAGTATCATGCTGTTACACTGGTTCCATTGTTCGAATTCATTTGGCTTTGTTGTAGGTGATGGCATGTCAAGCGAGCCATCGATGAAACCCAACTTCTTTTTGGCAATAAGGGCGTGTGTCATTGCTTTGCACCAGGATTGATAGTTTGGTTTGTTCAATTTGGTTGGAGCCAACATATGCCCTGGTTGATCTGAGTGACGGACGTAGTATGGATGTAATGGATCCATAACGTCTAGCTCAGACGATGAATCTTGGGCTTCTTTTGACATCGTAAAAAAAAAAAAGGAATAGAGGCAAGAAAATTTTATATAGAGCACCAAGATCAGTGCTCATATACCATTAAAAATAAGAGAAGGAGATTTGGAGGAATTGAATTGTATTCCATTGTGAGGCATGAGCCATATAAATACATGTTTACAGCACTAACTACTCCTTAAGTTTAGGCTAATACTAGGCTATCAATGATGGAGGCACAAGGGACACGGGACACACGGCCTGAACACACGGCCATGTAGTGATTGGTAGATTTCCACAGAGTCATACACGGCTCCCATACACGGCCGTGCATCGAGACCGTGTATTCGATCCAGATTTCCACAAAAGCATACACGGCTAGGAGACGGTCGTGCATTGCGACCGTGTATTCAATCCAGATTTCCACAGAATCATACACGGCCCCCATACACGACCGTGTATCGCGACCGTGTATTCGATCAAGATTTCCACAGACGCGTACACGGCTTCCTTACACGGCTAGAAACATGACCGTGTACCTAGTCAAGAATATTCACAGAGTCATACACGGCTTACATACACGGCCGTGTATGAGACCGTTTGTAGACGCGTATCTTATTATTTCTTCCACGTATACGCTTAGATTTTCCCCTTTTAGATATTTTACGGGGCCATATAAATACTCTTTTGTCAGATAGATTAGGGTTACGTTTTGATTATCATATTTGAATACACTTTGAGAGAGAATTTTCTCCAATTTCCGGGTTGTGCGCAACTAGATTTGCATTAAAGAGTGTTTCTTTGTTGTGGGAAACCAATCCAATTTCGGATTCGTTTCGTTTTCGCTTTCCGCGCTGCGTCAGTTGGTATCAGAGTAAGGCTATTTCCTATGGAGATATCAACTCATCAAGGCGACGATAGCGGTCGTGTTCTTGACGGTGTTCAAGATGCGAGGTTTCAAGGGAACCATTAATGGGTTCCTAGGGCAGAGTTCGACGCAATGCATCAGAAGGTCGGGCGTATGGAACGACGCCTTGATGAACTGATCGAGCGTTTCGATGCTCTGGTGGTAGACCCCAATAGGGTTGGTGGCGTTGGCAGGAATCCACCACGGGCGATGGAGGAATTCGGGGGACGCATAATCCGACCTGTTGTTGAGAACAGGTAGGGACGCGTGGAGAGTGAGGAGTCCAACGAAGAGAGTGATGATACGTACGGAAGTAGACCGCGACGAGGATGTGGTGGAAGAGGCGGTGGTCATCGGATGGCTCATCATGGAAACCACCCTAGAGAAGGTGAGCACAGGAGGAACCGTGGGGGTTATGATCACGGGGATGGCGGAGACTACCGTCTGAAGGTTGATATTCCATGGTTCGATGGTAGTCTCAACATCGAAGGCTTCCTTGATTGGTTGGCGGAAGTAGACCGGTTCTTCGACTACATGGAAATTCCCGAGGACCGTCGTGTAAGGCTGGTGGCATGTAGGTTGAAGAGTGGTGCTTCGGCATGGTGGGAGAGATTGCAAAGTAGGAGGCAGAGGGAAGGAAAGCACCCGGTGAGATCATGGTATCGCATGAAGCAGTTGCTGCAACATGACTTCCTCTCGCCGGATTACGAGCAGATATTGTTCCAACAATATCAGCGGTGCCGCCAAGGACAACGTTCCGTGCATGAGTATACAGCGGAGTTCATGAGGCTGGTAGAGCGGAATGATTTGAGGGAGAGCGAAGGTCAGCAAGTTGCTAAGTATGTAGAAGGACTGAAACTACAAATTAAAGACAAGATTGGGGTGACGATGGTGAGAACCCTCGTAGAAGCAAAGAACTTGGCTCTCCGAGCCGAACTTGTGTTACAGGAGCAAGGGAGCAGATATGGGGGAGGACGGAAAGGGTATGTAGGCGAAGCTATAGGTGGTGGTAGTCGACCGGTACTTGAGAAAAGTAGGACTACACCATATAAACCAATTGAGGACATGTTTAGGAGGGAAGAGAAAAGTGAGGGGAAGAAGCCAATGGAGCAGAAGGGAACTCAAAGACAGAACAACCCCTATGCCAAACCTATATTGGGCAAATGTTTCCGATGCAACCAACCGGGTCATCGGTCAAACGAATGCCCAGCGAGGAAAAGCGTCAACATCCTCGATAGGGAAGATGATGAGGAAATCTGCTGTGAGCCCGATGGAGAGGGAGACTATTATGAGGAAGAAGAAGAAGCAGCGGAGCTAACATACGTAATTCGGCGCATGATGCTCACCCCAAAGTAAGAAGAGTTCACGCAGAGGCACCAGTTGTTTCGCATACGGTGTACTATCATGGGGAAGCTATTTGAGTTAATAGTAGACAGTAGCAGTTGCGAGATTATCATAGGAAGGGAGGTTGTGACACAACTGCAGCTGCCCGTCGAGAAGCACCCGAATCCTTACACTATTGGCTGGATCAAGGCCGCCGAGAAAATTGAAGTTAAGGAGAGATGCAGGATACCTTTCTCAATAGGGAAGTACCGTGATGAAGCATTCTGCGACATTGTAGACATGGATGCTTGCCACATCTTGTTCGGGAGGCCATGTCAATTTGACGTGGACGCGCAACATGCGGGCAAAGAAAATGTCTATAGGTTGGAGAAGGAGGGTGTGAAGTACACCTTATTGCCGTTGAAAAGGGAAGGACGTGCTAAAGAGAAGAAGGTTGAGAGTCGCTCATTCTTAACTATCACTCAATCTGAGAAGGAAGTGATGGAGGACTTACGGGAGTCGCGAGTGGTGCACGCCCTCATCGTGAAAGGAGTGACCGAAGGAGGGGAGGAGCTTGATGGAGAAGTGCTAGGGGCAGTGAAGGATCTTCTTGAGGAGTTCAAGGAAGTGGTTCCAGACGACCTACCCGAGGGGTTATCCCCTCTGAGGGATATTCAACACCAGATAGACCTGGTGCCCGGAGCTAGTCTCCCAAACCTCCCGCATTACAGGATGAGTCCCAAGGAAGCCGGGATTCTACAGGAGAAGGTCCAAGAGCTTTTGGACAAAGGTTTCATTCGGGATAGCTTAAGCCCATGTGCGGTTTCCAGCGTTGTTAACTCCCAAGAAAGATGGGAGCTGGAGGATGTGTATTGATAGCCGAGCTATCAACAAGATTACCATAGGGTATAAATTCCCTATACCCCGCATTGAGGATATGTTGGACCGTTTGAGTGGCGCTGCTATCTTCTCCAAGATAGACTTGCGGAGTGGATATCACCAGATTCGGATCTGCCCTGGAGACGAGTGGAAAACGGCGTTTAAGACCAAGGAGGGATTGTATGAGTGGCTAGTGATGCCATTTAGGTTGAGTAACGCACCGAGCACCTTCATGAGGGTAATGAACCAGGTATTGAAACCTTTCAATGGTCGTTTCCTTGTTGTGTACTTTGACGATATTCTAATATACAGTAAATCCAAAGAAGAACATTTAGAGCATCTAAGGTGTGTGTTGTCTACATTAAAGGTGAATAAGTTGTTCACTAATCTCAAAAAGTGCACATTTATGTCAAGGCGACTGTTGTTCCTTGGATTTGTGGTTAGTAGTGAGGGAGTGATGGTGGACAATGAGAAGGTGAAAGCAATTAGAGAATGGCCTGTTCCCAGAACCGTTACAGAATTGAGAAGCTTCCTCGGCCTAGCTAGCTTCTACAGAAGGTTCATTAGGCATTTTAGTACTGTTGCTGCCCCCCTAACCGAATGCTTAAAGAAGGGAAAGTTCCAATGGGGCGAAGAATCTAAATTGAGCTTCATGAACTTGAAGCAGAGATTGTGTAGCGCGCTTGTACTAGCGTTACCAGACTTTGAAAAGTTGTTCGAAGTGGATTGCGACGCTAGTGGGGTCGGAGTCGGTGCAGTACTATCACAGGAGAAAAGACCAATAGCCTTTTACAGTGAGAAGTTGTGCGAAGCAAGGAGGACTTGGTCTACCTATGATAAGGGATTCTACGCCGTGGTAAGGGCCCTTAAAGTGTGGGAGCACTATCTGGTCGGGAAAGAGTTCATTTTGTATTCGGATTGTAGGACTCTTAAACACTTGAGTGGTCAGACCCGAATTAGTAAGGATATGCACGCCAGGTGGATTGAGTTCTTGCAGAGGTTTCCTTTCAGGTTGATGCACAAGTCAGGTGTGCAAAACAAGGTCGCGGACGCCCTGAGTAGAAGAGCGAATGTCCTGCTTACTTTGAGTACAGACATTGTCGGTTTTGAGAAGCTAAAGGAACTATATGAGAATGATAGCGACTTTAAGGACACTTGGATTAAGTATGCCAACAGGGAACCGTGTGACGACTATCATATACATGAGGGGTACTTGATGAAAGGGAACCAACTGTGCATTCCCGAATCTTCTTTGCGGGAAAAGCTTATCAGGGATTTGCATGGTGGAGGATTGGCGGGACATATGGGTAGAGATAAGACCCTAGCCGCAGTTACCGCCAGATACTTTTGGCCTCAGTTAAGGAGGGATGTGCATCGGATTGTGGAGAGGTGCTACATTTGTCAGGTGTCTAAGGGGCAATCCCAAAACACTGGCCTATATACTCCTCTTCCCGTGCCCTCAAACATTTGGGAGGATTTGTCGATGGACTTTATACTGGGTTTGCCTCGTACCCAACGAGGTGCTGACTCTGTGTTTGTTGTAGTTGACAGGTTTTCCAAGATGGCTCATTTCATCCCATGCAGGAAGACCACCGACGCACGGGCTATTGCGCGGCTGTTCTTCAAGGAAGTGGTGCGGTTGCATGGAGTCCCAAAGTCCATCACATCTGATAGGGATAGCAAATTCCTTAGTCACTTTTGGAAGACCCTCTGGTTTATGTTTGATTCATCCCTGAATTACAGCAGCACCGCTAATCCTCAAACCGACGGACAGACCGAGGTAACTAACAGGACCCTTGGAAACCTCATCAGAAGCATCTGCGGTGAGAAGCCGGGACAGTGGGATCAAGCATTGGCTCAGGCTGAATTCGCTTACAATAGTTCTGTCCACCGAACTATTGGAAGGTCTCCATTCTCAGTGGTATACACAAAGACACCACAACATGCGCTGGACTTGCTCAAATTACCCAAGGACATGGTGGGTGATGTGGCGGCTAAACATATGGCGGAGTAACACCAAGCCACTATTGAGGAAGTTAAGCGAAAGATAGTGGAATCCAACACACGATACAAAGGGGATGCAAATAAGCATAGATGGAAGAAGCTCTTTGCAGTGGGCGATCAGGTAATGGTTTACCTTCGAAAAGAGCGACTCCCTGTAGGGAAGTATGGGAAACTTCAACCCAGGAAGTACGGTCCCTATGAAGTTGTACATAAGATCAATGACAACGCATATGTTGTAAAACTCCCGAAAGATATGAATATCTCCTGCACTTTCAATGTGGCGGACTTGTCACCTTTTCATTCCGATGATACGCCTCTATATCCGGACGAGAACTCGGGGTCGAGTTCTCCATTGGTGGGGGAGAATGATGGAGGCACAAGGGACACGGGACACACGGCCTGAACACACGGCTGTGTAGTGATTGGTAGATTTCCACAGAGTCATACACGGCCCCCATACACGGCCGTGCATCGAGACCGTGTATTCGATCCAGATTTCTACAGAAGCATACACGACTTCCTTACACGGCTAGGAGACGGCCGTGCATCGCGACCGTGTATTCAATCCAGATTTCCATAGAATCATACACGGCCCTCATACACGACCGTGTATCGCGATCGTGTATTCGATCAAGATTTCCACAGACGCGTACACGACTTCCTTACACGGCTAGAAACATGACCGTGTACCTAGTCAAGAATATTCACAGAGTCATACACGGCTTACATACACGGTCGTGTATGAGACCGTTTGTAGACGCGTATCTTATTATTTCTTCCATGTGTACGCTTAGATTTTCCCCTTTTAGATATTTTACGGGGCCATATAAATACTCTTTTGTCAGATAGATTAGGGTTACGTTTTGATTATCATATTTGAATACACTTTGAGAGAGAATTTTCTCCAATTTCCGGGTTGTGCGCAACTAGATTTGCATCAAAGAGTGTTTCTTTGTTGTGGGAAACCAATCAAATTTCGGATTCGTTTCGTTTTCGCTTTCCGCGCTGCGTCAATCAAAGATATACATCAACTATTTTAAGTAAAGATAATCATGTACAAGGTAATACATATCTTCTCTAATGAAAAGCCAGTAAAGCAGTTTGTCAACGGAAAAGCGAACGTGTGGGTCAGAGTCAGATCACATAGTTCTAGTTAGGGTTAATCTGTCCAGAAAGGGATTGAGCTTCTTTATGAACGCGGTAAATGTGATCTGTGCTTTATAAAATAAAAATAATAGTTTTTTAAAAAATGATTATTATTGTTCTCACTTATTTATTATTTATTTAAATACGTAATCTTTTAATACCGATTAATCTTTTTTTCCCCTAATGTTCTGATGCATGTTTAATAACCCGTCAATATATCAGCATAAACTGAAGATCTAAAGCTTTTGAGTTTTGGTAACTTTCACTTAGGTTTGTATCCAGAAGTTCCTCATTCTATTTAAAGTTACAGGAGTTCGATGTAAGCATGCATTTTCCATGTTCCCTGTCGATCATATTTTGCGTCGTTAATGGTATTCGGTATGCTTTTTAGCATTCAGCAAATAATATGTATTGAAGTGAAGAGTAATAGACGTGATTCTTTCAATAAAAGTTAATCCATCGCTTATTAATTTCTTCATGTTCAATAATTTGCAGATATTTTACCATATAACTCTCTGTCCTTTTTATTGGGTTGGCATCAACAACATATGGATTATTCCAAAAACATTTGCAAATCTAATTTTCAGTACTTAGTTACTTTTATATTTCAAGCTTCGTCGATTGTATTTGGGAACCTGCTAGACAAACAAGTAATAATGAGGTTTTTATGATGTTATAGTGGTGATTCTTATGGAGGATTTTTTTTTTCTTTTTTTTTTTTAACGATAATAAAAAAAAGGTAGTTTGATTATCTGCCATAATACAAAACATCACAAGTTATGTTGCTTCTGGTCTCCAAAATGGGAGTTTTCTTTTCCCTTACATAAACATATATTGTAAGACATTTTTCTACGGGTATAAAACAAAGTAAATCATCAACATCTTCATCTAGTGCCCACTTTGCTAGACTATCTACCACAAAATTTGCTTCACGCGGCACATAGCTCAAACTTTTGGAGCTTGGACAGCTTTTCCCTATATGCATTAACACTATCAAGATATTTACATTCAACATTCGAAGAAGATTACATTAAAGAAATATCCAATGAAGAACCACAGTTAATCTCAACTTTCTTAAGCTCCATTTTCAGATAATAGTCGATTCCCAAATAAATTGCCAACCATTCTGCCGCTACAATGCCTATGCCTTCTAATTTTTTTTTTTAATTAAAAATCCAAATATCCATCTTCCCTCTTCCATCTTCATCTCTTACTACACCAGCTGTAGACAAACCAGAATGTTTGCTTAGGAACAACCCATTAGTATTGAGTTTGGCCCATCTTGATCTCGGAGCACTCCATTTACTTACGGGTGTTGTTCTTATAAATGTCGATTATGTTATGCTTGTTCTTATAAATGTCGATTATGTTATGCTCTCTTTTAAAGTATTTTGATAATAACAAAAGGTACTAAATGTTTTTAGTGAAGTTCATGATATGTACAATTTGAATTAAGAGTTAGAAGGAAAGCTACATTGTTTCTATTTACTTAGAAGATAAATCAGAAGTTGTTGTTGTTATGAGTCTGTATAAACAAAACAGTTTTATATATCAACAAACTCAGAAGATAAGTTAGAAGATGTTGCTATTACTGGTTTATATAAACAAAACAACTTTATATATTAATGTAAGTTGGTTAACTATCAATTTTGAAGACCTAGCACTACTTATTGAATATATTTAGGTAATATGTTCAATACGTTTCACTAAAGTAGGAAAAATATCTATGGGGATCTAAGTAATTAATTTTGGAATTAAGATTGGGTAATATATTCAATTCGTTTCACTAAAATAAGAAAAATATTCATGGAGATCTAAGCGATTAATTTTGGAAATAAGAGATTTAGTTAAATCGTGATTGATTCCGTATGCTTGGTTCTGCTACAAGAAAGATCAATATTAAAAGGATTATGTCAAATATTTTAAAGATCACACACCTTCGTGATCTCAAGGATGAGAGAAAGAGTTCTTAGACATTCCTTAAAATCAACGAATGATTGATTTCATCAATGGATTTTGTGCAAATGATATATATTAAGATAGAAGGATGTATCTAGACCATTTTCAATGATAAATTTGATAGAATTTCTATAATATATTATAAAGATAATAGATTTAAGTTTCAAAATGCAGTAGATATTTACAAATCTCCTAGGGATAATTCTCAATCATTCAAAGAAAGATCATGGCGACAAACTTTCTAGTTAAAGACAAATCAATAATGTAGTCATTACATTTTCGTGTATAAATGGAAGTGAAATCAGAAGATTTAAAGAGAAAAGAATATATAGAATAGTACAACAATCGTTTATAAAAAAAAGAGCATTATCATAACACAGAGACTAACTTAGAAGCTACTCTATCTTTTACATATTTTCATATTACACTCGAATTAATTTTTGGAGAATACAAATTCTCATTTCCTCTTTTATTTTCGATAATTCTTGAAGCCTAAACATGTGTATTGGTGAGAGGTTACCTATAACTTTATAGATCTATTAATAGCCTTAGAGATAGGTTAGATAAGCAAAGCAGAGTATTTTTGAAGCCAAGGTGTTGGCAGAACAATTATAATATCTCAAATTCATTTTGGATTAGTGGAATGATATTGGTGTGGAAAACTGGGTCCCTAGTAGTAAAGTTGGAAGAGAAAATTGATGCTTAAGGCGAAACCTCTATAAATAACTTGCCTGATTCTCTTCTCTCTATCTTTTAATTTCGATCCTATAATAGTTTGTAATTGTTTATAAATATTTGTTTTCACACCATAATTAAATTAAGTAGTTAAAGGGGTTGTTTTCAACTAGCAATGTTTTAAAAAGAATTTAATAATTAATCAATTCATCTCTCCCCTCTTAATTACTTAATTCAGGACCAACAATTGGTATCGGAGCAAGGACTCTAATAATACTTGAGTTCAAGATCTTATGGCTGAAAACAATATTTCTATTTCTACAAATCATGCACCTTACTTTGATGGTACTAATTTTGGTTATTGGAAATTTAGGATGGAAACTTAAATAAAGGAAACATATTTTAACTCATGAGAAATTATACAATTTGTAGATGAACTATCGAAGAAAATGGAGATCAGACTTTGATAGAAGATGATAAGAGAAAGCTTGAAAAAAAATCATCAAGCTAAGAACTTGTTACTTGCTACAATAGCTCATTTTGAATATTACTTGATTTCTTCTTATTGGATTGCGAAAGAAATTTGGAACACACTCTGTGAAACTTATGAAGGAACATCAACAATCAAAGATACTAGGATTAACTCATTAATGTAGGAATATGAGTTGTTTCGGTTTAAGTCCAATGAAAATATTAAGGAAGCTTTCAATCATTTTACAACAATTACAAATCGATTATCCTTTCTTAACCATAAACTAGAAGATGCTGACCTTGTATGAAAAATTTTAAGAATCTAGCTAGATCGTGGGATGCTAAAAAGACTACAGTCGAGGAAGCTCAAGACCTGAATAAACTGACATTAAGCTAGTTGAGAGAAAAACTAATGGCATGTGAATCTCACATCAGGCACACTTTTGATCAAGACAATAGCAAAAGGAACATTGCATTTAAAGTTAGAGAAGTGAAGAAAGATTCTGATATAGAATCAAAAAGTGATGAGGATGAAGACATGAATTTGCTAGCTAAATGTCTCAATAAATTTCTAAAAAGAAAAGGAAAGAAAACATCATTTAATAAAATTTTAAGTTCTAACCATAGAAAATTTGATACAGGAAAAGGTTATAAAGAAATGGAAGAAAAGAAAGAGAAAAAGAAGAAATTGATATATTATGAATACAAGAAACCGGGTCATATAAAATATAAATGTCTGGTGCTTATCAAGAAACTTGAGAAGTACAGAAAGAAACATAAAACACTATTATCAACGTAGAGTGACCTAGAAGACTCATAAACTGATCCAGAGACTTTTGAAGATGAAGATGAGGAAGCAAACATGTGTTTAATGGCAATGTTTGAGGTACATTCTGATTTTGAAATAGAAAAGGATTTATCTGATAATGTATATGCTGAGATTAAAAAATTGTTAAATGCATTGACTAAAGTAGATGTTAAAATTAACAAACTTAATTTAGAAAATAGAGCTTTAGTTTATGAGAAAAATGCGTTGACTCAAATGAATGCACTCATAATTGATGAGATTGACATAATAAAAATTGATTTTGAAGTTCTATAGATTGATAATAATAATCTATGCATAGCAAAGGATGCTTTAACTTATGAGAATGTTCTACTAAGAAAAGAAATTAAAGATCTTAAAGTTAGAATAAATGAACTTTCTCAAACAATTAACAACACACTTAATAAATTCAGTGAAAGCGATAAAAAATTACAAATGTTAATTTCTGCTCAAAGAATTGACAACTCAAAAACTGGTTTAGGATATAATAAGGCAGAAAGTTCAAATGTTGTAAAAAGGACCATTTTTGTTAAATCAAATAAAACTTTAATTTAAAAGAATGATGAAAATAATAAAAATAAAGACAAAGGCAAAGTTGTGATACAAGACAGAAGGTACCCAGATCAAAACAGAAAAAATCTTATAAAGGGATATAACAAGAGACAAGTTAGAAGGTATGTCAGAAGCTGTCCTAATCATTGGCAATCAAGATAGGTAAGTAACTGGTATAATGTAACTAATACCTATGTTTGTTCCTTTTGTAACAAGTTAGGGCATATTGAAAAGCATTGTTATTATAAAAATAACAAGCTCAGTTTAAATCAAGTGAATCAACTTAATAACACGAGCTTAAATTTTAAAGGGCCCAAGCTTGTTTGGGTTCCAAAAAAGGGTATGATCCTTTTCCTGGTGAATGCAAGAATACGGAGCAAAACTTAAGGGTACGTGGTATCTTGACAGTGGGTGTTCACCTCATATGACTAGTGATGCTTCATTGTTCACAAGCCTTGAGAGGAAAGAAAAAAGGATATGTGAAGTTTGGTGATGATAGTAAAGGAAGAATCATCACAACTGGTAACATTGGCATTCCCCCTTTCATAATTAAAAATGTATATCTAGTACAAGGTTTGAAGGATAATTTATTAAGTATTAGTCAACCTTGTGATAAAGGATATAAAATGACTTTCAATCAAAATTGTAATACCTGAATTTTTATAATGTATCAATATATATGTTATAACGTAAAATCAAGGCTAAGAGGGGGATTTCATAAAAATTTGAGGGATAAGTATGTCTTTCTATGGTTAGAGTATAAATACTCCGTGTTAACCCTAGCCCTCCTCTTTTCACCCTCACAGTAACTACATAGTGAAAAAGCAGGAAAAAGGAGGAGACGATCTCTTCAGGAACCCTAAGATGACTAAAGGAAAATGACATAGACTAATTCCAAATGCATAAGATAAGAATTTTATACAAGAATTTTTCATGGAGAATGAATAATCTGATCAATTTTCAACCTTTATGTAATCAAGAACTTGAAATTTGAGAAAAGACGAAAAGGGAATGGGAATTAACGACTCAAGGATACAACTTGAGGAATTATTGAAGTAAGTAATCTAATTCGTGTGATTTATTGATAATTATATGATTTACAAATTAAATTAAGTCTAGGGATAGAGAGAATCGAGTTTAGGAGAAGTTGGAATAAAGAAATTAGGATTTGTGGAAATTGCCGAGAGATACACGGCCTTCCAATACGGTCATGTTTCGAACGTGTTGAATACAAACCTTACATCGAGAGATATATAGCCTCTTAACATGGCTGCGTTTCGACTGTGTTAAAATGAGAGATACATAACCTTCCAATATGGCTGTGTTTAGACCGTGTTAAATCCAAAACTCACTAAAAGATACACGACCCTTAACACGGTCGTGTATTAGCTCGTGTTGAGCTACATGGCCTCTAACATGGCCGTGTTGAATAAAACATAAGTTAGTTATATATCTATTTAACTTTTAATTAAGCTAATTTCCATGTGACCTAGATAGCTAGTAAAGCCTTAGAGAATTTAAATGAATAGGATTAAGAAAGTTAATAATTGATAGTAATCTTAGACTAAGTACTAAGAAGAGCTTGTTGATGGTGTACATATTTCAATTTAGCTTAAGTCCAAGACTAGAAGTGCTTAAGGCTAGGATTCAAAGTACGTGTAAGTTGTGTAATGTTCTGTACTTGTTTAAGATAGTATTTGTATTAAAATTGATTTAATTGAATGAATTGACCTAAGTGTTTAAGTTGTATGTTGTATGTGCTTGGCTCGGCCTAAGGGCCTATAGTGGCAGATTCTTAGGGAACACCTCAACGATCCTTGCGTGACGTTGTTCCTAGTTGAGTCATGCTTGGAAATGATCTGAGTTGAATTTTGGTAAGAGGATCCAAGATTAAGTGTACCATTGGTGTGGGGCTCGTAGTGACAGTTCCCATTACCAAGTTTAAGGATTAAGGGATCATGGATGTGGGGCCCGTAATGGCAGTTCCTATCACCAATACATGTTTTAATATGTTAAGCATGTTAAGGAGGTCATGAGTATCCTATTGTTACTTGTGGGCTTAAATTGTATCGTGAAATGGTGCTTGTGTTTAAGTATTGCATAATGCATGTGATATTTGTTTATGTTTGTTCATGCACGTGTGCTTATGTTATACGTATTGGGCATTAGTTTACTCTTCGAGGAATTTTTTTTTTTTTTTTAGGTGCAAGTCTCAAGGGAGATGATAACCTAAAAGATAACTTAGGTTTGGGTAAACCTCGGAGAGAGGAAGAAGATGATTACCATTAATAATTATGGTGATTAGAATTTAGAAGAATTATGTTAATTGAATATAATAGATATTGTTATTGGAGATTGTTAATTTAGAGATTATAGACTTCTATTGCATTAGATGTTAAATATGGATTTGTGAAATTTGTTTTGAAGTTATGGGATGTATTGAATGTCTTTATATAGAAATTACAGGACAAAAAAGTATCAGAGTGATTTAGAGCTTTAATGTGTTCTTGTGAGATAAGGACATGTGGTGAGCAGTAGCGTGACTCGGGTTTCGAGGTGTTACAAACATAAAGTCACAACATATAATAAAGATAATATAAAAATCTTTAAAGGTTATAGGAAAAAGAATATTTATTTAATTAAACTTGTTAAAGTAGAAGCTAAAAGTTGCTTTTTGTTTATCAATAGTAGTATTTATCTTTAGCATAGAAAGTTAGGACATGTTAGTTTTACACAATTAGAGAATTTATGAAAAAATAACTTAATTAATGGCTTGCCAAAATTGAATATTAGAGAAGATATTTGTTGTGCTACATGTTTGAAAAATAAAATAGTATCTATTTCTCATAAAAGTAAGAACGTTATCTCAACCAATAGGCTACTAGAACTATTGCATGTAGATTTATTTAGCCCTACATGAGCCTTTAGTTTAGGTGGTAACAAATATAAATTTGTAATAGTTGATGATTTTTCTAGATATACTTGAGTTATGTTTTTACGACATAAAAGTGATGCCTATAAATCCTTTGAAAATTTTTCAAAACAAGTTCAAAATGAAAAAAAGTTATTCCATTATCAATCTAAGGACTGATCACGGGAAAGAATTTGAAAATAACAATTTTATCAAATTTTGTGAAGAAAATGGCATCATACATAATTTTTCTGCCCCCTATACTTCACAACAAAATAGAGTAGTTGAGCATAAAAATAGAACAGTTCAAGAAATGATATGCACCTTACTAAACGAAAGTGGTATATCACAATATTTTTGGGCTGAAGCCATTTCAACTGCATGCTACATCATTAATTGTGTTTATGTAAGGTCTTTAACTAGAAAAACATCATATGAAATTTTTAATGGAAGGAAACCTAAAGTTTTTTATTTTCATGTTTTTTGAAGTAAGTGTTTTGTGAAGAAATCAGGTATAGCTTTAGGAAAATTTGACGAAAGAGCTAACGAAGCCATGTTCTTAGGATATTCAATCAACAGTAAAGCTTATTGTGTGTTTAACAAGACTTCTAGAATAGTTGAAGAATCTATAAATGTAAGATTTGTTGAAGAAGGAATAATAAATAATGTTGATGGTGAAAACTTGATCATATTTAAAAGAGATGCTAAAAATATTTCCTTTGTATCGAGCACAAAAATTAAAGAAAATCAGAATACAAAGTCTAATACACCAAGAACATCTAGAGCAAAATGAACTCGGAAGATAACTTAGAAGATGAATTAGAAGGTAGTTTAGAAGATAAATCACAACCTACCTACGAATGTATTCATCCATCCAAGTTTACAAGAATTCAATCCAATCATCCCATAGAATAGGTAATAGGTGATGTCTAATTAAGAATTAGGACTAGAGCTAGTTATAAGGATATAGAAAATCATTTTGCATTACAATTTGAAATTGAACCATCCTCAATAGAAGAAGCTCTAGTTGATAACAATTGGATAGATGCTATGCAGGAAGAGCTAAACCAATTTCAACGAAACCAAGTATGGTCATTAATACCAAGATCGAAAGATAAATCCATAATAGAAACTAAATGGGTAGTAAAAAACAAATTAGATGAATATGGAAAAGTTGTTGGAAATAAGGCTAGGCTAGTTGCAAAAGGATACTTTTAAGAAGAAGACATAGATTATGATGGGACCTATGCACCTGTAGAAAGATTAGAGGCAATTAGGCTATTATTGTCTTATGCATGTCTAAAGAATTTTAAACTATTTCAAATGGACATTAAGAGCACCTTCTTATATGGTCATATTAAGGAAGAAGTCTATGTAGAATAACCACTAGGATTTGAAGATCCGTTTAAGGCAGATTATGTTTACAAATTTTAAAAGGCCTTATATGGATTAAAACATGCTCTTAGAGCATGGTATGAATGACTTAGTTAATTTTTAATTAAGAATGGATTCAAAAGAGGAAAAGTGGATACTACATTATTCTTAAAACAATATTACAATTAGATTTTAGTAATACAGATATATGTAGATGATATTGTGTTTGGTGCTACTAATGAAGAATATTGCAAGATGATTTCTAAGATGATGCAAGTAGTGTTTGAAATATCACTAATGGGAGAACTTAACTTTTTTCTTGGACTTCAAATAAAGTAAACAGAGGATGACATATTTGTACATCAAGAAAAGTATACCAATCAAATATTGAAAAAAAATTAATTTTAGAAATATCAAAGGTGCAGAGACTCCTATATCAACCTCAACCAAGTTAGATGTTGACTTAGAAGGTAAAAAGGTAAATAATAAGCTTTATAGAAGTTTAATCTGTTCCCTATTATACTTAATTGCTTCTTGTCTTGACATATTATTTAGTATTTGTTTATGTGCTTGTTTTCAAAGTAATCCTACTGAAAGACATTTAGCAGTAGTAAAAAGAATTTTTAAATACATTGCACATACTATTAAGTTAGGTAATTGGTATCCAAAAAAATCAAAATTATGATTTAATTGGATATTCTGATGCGGATTATGTAAGGTGCAAAATTGACAGAAAAAGAACATATGGTACTTGTCAATTTATAGGGGATAAGTTAGTTTCTTAGTCCTCTAAGAAATGAAACTTAGTTGCTCTTTCTACTACTGAAGCTGAATACATTTCCATAAGAAATTGTTGTACAAAGATATTATGGATAAAACAACAATTGATGGATTATGGCTTAGTATTTAAAAATATACTAATAAAATGCAACAATACTAGTGCAATTAATTTAACAAGAAGTCTAGTGCATCATTCTAGATCTAAAAATATAGAAGTTAGATATCATTTTATTAGGGATCACATAAATAATGGAGAAATAAATATTGAATATATTTCAACTGAAAATCAATTGGTTGACGTCTTTACTAAACCATTAGATAAAATAAAATTTGAGTTTATTAGAAATGAACTTGGTATTTGTTATTCTTTTTAGTTATTTGTGATAATAAAAAAATTGGCACATGCATATACTTATATCAAGTTCATTGATGAATGTGTTCACATATGAAATATTTGATATGTTTTCTACTCTTTCAAGATTCTGATTTATATTTTTATGTTGATTATCTGATATATTATATTGAGGGGGAGTTTTATTTTTTGATGATATTAAAAAGGGGGAGAGATATAGAATTGTGATACATGAATTAGAACAAGAGATACATGTATAACGATGGGAGTGCTAAATAATGATTGTTGTGAAGTATTTAAAACTGACTAAATTTGCAGCTACTATTTTTTGTATTTTTTTTTATGAGAAAGAGTTTTGCTATCATAAAAAATGGGGAGAATGTTATGTTCTCTCTTAAAATCTTTTGATGATAACAAAAAGTACTAAATATTTTTAAAGAAGTTAATTATATGTACAAGTTGAACTAAGAGTTAGAAGGAAAGTTACATTGTTTCTAATTACTCAGAAGATAAGTCAAAAAGTATTATTGTTACGAGTTCATATAAACATAATAGTTTTATATATTAAGGAACTCAAAAGATAAGTTAGAAGGTGTTGCTGTTACTAATTCTTATAAACAGAACAACTTTTATATCAATGTAAGTTGGTTAACTATCAATTTAGAAGACTCAACTCTATTTATTGAATATATTTAGGTAATATGATCAATACGTTTCATTAAAGTAGGAAAAATATCCATGAGGATTAAAGTAATTAATTTTGGAATTAAGATTGGGTAATATATTCAATTCGTTTCACTAAAATAGGAAAAATATCCATGGGGATTTAAGTGATTAATTTTGGAAATAAGAGATTTAGTTAAATTGTGATTGATTCCGTATGCTTGGTTCTACTACAAGAAAGATCTATATTAAAAGGATTATGTTAGATATTTTAAAGATCTTATACCTTCGTGTTCTCAAGGATGAGAGAAAGAGTTCTTAGACATTCCTTAAAATTACTGGGTGATTGATTTCAATAGATTTTGTGCAAATGATATATATCATGATGTAAGGATATATCTAGACTATTTTCAACAACAAATTTGATAGAATTTCTATAATATATTATGAAGATATCATATTTAAGTCTCAAAATCTAGTAGATATTTACAAATCTTCTAAGGATAATTCTCAAGCATTCAAAGCAAGATCATGGCAACAAACTTTCTAGTTAAAGATAGATCAACAATGTAGTCATTACATTTTTGTGCATAAATAGAAGCAAAATCAAAAGATTCAAAGAGAGAAGAATATATAGAAAAGTACAACATTCGTTTATCAAAAAAAAAAAGTATTATTAGAACTCAGAGACTAACTCAGAAGTTACTTTACCTTTTACATATTTTCATATTACACTTGAATTAATTTTTGGAGAATACAAATTCTCATTTCCTCTTCTATTTTCGATAATTCTTGAAAGCTAGATACGTGTATTAGTGAGAGGTTACTTATAACTCTGTAAATTTGCTAATAGCCTTAGAGATAGGCTATATAGGCAGAGTAGGGTGTTTTGAAGCTAAGGTGTTGGTAGAATAATTATAATTTCTTAAATTCATTTTGGATTAGTGAAACGATACTAGTGTGGAAAACCAAGTCCTTAGCAGCAAAGCTAGAAAAGAGGATTGATGCTTAAGGCAGAACCTCTATAGATAACTTGCCTGATTCTTTTCTTTCTATTTTTCAATTTCTATCTTATAATAGTTTGTAATTATTTATAAATATTTGTTTTCATATCATAATTAAATTAAGTAGTCAAATGAGTTGTTTTTAAAAATAATTTAATAATAAATAATTTACTCTTCTCTTCTTAATTACTTAATTCAAGACCAATAAATTATTTTCTATTGTAGTGTGAAAAAAAAAAAAAACTGATCATCGAAAATTCTACTGTTTCTATCTATCCGGGTATATTTTTTTCCCCGTATAAAGCTTAAAATATATTAAATTAACAGAAGTACATGCCGTCCATAACACAAAACTAGCAGTGCTTTTAACATAGCTAAACAAGCATCGCTATTCTTACCGTTCGACCTATACTTCCGGCATTTAGACAACAACAGTTTCATATCATCCAGGAAAACCTCCATTATATTCTTAGGAGGAACAAAACACACAAAATCTTCTATAGTATGTGCCATAGGTGCTAGTCCATCTGCCACCCGATTCAATCCTGAACTCTCGCAGCATGGAGATTTTTTCCCTGCGATTAGACAAAACATTTGCATATTTATATTGATGATTAAGGTTAGAATTGAACCAGTAAACAATTGCTTTAGAATCCATGTTAATCTCAATATACTATACATTCATTTTAAGGCAATATGTAAGACTCCAATAAAGTGCCCATAGTTTAGCTGCTACCACATCTACCCAATGTATTTTTTGCCCTGAAACACATCCATCCCAAATGAAATTCCTGGTTATCCAATCAATCTATTCTAGAGTTCCTTTAGGGATATTTCAGACCTGCATATAATATGTTGGTGGTGCATTAAGAGTAGACAAGATGTAAATACAAAAAGTACACTTTTAATTTTTGATGTTTATTTACTTTTTTTATTTAAATTTTCAATCTTTTTTTTTCTTCTTTTAAAACCATATAAAAAAATAACTTTCGTCAAATCTATTAAGTATTTCATTTATCTGTGATATATATCAATTTCAAATTGATTTAGAGTAATTAAATTAGTAAAATAATAATATTAAGTATATTCATTTATATAATATAATAATTTTTTTAATGTATTTAATGGTATAATATAATAAAAAATATAATATAATAATCTATATTTTTAATTTCATGCACACACATAGTGGGGGTGCAAGTGTGTTTACTTGCCGTTCGATCGCCTTTTTTTTTTTCTTCAGCCCTACAGCATGAGCATGGGGCTGTGTTATCAACCTTTTCTGTGAGAATATTAGAGTTATCATCACAGAGATACATAGGTCGTAGATTCACACCTGAGGAGCGTGTTTGCGTGGCTTGTATAGACATTCTAGATTCGACTCCCTTTAACTTGCCTGAACACACGGGACGTGCCAATGAAAAATATAAAAGAAAAAGTAAAATCTTCGTAAATTTGCGAACTCGCTGCTCTAACTTCTTACATGTTTTTCACAACGTCTCTATTCAAGTATTTATTTATTTATTTTTTTACACGTGAGTGTTGGTCAAATAACTAATGCTACCAGTACTAAAGGCATCATAGAGCTAAAGCAATGTGAAACATTTAATGAATGGCTTCTTGAAGCGAAGTTGCTCCTTCCTGTTTGTACGAAGCTAGCTAAGCCAACTTAGGGACGGTGCGCAATCATGAACAGTATCGTCATTGAATGCATACGTGTAACACGTGTATATTGCATGATTCTTTTTACTTGTCACGTAATTCTAGAAGAACACTCAGACAACAAATATTCATTCTCATCTAGATAACTTTAAAATGGCTCGCTCTTTATTTTATTTGCCTTATTATTTTTTTTCCTTCTCAAATTGGTGCAGTTTGTTTTGGAAACCCTTTTTCCCCTCTTTTTCATGGAAGTTTCTACTTCCACAAAACCCTTTTTTTTAATGTTTTTTATTCCATTGTTTTGTTATTACCTTTGTTATATTTCCTTTTCTTTCTACTCTCTTTTACTCTCTGTTAGAATTTCAAGTATTCATTTGGTTTTATATCCTACTGTTGTCTTCTAAATAATGAAAAATAATTTATCGAATATTACACATTATATCTATGTATACGTAATAGGTAAGTACTAATCATATTTGAATAAATAGCTATAATAGTTCATAGTTTTTTTTTTTTAATAAAAAAAATACCACCTAAGTTTTACAAATACTATCACATATCAAAATATTATTGGTAGTTATTCATTATGGTATATACACATGGTATGTATTATGGATATAATTGTTATGAAATTGGTTAGGGTTATTTTAGTAAATATTTACAATTTAGTTATAATTAGTGAGATTAGTTAAAAAAATAGCGATTATAGGAAATAATATAAATAGTATTTTATAAAAGTAAAATATATCATTCATCCAATTAAAAAAATGAAATTTCATGAAGATTTCTTCTAAAGAATCCTTTTTGGAAGTTTATCTTTGACTCAAACTAAAGAAGATTTCATTTTTTTCCAATTATTCCTACGATTGAGCCACGCGAAATCTAGTAGTGATGCTTTTGTTGAGAAATTGGATAGAAATGAAAAGATTGTGTGTCTGAATGCTAGAAACTTTTTAGTAAGTACAAGAGGAAATGAAACAAGACATGCATCAACTTGAAAAGAGTTATAAGCATATACAAGAAGCAATTGTTGCATGTATGGAAAAAGAGCAATTGGTGAACTAAAAAGAAGAAGAAGTTGCCCCAATTACAGAAGCTATGTGTCGAGTCTAATTTTTTATTTTCCATTCCTAATCCGCTATACTAGACCCTATGCTTATCTAATGTAGACCCTTGACTTGAGTTAGGAACTTTATTTTGTTTTGGAGTCGCCACCCAATTGTGATTGGGAAAAATTGAATTAAGACTAATTGAGCATATTAATCCTAATTTAGACCACTAGTTGTCGTGATTTCCTTTTTCATTTTTGTGAAAAGAGGAAAGGGAAAACCAGAGTTTCTGGATTCGGAGGCTAACTTATTAAAACCCTAAGGTTACCACCATAATCTCTTAAAATCTAAACCTTATCCAAAATGTCTCTTATTTATTTTTTGTTGTCCTTTTATTGTGTTTTTGAATAAGTTATTCTAAGAAAATGATTTTTTGTTTTTTTTAGGGTTGCCCCAAATGGGTGCCTACGTATCTGCTATTTAGGATCAAACAAGTCGTAGTTCGCTTTTCCTGAAAAACTTTAATGTGTTGGTGATTTTTAATTATGAAATTTCTTTTGATTTATGTTTTTATCATTTTAGTATTTTCTTTTTGGAAAAATCTAAGCCTAATCTTGATCATTTGATTTTTGAAAAATAATAATTTCAAGGAAAAACCAATTTTGGATTTATTATTATAGAAAAAACATTTTTCTAAGTGATAAAAATTTCATTTCTCTATTTTTCAACCCATTTCTACTATTATAAATTTTTATTGATTTTTATCAATTTTTATCAATTTTTATTAATTTTTATGATTTTTATTGATTTTTCTTAATTTTTATTTATTTATTTTTATAATTTTTTTTATTTTTATTGAAAAATTTTCTCATATATTACTTATCTATTCTAAACTAAAATCTAAATTCTTATTATTTTTTCTAATATATATTTTTATCATTTTCTTTATATATTTTTATTTTTATTATTTATTATTATAATTTATTTTTACTCATCCTAAATTAAACCCTTAAAAAAAAACTAATCTAAATTCTAACATTTCTTCTCTATATATATAAATATTTTTGAATTATAAATAACAAGTAAATAAATAAAGAAATTCGAATAAAATAAATAAAATAACTAAATAAACAAATAAGAAATAAATAAAAAAAAATCAAAAAATTCGACTTACCTGGATTCGGGTTGGTGCGCGGGTCGGGTCGGGTCGATCGATTACGGCGGTTGGGAGTGCTTGTTGACAGCATTTCGGCAACCTTTCAAAGCGATTGAGGTGTCGTTTCCTAGGTTTTTAGGGGTGGGGAACTTAACCGTGGCAGTGGATTTCTCCAAAAACGCCTCCTGGTGGCAGCTCGGTGCTTGATTGGTGGTCGCGGCTTGGAAACTCCGGCAAGGCTTCGATTTTCTCTTTTTTTTTCTCTCTTTTCCTCACTTCTGATATGTGATCCTACTTTCTCCCTTCATCCTCTATTTATAGGTGCAAGGAATCAAGTTGGATAAGCTCGGATTTCCTCCAATTGAAGCAAATCGGATTTACGGTTAAAACCTTCCTTCGATTTGTGCAAATCCCTCAATTTGTTGCGATTTGATTCTAATTGGATGATGTTTATCCTATTTCTGTTGAAGATCTGCTGGATTTGTGCAAAAAATCGAATCAAAACGGCCGAAATTCGATTTTTTCTTACCGGCGACGATTTCAGATGAAGGTTGAAGAAGATCATGTGCCCGACGCGTGCATCCGTTCCAGCCAATCAACTGTTGACACGTGTCCCAAGCAATGAAAAAAATTGCAAAACGCGGATTCTACCTACCCCGCATTTCGAACCTGTGACCTGACCCCTCTCCCTGTGCCTTAAGCCATGGTTCAAACTAGCTGGGCTAGCCCACTTACTCGATTTTTTTATTTTCGCAATTTGCATATATGCAATGCGATTTTTTATTATTTTTGTATTTTTTGAAATTTCAAAAATTTTTAAAAATTATTTAATCCCTCTTATTACTATTTCTATAATTATTTCCAAAATTGATGTAATTTTCCTATTTATTTTATTTATTTTGAATATTTTTCCTATTTTTGCTAAATTAGAAAAAAATGTAAAAAAAATGGAAAAAATTGGAAATTGATTATTTTTTATTATTAGGGCAAAAATGGGGTGTTTACACTATGGATAAAGAAAAATTGCAAGAAAAGGTTGAACTTGTTGTGGAAAATGATATTGAAGAAGTGAAGAGAATTGTGCAAAATCTTGATATGAAAAATGCTCAAGAAAACATTGTCATGGAAGTATATAATCAATAGATTTGGAGAAAGAAAATAGATATGATGTTGCAGTACATTGTCTTCAAGAAAGTCATAAAAAATCAATCAATCTCAAGTCCTAATTGGTAGCATTCACCAAAATCAAGAAAGTCAACAATAGCATTATGATACCAATGGTTTCTAAAGAAATTGTTATGATCAAGAACTTAATGATTTTACAATTTGATATTAATTCTATGTTGATTGTATGGTATGGTTTCTCATCGACCATTGAAGTCTCTGTTCATGGAATTCAAATTTTCAATGTCAACTTTTATGCACTTAGTCGGCTTCATTTGTTCTTAGTTTTATTAGGTGAAATTACTTAAGATTGTTTTTGTTTTCTTTTCTTGCTTTCTCTACACCTTGAAGACAAGGTTTGTGTCAAGGGTAGGAGAAATTATTGTGATTGTTATGAAATTAGTTAGGGTCATTATTGTAAATAGTTATAGTTTAGTTACAATTAGTATGATTAGTTAAGAAATTAGTGGTTATAAGAAATAGTATAAATAGTATTTTGTGAAACAAAAATATATCATTTATCCAATTCAAAAAATGAAATTTCATGAATGTTTCTTTTAAGGAATCTTTTCTAGAAGTTTGTCTTTGACTAGAACTAAAGATAATTTCATATTTTTGTTTTCCAATTATTCTTACTATCGAGCCATGTGAGATATAAAAATTAGCTAAGGGCATCATTAATGATGGTGCTTAGCACAAATTCCAATGCTAAGCACCCCCATTTCATTATTAAAGGGAGTTCACACAAAATCCAAGGCTAAAGTTGCTTGCATAAGCAACGTTTCTTAGCCCCTTTTCTTTATACTTTTAAAGTGTACAAATGATAAAATACGACATCATAAAAGTAATAAAAATTGTTAAGCAACTCTCGTAGAGGAACCATTGATAAAGTAGAGAATTCCTTAAGAGGGAGAGTTGCTTAAAATGCCAATGTAAGAACTTAAGCAACTCATTGTTAAATATGCTCTAATGAGAACTCCTTAAGTTGAGAACTCCTTCAATTGAGGCAGAAATGCTTTGGGAATTGCTTTTCCAGAGAGGATATGCAAATGCAACTAATAAGTCTATCTTAACTAGGTATTTTTATTTAACTTTCTTTAAGTTTTACAGTTTAGTCTTAAATCTAGATGGTTATCATGTTCAAGATTTTAGGACAAATCTTTTTTAGCTTAGGGATGATGATAGGATCAATTTCCTAAGCCTAGCTACATAAGATTTATGTATGGATGAGTACTCATAGAGATTTATTTAGTTATTTCATATTAATATTTTTCAATATTAGCTATTAAGTTCATTTTCAACATTAGTGATAAACTATTTTTCCTTTTATGACTATTGCGCTCTTCATGGGTTAATAGACCATTTTTCATTTTATGACACTTATACCTCTAGGGTTGTCAAGGTTAGTATTTATACTTTCTTTTCATAGCATTATGAGGGTTGATGCCTTTTCATGAAATCAAAACCCTGAGAGACTTTCTTTTACACTTTAGATCTTATTAATTCAATTCTTGAATTGTGGTGCGTATCCCTTTTCTTTAGTCTGTTTAATTTGTATTGTGGTGCCTTATTAAGCTTATCAATAGGAATTAATTAGATAATCAATTTCTCCTTTGACATCTTTTAGGAGAAATATTCATATCTTTAGTTGATCTTATTCATGATAAACCTTAAAACCAATAAAAATTACAAAGCCCAAAAATATCAAATTTTATAATTTTTAGAGAAATTCCACAATGTAACTCAAATATGAATATTACGTGTATCTTGAATTATTCACTAGTTAAAAAAAAAATCTTTTGAAGGTTCAAATAAAGGAAGATGGCAAAGCAAAGGTCACCACTTGGGTCATGATGAAAATGAGAAAGAAAAATTTTCCCCCATACTATAAAAAGGGACCATACATGAGATTATAGGCTTTAAGGTAAGAAGGTATGAGTTTAGAGAGGAATATGCACAAGAGTATAAATCACTGCTCATCAAATGTGAAATGAATGAGCCCATTGAACAAATCATGACTAAATTCATTGATGCACTAGAATATGAGATTGCCAATACAATGGAGATATAGCCATAAGAGGTATTAGATGATGTGATAAAATTAGCTCTTAGAGTCGAAAGGTAGAGACAATAAGGTAAAGTCAAACTATATGGCTCTTTTGAATTAGAGACTCAACATGATAAATAAAAGCTTAAGGTTGATTAGAAGCCTAGGGAAGCAGAGATTAAACATGAGGAATTTAAGAGCTATGAAAAGGGTACTAGTAGTAAAACAAAGACTCTTCCTACATATAAGGCGTAAGAGATTGATTAGGGACACCACAAAAGGAGATCAAGTGAAGCTAAATGTTTCAAATGTCAAAAATTCAAACATTTAACTTTGGAATGTCCAAATAGAAGAGTTATGGTGATTAAAGGTGAAGCTCTGAAATTTGAGGTAGAGCGTAGACACTATAATGATTCTAAATTGGCTCAAAATTGCCACGTCATGGGTTGGAGATTAAGGGAACAAGCTTTGAATTGTGTAGCCGATTCATGGGAGTTAGTGGGTCACAAGCTTGTTCTAGACTATTGACAACCCCCCTAACACACACCACAACCCCTCACCCTCTTTTTTCTTTTCATTTTTCATTAAATTTTTTAATTTTGTTAATTTTTCTTTTTCTTGTAATTTTTTATTTTCTTTTTCAATTCTCCTTAATTCTATCTTTGCTATAATTCATCATCCCAAAATTGACAAATCAATAAATTAAATTATTACGCTAAAATTATTACACTAATTACTAATAACTATTTCTTATAATACAATTACTTTGATATAAAAATGTTAAAATTTATATTAACATGTTTCGAACTTATGGTTGGAAAAAGCCTTATACATGGGGAAGGGGGACCTACTCAAATTTTATTAATATTAAATGAAATGGTATAAATATTAGATTTTTTTTTTCAACTTTGGCTCCTTTTTTTATCTTTTTTATTTTCATTTTTTTACTTCATGGGTTAAAACTACCAATTTCAATTGACTCGTCAAATGGACTTGTGGAATTGCCAATTCCTTTATGAGTTAAGACCTATTACTCTAGGTTATGGTTTTAGGTTGAAGCCATCATGCTTTGGGTCAAGTTACAAGTCCGACCTGAACCATGACAGTATCTAGTAGAGAGCAAAGAGGAGGAAGAGGATGTAGGTGGAGATCATATAGAGGAGATGATGAAGGAAATTGAGAATGGTAATATTGCTTATGCGTATGCAGAGGGAGGTTAGTATATGGCACATATTCTTGGTGTAATTTGATTATGGGTTCTGTAGTTGAAACTGAACAAAGAGTGCATTTGTTCTTTACTAAGTGTTTGGTCAATAAGAAAACTTTTTTCTTGATTATTGATAGTGTTAGTTGCATGAATTTAGCATCTACAACTTTTATACAACATTGGGCTTGAAGTTGGAACCTCTTCTTAAACCATGGTGGTTATGAATGTTGCTTATGCTCTGTTAGGATGGCCCTAGTTATATGATAGGGGAGTATTATATGATGGTTTCAGGGCTGTTCAATCTTTTAGAAGGGGCAACAAGTAAAGTACATTAATGCCAATGAGTTTATTTGACATTCGAAGTGATCAAATTGTTATGGGGAAATAGAAAAAAGGTATAAATAGTTTGTTTGCAATGAAGCTACTTTATTCGCATCACAAGCTAAAGGGAATCTACCCTACAGTCCTAGCAGTTGGGGAACCTGATTTGGATATATGATCCAAATTGTCCACATGTGTTCATTTCTTTATCTAATAATATTTGATTTGCACTATAGCAGGTACAATGGTTAGTCTTTATGGGATGCTAAATAACCTACACTGTTGATCAAATTGGGAACATCATCGGACTTACATCCAACAGTCCGCAATGAACTCAATTGACTTGAAGAACCGACTCTTTGAAGACTATCATTTGTACTTGTCTTTTTATTTGTAAACCGGTCACTTTGTAATCATTTTTGGGACATTTTTTATTTGTTTGTATTTTGTTGATTTAGAACCGACCACTTAGTGGTATAGGCATAATTTTTTGGACATTTTAACCCTAATTGGAGCAAGTATAAATACTTACTAAGTAGAGTTTGTAAGGGACTTTTGAAATTTTCACAAATCTAAAAATTGTTGCCGTGGAAAGCTTACCCCTTTCATGTCTTATACTCTTATCAATTTCATCCTTGAAATTGTGGCGAGTGGCTTAAGGATTATTGTGAGTAACATCAATATTTCTTAAGTTGTTTTCAATTGTTGTTAATGTATTATATCTAGTGTATAATTGGAATTGGTTACTTGTTCTTGAACATGCCATTTAGGGTTCCATTTTCAATTTAAGGTCACACCTCAATTGATTGGATTTTGGTTCTTATTTGTGTCATCCTTTATATAGATTACAATTACAAGTGAAGCTTATCCTAATTTTCGTGGAAGCTCATTGAGTTTTAGGGATTTTAGTGTGTTTGTTGAAATCATGTCTCTTGTGGTTTTTTGTATGAATTTTCATTTGTTATTGTTAATTGCAATCAACAAGTGAAGCACATCATCATTTGGTATCAGAGAGTTGGTTGTGAGAAGGGATTTTGTGTAATTGTGAATTCGGAAATTAGGGTTCTTGAGTTTAGCACCTTGATCCGAATTGTAGAAGTGAAGTGAGTTAATTAATTGTGGTTTTTGTTGCACTCTATTTGTTGTTGTTGAAGTGGGCGTTGAGTGCTTGTAATATTCTTGTCTTCTTGAGCTTGCTGTGAGTGAGTAAGGAGAAGTGCTCATTGTGATCTTTTAAGAAAAGTGAAAATTTGAAGCATTGAAGAGTGTGATTTTGAATTGTTGTAGAGGTTTTTTGGAAATTGATAAGTATCTTTGCAATTTTTAGATTGCATTGAGTGGGGAAAAAGGAAGTTGTTTGAAATTCAAACCTATTATATACATTTGAAGAAAGTCATTGAGTAGCATTAAGGAGTGTTGTTTGAATTTGAATTGTCTTACCTTTTATGGAGAAGGTTGCATTAAGTGGAGTTATTTGAATTGTTGCTTGCTACCTTTGATTGTGAGTTTCGGTGTAAGGGAGTTGCAACGTGAAGTGTTATGTGTGTTAAAGTAAGGAATTGCTACATTTGAAGTGTTGTTGTTGTTATTTGAAGGAGTGCATTATGCGTGTGTGTAGTGTGAGTGGCGGTGTGAATTGTTGTATGTGTGTAGTGTGTGTGGTGGTGTGGATTTGAAGAATTGTGTGTAGTGTAAGGTGCTGCACATTAAGACTAAGAGTGAGTGTGAAACCGTGACTAAGAAAGGAAATTGAGTAGTGAAGTTTGAAATTCAAAAACAAGCATTTAGTGTGAAAGTAATTGAGACTCATTACTTAAACATTTGCTTAGTTGAATTTAATATCTTAACTACTTGGAAGTGTTTATTTGTGCTTCATTTATTTGATTATACTTTAAGTGTCAAGAACTATTTATTGTTTTTGGTGACTTGTTGCACCGTAGGTGTATAAGTGTACGTGTGTGTTGTTGTCTAAACATGCTATTGTGACAAGGTATTGTGAAGGGAGTGTGTTGTAAATTGTGAGATTATACTTTAACAAATTACATCTACAAGCATGTCAAATGACAATGTAAATGGGGGGATTGGCAATGAGGCTAATAGCTAGGTTGGTGGAGGACATGGTCATCATACTGCAGGTAGAAGAACCTTGGAAGAACAACTTCAGGACCTTACTACCATTGTTTCTACACTAGCAACAAAGATTGATAGGATGATAATGCCACAACCATCTGTGGCAAATCCTCAAGCACCACCAAGAGTAGCTCTACAAAACATCCAGAGAGAGGGAGTAGTAGGAGGAGGAAACATAGGAAGAAGAATGGAAGGAGATCATCATCCTTATAGAGAGGGGAAGGATAATAACTTTGGGGTTAATCCTTACCCAAACAGAGATTTTAGGCTACCCAGGGGCTTGGAGTATGTGAAGCTGTAGATGCCTTCATTTGATGGTAGGGGTTCAACAGATGATTTTCTGGACTAGGAGGATAAGGTTGAGGGCCTTTTCGAATGTTATGAGATAGATGATAACACCCGAGTTCGACTTGCTGCTGTTGAATTCATAGGGTATGCTGCCTTGTGGTGGAAAAATTTGGTGATCAGTAGGTAGAGGGATGGAGAGGTTGAAATTCATACTTGGAGAGATATGAAAAGGGTTTTGAGGAAGAGGTTCATTCCTAGACATTATAGGTAAGAATTGTTTATGCGTCTTCAGACTTTGAGACAGGGAGGCAAAACAGTAGATGATTATATACAGGAATTTGAAACCCTGATGATCAGATGTGGGTTAGTAGAGCCTCAAGAGCAAACCTTAGCACGTTTTGTATCTGGTTTAAAATATGAGATCGCATGTGTAGTTGAGCTACAGAGATACAGTACACTTGATGATACTATAAAGTTAGCCTTGAAAGTGGAAAGGTAGAGGTAATCCAATCCATCAGGGTTACTAATAGCAAGCCCAATTCTACTATTAGGCCCATGGCAGCTAATGGTCAATTAGGTGGACCAAAGGGAGTAGGTGAACCTGTCAGGGCAGTGGATAGAGTTACCCCTAACATAGATAGAGAGAAAATGACTTTTGGGAAGGGTAAGAGGTAATTGGACCTAATGTTAGGCAAACTGTACCAAGAACAACAAGTGGGAAAATGCGCCAAGTTAAATGCTTTAAATGCATGGGATTTGGACATATGGCTGCACAGTGTCCTAATAAGAGAGTCATGACGGTTATGGAAGGTATTGGAGAAGAAGAAGAGGACGAAAAAGAATCTGTCGAGCCGACAAACCTGTCTATGGTATTGCAGGAGTACTATGATGATCAGAATGTTAAAACACATGAGGAGAGAACAAGTGAATAGTATTTACCTATTAATGTGTTGCACAGGGTTCTGACTATATCTCTAGATACTAGGGACAAACAGAAGGAGAACATATTCCACACATCTTACAGGATCCGAGGTAACCTTTGTGTACTAATCATTGATAGTGGTAGTTGCACTAATGTTATATCTGCTGCATTAGTAGATAAATTACAACTAACCACTAGTCCACATCCTAACCCTTACAATTTGCATTGGTTGGACAATCGAGATAGTATGCATGTTACACAAAGGGCAAAGGTGCCAGTTAATGTAGGAAAGAAATACCATGATGAGATCATTTGTGATGTGATTCCCATGTGTGCCTTTCATTTGCTGTTGGGTAGACCTTGGATGTTTGATAGAAAGGTGTTACATTACGGATTCAAAAACACTTATCTGTTTTGAAAGGGAGGGTCATGAATAGTATTGATACCTATGTCTCCATCAGAGGTGCATTCTTTCCAAGAACAAATCAGGACTACTTCTGTTTCTTCTAACAATTAGGCAAACAGGTCTACAAAGGCATCAGGGTTCCGTCCAAGAAATGACCCCCTAGATTTGAGGGCACTTAATCCTAATGTCAACAATAACCCACTTCCCAATCACAACCCTACCATTAACATGATCATTTCGGAAGCACTTGAACTTGAGATTGATTTAGACAACTTACCAATAGAGTAAGTAGCATGGAACTTGTAACAAATTGGCTTCCTATCATCTATCAACCTAAACAATAGGGTAGAAGCTAAGTCTACTATCTGTCGGTTATTATTGAGAAAGTTAAGATCAAAGCAGCCTACATTTAGAAAATATTAACTCCCAAACTTTACAAATCAAAAACTCAAAAGGAGTTAAAGAAAAGATGGCATGCAAGTGACCCCATGATTGGTTTATTAAGGCAATTGTCAGGGAAGTTTAATTATTTTGTTGACTATTCTATCCAACTACCAACCTATGAAGAACCTACCTCGAGTGGTTGGGGTTCAGATTTTGATGAAGAAGACAACTCTCAAAATGAGAAGAAGAATGATCAAACCATCAACATGATAGGATCCAACTTTAAACTTGTGATCCTAAAGTATTACAAAGAACCGAAACAAGAGCAAAAACTCCTAAAGGCCAAGAAATATACTTTCCACATTCCTTTGGCACCCGAAAACTACAAGGTTGCCCCATTTAATTATATGGCAATCAACAAGAAGAAATCCTTAGGTTCTATCATTGAAGGAATAACTTGGTTTGGAAAGGTTTATAACCTTGAAGAAAAGCCTATGAAAAAACCTAAAATTGATAAATTTAGCAACGGAGTCACAAAATCGATAGCAGAAGAAGAAAAGGGGTTCTCAGTTGTTTCAAAGTTGATCAAGTCCAGTGAGTATAAAATCATGGACCACTTATAAAAAATCCCAACCCAAATCTCCCTTATGGGTCTTCTACTCACTTTCGAGACTTACAAAGAAGCCTTATTCAAAACTTTGAAGGAAGTTAAAGTTCCCATAGGGAATTTCTATTAAGAAATTGGGATAAGATGTCAATTTCATTTTTGTTATTTATCAGATATCCTTTTCAACAAAAGAATTAAGGGAAGAAGGTAATCAACATACCAATCTACTTTCTATCGTGGTGAAGTGTAACAATATGATTGTTTCTCGAGTCTTCATTGATAATGGGTTCTCCCTCAACATATGCTTCTTAACCTACTAAGTGTTAATATAGCTGGTATCCGACTAAGTTCTACTATAGTGAGAGCTATTGATGGTTCTAGGAGGGAAATTTTAGGGAAAGTCAACTTAATGGTGAAAATTGGCTCATGGTTATTTAGAATCCCCTTCTAGATTCTAGACATATCGAGGCTTTAGATTCATATAATAGGGGCCATTTCTTCTATCCTCCACCAAAAGGTTAAATTCATTTCCAATGGTCAGATTATCACTATTCTGGGCGAACAAAAATTACGTCATTTATAAAGAAATGACCATAGCTTAAATAGGAGAAGAAGGCTCAAATGATCGAACAAAAATTACGTCATTTATAAAGAAACGACCATAGCTTAAATAGGAGAAGAAGGCTCAAATGATCTTGAGCTTTAGATATTTGATGAAGAGTGTATGATTACCAATTTTGAGGCATAAGGATATGAAAAGGGTTCAATTTAAGGAAGGTCAAATAGAGACATTTGGTCTTGGATATGCCCCTACTTTGGAAGAGAAACATCATATGTGATTTGTGTGGGGCAAAAGAAGGGACAAATTGTAGGATGCCCTAATGGATTTATGCCCATTTAAGAAATATTTACCCATTTGGCCAATATTGAGATGTCGAAATCTGCAAAGGAAAACAACTCCAACAAGCTCACAATCAACAAACAACAAGAATCAATGGGAATATTTCATAGCTCCCAATCACTCCAAAATTGGTTTTCTTTTCCTCTAAATAGCAATAGGTCAGCTTTAGAGTAAGGGTAAACCATGATCTAGTATTTGCTAAGTTTTTATGTATGTTTTCATCAGTGTAACTCACACAAATAAAATCAATGGAATCTCAGTTCATTTTCTCTCAACTTGCTCCATCTCTTTTCTTTTACTTATTCATTTTCCTTTACACATTTACCTAGATCTAATGTTCTTGATGAAAATTAGGGATATCTTGCACATGTAGAGGGTAAAAATATTGATATTACCTTTAGCGCTACTAGGTTAGTCGATGGGGATGATATTGATCACCATAAAGAAATTCAAGAGAATTGGCAAAGATATGAGCAAGGTAGGATTTCTATTAATGAGCTAATTGAAATAGTCAACTTAGGGACTAAGGATAACCCCGTGAATCTTAAAATTGGGGGCAATCTTAATGATGAATAGAAAAGAAGGTTGATTGAGCTATTATCTGAATACCTTGATGTATTTATGTGGTCTTATGAAGATATGCCAAGATTTGATCCATTAATCGTAGTTCATAAGTTGCTCACACAAGAAGACATCAAACTTAAGAAATAAAAATGAAGTCGATTTCAGCTTGATATTTTACTGAAAATCAAGAAAGAAATCAAGAAACTGTTAGAGGATGAATTTATTAAGGTATTAGATTATCTTGAATGGGTAGCTACCATAGTCTCTATAATAAAAGAATAGGAAAGGTTGCATGTGCATGGATTTCCAAGACCAGAATCAAGAAACATCGAAAGATAATTTTTCTTTACCCCACATAGGTGTCTTGGTAGATAATACATCTAGAAATCATCTTTCCTCATTCATAGATGGTTTCTTAAGGTATAACCATATCAAGATGTTAGAGGAAGATAAGATCAAGACAACCTTCATCACAACTTGAGGCACCTTTTGTTACAAAGTTATGCCCTTTGGTCTTAAAGATGCTAAGGCAACATATTGAAGAGTGATGATCGCATTATTTCATGACATGATGCAATAAGAGATTGAGGTGTATGTTGATGACATGATCGCTAAATTCAAAGAACTAAAGACTATCTAGATACTCTAAAAAGGTTGTTTGAGCAATTAAGAAAATACTAATTGAAACTTATCCTAGAAAAATGCACTTTTGAATTGGGAAATTACTAGGTTTGATGGTTAGTTAAAAAAACATTAGGGTAGACCCAAATAAGGTCAAAATAATATTGGAAATGCCACCTCTACACACACTCAAGAAGGTTAGAGGACTACTGGGGCGTCTAAATTACATCACTTAATTCATCTCAAGACTCATAGATAAATGCCGCCTTTTGTTCAAACTATTAAAGAAAAATGCCAACATAAAGTGAAACAAAGAATGTGAAGAAGCTTTCATGGGAATCAAGCAATACCTCATGAACCCTCCTATATTGGTAGCATGGCTCCTAATTCTAGTGGGCCATTGTTCTTATACCTAATAATTCTCCTTGAGTTTATGGGGTATATACTTGACCAGAAGGATGAAAGGGGAAGGGAATAAGCCATTTACTACTTGAGTAAGAAATTTACTAAAGGGGAACAAAAAATGCTCTAAAGTAGAAAGGACATGTGCATTAGTTTAGGTTATGCAGACTCAAACAATATACACTTTACTATTCAATTAAGTTATTAACAAAACATGATCCCTTGAAGTATTTGAGTACGAAATCACCTATGTGAACCAGAGTTCAGTTAAAGGCTAAGTTATAGTAGATTAATTGCTAAACATCCACTTGAAGCAACTCCTCAAGAACCATAAGATCAATTCCCGAATGAAGATATATTGGGGGCTGAGAGCTTTACTTTGATAAAGCTACCAATGTATTTGGCTGTAGAATAGGGGTAGTGCTAGTTTTACCTGAAGGTAACCAATTCCTTATAGTAACAAGACTCATGTTCCCATATACTAACAATATTGCAGAATATGAAGCATGTATTCTAGGTCTTAAAATAGCCTTGGATATGTAAATTCATGAATTAGAAGTATATGGTGACATCTCACTCATTATTGGTCAAACTCGAGGAGAATACAAGATGAAAGATTCGAAATTGATACCTTATCACTAGCACTTGTTAGAATTAATAGGGAAGTTTGAAGAAATCAAGTTCACATACATACCAAGAACGTAGAATCAGTTTGCTGATGCTCTAGATATATTAGCATTTTTTATCTAAATATCAGAAGGGGGTAGAAATCCAATATCTCAAAATAGAGATTGAAGAGAAACCTGCTTTTTACTTAGCTATTAAAGGAACACAAGATGAAAAGTCTTGGGATCATGATGTTAAGATCTTATTTCAAGAAGGTAGGTGTTCATAAAAGGTTGACAATAAAGACTGAAAAATGCTTAGAAAATTAGCAAGTCACTTCTTGCTAAGTGGATCTACGTTATATAGACAATCATTTGATAGTACATTATTGAGATGTGTGAGTAAGGAAGAAGCATACACTCGTATGAAAGAGGTACATGAAGGAATATATGGTCTTCACATGAACGGCTACATGCTTGCTAGGAAAATCATGAGAATGGGTTATTACTTGCTGACTATGGAAGCTGCCTACATCAAGCATGTAAGGCATTGTCATTTATGTCAGATTTATGCCACCAAGATAAATCCCCCTCAAATACTTCATACACTTTCTTCACCATGGCCATTCTCTATGTAAGGGTTAGACATAATTGGACTAATTAGCCTAAAAGTATCCAATGGTCATCAGTCCATACTAGTAGCAGTTAATTATTTCACCAAATGGGTTAAAGCTTCATCATATACTAATGTTACCAAAGGAGTAGTGGTCAAATTCATCAAAAGGGAAATTATTGCTTGATATGGATCTCTAGAGTAAATTATTACAGATAATGGCATAAACCTCAACAACAAGCTCATAATTGAATTATGCTAATAATTTGGGATCAATCACAAGAATTCTACTCCATATCAACCACAGAACATCAATAGAAGCTACAACCTACTCTTTGGTATATGGCATTGAGGCAATGCTATCGGTTGAAGTTGAGATTCCATCACTTAGGGTTTTGTTTGAAACTCAATTTGATGAAGTTAATTGGGTGAGAAAGCCGGTTGACCAATTGAACCTAATTGATGAAAAGAGGTTAGCAAAATTATGTCTTGGCTAATGTTACTAACAAAGAAAGGCTAGAGCCTTCAATAAAAGAGTGCAACCTTGAAGTTTTTAGGAGGGTGATCTAGTTTTAAGGAAGGTCCTTCCAAATGTGCAAGATCCTAGAGGGAAGTTTACTCCTAATTGTGAGGGGCCATATTTTGTAAAGAGAGTATTATTTGGAGGGGCATTAATTTTGTCATGTATGGATGGTCTAAATTTGAAGGACCCTGTAAATTCTGATGTAGTTAAAATGTACTATTATTGATAAATCAATGGAATTTTACCTAAGTTCAATGAAAATGTTAGCAATCATTGGTCTCTTTGTGGTCTAACTTTTAGCATCTACTTGTAAAGTTGATATCCTTGATAGTAATTGGCATTGGATTAATCATATCTTACCTCATTGATAAGTTTCTTCCTCATTTATTGTTGTTTTGCCTTATATACTCAAGCACGAGGGAAGCTATGAGAAATAAAACAATGATGAATGATGAAAACTCTTCAAGTACTCTATGGTTTCACCTTTCTTGAAAGAGATTTTTTATTCGCTATTTAGGTTAGAGTTCCAAATAATGGGAGCGGAGATAAATTCAAGCAAAAGGACTTTGAAGGGTTATAATTATGGAATGAAAGTGAATCTCAATCTCACACTAACATGGTTTATTGGACAAAAACAGAGTTGATTCAAAAGGGTTTATTTATTTAGGTGCTATTTGTAAAGCCAAGTAAGACTCTTCATAATTAAAAGACATCATGCATGAGTAGTAAGAATTTAGATATACCTTAAGTCATTTAGTCCATAGGGGTACTTTCCTAAAATGTTGTCTTTTAGGATTGTTAGTTTGCAAAGATGCTTCTCATTGTAGGATAGTTAGCTTAGAAGGGTACTTTCCTAAAAAATTGTCTTTTAGGGTTGTTGGTTTGTAAAGACGCTTCCCATTTTAGGTTAGTTAACTTAGAAGGATTCTTTCCTAAATATCAGTTTTTAGGGTTGTTAGTTTGTAAAGACATTTCCTATTGTAGGTTAGTTAGCCCACATGGGCACTTTCCTAAAATATCATCTTTTAGGGTTGTTAGTTTGCAAAGATACTTCTCATTGTAGGATAGTTAGCTCAGAGGGGTACTTTCCTAAAAAATTATCTTTTAGCATTGCTAGTTTGTAAAGACACTTCTGGTTGTAGATTAATTAGCCTAGAAGAGCACTTTCCTAAAAATCAGTTTTTAGGGTTGCTAGTTTGTAAAGATGCTTCCCGTTGTAGGTTAGTTAACCCACATGGGTACTTTTCTAAAGTATTATCTTTTAGGGTTGCTAGTTTGTAATGATGCTTTCCGTTTTAGGTTAGTCAGACTAGAATGGCACTTTCCTAAATATCAGTTTTTACAGTTGCTAATTCGTAAAGAAACTTCATATCATAGGTTAGTCAGCTCACATGGACACTTTCCTAAAATATCATCTTTCAGGGTGGTTAGTATGTAAAGATGCTTTCTGTTGTAAGTTAGTCAACTCACGGGGGTACTTTTCTAAAATATTATCGTTTGGGATTGCAAGTTTATAGAGACGCTTCCCATGGTAGGTTTGGTAGTCCACAAGGGCACTTTCTTAAGATATCACTTTGTTTTAGGGTAGCAAGTTTGTAGATAAGCTCCGTAGTATAGGTCAGTCAACCTATAGGGGCACTTTATGAGGAATCACCTTTGTAGGTTTGCTAATTTTAAAAGATACTTCTCGATTTCGTAAAGTCAGCTCATAGGGCACTATCCAAATAACCTTTTCCTCATGCATGTTGAACTTCTGTCTCACCAATCCCTAATGGGTCAATTTTTTTGGAGAACTACCCAATCATGGTGCTATCTAACATTATTCTAAGGCAATAATCGTGTCTACTTTATCTTTGTGATAAAGTTTTTTTTTCAAACTTTTCCACAAAGAGGGGCAATTATAGACACTCCATTTTTTTCCCTTCCATTTTCTTTTATATATATATATAATAATAATAATAAGAATAAAAATAATAATGCTCCTCAGGAAAATAAATGGTTCGAGGCCGAGTTTGGCTTGAACTGGGTTTATTATTTAAAACTGGTTTAAGTTAACTTAGAAACTTAAATATAATTACTTTGCATTACATGATTGAGGTGTAAGCCAAGGAAACTCACACACATGCTACCGAAGAGACCTAAGTTTGAACCCATAGGATATGCTATGCGCATTTTATTTTTTTGCTATGGAAGCATGGGCTCAAGATTCATAGAATCCTACGTTATCTACACAATTCCACCATAATTTATCGTGAAATCGTTTTTATATATATATATATAATAATAAGAATAAAAATAATAATGCTGCTCAGGAAAATAAATGGTTCGAGGCCGAGTTTGGCTTGAACTGGGTTTATTATTTAAAACTGGTTTAAGTCAACTTAGAAACTTAAATATAATTACTTTGCATTACATGATTGAGGTGTAAGCCAAGGAAACTCACACACATGCTACCAAAGAGACCTAAGTTTGAACCCACGGGATATGCTATGCGCATTTTATTTTTTTGCTATGGAAGCATGGGCTCAAAACAAATTTCTTCCTTCTCCTTCCTTTGTTTGACTTTTTTTTTTTTAATGAGTTTACACACGATTTCACGATAAATTATGGTGGAATTGTGTAGATAACGTAGGATTCTATGAATCTTGAGCAAGAAATTGACTATGTACAGTTGTTCAAAGGATCAAAACAACCTCAAATGTGGAAAAAAAAAATACTTAACTAGGATGCTCACCTTCCACCATAACTACAAAATTTGAGCTACTAGAGGAAAGAATCAAAGCTTCCTCTCACTTAACCATGTAAGTTTGGATCCTATACATCTATTCCAACTCATTTAATCCCTCATAAATTGCTACTTGCCTTTGATTGATGGAATATTCCAAGCACCCTCATCCTCGTTGAATCCCTCCATTAAAGACTTGCCAAGCTCGAATCGAGCTTGGCAAGTATAAATACCAGCCTCAACTTCTCATTTTGGACACATAAAACAAGGCATCACTCAAATACTTCATATCTTCCTCAATCTTCACTTTCTTCCTCTAGAAGCTTTGGCGACCTACCTCCATATTCTCTCTAAAATTTCTCTTTCATTCCTTATCCTCAAAGTGTGAAATCACTTCTAGTAAGTTTATAGAGCTTCCTAGATTTAGAAAAACCTAATCTTGTGCTTCAATTTTCCTTTGCAAGCTTGGGTCAAAGAGTCCTGTCCATTGCTACTTGTTCATGAACCACTTAGCTCCAATGTACTTGAGCACAAACAATCACGGCCATCTTATTTGTCACCTCCAAAAACCTACCAGTTGACAATTTTCAAATAAATTCAACCCACTAATGTTTAGGATTTACGCAAACTACAATAAGTTTGATCCCGAATAGCGGATACGTAGGCACCTACTAATCGACCTCAATAATTTTTTTTTCTTTTCCTTTGTAAATGGAACAATATATATATATATATATATATATATATATATATATACATATACATATATATTAAAGTTTTTCGAAACATAAATTTAAATTTGGAAGGTTAAAGTGACAACCGTAAGGTTTTAATAGGATAGTTCTTGATTTCCAAAATCTCTGATTTTTATTTAAAAGTTTTACATAGACCAGTATCTATATTAAGACTAATCCACTTAATTAGTCTTAATTTAACATTGTCCCAGTTTTGATCGGGTGGTGACTCCTTTTTCTCTAAATTAGATAAAAAAATTTCCTAATCTTAGTTAAGGATTTATATTAAATGAGAAAGAGTTTAACATAAATCAAATTAGGAAAAATAAACTAGAATTTAAACTCGACAACATATATAAAAATGATTCAAATTGTGATCTAAACAGGATGAAACCTTCTTTTTTAGGTTAAAAAAATTATGAATTGAACTATATGATTAAGTTCGATTTAAAACAAAAAATTGAGCCATAATATATGATAGACACACTATTTTTGCTCCCTCTTTCTTTGTATTTTTATTTAAAAAAAAGGATAAATGCATTTTATTTGCATTATTGCTTGAGGCATGGGCCAACAACCTATTAGAAAACAAACACACGCAAGTTGTCAAAGACTCGAGATTGAATCCCTTAGTGTGCGTAGAATCACATATTTTATTTCAAGAAAGAAGACAAAATAAATACAATTTAATTATATTATAGGATTGAGTCATAGGCCAATGACCTATTGGAAAACACATGCACTCACATTTGCAAATACTTAGGTTCAATCTATGTTATACACAATTTGAGCAAATTTTTCCTTCCTTCTCAGGGACACATGTTACGTCATGATTGGTCCACGTTAGGGCCATGTCATGCCACGTATGATGACTAGGCACTACATGGCGGCATGTCATCATCTACTACTTCCAAACTTGCCTTTGTTTCCACATTCTTCCTTTCATGAAGCTCACTTTAGGCTCATTTTTCTTCCATTTAACACATGATTCCACCAAATTTTATGGTGAAATTGTGTGGAGGGCATGTGGAAATTTGAATCAAGCCTAAGTGCTTGATCAGAAACATTCGTTTCATGGATTAAATCGGCCTACAAAGATAAAAAAAAAAAATCACAATTCGAAATTTTAGCTTCCCATATAAACTGGCGAATGTAACATTTTGGGCACAAATTGAAGCTTCTAATGAGTAAAATTGACAAGATAATTTTGTATTTATTATAATTTTCAATTTCCACTAATATGCTCAAATTCAAAGCATATTTCAAAGATCCTCGATCATCCACATCCGCCATATCTATGACATTGAAAGCTTTCCAAGCTTGAAATCTATACATAAGAGCTCGTATAGAGGAGAACACACAACATAATCACTTGAATAATTTCCTTTGAGCTCTAGTTCGAAGCTTTCTCTCTCTAGCTAACCCCCTTTCTCTCTTTAGAAACTCACACTTTTAGCTATCTCCGGGAGGAAAAATCACCACCTTTAGGGTCCCCATTCTCAAAAACCCTAGAAAACCCCCCTCTTTATCCTAGAACCACCTAGAATAACCCGAGTCGAAATGGACCAAATCTCCATCATCGGCCACCACTCTAATCACCATCCTCCACCACTTTTAGGTTTGAGCTAGCAATGTTAATAGATTCATAGTTACTTTTAACCTTACCTTGATACTGCCTATTCATGCTAATGACCACTAGAAACCATCGAGCCCTCCATTTGTTTTCATCACAAACCTTCATCAAAGTTAGAATTAGATTCGATGCAAATCGAACTTTGACCTAGGCTCATGCCTCTTGCCCCTTTTTTCATTTTTTTAAATATTTACAAAAATAACAACAATAATAAAAAATCTATTTTTTTCAAGACACTTTAGTTTTTATGAAAAGATAAATTAAAAAAATGAAAAAAATTTAGTTTTTATAAATTTGTTTCAAATTTTAACCTTTTTTAAAAACAAAATTATGTTTTAGAAATTTTATTTTTTAAAATATTTAAGACATTTTAGCTTTATAAAAAATTTATTTTTTTTTTGTTTTTATAAATTAAAAAAATTAGTTTTTCTTTAATAATTTTTTTAGACATTTTAGCTTTAATTTTTTTTTTAAATTTTCTAGTTTCTACAAATTAAAAAAAATTAAATTAATAATTTTTTCTCTTATTTTAACAAATTAGAATTTTTGTGAACTACAATTGGTCTAATCTCAAATAGTGGGTACATAGGCACCTATAGGGCAACTTCAACAATTTTTTTTTATAATAATTCTTTTTAGTTAAACATTTTTGAAAAATAAGATTTAATCTTGAAAGGTTAAAGTGGTAATTGTAGTACTTTAAAAGGTAGTTCATGAATATAGAATCTCTGTTTTTTTTTTTCTTTCTAAAAGATATATTTATGTATTTTTTTTTGTAAGATTAATAGTGAGGTTAGAATTAATGTAGCTTTATTAATTCTAACTTGATTTTTTTTCTCGATCATAATTGGGTGGTGGCTCCCATTTTCAAAAATTTTTAAATCTTAGTTGAGGATTTACATGAAATGAGCATAAGGTTTAGAGTAAATCAAATTAGGAAAAAGAGAAAAAAAAATTAGGCTCGATAGGATGGCAACTCCACTAGGGAACCTCACTTAAACCTTCCAAAAATAGAATTTATTTTTCAGAATTGTTCATTGAAGTTTTGTACTTTTAGATTTTTTTTCTGTAAATAGTTGTATTAACTCTTGTTTATGCAGCATTTAGAGCTTAATTGTTGAAGGATTTCTTTTTCATCAATGTATGTTAGATATGGTCAGACCCATGCTGTCTTAGGACGTTAAGAGGGAAGCCATTGTGTAAGCTTTGAGTGTTGTGAGGCAACCACCACTTAGGGCTAATTAGGCTACCTCACTCAAGTTTTGACATGATTTATGAACCATTTCTTCAAAAATGAGTGAGGCCACAAAACTTGAGGACCTATAGAACCGGCCTAATCACATTTACGAACCCTTCAAGTTGGCGGATAAACATAAGGAGGCAAACTAGAAAAAAAAAAAGAAAAAAGAAGAAGCTTGCAACTTTAGTGGAGACATTTTCCATTTGTTTGTAATTTGTAAAATTGTTGTTGTAAATTCCCTATAAATTATTTGTAAAAAATGTATTTTCTTGTAAATAGTATAGTCATGATGTGTTTAATTTCGTAAATTTTGTAGAAATGGCAAGCTCATCCTATATGCAAGTTCTTCTCAAGGAGATCCATGTTCATAAACCCCTGGAGTCAAAGGTAGTACTTGATCGATGGTTCTAGTTCTTCAACCTAAGTGAACAAGAGGTCATTCAAGAGGAGATCAAATCAATTCTCTCATTATAGAAAGTCTTTGTCAACATCACTTTGGTCTAAGCCCTGGTTCATTTTTGGGATTCAGAAGTTGTCGCCTTTTGCTTAGGTCCTCATCAATTAAGCTTGACATTAGAAGAATACACCTAGTTGCTTAAGGCTCCATCCAGCACTGAATATATGTATATATATCCTAGATCTTGAAGTAGGGCCCATAAAAATCTTTAGTAAATTGCTGGAGGTTTGTAAGGCTAAAGTCAACAAGGCCTTGGTAAACTGTAATGGGAATTGTATTAAGATCGATGATCTGTTAGCATGGTTTGCAGCCCAATCTAGCTACCATGAAAAGCTAGCCCTATTTTGTGTAGATTTGAAGCATGGCAATTGCATTAGATTCATACATTCATCCTAATGGTGCTCAGGACTACATCAGATTACTCAATCACTTAAAGAAAAAAAAGACATGGGGATTTAAAAACTAACATGTTATGACATGTTTAGTCAACCATATGCAATGTTACATATTTGACTTCATTCAAGGAGCTTTTACACAATAGATCGACCTTATTAATTCATTTGCCTCTAGAATCACATTGCAAGAGGATATTCTTACCTACTGCTGGATTAACATCTTACAAGACTTTTGTGCTAAAGACATTATAGGTAGCCAAATGGAATTCTTGTATTAGGATGGTGCATGCTTGCAAAAATTATGAGAAAGTTCCCTTAATTAGATTCAACTGGTGCATCGGTTACTACCTAACTATTCTAATACGTCAATTGGGACCTATTCAAGATATAGTCTACGAACCTTCACTCGAACTTATCACACTTGATTTCCATAATTCTCACATGATAGTAGTTGACAAGGTAGCTAAACTATCAAAGATCAAAACCCTATGGGAAACTTGAATAATAAGCCTTACTATTGACATAAGGAGTCTAAGGGGGGGGGGAGTAGGTAAATATTAGGCAACTAAAGAGTGCATTTTTCACCAACTCAAAAAGATAGGTGAAAAACAATATAGGGCCCTAGTTGTACTCCAACTTGCACCAGAAAATCCCACTCTTGAAATGAGAACATACATGGAAGAAGTGTAAGCACGAATGCAAGTCCATATGGAAAACGTGGAAAGAAAGGGGGGCATTTGGAAGAATCGATGTAAAGAATCCAACTAATGAGTTGAAGCTCTAGAAGCCTAACTAAGAAAGCCAGGCAAAATATTAAGGAGCTAGAAGCTCCTACTGAAGAGAGAATAGAAAAAGGATCATGTCATTACAAGAAGAAGAAAACTTATATTTTAAAAGTTTTTGTAATTTCTTTTTCAAATAATGTAATCAAACTCTAAAGTTGCAGTATTAATAAAAATTTTATTTTTCCACATTATGGATTATTTGCTGGCCCCATATCTGCATCTGCTTGACACATGCATTCATTATTAAAAAAAAAAAAATTGCACTAACAAGTTTTTCAATGTTGATCTGACTTAAGTTTCAAGATAACGCTTAAATAACTGAATCCCACAAGAAGTCCATATAACACCCATTCTAGAGCCAAGATATCAAGCAACAATAATAGCAATACCAGTGAAAATACTACTAATCGGAGGATGGTTTCATTGGAGCAAATAGTGTAGAATCTCAATGATCAAGTCAAGTTTATGGTAAAAAGTCTTACTCTACTTCGATTTACCCAATTGAATCAAGAAGGCCATTCAGGGGGTCAAAAAGGAAAAGTAGTTGAAATTCCACCTCCTGAAAATGAGAAAATCAACTCTAGGATCAATCTAACATTTGATGTCAAACCAAAATCAAGAGTTTAAATCTCATACCAACTTGAAAATGTACAAAGGCAGATAGAGGAAAGATAGAAAGAGATGGAGACAAAGCTTTACCAATAGTTTGCTGACAAAATAAAGAACTCTAGAAAGACTAGATGGATACGAACCAATTGGCATCATTGACTTAATAGTTATTGATGCCACTGCCTATCTTAAGAAATTTAAAGTGCTAGAGTTTGAGAAGTACAATGGCATTGGATGTTCGAAGATGCACACTAGACTGTATGTCTAAAAAATGAGTAAATATGTGTAGTACGACTAACTAATGGTGCAAACTTTTCAAGACAGTCTCACTAGACCTACCTTAGCTTAGTATACACTATTGGACCTCAATCAAATCAACACTTGGGAAAGGTTGGCTCGGGCATTCTACAAGGAATACAAATTTAACATTGAAGTTGCTCCCCTAGTGTGGGATTTAGGGAGTATCCGCAAGAAACATAATGAGTCATTTGAGGAATATGCCGAACATTGGAGGGCTTAAGCTGTAAGGGTCATTACTCTACTCTCTAAGAAAAAACTAACATCCATTTTCATCAATACATTGGAGAAACCTTATTTCACACACCAAATGGGGTAGACATCTTCAAGCTACGGAGAGGTGGTAGCAGTAGGATGTAGGATCAAGAGTGCTATCACCTTTGGAAAATTACCAATCAATGAAACTTTTAGAGCAACATCATCTAAAACTTTGAATAATATCAAAGGAAAAGAAGCCACAATTAGCATGGTTAATTCCAGCAGGAATAGTAAGCCAACCCTCACCTTTATTTACAAACACCAAACCTAACCATAACCACTTCAATCTAACCACAACCAAGCAACCAACCCTAGATCAACAGACTTCCTAGAAAATTCACTTGAATCCTAGTCTCCCAAAGCTAAGTCTTTGCTAGCCTCAAGGTTGATAATCTAATCATGTTTCAAAATCCCAACGAAAGATACCGACCAAGAACCTATGACCCCAACCTCAAATACAAATACATTAGGGGGTAGGTAGGACATTCTATAGATAAGTGTTGGAGACTTAAGAATAAAATCTAAGATTTGATTGATGTAGGAGTAGTGCAATTAGACTTCACTAAGCCATCCACTCCCAATGTTAACAATAACCCACTTCCTAGTCATGGCCTTACCATTAACATGATCACTTTGAAAGCACCTAAACTAGAAGTTGATTTAGATAGGTTACCGATAGAGTAGGTAGCATGGAACTTGCAACAAGCCCGCTTCCTACTATTAGTCAAACTAAACAATACAGCATGAGCCTAGTCAGCCATCTGTCAAATGTTATTACAAATGTTGATTCCCAAGCTTTATAAGTTAATAACTCAAAAGGAGTTGGAGAAAAGATGGCATGCAGGTGATCCCATAGTCATTTTGTTAAGGCAACATTTAGGGAAGTTTGATTATTTTATTGACTACTCTATCTAACTGTCGATTCATGAAAAACCTACCTTAAATAGTTGGGATTGAAATTTTGAAGAAGAAGACAACCCTTAGAATGACAAGGAGAATGACCAAATAGTTAACATGATAGGACTTGGTTTTAAACTAGTGATCCTAAAATGTTATAAGGAACCTAAACAAGAGCAAAAAGTCCAAAAAGCTAAGAAATATACTTTCCATGTTTCCTTAGCACTCGAAAAATATAAGGCTACCCTATTTTATTATGAGATGGTTAATCAAGAGAAGCCCTCAAGTTTTATCATTAGAGGAATCACTCGATCAGAAAGGGTCTATAGCTTTAAAGAAGAACTCACAAAAAAGCTTGAAATCGGTAAATTAAGTAATAAACTCATAAAGCCGGTAGCGGAAGAAGAAAAAGGGCTATTAGCTTTTTAAAAGTTGATCAAGTTTAATGAGTACAAAATCATGGACCAATTATCAAAAACCTTAGTTCAAATCTCACTTATGGTTCTTCTACTCTCTTACAAGCCTCACAAAGAAGTCTTATTTAGAATTTTGAGGAAAGTTAAGGTGCCATAAAGAATGTCTACTAAAAAATTGGGACACATTGTCAATTCCATTTTTGCCATTGATTAGATATTCTTTCCAATGGAAGAATTAGGGGAAAAAGGTAATCAATACACCAAACCATTTTTCATAGTGGTGAAATGTAACAACATGATTGTTTCCAAAGTCCTCATTGATAATGGGTCCTCCTTTAACGTATGCCCTCTAGCTACTCTTAACCTATTAGGTGTTGATACAACTAACATTAAACTAGATTCCACCTCAATAAGGGCTTTTGATGGATCATGGAGGGAAATTGTAGGAGAAATTGAATTGACGGTGGAAATCAGCTTGAAGTTATTTGGAATCTCTTTCCTAAGTCCTAGACATACTAAGATCCTTCAACTTACTTCTTGAGAGGCTTTGGATCCATGCATGAAGGCTATTCCTTCTAGCCTCCATTAGAAGGTCAAATTCATTTCTAATGGTTAGATTGTCAATGTTCTAGGTGAATAATATTATGCTATTTATAAAGAGATGGCCATACCCTACATAGGAGAAGAAGGATCATTTGATCAAGGACTCCAGATATTTGATGAGGTATGTATGATTACTACTTTTCAGGTACATGGATGTAGAAAAGGGCAATTTAAAGAAGGTTAAATAGGGACATTTGATCTTGGATATGTCTTTGCTCCGGAGGAAAAATTTCAGATGAGGTTCAGGTAAGGAAAAACTGGGGACAGACTATACAATACCTCAATGAATTTTCCATTAATCTAAACAATATTCACCCATCTAACTAGTGTTGAGATGCTAGTATTTGCAAAAAAAAAGACAACTCCAACAAGCTCACAAACAAGCAACAGCAAGAATCAACGAGCATATCCCATAGCTCCCAATCACTCCAAAATTAGTTCTCTTTTCCTCTAAATAGCAATAGAATTGCTTTAGAGTAAGGGTAGACCATGGTTTAATATTTGTTGAGTTTTTAGGTATTTTTCATTTGATAAGTGTAGCCCACACAAATGAAAGAAATAAAATTTCAATTTATTTCATCTCTTTTCTTCTACTTATTCATTTTTGTTTATACGTTTATTTAGATTTAATGATGAAAATCAGGGATATCTCATGGACGTAGAGGGTAAAAATGTTAATATCACCCTTGACCCTACTAGTTTAATCGCTAGAGATAATATTGATGACCACAAAGTGATTTAAGAGAACTGACAACAATATAAACGGGGTAGGATTTCTATTAATGAGTTAGCTGAAACGGTTAACCTAGGAAATGAGGATAACCCTAGGAATCTTAAGGTTAGGGGCAATCTTAATGATGAACAGAAAGGCAGGTTAATTGGGTTATTTTTTAAATACCTTGATGTATTCTTATGGTCTTATGAAGATACGCCATGACTTGACCCATCGATCGTAGTTCATAAGTTGCCCACATAAGAAGACATCAGACTTAGGAAACAAAAATTAAGACGATTTTAGCTTGATATTTTGTTGAAAATCAAGGAAGAAGTCAAGAAATTGTTGAAGGTTGAGATATCAAATTATCCTAAATTGGTAGCTAACATAGTCCCTATAATAAAGAAAAATGGGAAAGTTACGTATGTGTAGATTTTTGAGATCTAAATTAAGTAACACCAAAAGATAATTTTCCTTTACCCCACAAAGATGTCTTGGTAGATAATATAATTGGAAACCACCTTTTCTCATTCATGGATGGTTTTTGAAGGAATAACCAAATCAAGATGTCAAAATTAGATAAAACCAAGACAACCTTCATCATAACTTAGTCACCTTTTATTACAAGGTTATGCCCTTTAGTCTTAAAATGCTGGGGTAACACATCAAAAAGCAATGGTTGCATTATTTCATGACATAATGCACCAAGAAATTAAGATGTATGTTGATGACATGATTACCAAATCTAAAGAAGGGGAAGATCGTGTAAACACTCTGAAAAAGTTGTGTAAATGGTTAAAAAAATAAAAACTGAAACTTAACCCAGAAAAATGCACTTATAGAGTTACCTCTGGAAAATTATTGGGTTTTATGGTCAATCAAAAGGGCATCGAGGTGGATCCAGATAAGGTCAAAGCGATAATGGAAATGCTACCTCCACGTACACTTAAAAAAGTTAAAGGACTACTTGGACATCTAAATTACATTGCTCTGTTCATCTCACAGCTTGTAAATAAATGTCACCCCTTGTTTAAACTAAAGAAAAATCCCACCATTAAGTGGAATGAGGAATGTGAAGTAGCTTTCATGGAAATCAAATAATATCTCATGAATTTTCCTATGCTAGTGGCTACTAAACTTAGCATACCATTATTCTTGTACCTAATAATACTACCAAAATCTATAGGGCGTATGCTTGGCTAGAAAGACAAAAGGGGAAGAGAACAAGCCACTTACTACTTGAGTAAGAAATTTACTAAAGAGGAACAAATACAAGATGATAAGCCTTGGTATCATGACATCAAGATCCTACTTTGGGAGGAAAGGTATCCAGAAAAGGTTGACAAGAAAGACAAAAAATTGCTTAGAAGATTAGCAAGTGATTTTCTATTAAGTGGGTCTACGATATATAGATGGTCATTTAACTGCACACTATTGAGATGTGTGGACAAGAAAGAAGCGGACTCCCTTATGAAAGAGGTACAAGAGGGAATATGTGGTCCTAATATGAATGGCTACATGCTGCCAGGAAGATCATGAGATTAGGTTATTATTAGTTGACTATAGAAGTTGATTGCATCAAACATGTGAGACGTTATCATCCATGTCAAATTTATGCCAACAAAATAAAGGCCCCTCCTCAAGAACTTCATACTCTTTCTTCACCATAGCCATTCATTCACTATGTGGGGTTTAGACATAATTGGACCAATTAACCCAAAAGCATCTAATGGTCATTGGTTCATATTGGTGCCAATCAACTAGTTCACCAAATAGGTCAAAGCTTCCTTATATACCAATGTTACCAAATGACTAGTGGTCAAATTCATCAAAAGGAACATTATTGCTCAATATGGATCTTCTAAGTCAATTATTATAGATAATGGTATGAACTTCAATAACAAACTCATAACGGAATTGTGTTAGCATTTCAAGATCAATCACAAGAATTCCACTCCATATCAACCACAAATGAATGGAGTTGTAGAAGTGGCCAATAAAAATATTAAACTATTATTGAAAAGATGGCCATTACTTACAAAGACTAGCATAAGATGTTACCATTTGCACTAATGGCCTATCGTACCTCCATTAGAACGTCAACAAGAGCTATACCTTACTCTTTGGTATATGTCACTGAGGTAGCATTACTAGTTAAAGTTAAGATTCGATCGCTTAGAATGTTGTTAGAAACTTAACTGGATGTAGTTTATTAGGAGAAAAAACGGGTTGACCAATTAAGCTTAATTGATGAAAAGAGGTTAGCAACATTATGTCATGGCTAATGTTATGAACAAAGAATGGCTACAGCCTTTAATAAAAAAGTGCAACTTCAAAGTTTCCAAGAAGGTGACTTAGTTCTAAGAAAGATTCTCTTGAATTTACAAAATCCTAGAGGGAAATTTACTCCTAATTATGAGGGGCTATATCTTATAAAGAGAGTGTTATCTGGAGGGGCATTAATTTTGTCCCGTATGGATGGTCTGGATTTGAAAGACCTTGTAAATTCTGATGCAGTTAAGATGTACTATACTTGATAAATAAATGGAATCTCGCCTGAGTTTATTGAAAATATTAGTAATCATTGGTCTCTTTGTGGTCTAGTTTTTACCATCTACATGTAAAGTTGATATCTACGATGGTCATTAGCATTGGATTGATCATCTCTTACCTCATCGATAAGTTTCTTCCTCTTTTACTCCTGTTTTTCCTTATACACTCAAACATGAGGGAAGCTATGAGGAATAAAACAATGATGAATAATGAAAAATCTTTAAATACTTCATCATGGTTTCACTATTTTTGAAAGGGATTTTTATTTTCTATTTCATGTTAGAGTCTTAAATAATGAGAGCGGAAATAAATTTGAGCAAAATGAATTGGAATGATTGGAATTCTTGAATGAAAGTGAGTCTCACACGAGCATGGTTTGTCCAATGAGGAAAGAGTTGGTTCAAGATGGAGGAAAATAAACAGGTGCTTTGAACTCCAAGAAGAGGGTTCATTATTTAGGCACTATCTATAAAACAAGATAAGATTCTTCACTATTAAAATAAGTCATGCTTGACTAGTAAAATTTTAGATATACCTTAGGATAGCCAGCTCAAATAGGCGCTATCCTAAAATTCATTTTTTAGGGTTGTCAATCTGTAATAGACACTTTCCTATGTAAATTATTTAACTTATAGGGGCACTATCTTAAAATTCCTCTTTTTTTAGGGTTTTTAGTTTATAATAGACACTTTTCTATGTAAATTAGTCAACTTATAGGAGCACTATCCTAAAATTTATCTTTTCTTAGGGTTGCTAATTTATAATAAACGCTTTCATGTGTAAATTAGTTAGCCTACAAGGGCACTATCGTATTTTTTTTTTTTTTTTTAGAATTGTTAGTCTGTTGTAGACACTTTCCCATGTAAATTACTCAGCCTACAGGAACACTATCCTAAAATTCATCTTTTATTAGGGTTGTTAGTCTGTAATAGATACTTTCCTACGTAAATTAGTCAGCTCACAGGGGCACTATCCTAAAATTCATCATTTCTTAGGGTTGTTAATTTGTAATAGACGCTTTCCCATGTAAATTAGTTAGCTCACAATTGCAGCATCCTAAAATTCATCTTTTCTTAGGGTTACTAGTCTATAATAGATGCTTTCTCATGAAAATTAATTAGCCCATAGGGGCATTACCCTAAAATTCATCTTTTCTTAAGGTTATTAATCTATAATAGATGCTTTCCCAAGTAAATTAGTCAACCCACAGGGAAATTATTCTAAAATTCATTTTTTTTTCTTTTAGAATTGCTACTCTATAAATTAGTCAACCTATAAGGGCACGTTCCTTAATTTCACCTTTTAGAGTTGCTAGTCTATAGGGAAATTTCCTAGCATATGATAGTCATCCATAAAGCACTATCCTAGATATTTCTTACTAGTTCATTGAAATATTTCTTGCAAGCAAAAATGGTATATCTCTTTGGTCTTTGTAGTAAAGTTTTTTCAAAATTTACCACAAAGAGGGGCAATTGTAAACACCATTTTTGCTCCCTCTTTCTTTTTTATTTTTATTAAAAAAAGGATAAATGTAATTAATTTGCATTGTAATATTCAGGCATAGGCTAATGGCTTGTTGGAAAACACATACGCGCAAGTTGCAAGAGACTCGAGATTGCAAAAGTGCATTTTTTTTTTCAAGAAAGAAGATAGAATAAATACAACTTAATTATATTATAGGACCAAGGCATAAGCTAATGGCTTATGCAAATACCTAGGTTCGATCCATGCTATGCGCAAATTGTGCAAATTTTTTCTTCCTTCTCAAGGACGTGTCAAGTCATGATTGGTCTACGTTGTGCCACGTATAATGACCAGGTGCCATATGGCACCATATCATCATCTTCTACCTCCATACTTGCCTTTATTTCCACATTTTTTCCTTCCATGAAGCTCACTTTAGGCTCATTTTTCTTCCATTTAACACACAATTCCACCAAATTTTATGGTGAAATCGTATAGAGGGCATGTGGAACTTTGAATCAACCTAAGAACATAATAAAAAAAAACATTCATTTCATGGATTAAATCAACCTACAAAGATCGAGAAAAACCATAATCCAAGATTAGCTTCCCATTTGAATTGGTGAATTTGATGTTTTGGGCACAAATTAGAGCTTCTACTGAGTAAAATCAACAAGATGATTTTGTATGTACTTATTATAATCTTCAATTTCTACTAATACGCTTAGATTTGAAGCATATTTCGAAGATCCTTGTTCATCCACGACCGCCATATCTACAACATTGAAAGCTTTCCAAGCTTGAACCAAGGTTGAAAGCTATAAATAAGAGCTCATACAAAGGAGAACACATAACAAAATCACTTGAGTCATTTCCTTTGAGCTCACCCTGACACCACCCACTTAGGCCAACGGCCATTAGAAACCATCAAGCCCTCCATTTTTATTCTTCACGAGCCTTCGTTGAAGCCAAACCTAGATCCAATTTAGACTCGAATTTGACCTTGGTTTGTGCCTCTTGCTCGTTTCTTCTTTTTCTTTGTTTTCTTTTTTAACATTTAAAAGAAATAACAATAGTAAAAAAAAAATATATTTTTTAATTTTTATGAAAAGATAAATTAGAAAATAAAAAATTATTTTTTGTAATTTTTTTTAAACATGTTCCCTTTTTTAAAAAAATTATTTTTTACACATTTTAAATTTAAATTTAAAAAAAAATTCGTTATAAACAATTTTAAATTTTTTAGTTTCCATAAATAAAAAAAGACATTTTAAATTTTTGAAAAAAATTATTTTTTTAGAAATTTTAGCTTTATAAAAAACTTTTAAATTTTTTAGTTTCTATAAATTTTAAAAAGATAATTAATAATTTTTTTCTCTTATTTTAACAAATTAGAATTTTTGCGAGCTACGATTGATCTAATCTGGAATGACGGGTATATAGGCACTTACAAGTCAACATCAACCATTTTTTTAAGAATAAATTTTTTTAGTTAAATTTTTTTGAAAAATAAAATTTAATCTTGGAAGGTAAAAATGGTAATAGTAGTATTTTAAAAGATAGTTCATGAACAAAGAATTTGTATTTTTTTTCTAAAAATTATATTTATATATTTTTTTAAGATCAATAGTTAAGTTCAAATTAATACCGCTCTATTAATTTTAACTTAATTTTTTTTTCTATCATAATTAGGTAACAACTCTCATTTTCAAATTTTTTCTAATCTTAGTTGAGAGTTTACACTAAATGAACATAAAATTGAATGTAAATCAGATTAAAAAAAATAAAAACTTAACATATATATTTCGATTCAATTTGATTCGAAAATGAGCCATATTGAACCAAATCCTGCCCAATCCGACGGTTTATGGCATAGTTTTTGCTGAGTACGAAAGGACGATGTTCAATGTATTGACATTTTGCAAGACTTGGAATTCCATGAATCGCCGGACGTCGACGATGTCCATGTTCAAACCGGTGAGTTGAACCTGGTGTCTGCGATCACATCAATCGACATCGAAAGGTCCACTTGTATCGGAATCTTAAAATTTCAAATTTTTGGAGTTTAAGACATGAGGATTTTGAGGGTACATAGCTTAAACGCGCGTTTAATTTTTTGTAGGTTGACGTTGCTTCTGTGGTAGACGGATAGCAGACCAAGTTATTACTGTGAAAGAAATTGATGATTAAAGTTTATTAGATCGTGGGGACTTCAATGTACTCAACTAAATTATTAACAAATAGGAATTAGAAAATTTACAATTTTTTTAAAACTCCACCATTAATTGTATATAATGACTAGTTAAAGAGTTCAAGTAATACATGGATAAAAGTTTGAATTATAATTATAATTTTTTTTTAAACAACAAACATAGATATAATTTAATGTTTTTTTGTATTTTGAAGAAATATTATATGATGAAATATTTAATTTATTTACTAATAAATATTAATTAAATATTTAATTCATTTAGAAATGAAATATATTTCATTTCGAAAGGACCTTAATGAAATATTTAATTTATTTATTAATAAACAATATAACATATTACAAAAAAGCTATCGGAAATATGAATTATTCATATTGTCTTATAATTTGATTATTGTTTTTATAGTTTCTAAATAATAAAATGGCACTACATTTAAATATATATATAAGAAGAGTTTTATGAAAAGGATAAAACACGCTGAATAATACTCTACGACCATTCTATTTTGGCATTTTTCTTTACTTTTTTTTTTTTTGTTGATGTTTTCCAAGTGTCCAAATGTTTACAAATAGTTAATTTAGCATTAGTTATGGTTTCTTAATAAGTTGTTAAAACAATTTTGGTCAGCCTTGGAATTAATGAGGATTGGAGGTTTTACTAATGGTGTGATGCTAGGTATGTGTTTGCCTTACTTATTGTTTATGTTTGTAAGACTAGTGAAATAATTAACCTAATTGATATTGGATTATTAATTGCATTGTAGCTTGCGCATGACTCAACCTATGGGTTGGAGGTGGTAGACTCCTAAGAGGTATCAATTGATTGGTATATAGTGATGTCTCTAGTGAAGTTGCATATTGATATGATTTGGGTGGATTTAGGGATATTGGAACCAATAGTAACAGTTCCTAATATCAGTTTAGAAAGTTGGGGTTGAAAATGATAGTTCTAACCTTGGGTCTATATATGTGTATATGTGTATAAGTATAGGTGAGGTCATGAGTACCTCTATGCTAGTTGACGAATTAAATTAAAGATAATTAAAATGATTACTTGTTTTGTATACTACATCAACCGTATGCGTCATGAATAACTTTTGGCATGTGCATGTGTGTATAACTTTCATGTACTGGGCTCTATCTTACCTCTTGTAACAACTCTCTTTTTTAGATGTAGGTATGGACAAATACGTATCTTATGATGACTTAGGTTTTGATTATGGGAAAAATGATGAGGATATGGAGTATTTTTACTATTATAAAAAAGAGCAGCCAAAATGAGAAGAATGATGAATGGAAGATTTTGTTTTTTTTTTTTTTTTCTATTTGTACATGTTTTAGGAGAAGAGACTCCAAATGTTTCTATCTTAGTTATTGATAGTTGAATGTGGGAAGAGACTTGCTATAGCTATGTTAGGTTCTTGTGTTGATTTTGTGAAAAAGGGTAAATGTTGATACATCACTTGAACATATTGATGTCAATTAATATTTATGTGAATTTGGCAATATATTATGATATTTGTGGATTGTTAGATAGGTTAGGAACATTTGTGTGTTAGGAGCTAGAGTTGACATGTGGTGAGTTATAGCATTTTAGGTTTTGAGGTATTAAACAAATAAATGCGGACACAGCTATTAAAGAATAAGTATTGAAATCCTAGTTCTAGTACAACAACGATTGCAAGTGTAGTTTTCAATTTATTTCGTTCTTATGATTTTGTGATTTTAAAAATTCTTTAAAACCTTCTATTATATGTAATTCTAACTTTTAATGTAATTCAATTTTTTTAATCACGTTTCTTTTTTTATACAATCTCATATATTTTAGCAGTTTCATAAAGATATATATTGTCATATATTGTTTTTATGGCAATACTACTGTTGTACGACTTGATGGAATTCCGCTCTATACTTTAAACTTAGTTTTCACAAGCCATGCATTCTCATGTTCAATGAAATCTCATTTATATTATTTAAGCTTTAGATCAAGTAAATTTGGAGTTTTAAGTTTATATTGTTTCGATATCTAATACCACACACGATCCACTCACCAAAATTTCTTTTTGACAAAGACTTTTATTTATTCTTTATCACCTTTGTGTCCTATTCTGTCTTGGTGAAGTATTATTAGAAATACTGTTCTACACTATTTTAAGACAATTCTCTGTTGTCAAAATTTTTTTAACTATTGCGTTAAACTTTTTTTATTCTATATTTCTATTTTTTTCCTCCTCTGTATAATAAACTATGTAAAGTTATGGATTGATATTTTATATATTAATGTTCTTAAATTTACATACGTATTGCGGATATAGCGTCTGTAGTAATTTATAGAGTGGGAAGTGGAAATATTATTCCATTCGTATATATTCACCTCGTCCATGTGTCTCATTAGTTCAACATTTTTCCGATGAAGAGTACGTTTGTTATTTATTAAAAAACTGTAGAATCTGAATTAGCTTTGATTGTGTTGAAAAGATTCCTCAGTCAATATAAGTTAAAATAGCGTTTGTATCACGCGGATTACATTTGATTCTTCAATATGTAACTTACCGATTTTGCTCTCGGTGAAAATGCATGCCCTGTAGTCTATTATTGCAACCGAGGAATATGACACTTTTTTTTTTCCCTCTGGAAATTAATTTTCCTGGTCACTTTAGTGGGCCACCATCATTCGATACTTTTGACTATTTACATTTCTAGTTGGCATATTGCTTTCAATCATAATACTATAACGAGGATGAGGACAAGGACAATGCTGAAGCAGACACGAAGTAAGTAGTTATTAGCAGAGATGGAGAGAAAATAAGAAGCCAAATTTCTCCACCATACCTACCTATTTATCCAGCGTTAAGGCTAGGGTTTTAAGGAATTGATTCTAAATTTTAATTTGCCTTTTATGTAACTTTTATTAGTTAGGATTGGGGTTTGGGCGGTTTTATTACAATCTATACGAATTACAGTGTCACTAGTTTGTTACATCAATTTATTAGTGGAGTAATGCTAGAAGCAAAATAATTTTGATGAAGCTAGTGCTTATTTAAGTTCTTATATACTATGCACACCAAGAGAAAAAAAAAAAAATGTATTGTCCATTATTAAAATTAATTTTGTTTATGTGGAGGCTTATGAAAATAAAATAGTTTAGATGTTGATAGGTTTTTCAATAGTGGGCCTCCAAGTCCAATTTGGCTGGCCTTGCCCACAAGTTCAATAAAATTTAAGCGGAAAACTCGAGCCGTATGTGAAAAGCGTTGATTCTCATTGCTCTCCACAGTATCCACTTAGTTGTGGGATATGGATCGACTTTCTTCGACCCTCCTTCTCACCTGTAAGTACTATGCTAAGGCTTCAAGGTATGAGATCAAAATTGGATGTTTATTTTGGTAAATCATTGGAAGAGACCATTGAATTTGTAGCGTGGGTTACCCTAATTTTTATCTTCTTTTTTTTCTTTTTTTTGCTTTTTTAAAAATTATTTTTAATTATATTATTTAATTAGATTTATTTAATAATAACACAAATTCAAAACACATAGATTATATATTTATTGAAAATTAAAATACAGATGACTTGTTTGCAAAAGAATAAAAACTTTGTAATTTTTTTTCATTTTAAAAATGATTGCATTTTTAGCATATATTTTTCCCTTTTTCCACTTTTAAGAACTAATAATGGTGTGATGCATTGTGCACTATGCCTCATAATTCATCATTTATGAGGGGATTTCACTTTTCACGTGTGATTAGATGTCTTATATTTCCTCACGTAATTTGGTCAATTGTTCAATGAAGTAGACACATTGATTAACTTTTCCTCTAAATGCATGTCACTTTTTTATAACTTCTACTTTATCTTCTGCCAATATTCCTGAAAAATTGTGGGCTATCATGATCATTTTCGGAGGAGAAGATGAGAACGTGCTGTACATTTAGAATTCAATTTAATTTTTCAAGTATTAATACTCAAAAATATGTTTAGTAATAGTGGTATTTTGATTTTTTAAAGTGTTAATAAAATTGGCAGAATGGACTTAATTGCATGTATCGAAAGACTAGCAAGTAACACTTGTATTTTATATATTAAAAAATTATAATTAAATAAGTATATTTACTATAAGTGGTATTTGTTTGAAAATATAATTTTTTATGTGAAAAGTATTTTTTATTGTGAAAAAGTGAAAACATATCTCCAAAATCAGACTAAATTATTTTTTAATCCATCATTTATGATCCACTCTTTGTAAGTGGTTTCTAGCAAATTTCTCCATCAATCTGCTTATACAATGAAACTTGATTTTGACGACACATATAATTGCTATTAAGATAAATAAGATATTAGTATTTTAGTTTATTTATGTTCCTTTATTTTTCACGAATGCCATAGGTTCGGAGGTTTTGCTCTCAAGATATCATGATATTGGAGTTATTAAATTTGTAAAAAACTAAAAAGTTGTATAAATTTTGAAGTAGTCAGTTTTAATGAGATTGTTAAGCATGATTAGTGCTTTTTTCTTTCTTTTTCTTTTTCTTTTTCTTTTTTTGGCCAATATGATTAGTGCTTTTGAAAGAAAACATTTTGATGTTAAGACGAACTCGTATAACAACAAAATATTGTACTCATTAATTCAATTTCTTTGGTATTTTTCTTGCTTTAATCAATAGTGATGTAGGTGATTATGATATTTAGCCACCATTTCTTAACTTTTGAGCCGACACCTACTACATCCTAGTCTTCTAGTCTTCTAGCCTTCTAGAAAGCTGACCTTCCTCGTCAATAGTTCCGCATTCCTGAAGTCCCTTTGTCTTCTAATTAGAAGACACCTGTTTTCCTAAATAGTTTCGCACGTGCGTGACGAGTGGACTTGAAAAGAGAGAGAGAGAGGCATATTAGCTGTTAGGCTATACTATAGTCAACATTCTCCCATATATTAGTCGATAGTGATATATACTCAACGAGCACAAAGAGAGCTGCGAATGGAATATGAAACCATGCTTCCAACTCCTCAACAAACTGACTTCCAAACTCTCCAACAACGCCTCCACTTCATAATCCAAAGCTGCCCTGTGGGGCGGTGGGCTTACTCTATCTTCTGGCTGGCGTCACAGGATGCCACCACCGGCCGTGTCGTCTTGAACTGGAACGATGGCCACTATCAGGGCACCAGAGAGCTCTTTGCTTCCTTTCTACCCGACCACTCCAACTCCTGCAACGCTGCTGCTGTTGGGTTGGATGTGGATGTAGGAAAGACGAATTTAGGGTATATGGCAGCCCAAGAGATGATGCAACCAATTAGCGCGGATGAACACGGGAACCTATACGACGCTGGGTGGAACTACTACGTCCTTTCGGTCGGCCGGTCCTACTTGTCATCCGACGGAGTCCTTGGTAGTGCATTTTGTTCCGGAGTTCACAAATGGTTGAGTTTGAGTGGAGAGCCTGGGCTAGAGTTCAAGGAATGTGGACGACTATTAGAAGCGCGTTTGCATGGAATAAAAACCATGGTATGTGTTCCAACTCCTCACGGTGTGGTCGAATTAGGGTCCTTGGATAGTGTCGAAGAAAATAAGTCCTTGGTGGATTTCATTAAGTTATCATTCAATACTAATTATAACATCCCGAGCAGCCCTGTTACTAAGCATCCAATAATGCAAGCTCACCAGCCGAGTCAGCCAAGCTTTTCAAATCTCCTAAACTCCACCTCTTTTCTGAAAACTGTTGCACCTAGGGTCGCTAAAATGGAGCTCGGCTATTATGATGAAAGCATTCTCAATAAGCAGGTCAAGGCGTTATCGTCATCGGACTCAGGCCAATCCGATGACAATGACATTTCAAGGACTAATTTCAAGGAATCTTTGGGTGCTGGCAAGAAGAGAGGACTGAAAACGATTAGGAAGGGAGAAAGTGAGCGAGAATCGACACTCAACCCGGTCGAGGCCGAGAGGCAGCGGAGGCAGAAGCTCAACCAGCGCTTCTATGCGCTTCGCTCCGTCGTCCCCAAGGTGTCTAAGATGGATAGGGCGTCGTTACTCTCCGACGCCGTCGTTTACATTAGAGAGTTGAAGACCAGAATCGAAAAGCTAGAGAATAAGCTCAAACAAAACGATCGTGAAGGTCTTAAGCACAGTTTAGAAAGTACTGAAAACAACGAAATAAGGGCAAATTCATCACCATTACCAAAGCCTAGAAACTCTACGATGTTGTTTATAGCCTCGGGTCATGGAGGCAGCTCATTGAGTAACCGAATGGAGGTTAGTGTTAGAGTATTGGGGATGGAAGCAATTATCCGCGCTCATAGTCCTGACGTGAATCATCCCTCAGCGCGACTCCTGGCCGCGCTGAGGCAGTTGGAGTGGAGGGTTCATCATGCGAGCATTTCGCGTGTGAATGAAGTTGTGCTGCAAGATGTCGTTGTTGGACTTCCCAGTGGGTGGATGTCAAGCGAGGAGGCATTGAAGAATACAATTCTTGAAAAGCTTCAAACTATAAATTAAATTAGGTCAATATATGGCTCGAAGATGAGATTCGGACCTATATCAATAATCCTATTATTAAACGTAAACAGCTACCAAGTATTATTAGTGTCGGCAAACGTTTGAATTACCTCGTATATTTGTATTAGGTGAGAAGTGGAATTATACTATTCATATATATGCGCCCTGTGCAAGTGTAATATTAGTTTAACTTTTTTTACATGAAGAGTACGTTTATTATGTACTGAAAAACTGTGGAGTCTGCAGGCAGGTTTGATTATTGTGTTTCATGAGAAGTATGATTATTCTTCATGACTTTAGTTTATCAATTTTCCATTGTATGAAAAATGCATGCACGCTCTGTAGTCTATTATTATAACTTAGGAAATATGAAACATGATTTTCCTGGTCACTTTATTAGTGGGCCACCATCGTGTTCCACTTTATTTGTTGCAATTTGTAGAAACGCTACAACTAACGTATAAACTCACCATGACAAACGCTTTTATTCTTTTCCGAAAAACATTTTTCGGTCTTCTATTAACTTATTATCTATAATGTTTTAGATTATAGATACTAGCGAACTTCAAAAGGGTAAGCGGTGGTAGTTGGCGGCATCAGTAGTAGCTTATCAATGTAGAAGCCTACCATCATCTTCCAGTCTTGCACCATCATTTGCTAGAACCACAACTATTTAAGATTACCATAATATTATCATTTATAATACATTAATTACAACAGCATCGAAGAAAAATTTAAAGCATTTTCTGTTAAACAAACACACCCCTGTCCTAAAATAAATCAAGTGTGTACAAAATAACCGTATAATCCATACATGCCATTTTATATCTCATCCCGCGGTTGGACGTCTCAGTATGGCAAAACTGGTGGCGTCCTATAATATTAACCACCATTTATGTAGTTTTGTTCAATATTTGGCCAAACTTATCATAGTCTGCCAGGTAAATGATATTTATTTGTCAAATGGAAATTTAAGTTTCGAAGGGAAGAAGTGGTTAAAACTGAAAGTGTAGATTTTATACAATTATCGACTTATGCGGTTTAAATGGATTGGTTCCTATTCATGACTAGGATCTATCCATGCTAGGAAGTTACTTGGACAGTTCCTTAGGATGCCGTGATAGTATATTAAAGAATTCTTCCCTTTAAATCTAAGAAACTTTTTTGCTTTATCAATAAATTACTTTAAAAGAGTTTATATCTTTATTAGCGAGTTGTTTAAAAAAATTATTAAAATACCATATTCATATCTTAAAAAACTTTTTATTTTATTAATAAGTTACTTTAAAAGAATTCTCTTTCATTTTTTAAAAATCTTTATGGTTTCATATCATACTCTTACAAATGAAATAAGAACTAAAAATTCTTAAGGACTCTACTTTTTGAGTTGCTTAACTAAGTAACTTTACAAAGTCAAGCAATTCTGCCCGTTACGTAGCTCATTGCAAGTGCCTTGCTACCTCAAATAGATAATAGTTGAATTAGAAAAGACTAGGTTTAATGTAGCGAGGCACTTCACTACTTGCCACACCCACACGGCATAGAGACATCATCGTTGCAATTTCTTGAATTTAAGTGAAAAGATTTTTTCCCAAATAATTATAAATATTTGCTCGCTATAAAAAGTAAACAAATAAATAAATATCTTGCAGGGAGATATTTACCACATTAAATTAAAATTTAAAAAAAAAGAAGAAAAACATTGCTTATTGCTTATAAAGGTTTATTCACTGCAAGACCTTGACTACTATAAGTTAAACTTCTTGTAGTAGTTATGGAAAAATATAAAATGCTTCCGGTAATAATATGTGATGCACAACGTCGGAATAATAAAACGTATATACTACCAATTATATGCTGTATATTCACATAAAATCTTATCAATTTATCATCTTCAACATATATTTCATAATAATGTATATAACGTATATTAAATGATATATCATATAAAGAATGCTTTCGGCATCAATAGATTATCCTCCTTCCATAATATAACCAAAGTTGCTTAACTTGGCAAAAGTTAGCTAAACAATTCAAAAAGTAGGGTCCTTAAGGTTTTTATTCTTATTTTACTTGTAAAAGTATGATATAAAATCACATTCAACAAGCTCAAATTGCTACTTTTATTTAATGGTCGGCAAACTAGAATGATTTAGTTCAAGCTCTGTTTGCTGCTTTGATTTAATTTTGCTGCTGCTATTTCGCATGTGGAATAATGCTTCATTTCATGAACTCGAACTGATAAAATCATTGCTTGCTTCATTTAACAAATGATGAACTAAGGTTATGTTTAATACTAATTAGGAATCGGTTTAGAATTTATAGGTACCATGCCAATATTTTAAGAAACTTTTTTTCTTAAGATTCCTCCACTTTATATTTAAGGTCCTTCATAAAGTTTCTTTAATATTTTTTTATAAGTTTTTATAGGTCCCAATAACATCATTTTAACCAATAAAGGTATATAAAAAAAAAAAAAACTTTTACTTTGCAGATTCCTTATTAGAGGAACCTGACTTTTATAAGGATTCCACGGTATTACAAAAGAAATCCAAAAAGTGGATTCTTCTCATTGGGTATGTGATAAGGAATTGGTGTCATACATGGCCTAATGTTGTGCTCTTGCTCAACGAGCTAACTTACTTCTACAAATGTTAAGAAGTTACTTCTTCACGCTTTCTTGACAGCTTCTATGATTGCTTTATCAAGCTTCTATATTTCATAACGAAGCATCTATATTTGCTACTTCATAAATAAGGTTAATGAACTTATCATATGATATTTGACTTACTAGATGTAAATCTAAATTTAATTATAATAGAATTTTATAAAAAGAGTGTTTATTGTAAAAAATTGATTGTATGATTTTTTAGGTATCATTTGCATCTCATTAGGTGAGATTCAAACAAGGTCTTCATAGAAGCTCAAGTTCTACTGGATGAGGGTTAATGAGGTGGAGATAATAACAAATAGGTGCATAGATAAATGAGACAAAAATGGGTCAATTGCAATTTCTTGATTTTTAGATTTTATTTTAAAAAAAAAATAAGTTAACTTCAAGAAGACAGCACCTTTGATGTTGGGCTATATTGTTTTTAGAACAAATTCCTTTGTTTAAATCTTTAAGTGAGCAATTTTTCTATTTTTGGTAAATTTTTTATTTCTTATAACTTTTTATAGACATTTTTGTTTTAAATTTTGTTTGTAGTATTGTATTTTTTTTTAATTTACTTCGTATCCTTAAGTTTTAGGTATTTATATTTTTGGTAGTTTTTAGATGTTTTTATTTTTAAAATTTTTTTATATTCTATTTTTGTTATCTTTGTATCTATTATTATTTATATGCTCTAAAGTAATGAGACAAATTATTTATGGAATATTATTAAATTTTGGAGCTATCTTTGCTCTATTTTCTTCTCAAATTCTCGAATTTCAAATAACTATTGAGATTAGATATCAAATATTTAAAAATTCATGGAATCAATTGATATTTAAATATCATACTCTAAATAATCATAGAATCAATGGTTTATGATATAAACCTAATTTAATTTTATTTTATATGCTACCTCAACGATTTACTTGACCGTACACAATTGGGGGCTCTACTTAACAGATGCTGTCCGGATGCCTCTTCCTAATGGATGATTGTACGGATCACATGGTCCTCGTTTAAACGATGCGGTGCACGGTCCATTTCATCTAACTCTTCTTTTGTTGTTATTTGAATTTATGCTTATGTAGCTCGGATGTGATTATATATTGACCTTGGTGGCTTCATGGTTCCTATACATATTAAAAGCACCTAACCTTAAGGCAAAACTCGGATTTTTAAGCATGTTTAACACGACATATATATTTGACATTTATTACACAACCAATCACGATTATCAAATAGCAGACCATAACCAACCTTTACATCCCAACTCAGGCTCTGATAATACATGTTACGAAAAAGAAACCAAGAGGGCTGCGATACTCACATTGAGTTGAAAAACTAGAATGTTCCTACAATCAATACGTGGCCATTCCCTCGGAATATAAGATTAATTTTGTAAGTTTTCTTTTTTCTTTGTTTTTTTTTTCAAGGATGTTCGGTTAACCCCATGGTAGTGCGACTGCGACATGTAGCTTCCCTTCAAGTAAGGCCCATTTAGCCAAGTTCTTTTTTTTTTTTTTTTTCAGGTGTGAAAATTACACAAAATTGATTCGTACTTTTTACCTTTTTACAAAAAGCTTATTCGCATTATTTTCTTTTACAAATAGTTGACTCAAGATTGTCTTCATCAATTCTATTAGTAGAGATGTTAGTGACAGTATATTCATTGCACATGAATAAGAAGAATTTTACCTTGAAACCGCACATCATCTTCATTTCAAACCCTTGCACTTATCCTCCAAACTCGAAATGGTGCATCTCTTAACACCATTGAAACAAGCAACAAGGAATCTCGAGCAGCATTAGAAGACCAAATGGTGCAAGTATGTTGTTCAATAAAGAACGAAACAATGGGAGAAAATATCGTAGATTCCTAGCATTAGAAGACCAAAATGGTGCAAGTACATTGTTCAATAAGGAAGGAAACAATGGGAGAAAATACCATAAATCCCCATTTCGTTAAAACCTTAAAACGACAAAAAGAGAGTTCTCTTCCTAATTGCACAATTAAGTTAGGTAGGATAGGAACCCATTATCCTTTCTTTTTTCATTTATCTCTCTCTATCTACTCGTTGCATTGAAGCTAAAAACCCGAAATGGATTAGTAAGCATAGTCTAACATGTAAATGCTACAATTGGAGAGTTAAAAAAGACAAGAAGTTAAATCGCTATGTCGTACTTTAACCTTCTAGTCTTCTATAGTGTGAAGTTGAAAATTGAAGAAGTGTTTTTGATTAGTTTTAGCATAGTTGGTTAAATCCTATGTTGAGGTTTTGGTTGAATAATATAGTTTTTGGGAAAAAAATCAAGTATGCTATGTTTTATTTCCATTTGCATAATGAGTTCATATATTGATTCCACTTAACCTAAGTTAATTCTACATCCTTTGAATTACAAAAAACTCTATTATGTGTAACTTCTATGGTTGTTGGTTTTTTTTTTTTGGGTTAGGTTTAGCCGAGGAGATGAGGAAGAATTGTTTTGCTCGAGTTCCATTAGAGGCAATAGCTTATTAAGTAAAATTTTTTTTTTTTTGATACATAGGATTATGCCTGATATCTTTTGAATATTTGACATCTATTTACTATCTAGTCTTTTTGGTTGATAAGATTACTCTTGTAACCTTTCGAATGTCAATGTAATCATGGAAGAATCTTGATAAATCAATGATCAAGAGCTTATATATGATTCATAAAAATCAATAGTCTAGTTGGAAGGTACGCAATTTACAATAGTTGAGTGTAGTGTGATGAAATCGAAGATAAGAGATGTTTAAGATCTGTTGCAAAATGGAAATAGAAGGATTAGTGGAGATTTGATTCAAGTCGTAAGTAGCTACATAGAATATAGATGTAAAGCTTCTAAAAGTGTTGTGCAGGTAAAAAGTAAAAAAAGATTAAAATTGTCGATATATCCTCAAATTTGGAACACCAAATTTTCATACTTGGAAACAATTTGACATGTTATAGCATAACTAATTATTTACCCTTTGTAGAAAAAAGAGTTGGAAGATGAGTAGTAGTTCCATGTCAAGCAATTCTAATTATTCGAGAGGAAGCAATACAACTTGCTATTGTGGGGAGTGATTTGTAATTTTAAACATTATGGCAAGCAAGAAGTTTTGGAAGAAGATTTGGAGGATGTCCTAAATATTGGGTATGTGTTAATTTTCTTTCTTCCAACCATGTTATTTTGTATGTCTTGATTGAAAAGAAACTATTAATTATATAGGCTAAAAAGGGTTGCAATTATTTTAGGTGGATAGATTCGCCTACGTGTACCTATGGCTTGGAGTTTGGAAATAGAGTGTTAGAATGCATTGGTAGGATTGAACATAAATTGGAGACAATAAAACAAGGGTAAAAGGAATCAACCCATAAGAGTAAACTTGAGTTGAAATGCGCGGAGTGCAAAATAACAAAGTAAAGTGGTGGTGTTGGTGCAAGGTAGATTATCAAGAAAAGCAATTTTCATATTTCTACAAAATTGATGATGCACTTTGTAATTAGTTAAAAATGTCACTATAACACCAATGTTTTGGCTTACATTGTAAGGCAAGTAGTTGTATTTGTTGATGATAATAATATATTTTTAGCCAAAAGTCCAAAAACATTTTAAGGGTGTACCTTAACCAAGCAAACCTAACATATTAGCTTGGAATACCTAGCACGATTTAAGGGCATATTCTAGCCAAGCAAACTTAACATATAAATAAATAAGATAAACTGCCCAAAAGAATACAACCTACACTAATCATTTCGATTAATTATACTTCGATCTATGGAATTTGCATTAAAACAATCTAAGCTAAACGATCTGACCAAAAGAATACAACCTACACTAATCATTTTGAGTTCAACCAAAAGAATACCACCTACACTAATTATTTCGACCAGTTATACTTCGATTTACGGAATTTATGTTAAAAATGATTTAAGCTAAATAACCCAACCACAAGAATACAGCCTATACTAATCACTCTGATCAATTATACTTCAATTTATGAAATTTGCATTAAAATGATAAGAGCTAAACGATCCGACTAAAAGAATGCAACCTAAACTAATCACTTTGACCAATTATACTTTGATCTATGAAATTTGTATTAAAACAATATGGGGTAAAGGATTTGACCAAAAGAACACAAATTACACTAATCACTTCGACCGGTTATACTTTAATCGATGGAATTTGCATTAAAACAACCTAGGCTAAAAAATTTAACTAAAAGAATACAACTTACATTAATCACTTTGATCAGTTATACCTTAGTTTACAAATTTTGCATTAAAAAAATTTGGGCTAAATGATTTGATTGAAAGAATATAACCTACACTAATCACTCCAACTAGTTATACTTCGCTCTATAGAATTTACATTAAAATGATTTAGGTTAAACAATTCAACCAAAAGAATACAACCTACTTTAATCATTCTAATCAATTATACTTGTCTATAAAATTTGCACAAACAATTTGGGCTAAATGCTCCAACTAATTACACTTATACAACGGAATTTGAATTAAAATACATAAGAAAAATTTAAAATTACAATTAATATAGTCTAAACTATAAAGGAAAAGGCAATACAAGATGAACATATATGAAAATTGTTTCATTGATCACTTTTAAAATATAAGGGCTTTGGCTAGCATTTTGATTATTATACAAAATAAAAGGAAAAAGAGAAAGGAAAACATAAAAATATCTATATTATAAGGTTCCCCACTAGGGTTGAAAATGGCATAGGCTAAAGCAAAGGAGGAACTTCTTTAATGGGAGAAAGAGGGGGAGGTGGTTCTTCCTCTAGAGGTGGAGAGAGAACGACTTCTACCTCTTTAGCAGAAGGATAAGGAAAAGTGATGAAAGGTAAGTATACCTATCAAATTTTGTAATATAGTGTATTAAATATGGATATCATCTTATAGAGATTATGAATACTAATAATAACATACACCTTATTATCTAATCGATAAGTTATAGAGATCGATTGATCTAAGACCTATAATTGAATATTAACTAATAAACTAAGATTTTATTGAAAGGTAGAAAAGTAGAGCAAATTAGAATTGACTTCAAGATAGTAAAACTAATATCTAAACTTTTTTTCCCCTAAGAATTACCATGTGACAATAACAAAAATTGTTCAAATCCTTCTTGAATTTCATTGACTAGGGAAATTTCTAATTTAGTTTAATAACTTCAAATACCATATTAAAAACAATAAATTCTAGTAACCAAATTAATTAAATCCGAAAGAATTATATAACTTATCTCTAAGATTTCATTATCTCTCTTCAAACATGTTATATCTAATTATACATTAGATTTATCAATCTTGATGTATAATATCAAATAAATAGAATAATACTTTAAAAATATTAATCTGAACAAAATGAAGAACACATGTATGAATTAAGAAATCTAAGAATTTATTGAATAGCAGAAATTTCAGTTATATAATAATCTTAGGATCCACAAGTTTAGATACTAAGGAAATTTAAGCACTAATCATATTGAAAACAAAAATCTTCAATGATGTATAAACATGCATCATCAAGGAAATAAATTAAAACTAAGAAAAATCCTAGATTCATGAAGTATAAAAAAAAAAAAAAAAAAGCCTTTTAGTCTCTCTAAAAACCTTAAAATAAATAAAATGTCTTCTCCCTCTTTTCTTGGCCGAGTCCCGCTTTTCCCTATATATAGTGAGCATTAAAAACCCTGTGTTTTAGGCCAACACGATTATGCTTTAGATCGTATCACATTCATCAATAAAAAACTTAGAAAACAGGATGTTGTAGTAGATAGGGCCTAAGCATAATCATGTCTAAAGGTTGTGTCTAAATCTTGCTTTAAAGTTAATTATCTCTGAGAGATACATGATCAACAAACATGGTTGTGTCTAGCCCCCATGTAACTCTCTATTTTATGCTTCAAATTCAACATGTTTTGGACATGGTCATGCATAGGTCATGTCTATCTTCTAAACTTCGTAACTTCTTTTATTTAGCTCCAAATTGAGTAAAATTGGATTCCTTTTCTTCCTTTGTAATTCAACTATCCATCAAAATCCTAAAATCAAAATATTACTCAATTAAAATTTAAATTCTTCAAAAACATGCCAAAATAAGGGAAAGATATATTAAATCTCACTTAATATATATATATATATATCTAATTAAGCACCTAATAAGAAGTATCTTCATTAGTCGCTGCTGCCAACCTAAGGTAACTCTTCATCCAACATTTGTTCTTCTTCCTCAACCATTGTCCTATCAAATTTCTCCTTCTCCTTTAGAGGGATATTAAGCTCTTACATTTTTTTCACCAAGCCAATAGAGATTAAACAACAAGTCTTTTTCATGAATCCAGTGCTTCATGATCCTCTAGCTCCCCTCTATAATTCAGACAAATTTATTGGTATAGTCAATAGAGGACTGGATCTCCTTTTAGTACTTATCTCTAGCCATCCTCTCCCGTTCCTCTAACTTGCATATCTTTACATCCTAATTGGCAATAAGCTCCTCGAGATCATGGATATACGTTTTTAGTTGGGCATCCTTCACGTTACTCTGACTGAGACATTGTTAAGCCAAATCACGGTCTTGTTTGATGTCTGTCTTCTCTTGTCGTAGCTCTAACATGAGGTATGACTCTTGCCCCTACAAACCCGTAGCCTCCTACTTCAAAGAGTTGATCTTGCTGTTTGAATCTTCAAGTTACCATTAAGCTTTGGATAGGTTAGAGATGCTCCTTTGTTCCCTCTTCTCGGCCTTGACAACCTTATAAAGACAGTCTTCCCTCTTCGCTTTGAGCTTCTCCTAAACTTCCTTCAGCTCTCCCTTTATAGCCATTTGCTTTTGCAATTGGAAGTCATATCAGTCATATTGACACAAGAAAAGCTCGAAGTAATTACTAGACTTGGCTATCCATTCACAAACCTCCACTCACCCTTAACACAAGCAAAAAGAACCCCATATACAACCTTGATGATCTACCAAAAAAAAATATCAATAAATAAATAATAACAAATAATAAAAATGTACTCAGTACATGCATAAATGACTAAAAGAGGAAGAATTTGGCTTATACCTCAGTGACATGTGTAGAGAAGAAGTGAAGATTGGAAGTTGACATTTTTATCGCCAGGACTTCCACTTCGCCTCTCTCCTAGGGACTTAGGATCCCTTTGAATAAGTCTTGCCAACCCGTTCTCTCTTATGAACCCCATGCCATAATAGATGGTGGGGCATTAAATTGCAAGGGGTCAGCTTGCCTTGAGGGATCATTGCTTCCCTAGCGCTTTAGCCACAACTACTGGACCTCATGGCAACGTTTCTAATGGCAATCCATGGTTGCATCCTAGTTCTCCACTATAGACACCTTATTTTTACCATTTATTAATAAAGATATAAATAAAAAGTTGCATCCTAGTTCTCCACTATAGACACCTTATTTTTACCATTTGCTAATAAAGATATAAATAAAAAATAAAAATATATATGATATAATGAAATGAATGAGAAGGAAATTATAGAAAATGTAAAGGAGCAAATAAATTAGTCTTAAGTGTATTTAAGTATGTCTTAAATATAAGGCTCTGGTTAGCTTAATGCCATAAATAAAATTCATTTGACATAATTCATTGGAGTCACTAACGGCGTAGTGGAAGGAATTCATGCACTTATCTCTCAAGTTATAGGTTTAAATCTTCTTTTTATCTAAAGAGAGATTTTTTTTTTTTTTTTGCTTCTTCTTCTTCTTACTTCCTTTTCCTTTTTTTCCGTTCCTTCTTATTTCTAAATAAAACAATAAATAAAATAATAATAACAATAATAATAAAATACTAATTATAATCGTACAAAAAAAAAAAAAAAAGCGGAAACCAGTCTTGCGCGGGTCCTCTTCACAGGTGTGGTTGGCCGTGTCCGGTTGAACTACGACGTTCACACGTTGTCTTCAACCTCTGGACGTCTCCTCGCAAGACACCATGGGAGCTCTCCTTGAGCTCCAAACCGAGCTTGTTTTGAGCATCGTCGTTCCAGTATCTCGATCAAATCGAGTTACTAGAATAGCCAAATGTAGGATTCTAGAAATTTATTTCTAAAATCCAACTTTTCGAGGGTTCTCATCCAAAGGTGGGATTCGAAATAAGTTCAAACCCCGACCTTCGATTTTCTGAATCTCGGAGCTTTAATGCTTGACTCTTTCATAGTCATCCCGAGGAGAAACAAAAAATTAGAAAAAAATCTCCTCTCGTTTGTCAAAACAAAAATAAATAAATAAAAATTTTTCGACAAGCTCTCTTCCTCTCTCTCGAAGTTTTCCAGCGAGCTCTCCCTCTCTATTTTCCCATCGTGAAACACCTCAAGTCAATCAAAAAATTCCCCTGACACGAATTCCCCATCACCCCAACTGTCAAAAACCACCATTGCTGTTGCATTCACTATCCTTCGATGCCCCCAGCCATATTTTCCATCACTTAAAACTTGACACTTAATCGCAAGAACAACCCGCATCCGAAGTTCGCGCAGGTTACCTTCTCGACACCATCTTCGTGAGCAAGTTGTTGTTGCACTAGTGCTACCACGCGACTTGACACTTTCTGACGACTCCAACTGAATACAGTCCAAGCTCCGACGACCACCGTGAGAAGCTCTACCATCTCCTCCTCAAGACCTGCTCTAAGACCGATCCAGGCTAGTTTCTTCTTCTTTTTATTTATTTTTAAACAGAATAAAAGATAGTAAATAAAATAATAATAATAAATAGGCTTTGGGTGAAAAAATAAAATAATAATAATAATAATAACTAGGCAGTAGATCAATGACATAAAATTTGTGGTCTTTTAAGAAATAATAAATGCTTTTTTGGTTATAGTTGTAATGTTCGATCTTCTTTGAATATTAATAATAAATTTGTTATAAAAATAATAACAATAAAAGATAAGTGAATTTTTATAGTTGATGTTTGATTATTTAACCCCTTCTGATGTAATGGCTCTTCTTAGATACATTTCGAATGTTTGTTTCGTATAAAATTATCTTTTAATACATAAAAAACACAAAAATATAAAAAATAAATAAATATAAACTTTTAGGCTTTAATAATATTGTTTAAATCTCCTATTGATCATTGTATATGCACACTTTTTTTTTTGCATGCTTTTATTTTTTTTTGTGCTACGTTTTTTAGTCCTTTGGCTGTCTACATACTATATTTCTTGATATTAATAATTTTTTTCCGTCTCTTCTTATAAAAAATATAAAAACAAATAAAAGTTTTGTCATTTAGGAAAATATGTTTTCTTAAATAAAAAACCATCAATGGATTTTTTTTTTGAGGTTTTTTTTTTTAAAAAAAATCAATTTAAGGTTTGTTAGGTTTTCTTTTACAAAATAATGAAATTGTAAGAAACATAAATTGCAACACTTTTCTTAAATAAAATAAACACTCACACTCTAAAGTTTTATTGAAAAAAGAAAAAAAAACTACAATGGTCTGATCCCAAATAACGAGTATGTAGGTACTTACAGGGCGACATCAATAATAAAAATTTTAATTTATATATATATATATATATATATCTTATATAACCTATAGTCTCATAAATTTCTTTAATAAAAAATAAATAATAAAAATAAATTCAAATTTGGAATGTTTTAAGTAGTAACTGTAGACACCCCATCCTATTTAGATTAATTAAAACAAAACCATGTTTATGAAGTAAAAAATAAAAAGAAATATAATAGAAAATAAAATTAAAAAAATAGAATTGAACAAAATAAAAAATAATAAAATAAAAATGATAGAAAATAAAGAATATATAAAATTTTATATATTATTATAAGAAAAAATAAAAAAAGTGGGTCTCTAAATTAAACTCAGGCACCTTAATCTATAAAAAATTGACTTAACAAATCAATTGAAATACAAATTGATTACAATAAAAAATAAGAATGTGGCCAGCCCAGCTGGTTCATGTCCACATCGAGGTTTTGTGTGCTGTGTGCAAGTTGTGGGATCGAAACAGGCAGGAGACACTTTGTACCATTTTTCATATTTTTTGCCCTTGTTGCCACATGGTAGCATGTGATTGGTCGAATGCAAATCCTATGCTTTGTACATGATCAAGTTACATACTTAAATATTGTTTTTTTTTAAAAAAAAAATTGAGTAAATATTGTACCTGTAAAACATATTACAAAAGTAGGTTTCGAAAGCGTGAATCACGTATACGAGTTTAATGATATCGAAAAAATTTAGGATGAAAGCGCGAACGAGGTCCACATCTTCAGTACAATTTTTTTTTCCTTAACCCTAAGAATTTGTTACTGCAAACCTATAAAGCTTATAACACTGCAAACTTATAAAATTATTATAAAAGTATGTCTGCAAACCTATAAAATTATTGTAAAAGTATGTCTACAAACCTAAAAGTGATACAGTAAATTTACATAGTAATACACAAGAAAAAATTTACGTCGACACTTTCAAATATAAATACTAATCCTCAGTTCAGTTCATATGTTCACATTTCAATCTTTGAATTTCCTCTATAAAATTCACTTTGCAAATTTTTGTTTTCATAATTTGTGTTTTACATAGGTTTTAGTCTACTTAAATACGTGTGTGGAAATTTTTTCATCAAGATCTCGATATGTTTTCTTAAGAAAAAAATTATTTTTATTGCAGTTATATTACTTTGAATAAATGCAAAAAAAAAAAAAAAAGACATGTAAATATATATATTGCATAAATTTTATTGAAATAGCTATTAATTAATTATTAATATATGATTAATTAACATTAGTAAATGAATTACGTATATATGTTATTATAATGTATTTTTGTAAATGTAGCCATAAATTAAGTTATTGTTAATTAATTGTTAATTAGTAGTGATTAATCGTTAAGATATCGTTAATTAATTACTAAGAAATTAATTAGTGAAAAATTTTGTATTGGGTGGAAATGTAAAATATTTATATGGTTTAGTAGAATTAATCATAAAAGTAAGTAGTTGGTAGTTATCCATTAATTAAAAATGATTAGTTGTTAATATGTCATTAATTAATTATTGTAAAATTAATTAGCAAAAAAATTTGTATTTGTTGCAAAGTGAAAATATTTGTATGGTTTTGTAAAATGAGTTATGAAATTAATTAGTTATTGATTATCCATTAATCAGAGAGGATTAGTTGTTAATATATTGTTAATTAATTACTATGAAATTAATTAGTGAAAAATTTTATATTGGGTAGAAATGTAAAATATTTCTATGGTTTAGTAGAATTAGTCATAAGAGTAAGTAGTTGGTAATTATCCGTTGATTAAAGGTGATTAGTTATTAATATGTGGTTAATTAATTATTGTAAAAGTAATTAGTGAAATATTTTGTATTTGTTGTAGGGTGGGATTATTTATATGTTTTTGTAAAATGAGTTATGAAATTAATTAGTTATTAATTATCTATTAATCAAAGGGAATTAGTCATTAATATATCATTAATTAATTGCTATAAAATTAATTAGTGAAAAATTTTATATTGGGTGGAAATATAAAATATTTGTATGGTTTAATAGAATTAGTCATAAAAGTAAATAGTTGGTAATTATCTATTAATTAAAGATGATTAGTCGTTAAAATATTATTAATTAATTGTTGTAAAATTAATTGGTGAAAAAATTTATATTTGTTGCAAAGTGAAAATATTTATATGATTTTGTAAAATGAGTTATAAAATTAACTAGTTATTACCTATCCGTTAATCAAAGAGGATTAGTCGTTAATATATCGTTAATTAATTGTTATAAAATTAATTAATGAAAAATTTTGTATTGGGTGGAGATGTAAAATATTTGTATGGTTTTGTAGAATTAGTCATAAAAGAAAGTAGTTGTTAATTAAAGGTAATTAATCGTTAATATGCCGATAATTAATTGTTGTAATATTAATTACTAAAAAACTTTGTATTTGTTGCAAAGTGAATACATTTATACGGTTTTGTAAAATAAGTTATAAAATTAATTACTTATTAATTATCCATTAATCAAAGGGGATTAGTTGTTAATATATTTTTAATTAATTATTATTAAATTAATTAGTGAAAAAATGTTGTAGTGGGTAGAAATGTGAAATATTTGTATAGTTTTGTAAAATTGGTCATAAAAGTAAGTAGTTCTTAATCATCCATTAATTAAAGGTCATTAGTCGTTAATATATTGTTATTTAATTCCTATAAAATTAATTAGTGAAAAATTTTGTATTAGTTGCAAATGTAAATTATTTGTACGGTTTTGCATAATAGATGGAGCCTGGACCTTTCGAACCTTCAGTTTTGATGCAGCAGGCCAATCATTGATCACAGGCAGTTTGGGATGGAGAGGTAATTGACGTTTTACTTATTAATTAGTTTACATTGCATTAGAAATAGGAAAACATTTGGCATGTTGTTGGCACAAGAGTAAGCAACCTTCGCTGTGCGATGGCGTAAGTTGTCACTCCATCGTGACAAGCGTACGATCCCATTCGATGCTTGAATGGAGCCATACTTGTAGTTGGCTAGATTCAAAGGTGTGAGTCACTTGCTATACATACCCCTTGATTGGCACATGATTGCAACATTGGTGGAGAGATGGCATTTAGAGACTCATACATTCTGCATGTCGATGGGGAGTTTACCATTATGCTACAAGATGTGGAGATCTAGTTGGGACTCCCCGTGGATGGATAGGTAGTTACAAAGAGTAGTTGCCTGGATTGGGGAGCAATTTGTGAAGAACTACTGAAAGTGAGACCGGGGTCTAGTAGTAGGGGGGGGGGGGGGGGGGGGGGGGTGCATTAGTATGATATGGCTCTGTAATTTGTTCTAGCTGATCCCATTAGACGCAAATGTGGAGCAAATATATCAAGCTACTTGTGCATACATTTTGTAGCTCTTAGGGGGATTTATCTTCACAGATAAATTCAGCTCCCTCATCCACGCAATGTGATTATCTTTATTGGAACATATAGCTGGGGGGTCGTATGTCTGACATGATTGTATCACCAACTATATGTCGCGTCCTAACCGTTGAGACACAAGATTGGAAGGGTGGTCATATTGCTACAAGTGTGGGCTTGGGACAAATTTCCTCACATTACACTCATTAGTCGACATGGACTATCTGTACCAGCTGGATGTCCACTGGTGGCAAGGTGGAACACGTAGTTTCACCTTACCTACGCAGTCGACACATATCGAGATGCGTTAGTGACGCAGCGCGGAAGCTAAAACGAAACGAATCCGAAATTGGATTGGTTTCACACAACAAAGACACACGCTTTGATGCAAATTAGGTTGCGCACAACCCGAAAATTGGAGAAAACTCTCTCTCAAAGTGTATTCAAATGTATATCAAAATGTAACCCTAATCTATCTGACAAAAGAGTATTTATATGGCCTCGTAAAATACCTAAAAGGGGAAAATCTAAGTGTGCACGTGGAAATAAATAATAATATACGCGTCTGGGCATGTGACGAGTGCAGTACACGGCCGTGTCCCAAGCCGTGTCTTAACCCGTGCAAGCTTCTGTGAAAGTTCTGCAAGCCGTGTCCCAAGCCGTGCCCGGAACTGTGTCAGAGTCTGTGACAGTTCTGCAAGTTGTGTCTCAAGCCGTGCCCGGAACCGTGTCAGCCTCTGTCCTCCACTATGTCCAAACCCTACTATGTCCAGGCCGTGTCTCAAGCCGTGCCCGGAACCGTGTCAGCCTCTGTCCTCATCATTTATAGCACGGTCGTGTGTCCCCTGTCTCCATCATTCTCCCCCACCAATGGAGAACTCGACCTCGAGTTCTCATCCGGATATAGAGGAGTATCATCGGCATGAAAAGGTGACAAGTCCGCTACATTGAAAGTGCAAGATATATTCATATCTTTCGGGAGTTGTACAACATATGCGTTGTCATTGATCTTGCGTACAACTTCATAGAGACCGTACTTCCTGGGTTGAAGTTTCCCATACTTCCTTACAGGGAATCGCTCCTTCCGAAGGTAAACCATTACCTGATCGCCAACTGTAAAGAGCTTCTGCCGTCTATGCTTATCTGCATCCCCTTTGTACCGTGTGTTGGATTCCTCTATCTTTCGCTTAACTTCTTCAGTAGTGGCTTGGTGTTGCTCCGCCATATGTTTAGCTGCTACATCGCCCACCATGTCCTTGGGTAATTTGAGCAAGTCTAGCGCATGTTATGGTGTTTTTGTGTATACCACCGAGAATGGAGACCTTCCAATAGTTCGGTGGACAGAACTGTTGTCAGCGAATTCGGCTTGAGCCAATGCTTGATCCCACTGTCCCGGTTTCTCACCGCAGATGCTTCTGATGAGGTTTCCGAGGGTTCTGTTAGTCACCTCGGTCTGTCCGTCGGTTTGAGGATGAGCGGTGCTGCTGTAATTCAGGGAGGAGTCAAACATAAACCAGAGGGTCTTCCAAAAGTGACTAAGGAATTTGCTATCCCTATCTGATGTGATAGACTTTGGGACTCCATGCAGCCGCACCACTTCCTTGAAGAACAACCGTGCAATAGCCCGTGCGTCGGCGGTCTTCCTGCATGGGATGAAATGAGCCATCTTGGAAAACCTGTCAACTACAACAAACACAGAGTCAGCACCTCGTTGGGTACGAGGCAAACCCAGTATGAAGTCCATCGACAAATCCTCCCAAATGTTTGAAGGCACGGGGAGAGGAGTGTATAGACCAGTGTTTTGGGATTGCCCCTTAGACACTTGACAACTGTAGCACCTTTCCACAATCCGATACACATCCCTCCTCAACCGAGGCCAAAAGTATCTGGCGGTAACTGCAGCTAATGTCTTATCTCTACCCATATGTCCCGCCAATCCTCCACCATGCAAGTCCCTGATAAGCTTTTCCCGCAAAGAAGATTCGGGAATGCACAACTGGTTCCCTTTCATCAAATATCCCTCATGTATATGGTAGTCGTCACACGGTTCCCTGTTGGCACACTTAATCCAAGTGTCCTTAAAGTCGCCATCGTTCTCGTACAGTTCCTTTAGCTTTTCAAAGCCGACAATGTCTGTACTCAAAGTAAGCAGGACATTCGCTCTTCTACTCAGGGCGTCCGCGACTTTGTTTTGCACACCTGACTTGTGCATCAACCTGAAAGGAAACCTCTGCAAAAACTCAATCCACCTGGCGTGCATATCCTTACTAATTCGGGTCTGACCACTCAAATGTTTAAGAGCCCCACAATCCGAATACAAAACGAACTCTTTCCCGACCAGGTAGTGTTCCCACACTTTAAGGGCCCTTACCACGGCGTAGAACTCCTTATCATAGGTAGACTAAGTCTTCCTTGCTTCGCACAGCTTCTCACTGTAAAAGGCTATTGGTCTCTTCTCCTGTGATAGTACTGCACCTACTCCGACCCCACTAGCATCGCAATCCACTTCGAACAATTTTTCAAAGTCTGGTAGAGCTAGTACAGGCGCGCTACACAATCTCTGCTTCAGGTTCATGAAGCTCAAGTTAGATTCTTCGCCCCATTGGAACTTTCCCTTCTTTAGGCATTCGGTCAAGGGTGCAGCAACAGTACTAAAATGCCTAATGAACCTTCTGTAGAAACTGGCTAAGCCGAGGAAGCTTCTCAATTCCGTTACGGTTCTTGGAATAGGCCATTCCCTAATTGCTTTTACCTTCTCGTCATCTACCATCACTCCCTCACTACTAACAACAAACCCCAGGAACAACAGTCGTCTTGACATAAAGGTGCACTTTTTAAGATTAGCGAACAACTTATTCGCCTTTAATGTAGATAACACACACCTTAGATGTTCTAAGTGTTCTTCTTCGGATTTACTGTATATCAGAAGATCGTCAAAGTACACGATAAGAAAACGACCATTGAAAGGTTTCAATACCTGGTTCATTACTCTCATGAAAGTGCTCGGTGCGTTACTCAGCCCAAATGGCATCACTAGCCACTCATACAGCCCCTCCTTGGTCTTAAACGCCGTTTTCCACTCGTCTCCAGGACGGATTCGAATCTGGTGATATCCACTCCGCAAGTCTATCTTGGAGAAAATAGTAGCACCACTCAAACGGTCCAACATATCCTCAATGCGGGGTATAGGGAATTTATACCCTATGGTAATCTTGTTGATAGCTCGGCTATCAACACACATCCTCCAACTCCCATCTTTCTTGGGAGTTAACAATGCCGGAACCGCACATGGGCTTAGGCTATCCCGGATGAAACCTTTGTCCAAAAGCTCTTGGACCTTCTCCTGGAGAATCCCGGCTTCCTTGGGACTCATTCTGTAATGCGGGAGGTTTGGGAGACTAGCCCCGGGCACTAGGTCAATCTGGTGTTGAATATCCCTCAAAGGAGGTAGTCCCTCGGGTAGGTCGTCTGGGATCACTTCCTTGAACTCTTCAAGAAGATCCTTCACCGTCTCTGGCACTTCTCTATCAAGTTCCTCCCCTCCTTCGGTCACTCCTTTCACGATGAGGGCGTGTACTACTCGCGATTCCCTCAAGTTGTCCATCACTTCCTTCTCGGATTGAGTGACAGTTAAGAATGAGCGACTCTCAACCTTCTTCCCTTTAGTACGTCCTTCCCTCTTCAATGGTAATAAGGTGTACTTCACACCCTCCTTCTCCAACCGGTAGACATTTTCTTTGCCCGCATGTTGCGCGTCCACGTCAAACTGCCATGGCCTCCCAAACAAGATGTGGCAAGCATCCATGTCTACAATGTCGCAGAATGCTTCATCCCGGTACTTCCCTATTGAGAAAGGTACCCTGCATCTCTCCTTAACTTCAATTTTCTCGGCGGCCTTGATCCAGCCAATAGTATAAGGATTCAGGTGCTTCTCAACGGGTAGCTGCGGTTGTGTTACAACCTCCCTTCCTATGATGTTCTCGCAACTGCCACTGTCTACTATCAACTCAAATAGCTTCCCCATGATCGTACACCGTGTACGAAACAATTGGTGCCTCTGCGTAAACTCTTCCTGCTTTGGAGTGAGCATCAAACGCCGAATTACATATGATGGCTTCGCTGCTTCTTCTTCCTCATAGTACTCTCCCTCTCCATTGGGCTCACAGCAAATTTCCTCATCATCTTCCCTATCGAGGATGTTGACACTCTTCCTCACTGGGCATTCGTTTGATCGATGACCCGGTTGGTTGCATCGGAAACACTTGCCCAATATGGGTTTGGCATAGGGATTGTTCTGTCTTTGAACTCCTTTCGGCTCCATCGACTTCTTCCCTTCACTCTTCTCCTCCCTCCTAGACATGTCCTCAGTTGGTTTGTATGGTGTAACTCGACTTTTCTCAAGTATCGGTCGACTACCACCACCTAAAGCTTCGCCTACATACCCTTTCCGTCCTCCCCCGTATCTACTCCCTTGCTCCTGTAACATAAGCTCGGCTCGGAGAGCCAAGTTCTTTGCTTCAACGAGGGTTCTCACCATCGTCACCCCAATCTTATCTTTGATTTGTAATTTTAGCCCTTCTACATACCTCGTAACTTGCTGACCCTCGCTCTCCCTCAAATCATTCCGCTCTGCCAGCCTCATGAACTCCGCCGTATACTCATGCACGGAACGTTGTCCTTGGCGGCACTGCTGATATTGTTGGAACAATATCTGCTCGTAATCCAGCGGGAGGAAGTCATGTTGCAGCAGCTGCTTCATGCGATACCATGACCTTACCGGGTGCCTTCCTTCCCGCTGCCTCCTACTTTGCAATCTCTCCCACCAGGCCGAAGCACCACTCTTCAACCTGCACGCCACCAGCCTTACCCGACGGTCCTCGGGAATTTCCATGTAGTCGAAGAACTGGTCCACTTCCGCCAACCAATCCAGGAAGCCTTCGATGTTGAGACGACCATCGAACCAAGGAATATTAACCTTCAACCGGTAGTCTCCGCCATCCCCGTGATCATAACCCCCACGGTTCCTTCTGTGATCAACTTCTCTAGGATAGTTTCCATGAGGAGCCATCCGATGACCACCGCCTCTTCCACCACGTCCTCGCCGTGGTCTACTTCCGTACGTATCATCACTCTCTTCGCTGGACTCTTCACTCTCCACACACCCCCACCTGTTCTCAATGACAGATTGGATCATGCGTCCCCCGAATTCCTCCACCGCACGTGGTGGATTTCTGCCAGCGCCCCCAACCCTATTGGGGTCAACCACCAGAGTATCGAAACGCTCGCTCAGTTCATCAAGGCGCCGTTCCATACGCCCGACCTTCTGATGCATTGCGTCGAACTCTGCCCTAGGAACCCATTGATGGTTCCCTTGAAACCTCGCATCTTGAACACCGTCAAGAACATGACCGCCATCAACACCGTCGTTAGCCGACATCTCCGCAGGAAATAACCTTGCTCTGATACCAACTGACGCAGCGCAGAAGCTAAAACAAAACGAATCCGAAATTAGATTGGTTTCACACAACAAAGACACACGCTTTGATGCAAATTAGGTTGCGCACAACCCGGAAATTGGAGAAAACTCTCTCTCAAAGTGTATTCAAATGTATATCAAAACGTAACCCTAATCTATCTGGCAAAAGAGTATTTATATGGCCTCGTAAAATACCTAAAAGGGGAAAATCTAAGTGTGCATGTGGAAATAAATAATAATATACGCGTCTGGGCATGTGACGAGTGCAGTACACGGCCGTGTCCCAAGCCGTGTCTTAACCCGTGCAAGCTTCTGTGAAAGTTCTGCAAGCCGTGTCCCAAGCCGTGCCTGGAACCGTGTCAGAGTCTGTGACAGTTCTGCAAGCCGTGTCTCAAGCCGTGCCCGGAGCCGTGTCAGCCTCTGTCCTCCACTATGTCCAAACCCTACTATGTCCAGGCCATGTCTCAAGCCGTGCTCGGAACCGTGTCAGCCTCTATCCTCATCATTTATAGCACGGCCGTGTGTCCCCTGTCTCCATCAGTTGGACAGGTAAAATATGTCACAGGTACCTCAATAATCAAATTTCTTTCCTTGCAATTAATCATATTTATCATTTGAAGTAAATAAAATTTCCTATTTTTAGGTTGAATGGGAGTCGTACAGCGTGAATTTAATTAATCTACTATCGTATTTCTGCAAAGCTGGCATGCACATTTGGACGGGTAGGGTGCCACTTATTTATTTTCACATTATTAAGTGGCATTTCCCAGATCGAGTGGCCAAGCAGTTTGGTAGGTTCCAATATATCCCACAGTCGGTGAAAACATAGTTAGAGCTTCATGAAATTAACCTATGTGGTTGAATTGATGTTGATTAGACCATCCTACATGAGGTGAGTTTGAACATGTGGGAACAATGGGTTAGTCGAGTCGTTCATATGAAGGGCCCTTGCAGTGTGCATGATAGTTATCTGTAATGGTATGGGTTGATTAGCAGGAGATACATTGGCCGCACGAGGGCGATTCTTAGATTTCTGGTAAGAATGATTTACATACACTTTAACTAATGTCCAAATAATTACATGATCATTTTAATCTTGTGTTAACCTTAATTTATGTTTTTTTCATTCTTACAGGGTGACACCTTACGACAAATCTACCTGTCGCTAGATATAGGCATGATCATGAGAATATCTGCTCAAGGTTTTCGGTTCATGCTTTACCATGGGGGGATAACATTGTACCCACAACCGTGACAGTAAAACACCTAGGAGGAGGTAGAACTGGTTTCGACGCAATGACGAACTGGAGGATGACAACAACCTCTAAACCGCAATGAGGGAAAGGAAAATCCCAAGCAGGACAAATAGATACATGTTGATCCCGATGTGGTGCATGCTAGCTTAGGGTCGACGTTCAGCTAATATGAGACACAACATCGGCATTCTATCAGTGGTCTTGAACCAACACCGCCAACTCCATGGAAGCAATGCCTTGGAAAACAAACTATGTATTAAGGTGAATCATCGAATCAGCCATTTGAGTGGAGTTCTATGCAGCTGCGAGTGTTTGACAATTCTCCCCACCAGCATCTAACCCAAGAGTTTGAATCTCCTCCAACTCCGTATGCAAAGCCATCCAATGCCTTCACTCGGCTAGCTAAGCATTTCATTAGGGGTAGGAGATAGGTCTTTAATTATTTGCATATGTATATAGTTTGCTGCAATGATTAAATTTATGTATTATTACAATTTGTAATAAATTAGTACGCATTCCATGCACCCTTACCGTTTTCACATGCAATGTGTACATATACGATTTTACAACTTCGAATGTTTCATAATATTTAACAAATGTCTAAACAAATTGATATTCAAAACAACTTCTCAATAAATGACAAAATTGCCTGTATATATACAGAATATGAAGCATCCCCCTTCTACCATGTCTTTAAACAAACTAGATGAAGTAATCGAGGATTCACCTAAGTTGCAAAAGAGAAAAAGCTAATGTAAGTATCATAAATGCAATGTCGAACGTAACAAAATATGTAGTGGTATTCATCAGTTACCATTATTGCGTCAACGTAGGCACGTTCTTCTATTATGCCCCCCTTCACAAATTCCACATGTGATTTGATTTAGACGCTCCCTAATGTCCATCTCCATATGATATCTTTTTTCGCGTCAACTTTCCCTTCTTCTGTACGAGGTCTCCTTATAGGTTGAGTCTCGGGAAGTGCACTAGCTCCTAATCCAACTCGTCCCCTATAGGCTTGAAGTGCATCATATATGTTTGGTCCTGATGTGTCTATCTATACCAATTGGGTATAGAATGTGTCATATCAAGCTTAAGCGAGGTGGCCACTGCATATGCATGGGAGCATGGAATTCTGTATATCTGGCACTTTTAGTAGTTGCATGTGCTACAGGCAAAGTCAACAACGTGTGTTCAGCCCCCTCTTTAACACGCTAGTGACAAGACAACTACAGGTAAGGACTTCAAAAACTCTATCGTGCTTATTATAGTCGATGACCCTATGGCTGCTAGCTCATGAACTCCATTGGTCGATCATTTTGGTTGCATATTTGGTAAAAATTCTACCATTCACTATATTCTTCAATGCCTTCGTTTACTTCTACATAAAGTACCCAACGCAATTATAGAATGTTTTCTTCACGAAAGCAGTCACAGGTAACCCCTGAGCCCCCTTCAGTATGCAATTATAGCTTTCAACAACATTGGAGGTCATATACCCAAATCAATAGCAACCGTCATGTGCTAGCGTCCACATATCTAATAGCACATCGTCAAACCAGTCTAACACATTCGGCAAAATCATCCCCACCTACTCCATCACATAATTTAACTTACAAGATTGTGCTTGCAACTCGGCATATGTGACTAACATCTTGCACTGGGTGTTTTTAAGTGCCGAATTGAAGTTGCTCACAACATGTCGAAGGTAGAACCGCCACACCACAAATGGAGGTTGTCATCCATTTGCTTCTTCTCGGACTGCTGATCTGATACCTGATAATTTACGAATTCATAGAAAAATTACTTGAAAGTTGAAAAGAATATAAATTATGCAAGATGAAAGTCCAACACGTGAATCAACATTGACGTGTCTGACAATATAAAACAAATCATTTCCAAAGTGTGAGTTAAGTCAAGGAAAGGAGGAAATCTGAGCAGCAACACGACAGCAAACACAGCCATGCTGGTGTGCGTGTTGAAGATGAAAGCTGCACAAAAATGTACACGTGAGGCAACACACCCGTGCTGGAGGAGATGAGAACCAGCCGAGACAAAGCCAGATTTGAAAACGCCGGAAATCAACCCAGAAGAAATGCGAGGAACAATTCGTATTCCTCGCTGGAAAATATGTAGAGAAGCTCACCAGAAGATCACGCAAGGATTGAAGAAATGCGAGGAAAAAATCAGCCGGAAAAGACGCCAGAATTAATCGTGCAAGGATTGAGAAGATCACAAAAGATTTGCCTGAAAATACGAAGATTAAGTCGCCGGAAAATAAGGGAAAGATTTGATTTCATCCAAACGTCCAGCAAGCTCCAAATCTGATATATATATATATAATGGCAAGGATTCCACGGCAAGAAAAGAAAAAAAAAAAGATACGAGTTAGCATCCTTATCGTCTAAAGCATTCAACATATATATATATATAGCCGATGAGAAGGAGAAGGAGAAGACAGTAGGAGTAAAGTATAAAATAGGATAATAGTTTTAGTTTTTAAAAACCGTAGAAAAAAATTAGAATAGGAAAATAGAATTGGATGATTAAGATTAGAATTAGATTAGGAGATTAAAATAGATTTTTATATTTTTTATTTTAATGTTTTTATTTATGCTTTCTTTTATTATTACTTTTAGATTTAATATGCTTATAGCTTAATTTTTTTTATATTTGGGTATGATGAACTCTAGAATGAACATGCAATTTTTATGATTATTATTCAATGATTTATTTAGTATTCTTGTGATTCAATTGTGTATTTTTATTATTTTCAATTTAATATTGCTAGCATATTAGTTGAAATTTGATTTTTTATTTAAAAATCGAGAGATTTTATATAAGAATAAATCTATCATAATTGAAAAGAGTTGCATGCAAACCTAGAGTTAGGATGATATAAATCTTCTGGATTAAGATCAAACCTAATAGTGAAATACATAAATCGAATATAATGCAATTTTAGGGGTTTTAATTTGAAAGAGATTCCAATTAATCAACCTAAAATTAGGAATTAGTATGACTCGAGAGAGCAATTAGTTCAATATATGAATTCCCACTGTTCAAGAATAAAATAAGAATTTGAATAATAATTAATTAATTACATTAGTAATTCTAGGGGGATTCAATACCTAAATACACTTTTATTGATTATTACTTTCTTTAATTTATTCGTTATGTATCTTATTTAATCATTTATTTAAGTCTATCGATTAGATAATTAGAAAAAGGTAATTACTAGTACTCGTAATCCCTGTGTGATCAACACTTGATATCTTTATCCACTATACTATAGAATCGATGGTACACTTGCTTATAGGTTTAAAGTTAAATAGTATAAAGACTGCTATCAAGTCTTTGGTGCCGTTGCTGGGGATTAAGATATTAGGAACACCTATATCTTGTTAATCTAATCATTCTTTCCTTTATTGCTTAATTTAATTTAATTTAATTTTTATTAGCCTTTATTTTTTTTATAGTTTCTATTTTCCTGCTTTTGTTTATGCCTAGGGGACGCCATAGAGCAAGTCAATACCAAGTTTTGGCTCAAGACTCAGACAACAACCTATCTGTCAACATGGCCAATGAGCAAGAAGAGAGAACGATGTTCGATTACATGAGACCATTACTGTTGGGGCTAATTCAAGTGTTGTTAGGCCTGCAATTGCAACTAACAACTTTGAAATTAAACCTAGTATCATCTAGATGGTTCAACAGTTCATTCAATTTGATAGGTTGCAGGATGAAGATCCAAATGCACACATTGCCAACTTCTTGGAAATATGTGACACCTTTAAAATCAATAGGGCCACAGATGATGCTATCAGGTTATGACTTTTCCCTTTTTCATTACGTAGTAGATCTAAACGATGGTTAAATTCTCTGCCTAGGGGATCAATAACTATATAGGAACAAATGGCGGAAAAGTTTCTTGCTAAGTATTTTCCACCAGTAAAGACTGCAATGCTATGAATGATATCTCCTCTTATGCTCAAATAGAGTCTGAGACTTTTATACAATACATGGGAGTGATATAAAGATCTACTGAGGAGATGCCCACATCACGATCTTCCACTGTGGATGCAAATTCAGACTTTCTATGGGGGACTAAATCAAACCACTAGGCGAATGATAGATGCAATAGCTAAAGGGACATTAAATAATAAAACTCTTGAAGAGGCCCAGAATTTGATAGAAAACATGGCTATGAACAACTACTAGTGGAATGCGTCAAGAGCCAGTCAACCAAAAGTAGCAGGAGTATATGATGTCGATGTTGTTACTGCTTTAGCAGCACAGGTTGAGGCATTAAGCAAGAAAGTGGATGGAATCTCTGTGGCACAACAGCCGGGTCAGCTAGAGTTTATTTCTAATTTTAATGAAAATGCTAATTTTATAAGACTTCCAAATAGGCAACTAAACAACCCCTATAACACTACTTATAATTCGGGTTGGAGGAATCATCTCAATCTCTCATGGGAAAATCAACCAAGGAATGGCCCACCCGGATTCCAACAGGCACATCACCAGCCGGAACAAAAGTCGAATTTAGAAGATTTAATGACAAAGTTTATTCAAACAACTGAAACACACTTCCAAGCTACAGAAGTGTTTTTAAGAAATCAAGGCGCTTCAATCAGGAATTTAGAAACTCAAGTAGGATAAATTGCAAAAATGATTTCAAAAAGACCTTAAGGAACTCTACCTAGAAATATAGAGCCTAACCCTAGGGAACATGTCAAAGCAATCTTCCTAGTTGATGAAAAAGTAGTGCAAACTAAAAGGGAAGTTAAAACACAAGAGGAGAAGGAGCAACTCCCAAAGATTAGAGAGTATGTTCCAAAAATTCCTTACCTAGCTCGACTTAAGAAGGAACATTCAAAGGACCAATACAGTAAGTTTTTAGCACTTTTCAAACAACTCCATATAAACTTATCATTTGTTGAGGCTTTATTGCAGATGCCCAAGTATGTAACATTTTTTAAGGACTTACTTTCCAACAAGAAGAAACTAGAAGAAGTCTCAACAGTCAGCCTCAATGAGGAATGCTCTGCTATCCTACAGAACAAGTTGCTAGAGAAATTAAAAGATCCAAGGTGTTTTACTTTACCATGTTTCATTGGCACTTTATCAATAAATGATGCTTTAGCTGATTTAGGTGCTAGTATAAATCTAATGCTGCATCATATATTTAAGAAGTTAAGATTAGGGAAACCTAAACTAATACAAATGAGCATTTGATTAGTTGATAGGTCTGTTAAAATTCCTATCGGTATCATTAAAGATGTGTTGGTTAAGGTAGGAACATTTATCTTCCCAGTGGACTTCGTAATCTTAGATAATGATGAAGACATAAATGCTCCACTTATTTTAGGATGCCCTTTTCTAACTACTGCAAAAGTAATAATAGATGTAAGTAATTGCACTTTAACTTTGAAAATAGTGGATGAAGAACAAACTTTCAAAACGCCTTTAGTGAATACATCTAACTTGTTTAGTTATACTTATGTGCAAGATGTATTCACAAGGACCTAAAGCAACAGTATCACACTTGTGGTAATCTAAAAGGTCTAGGCAAATCCAAGAAACTTGACTATTGGAAATATAAGTACTGCTCCCTAACTAAACAAATGAGGTAACAATGTCAAGAAAACAAAGTTAAACAACAACGCTTTTTGAGAGGCAACCCAAATGCTACTTAGTTTTATAATTTAATTTAATTTGATTTAATTTTTAGTTATACTTAATTATTTCATTAAAACAAAAGGGGCATCGGGCATAGTCATGTTGTGAACGTGTTGTTTAGAAACACTTCCATCCAGAGATACACGATGCTTTAACACGATCATGTTCAAGTCATGTTGCTCCTACACTTCGCACTGGGAGATATATGACCATGTAACACGGTCGTGTTGACACCACACTTTCTACCGTGAGATACATAACCAAGTAACACGGTCATGTTAAGGCCATGTTGATCTTATATAAAAATAATAATAAAAAAAAAATGATCTTTATACTATAAGGCATGATTTAAGGACACAAGAAACAAAGAAGAAAGCCAATGGGAGTTTACACACCTACATTCATTAACCGTGTTAGGAACTCTTGTAGAAAGTAGTAATTGCGCTTCAAGTCTATAAAGCATTATCAGGGAAGTCTTATGTTATTTTGTTATTCTATTTTACACTTTGAGGATAATGTACCATTTAAGTGGGGGGAGGCAAATAATATAATATAATAAACCTTCTTATAAATTGCATTCATAATTCAGTAATTTATTGATAACTTTTACTTGATATATCTTTACTTTTTCATTAGTGAACTTAGAATGTTAGATTATAGTTGAATTGTGAAATCTTAGTAAATTAAAAGTTATATATTATTTAGGCTTAGAATTTAGAAACTCTAGATTGGAAGGATATTACTGATTAAGAATTAAGAATTCGAGTTGTTAAACTTATTTTGATATATGCATGTCTTTTAGAAATCCTTTTGAATACTATGATCTCGAATAATTGAATTGAAAGAATTTATCTTCTAAGACTTCTTACAAAATAGAAGGTAAAAAATAAAATAAAATAAAATAAATATATAAATAATGTTTAGTAGTGGGCCTCGTTGACTCGAGTAATTAAGCCTGCGGGATGCCTTTTGAGAGATAACACTTATTAACTTGAGTGATGACCTTGGGATCATCAGCCTAAAGCTTGTTACATGGGTCAAGAGAAAAGTTTGAGAAAACTAAACTACTAATAGAAATAAGTAATGAAGTTAATAGAGGTTCGAAGGGGTATCTTAAAACCTAGTAGCCTAAGATTATCTAGTCTGGGACTTACTAACCAATGAAATTACTCCATAATACTAAAAAAGAAAAAAAATAGGAAGGATTTTCAAGGGATAGATGAAAAAAAAAAACTTTTGTTGGACATCATAGTACTTTAATGGATGAAAAAGGGAAAGTATATATCTTAATTAAGTTGACAAAATTTTGAAAATTTTATTCTTGATTAAGTAATGTTTAGTACGGTTATGGGTTTGTAAATTTTTGTTTAAATGGCATGATAAATTTTGATATTTTATAGATTAACTCTTGAACTCTAATATTAGTATTAATAGTACATTAAACATGATTAAGTGAAAAAATGATGTTAAGGAAAAATAACTTTATTATGAATGTAATCTGTTTAAGTATTAATTAAGAAATTTGTCCTTGATCTTTAAAGTTTATTTTGCTTGAGGACAAGTAAAGACTCAAGTATAAGGGAATTTGATAAGGGTTATAATGTACTAATTATTTATATAAATTATAATAATCTTTTATTAATTTTCTTATATTTTATATAAATAATGCACTTAATTAATTTTTATTTTAATTTTAGAGTCTTTAAATTATAATTTATGAATTAATAGGAAAATTACTTGAAAGTTGAAGAGAAAATATAATTTCTACAACATAAAAGTCTAACATGTGAATCAACATTGATGTATTCGACAATAGAAAACAAATCATGTCCAAAGTGTGAGTTAAGCCGAGAAAAGGAGAAAATCCGAGCAGCAACACAACAGCAAACATGCCCGTGCTGGTGGGCATGTTGAAGATGAAAGCTGCACAGAAATGTACACATGAGGCAATACGCCCGTGCTGGAGGAGATGAGAACAAGCCGAAACAAAGCTAGATTTGAAAACGTCGGAAATCAGTCGAGAAGAAATGCGAGGAGCAATTCGTATTCCTCGCTGGAAAATATGTAGAGAAGCTCACCAGAAGATCACGCAAGGATTGAAGAAATGCGAGGAAGAAATCAGCTAGAAAAGACGCCAGAATTAATTGTGCAAGGATTGAGAAGATCACGAAAGATTCGCCGGAAAATATGAAGATTAAGTCACCGAAAAATAAGGGAAAGATTTGATTTCATCCAAACGTCCAGCAAGCTCCAAATTTAATATATATATATATATATATATATAATGGCAAGGATTCCACAGCAAGAAAAGAAAAAAAAGATACGAGTCAGCATCCTTATATATATATATAGCCGATGAGAAGGAGAAGGAGAAGACAGTAGGAGTAGAGTATAAAATAGGATAATAGTTTTAGTTTTTAAAAACTGTAGAAAAAAATAAAATAGGAAAATAGAATTAGGAGATTAAGATTATAATTAGATTAGGAGATTAAAATAGATTTTTATATTTTTAATTTTAATACTTTTATTTATGCTTTCTTTTATTATTAGTTTTAGATTTAATATGTTTATAGTTTAATTTTTTTATATTTGAGTATGATAAACTCTAGAATGAATATGGGATTTTTATGATTATTATTCAATGATTTATTTAGTATTCTTGTGATTTAATTGTGTGTTTTTATTGTTTTTAATTTAATATTGCTAGCATATTAGTTGAAATTTGATTTCTTATATAAAAATCGAGAGATTTTATATAAAAATAGATTTAGCATAATTAAAAAGAGTTGCATACAAATCTAGAGATATGATGACATAAATCTTTTGGATTAGGGTCAAACCTAATAGCGGAATTCATAAATCGAATATAATGCAATTTTAGGGGTTTTAATTTGGAAGAGATTCCAATTAATCAACCTAAAATTAGGAATTAGTATGACTCAATGGACCTATTAGTTCAATATAAGAATTCTCACGGTTTAAGAATAAAATGAGAATTTGAATAATAATTAATTAATTACATTAGTACTTCTAGGAGGATTCAATACCTAAATACATTTTTATTGATTATTACTTTCTTTAATTTATTCGTTATTTATTTTATTTAATTCTGCTGATTAGATAATTAGAAAAAAAGATAATTGCTAGTACTTATAATCCCTGTAGGATCGACACTCGATATCTTTATCCACTATAGTATAGAATTGATAGGTGTACTTGCCTATAGGTCTAAAGTTAAATAGTAGGAAGACCGCTATCAATACCTATGTGTCTATCTAATATGAGGCAAATGGTTTCATAACCTTTATAGTCACCGATGACATATTCCTTCAGTTTTCCGCAAAAACCAGCCCTATGTCTCAACTGTCTCCTAATCAACTAGAGTGAATATTAGCAGAAGTATATAATTGTTGCCATCAACACCAAAAGCAACTAACAACTTGTGGGTATACTTCCCATACAAAAAGTGGCATCAATGGTAACAACAGGTCTAAGGAATCTTCACACTGTGATGCATGGCCTAAAGGCCCAAAATACCCACTTTAAAATAGACACACCGAGGGTACTCAATCTGGTCCACCCCCAATCTATTCATATTCCAAGATTCATATTTTCTATTGCATTGAGAAGTTTTAACAGTTCATCATAAGACTTCTCCCAGTTCCCGTACACAAGCTCGATAGCCCATTTCTTTTCCTCCCAAACTCATCTCCTACTGATCCTATAGCCAAATTCCTATTTGATAACAAAAGTCAACTTAGCCACCTTCATATCAAGATTCTCCCTAAGAAAATTTACAAATTGGCCGGCAAGGAGATTGCAATCTAGCTATGGGTGATCTTGACTAATCAGTGGGTTATTGTATGTGTGTAGACCCTCGAATCTCATCACCACGAGCATGCCCTCTAACTTCTTCTTTCGGGCCCGAAGCCTCCATTTACAACAGTCATCGCTTCTCAAACAATAAATAGACCACAACAATGGGTTGAACTTTACAACAATGAAGTTGCAATGGTTCTTCACATGGTAAGACTTCACTGCTTGAATGATATATGCTTTTGTCCTGAATCTCATGTCCCTATAAAAATCGTCACTATTGCTCGAACCACTGCAAATATTGATTTGCTCTTGCTCGAAATAAATGTAACCACTACCACCCTCATAATTGTAATACGGAACAAGATCTCTAATTAACATGGTTGGTGGTTCAACTTGCTTTACTTGATATATTGGCTGTCTCGAGTAGGTATGTACGATTGGAGACTCTTCTTCCGCTACTTCATCTCCTTCGTTTTCATTGTCCTCATTTTCCTCATTGGATCTCTCCTCACTATCACTACTCTCTTGCTCAACACCCATTCCACCATCGGTGTTAGTTGCAGCATCCACTCCCACATGAACCATATACGGATCCCATATCTCTAGTCGCTATAACATTGGAGTAACCGCTTTATTTATTTCATCCTCATTGTTCACTTCCATCGGGGTTGGAATTGAGGATTGAAATGTCAATGGCTTTGGCTACATTTCTACAATGTGATGTGACGACTATAGCTAACTGCTTGTATCAAATATCTGCCTTACCGAGGGGCCTCCCAAATTGTCAGAAATTTTGATGAATAATTGTTGTATGCCATGATCTCCATATAATTCAACCGAAGGCCCTCCTAATTTGTCAGAAATTCTGATTGCCATCAATGCATGACATGTATTACCCTCATGGAACATAAGATGTCTATGAATTATCTTAACCACCACTTCAGTTGGATTAACTCCAATGCTATAACATATTCTGTATAAAATTCATTGTACCTTATGTTTTTCTTCATTTTCAACTTCTTTACCAAATCCCTATCATACTCCGGGCCCTAGTTACTGGCCACAATATTTCCAAATGCATAGATCATCAACTTTGCGTAATCAGCCTTTTTTTCCTATCCATAGTATATATAAATTATAAGCTTTTTAATTAATATGAAAATTTTCAATAACATTCTAAACATTTCAAGAAAAAATTAAATTTCCATAACATTTCAAATATTAAAAATTTCCCCATTATTAGCAAATGATTTTTTTTCTAAACATTTGTTAGATGTTATTTTTTAATAACATTTCCGCTACTAAAAATTCCAACCATTTTTGTATCATTTTACAATACTGTAAAAAATATTTCACATTCCAGTTATTACAAATTTTCATCATAATAATTTTTTTATAATTTTCAAAAATATTTATACAAAAAAAATTCAGAATAATATTTATTCAAAAAACAATTACCTATCATTTCTCATTTTAATTTTAATTTTAATTTCAATTTTCCTCCGATTATTTCCAAACAAATTTTTTTCCTAATATTTGTTCGAAATTATTTTTTAATTATATTTTTCCACTAAATATTTCAAAATTTTCGTATAATCTTGCAACAATTATTCCATATTCTACATATTTCACATTCTTTACAATAGTCAATCTTCATTCTAATACAAAAATTAATATTACATGTTACGCATGCAACATCTATATAAATCATATCTAATAAATTATAATATAACAATATCGAGTAATCTTTTCTATAGATATACAATTATACTAATATTTTTCTAAAATCTTACATTAAATACAAACATAGATAAAAAAAACTTTAATACAAATAAAAAAACTTCAACTTTTCTTAAAAAAAGCATACCCAACTAAGATTAACTATTCAGAAACACTTAAATCTAAGCAAATCTTTCTTTTGTGTGCAAAATCACTCCTTTTTCTTTCTCTTTCCTACGTGCGAATGAGAGAAAAATAAGATCTGGGTTAGTAGGTATTTTGTGTGTGTTGTGTGTTTTTGTGTGTTTCATACTGTTAATGTATTTATATTTTTTTAGTTTTTGTATTGTTATCACATGTTTATAAATCAACGGTGAGCGTAAATGAAATAAAAAAATTGGACAGTGAGATGTGAAAGTGGGTTGTGCTGAAGGTGCAGACCCGGTCTGCACCTTCAGCCTAGAATTTTTCGATATACCTAAAGTCGAATACGTGATATGCACCTTTAAAACCTATTTTAGGAATATGTTTTATGGGTACTATATTTATGTAATTTAAAAAATATATATATTTAAGTATGTAACTCGTACATAATCTTCTTCAACCTCTAGCTGAAGAACACGGCAAGAAGACAAGGATGAAACCGGTCGTTTCAAGCTTAGTTTTTGGCACAAATCCACCAACATTTAGCTAAAAAATCAATAAACATCACCAGATAAACATGGATTTAAAAAAAATGAAATAGAATTAAGGTCGCGTTACACATTTTTTTTTCTAAAATTCGATTTGTGTCAATCCAAGGTCCTTCGAGCTCGCTAATGGCACCTATAAATACCATAAGACCCAAAGAAACAAAAAAGGGTCAGAAAAATCATCAAAAACCATTAGATATTGCACTCTAAAAAACCCCCATTTGAAACCTATCCTTACCGTTGGCTGTCGTTCCCACCGCTAGAAACACCACACACACACACACCACTACGCACCCCCACTTAGGTACCAACAGATTCCTAGCAACCCCTGGAATTAGAAAAAAGATTGCATTTTAGTTCAATCACACACAAACAAACCCTCATCTAAAAATACCCACAATAACCACTATTGACCACCTCTTGAAACACCACCCTAAGAGCTTCTTCATGTGAAAACAACCTTAGAATTGAACTCTACACCCTTGAAAACCTAGGAAAGAACTCCTCAGCTGCCTCTAATCTCCATCGGAGCACCACTGATAAGGATTCCCAACTTCTATGTTTGTGACCCATGAGCCACAACTTGTGACCTCCAAATCTAACCCACATGCAAGATCGACCTATGGCTTAACTCGTACCTATCCTAATGTGCTTGGTAAGTATTAGTATTATGATGATGATGATGATTATTATTATTATTATTATTATTGTTGTTGTTGTTGTTGTTGTTGTTGTTGTTGTTGTTGTTGTTGTTGTTGTTGTTGTTGTTATTGTTGTTGTTATTATTATTATTATTATTACCATCATCATCATCATATTTATTACTACTACTACTACTACTACTACTACTACTACTACTACTACTATTATTATTATTATTACTACTACTACTATCATCATCACCATCATCATTATTATTATTTTCATTTTCATTTTCATATAGTTGTAGTAGTAGTAGTAGTAGCAAATAATAAAATAACAATAAAAATATATAAAAATAAAATTAAATAAAAATATTATAATAAAAACCTTTAGTATAAGCTAGGATTTTAATGATGAAAAAATATATAAAAAATTAAATTAAATATAATAAGTAAAAATATTTCATATAAATAAATTTTTGGAACAAAAATATAATAAAAAATGAAAATGATAAAAATATATAATATCAAAAAATAAAATAAAATAGAATAAATGTTTCTTTTTAGTATTCTAGAGTTTTATCACATAGAGTATTTTCCAAAAAAGAAAATCTAATATGATTTTTTCAAAACTTAGGTTATCTTAGGATTTTTAAAAATTACCACATAACAACCTAAGTTATTTAGATATTTTCTTAATAAAAATTAATCTGATTAAATAATGTAAACTTGGTATTTTTCATTAAATAAAATTAATCAACAAACTAAGATTTTATAAAAGAAAAGCGAACTACGGACGGTTTGATCCAGAGTAGTAGATACGTAGGCACCATTAGGGCAACCATAATAAAATAAAAAATTTAGGTTTATTTTAGGAAATATTACCATAATAAAATAAAACTTTAGGTTTACTTTAGGAAAAATAAACATAATAAAATAAAAACTTTAGATTACTTTAGAAATGTTAGCATAATAAAATCCAAACTTTAGGTTTTTAGCATAAATTCATAATCTTATGAGAAAATACAATAATAATAATAATAATAATAGCAAACACATGAAAAATACAAACAAGATTATAAAGTCCTTTTAGTAAAAATTCTTGAAAATTTCACTTGGCGACATTTAGGTTTTAATAGGTTAACCCCTTAATCTAGCATTTTTGGATAAGTATTTTTCTAAAATATTTTTTAGAAAAATTCACAAACTAGTACCTAATTAAGGTTAATCTTAACTTATTTTATTTTACAACTTATGTTGGTGGCAACTCCTTTTAAAAATTAATTTTCCTTAATTTAGTCGAGTAATTTATATTAAATTGATAGAATTTATTATGGATTAAAATTAAGGAAAATGATTAAAAACTAAACTCAATACGATAACGACTCTGTTGGAGACTTAAAATTTCAAAGTGGGCTAACCATGTATTAATTTTCAAAATATGTTTGAAGGGCCTTTATTTTCTTGTGGTATGTTTTTATTGCTTATCATATGAATTGTGTTTGTAAATAGTGGTACTAATTGGTTTTTGAGTGATGCAAAAAAAATAAAGAATAAAAAGAAAGGAAGAATATGACCTAACGAGCCAACATATGGGGAAATGTTATAAAATGCATGTTTAGATATGGTCGGACCTGGGCCATTTAGAAAAGTAGAATGGAATGCCATTGTATACCCATTAAGTTGTAGTGGTGTATGCCACTGCTTGGCAGTGATTAAGTAATTCCCCTCTAGGCTTTAATGTAACCACTGGTTACAAAGTCAGAGAGCCTTTAGAACCCACCTTAGTTACCGCACATGTGTATTTTATTTTACTATTTTATGCTTTGCTTTGTAAACAAAAAGTAATGTGGCACTACGAACATAAAGTTATAGTTTTTAGGCCATTAAACCATTTGAATATTAATATAGTTTGTAGTTTTATGAGTCGGATTATGTTCCACATTACTATTTAGTTGCTACTTGTTGCATTATTTATTTACCATATAGGTTTTCCTTATAGAAAAAAATGAAGAAAATTTAAAGAAAAGAAAAAGCAAAATTTCAAAAAAAGAAAAAGAAAAGACAATATTTTTTCTATAAATATATAGCAAATTTCTATAAGCTTGTAAATTATTATTACTCTTAGGTTGTAAAAAGTGGCCACTACTCTATTATCCCTTTTCGAGTTGCTACCTTACAGCTTTTCTATAATCTTAAGTGTTACCTATGTAACATGATTACCTCTTTTCATGGATTGTCATTTTCATAATAGTCCATTATTTCTAGCTTCACTATCTCCATGATGTAGATTTGGTCAATTATTTAGAAACGTGTGCAATCATGTTGTATAAAGCATATGTGCCCCTTGTACTTTATGTCATTTAAGAACTCTAGCCATCCTCTAATAAGCCTTCAGAAGCTTCAGTTATCCTCTAACTAAAAACTTGCGTTATCCTTACGTTTGAAACCTTTAGTCATCTTTTGATAAATATAGGAGCCTTAGTCATCCTTAGAAAACTTAGGAACTTACGTTATCCTCTAATTAGAATATTTAAGAGCCCTAATCATCCTAAAGTTTGAGAACTTTAGCTATCCTTCACTAAAATAAAGACCTTAGTCATCCTCGAATTTAGGAACTTTGGTCATCCCTTAGCCATCCTTAAGTTTAGAAGCTTCGATTATTCCTTGATAAGAAAACAGGAACCTTAGTCATCCTTGAATTTAAGATCTTTAGTTATCCCCTATTGTCAAAATAGGAACCTTAGTCATCCTTAAGTTAAAGAGCTTTGTTTATTCCTTATTGAATATAGGAGCTTTAGTTATCTAGAACTCCAATCATGCTTAGGCATGTTAATTATCTTAAGTAACAATAAAGTGTCCTTGAACCAGGGGCAATTTTTCATTTTTTTTTAAATGGAACATTGCTAGCAAGAGAAAAGTTTCATAAAGCTCTAAAGAATTACTCTAAGGTAGACTTGCCTAACTCAGAGCTCAAAATTAGTCACTTTGAACCCTAAAAGCCTGCAATGAACCACATATTAAGAATTGAAACCCTGATGCATGAACTTGATCATTCTGAGAGAGACCACTGAGATGTAACTCCACAAGGTAACCGGGAAAGCACATATTGAGATACTCGAAAACTAGTATAGTGGAATTTGTTCATCTGCCAACATACCAAGAAGGTCCAAGACATAAGACACTCATAAATATAATCTTCCCATCCATTTTAAGCTAAACACAAAATCCATCTTTGCTATTGTTTAGTCTTCTATCCAAACAAGCTTAACCTGATCATATCAAAGTTGGTGAATTGAGCATAGAGGGGCAATCAAATATGAAAAAACAATGGGGCACCCTAAGGATAGGCCCATCCAACTGAGTCTAGGACAACTAATTAAGGGCATTTTTAAAGTAGCCAAGGGGATCTTTGTTTAATCCAACCAATCTAGTATAGGGCAAACTGTGTGAAAGTCGAGTAAAAATGATCAAAAAAAATTTGCATAAGGGAAAGGCATCTCATCATTTGGAAGTTTAAAATGAAAAGAGGCAAACCATGTCCTAAACGGCATCTCATCATTTGGAAGTTTAAAATGAAAAGAGGCAAACCATGTCCTAAACACATTTAACAGTTGAGTGACATCATAGTAAGAATTCAGGACTTATTTCTTGAAAGAGGTCCATCTTGAATTTGGTACATAGGTTAAAATGATGCTAGGCATTCATTTCTCTACCTTAAACACTACTATCCCTTACTAACTCTATTAAGCCATTTCAAGAAACATTTTTTAAAGATTAACACTGTCAAGAACCACCCCATACTAAGTTAATTAAGAGGTTAGGGCATTAATCAGGATAATAGGGTGAAACTAACTTATGCTTGTCTTAGTCGCATCAATTTAGAAGTGAGCATCATCATAGATAATTTATTTCCTTTAAGATGAAGAAAAGTCTCCATGAACAACTCATGCACATATCACACTTAAATTTAAGTTGAAAATAAAAGGGGAAATCATCTTTATTCCCTCAAAAGCTTGTTGGAAAAAAGGAGTTGAAAAAAATAAATTATAAAAAATGCTAAAATTTTTCAAAAAAAAATTAAAAGCTAAACAATTTGTGAAATAGAGTCTATCCCATCCACATTACCATCACTCATGAGACTCTCCTTATTAAAGGAGATATTTTATCTTAAGCAATAATTGCTCATGAAACTAGGGCAAGCTCACTTTAGTTTTATCTTTAAGGTTCTTGACTTGTAAGCCCAAGATGAAATAAATATCAGTTTTTTAAAACTGGCTTATGCATCATATCCCCTTTGTTAAACCGTTAACCAAAAGCTTACATTACAATCCCTAAAAAGACTTAGCAAATTGATTGGGATATATCACTTACAAGATGGACCATAATTCTTGGAATAGAAGTCAAGTGTGAAAATAAGCCTAAAAGAGAGTGTGAGGAAGTCCTCTTTGATTAAGAAATTTAAATGATGGGATACTTATTCCCCAAGCAAGAAAATTTAAAGTCATTGAATGCCCTTTAGAGTAATTAGAAGACCTAACTACTTGAGAGATGATCATGTAGTTATTTGACTCCATGAACCAAGACCTAAGTCTAGAAACCATGGATGATTAATGGGGCAAATTTGTTGCTTATTTGCAATTTTCAAAGCCAATGAAGATTCTTTTTGTTGTTAGCAATGTTTTAAAATAAAATGATTAACAAAAATTTTTCAAAATGTTTCAAAAAAAGGAAATCCTTGAAAGAAAAGTTTTTTTCAAAACAATCAAGCCTTAGTGAATTTAAGTCCATTCTCATTAAGAGATGGCAAAACCTTATTAAGCCCATCAGTAGATGGCACTCTATTTTAAGTCTAACCTTGTTAATGGCTAGTGCCTACTTAAGTCTATCCTCATCAAGGGATGGCAATTTAATAAGACCACTCTCATCAGTAGATGGCATCCATTCAAGCCCATTCTCGTAATTAGGTGCACTTATTTTAAGTCTAAGCTCATCAGTGGTTGACATCTTCTTAAAGTCCATTCTTTTTAGGAGATGACAAAACGCTATTAAGCCCATTAGTACATGGCATCCTATTAAGTCTAGTCTCATTAGTAGCTAGCAACCTATTAAGTCCATTATCATTAGTAGATATCATCATATTAAGTCTAGTATCATTAATAGCTAGTAACACTATTAAGTCCATTCTCGTTAGTAGAGGGTAACTGTGAGGACCTAAACTTAAGCAATAATGTTAAAATTAAAATAATATATTTATATATATTTATTATATGCTAAAAATAAAATAAAATAAATATATATAAAAATAATAATAATAATAATATGAATTATATGGGCATATATATATATACATATATATATGTAAAAAAAATGTACATAATATATTATATTATATTATAGCTAAAAAGAAAATAAACGAAAGAGGAAGGAAAAAATAAAATAAATACAGAACAACACCCCCTTTCAATGTCAGCAAAATTAAGTAATATTATATATATATATATATATATATATATATAGACATTAGAATAGAGAGAAAAAAAATCAAATCATCAAAAATTAGATAAAAAAGAAACCAAAACTCTCTCCATTTCATCCGAATTTTTTGGGAAAATTGGAATTGGAATTTCCAACATGCAATCATCAGGATAGGAAGAAGAACAAGATTGAAGTAGGATGCAACAAGAATTTGAAGAAATTGAAGAAAAAAAATCAAATTAAGTAGGGAGAATTTTGTCTGTTCGTTCGAAGGGGGTAGGGTAAATCTGCTGCTAGTCTAAGCTAGGTTTAAGGTTTTGGGTGGGAGAGGATTCTGGCCGACATAGTGGTTGCCGGCTTTGGTGGCCGGAGGCCGGTGAACGGAGCAGCCCCTGGTAACGCCCCAAACTTCCTATTTTTGTTACAAATATCAAATGTTGATGAAACTTTATGATTTTTGGTATTCTAGCATAATTTTGTATGAATATTAATGTGATAATTTTATTTTTCTAAATTTTGATTCAAAAATATGTGCTCCTTAAGAAATGCTCTGTTTTGGTAGTAAATTAAATTGGAAACTAAATAGGTCAAATGATGTATTTTTGATGTAATTTTTAGTATATAAGATCATTATATGATTTATTAGATCACCAAATCAATAATTGTTCATATTGGAGTCATTTTCTATTTTTAGTGAATTTTTCAAGCTAATTACCCTGTTCTGGCCGAATTAAATCCTTAGCAAAATTAGAGAATTTGATTTGATTAGTTGAATTTGATGTTCAGTTGAGGTTCATTGAAGCATAATATGATTTTGAGATGCTTGGGTTAGTTATGAAACAAAAACGGGAGTGTTCGGTGTAAGATCGTGATAATTTAGAACCATACGATTCAATATAGAATCATGTCAAAATTTAATTACATTAATATATAATAGAGCGTAGTATACCCGTATGTATATAAATTAGAAATTGTAGGAAAATGGTGAATTATACGAGGTTAGGATGGAATTTAAGGGTTTGGAATACTGAATTAGCAATTTAGGGTTCAATAAAGTGAATGAGGTAACATTGTTTGGTATACTGATGATTCAGGTATTTCTGTTAAGTAAGGAGGATAAAGGAACTTGGCCGGTGCGACTGTTTGGATTGGCATATATTGTTTCAGGTGAGTACCCCCTTAACTTTTTTCTTGGATACAGGTGGTTAATAATGTAGACTACTTGTTGTTGGCTGAAATTACCCTGTACAATCACTTACTGTGATCAATGCAGGAGTATTGTTGAATTATATTGGTTTACTAATGGCTGGTTGTGTGTCATGATATGATTGGATTATGAGAAAAAAAAAAAGAAGGGAACATTCTAGAAAATCCTAGAATGAGAGTTGGGTGCAGGATTTGATTATACAATTCCTGATTGTATGTGATGTAATGAACTTAAACTATCAAATGCTTAATGATTGTGATGTAATGCTGGGTTATTTTTAGCTTTTTAGATGGGGTTTATATGACTGGTTGAGTTCATACTATTGTTGTCTTGGTAACGATGAAATATCTAAATGGATAATAAAATGGGAGTTAGGCTATAAGTACCTACTAACCTAAAACACTTAATGTAAGAAAAGTCCTGTTCCCTGCCTAGTAAGTTTGTGGTACGACCTTTGAGTCGACCCGGATGGGTTTGAGGCACGGTCGACTGACCGGCTCGGTTTAGTGACCTATGGGGATCTGGTCACCCCTTTTGTTCGAGGTAGGTGAAAGGCGAGCTGAATGTTTCTAACTAAAAAGAGTATATAAGGATGTCTTAATTGGTTGAGAAAACATTAAGTTTTGAAAAGTACATGAGGGTAGTTTATCTGCCAGTTGACAGGCTTTACCTGGATTAACTGAAAAATATTTGTGACCTGTGAGTAAACAGGAGTGATTGAAATGGTCTCCAATGAAAAGGTTATGAGTTTAGCAAAAATGGAATTACAACGAAAATATCACTAAGTAAGATCATGGTGATGTTAAAATGTAATAAATTGAATTGGGTTTCTTGCGAGTATAACTTGAGTTGAAAACTTGCTTTCTTGAGTAATCACTTTGAGGTATTTGATAATATTGTTGATTACTATTATGTGATTTTGTTGTTTGTTTTTATTGGGTTGCTTGATTTTATACTCACTTTGCTTTTTAAGAAGCTAAAGGGTTAGTGCTTTTGCTAACCTCAGGTACAGGTACTGAAGAATAAGTTATTGGAGACTCGGGTTCTTGGAGAGCCTCAATAGAGGCAAAGAAGCCCTTAGTTTCATTTTAGAACCTCTGTTATTTGTAATAAGATCTATAGGTGTTAATCTTTATATTGTAATGTAAATATTTGTGTGTATAAGGTTGGATTTATAATCTTTTGAGCCACTTAAGGCTACAGGATTAATCATGGGCTATGCCTACTTATCGGGAATGCAGATCCCGATGGTATATATATATATGATGTATGATGTGATAGGAGATTTTAAGTACATGTGTTTAGATATGATGTGGATATGAAATGATAGCGCTGTTAGCGCCATTTTACAGGACGTTTATAAAATTTCATACAGGTTGGAGTTACAGGTTCAATATTAGCAGAATTTGCCTTATCTCTAATTCAGAGATGGCATAGCAACCCACTTATAGGTACCAAGGATAGTTACAGGAATTTTGGAACAGGTTCAAGAATCAGACCTAGTAGGTGGGTCGCTACAGCAACACTCTTAAGTCCATCCTCATCAATAAGTGGCAACCTATTAAGTCTAGTTTCATTAGTAGTTAGCAACAATTATAAGTCCATTCTCATAATTAGGTGGCACCCATTCAAGTCTAGTCTCGTTAGAAGATGGTATCTATTTTAAGTCCATCCCCGTCAGTAGGTGGCAACCTAATAAGTTTAGTCTCATTAGTAGCTAGCAATTTTATTTAAGCCTAGTCCCATTAGAAGATGACACCTATTTTAAGCTCATTCTCACCAGTAGATGACACCCATTATTAAGTCCATTCTAGTCAGTAGATGGCATCTATTTTAAGTCCATCTTCGTTAGTAGGTGGCAACATAATAAGTCTAGTCTCATTAGTAATTAGCAACCCTTTTAAGCTCACTCTCATCAATAGATGGCATCTATTTTAAAGTCCATTCTCATCAGTAGGTGGTAACATAATAAGTCTAGTCTTGTTAGTAGCTAGCAACCCTTGTAAGTCCATCCTCGTCAATAGGTGGCAATCTAATAAGTCTAGTCTCACTAGTAGCTAGCAACCCTTTGATGCCTACTCTCATTAGTAGATGGCATCTATTTTAAAGTTCATTCTCATCAGTAGGTGGCAGCCTAATAATTATAGTCTTGTTAGTAGCTAGCAACCCTTATAAGTCCATTCTCATCAGTAGATGGCATCTATTTCAAGTTTATTCTGGTTAGTAGATGGCATCATATTTAAGTCTACTCTCATTAGTAGATGGCATTTATTTTAAGTCCATCCTTATCAGTAGGTGGTAATCTAATAAGTCTAGTCTCGTTAGTAGCTAGCAACCCTTATAAGTCCATTCTTATCAATAGATGGCAACCTTTTAAGTCTAGTCTCATTAGCAACTAGCAACCTTTTATAAGTTCATTCTCATAAGTAGATGGCATCTTTTTTTTTAAGCCCATCAGTAGATGGCACTCTATTTTAAGCCTAGTCTCATTAAAGGCTAGCAGCCTTTTATAAGTCTAATCTCATAAGTAGATGACATCTATTTTAAGCCTAGGCTCATCAGTAGATGGCAAATATTCAAGTCCATTCTCATTAGTAGATGGCAATCTACTCAAGTCTATCCTCGTCAGTGAATGGCAAAACCCATTTTAAGCCTATTATCGTTAGTAGATGGAACCTATTTTAAGCTCATTCCTATTGGTAGATGCCACATGTTTTAAGTCCAAGCTTGTCAATAGCTAGCACCCATTTAAGCCCATTCTTGTCAATAGATGGCACCTATTTTAAATCCAAGCTTGCCAGTAGTTAGCACCTATATAAGTCTATCCTTATCAGTAGATAGCAATTTAATAAGCCCATCCTCATCAATGGATGGCACACATTCTGAAGTCCTATCTCGTTAGTAGCAGGTGTGTTACTCAAAACTTAGGGCAAAAATCGTATCTTTTTTTTTTATTTTTTCAATAAAGTTCTATTGGAATTTCACTATAAAGAGGAGTAGCTATAGACATCCCATGTTTGCCCCCATTTAGATTAAATAAAACAAAATCAGATTTATGGAGTAAAAAAAAAGAATAGAAAATAAAATAAAAAATAAAAAATAGAATTGAGCAATATAAAAAATAATAAAAGAAGAATAAAATAAAAATGATAAAAAATAAAAAAATATCTAAAATTTTATATATTGTTTTAAGAAAAATTAGAAAAAGAGTTTCTCTAAATTCAAATCGAGCACCTCAATTAATAGAAAATCGCCCGAGCAAGATAATTGAAATATAAATTGATTGCAATAAAATATGAGAAAGTGGCTAGCCTAGCTGGTCCGTACTTGCACCTAAGTCCAATGTGTTGTGTGAGGGTCATGGGTTTGAAAAAAGCAGGAGGCACTTTATGCCATTTTACATTGCTGCCACGTGATAGCATGTGATTAGACGAACGCAGATCATGTGCTCTACACATGATCTTCTTCAACCTCTAGCCGAAGAATGCAGGAAGAAGATGAGGATGAATCTAACCATTCCAAGCTCGGCTTTTAGCACAAATCCACCAACATTTAGCTAAAAAACCAATAAACATCACTAGATAAACATAGATTTAAACAAAAAAAAAATGAATCAAACCGAATCAGGGGTGTGCTACACATTTTTATCTAAAGTTTGATTCGTGTCAATATGAGGTCCTTTGAGCTCACTAATGGCACTTATAAATACCATAGGACCCTCAGAACCCACAATCACCATCGCCAAACACTTCTTGAAACACCACCTTCAACGCTTCTTCACGTAAAAACAACTTTAGAATTAAACACTACACCTTTGAAAACCTAGGGAAGAACTCCTCAGTCGCCTCTAATCTCCATCGGAGCATCGCCGATGAGGATTCCTAGCTATCATGTTCGTAACACGTAACTCGTGACCTGCAACTTGAGATCCAACCCACATGCGAGATCGACCCGTGACTTGACCCGTACTCGTCTTAACAAACCTAGTTAGTATTCTTATTTTTTTATTATTTTTTATGCATTTAGCCTATGGATAGTTTAAGGTAGAAATAAAATTTTAAGATTAGGAAAAATATGGACAAACAATAATAGCAAGAAAAATAATATAAAGTACACATCGAGTTATTGTGGTGTATATCATTGCTTGATGGCGAATAATAAAAATTAAATAAAAATCTTATAATAAAAACCTTTAATATAAGTCAAGATTTTAAAGTTGAAAAAAATATAAAAAAGAAAAATATTGAAAATAAAATTAAATATGATTAGTAAAAATCTTTGGTATAAATAAAATTTTAGGAAAAAATATAATGAAAATGAAAATGATAAAAATTTATAAAATCTATAATAGAATAAAATAGAATAAAGGTTTCTCTTTACTATAAAGTTTTTAATTAAATTTTTGGAAATAGAATATAATAAAAACATAATAATAATAACAAAAGACAAAAATTAATACATATGATAAAATGGAAAACAAAAAGCTTTTTGTTTTTTAATCAGAATTTAGTATTCTAAGGTTTTGTCACTTAGTCTTTTCCAAAAAATGAAATCTAATATGATATTTTCAAAACTTAGGTTATCTTAGGTTTTTTAAAAATTACCACATAACAACCTATGTTACTTAGGTATTTTCTTAATAAAAATTAATCTAATTAAATAATGTAAACTTGGTATTTTTCATTAAATAAAATCAATAAACAAACTAAAATTTTATAAAAGAAAAGAAAACTATAGACGGTTTGATCCCAACTAGTAGGTATGGAGGCACCTTTGGAGCAACCATAATAAAATAAAAATTTTAAGTTTATTTTAGGAAAAATTACCATAATAAAATAAAAAATTTAGGTTATTAGCATAAGAAAATAAAAACTCTAGATTACTTTAGTAGTAGTAGTAGTAGTAGTAGTAGTAGTAGTAAACATATGAAAAAAGGCTTTTTAATAAAAATTCTTGAAAAATTCAAATGGTAATTGTTGAGGTCTTAATAAGTTATCCCCGGAATCTAGCTTTTCTGATTAAATATTTTTCGAAAATACTTTTTAAAAAAATTCATAGACTAGTAGCTCGTTAAGTTTAATCCACCCAATTATTCTTAAATTATTTTATTTTCCAACTTAGGTTAGTGGTGACTTTTAAAAAAAAAACTAATTTTTCTTAATTGAGTTGTGTAATTTATATTAAATGGGTATAATTTATTATAGATTAAAATTAAGAAACATGGTTAAAAACTAGACTCGATAGTAACGTATATGGTTTTAAATACATTAGTCCCTCAGACCTTAGAATCTTTGGCATTTAAAAAATTTTCAAGATCAATAGCAATATTAGGGTTAATCTACTCAATTGACCTTCACTTAAATCCCTTTTTCTCAATTACAATCGAGTGGCAACTCTAGTAAACTATGTTTTTCCTAGTTCTTAGTCTAAGGTTTGTAATAAATGAGCGTAGGGTTTAGTATGAACCGAATTAGGAAAAGTAAACCAAAATTTAGGTTGAACACCCCTAATGGCGACAAACTGAGTGTCCACATCGTTTAGGATAGAAATGACTTCCCTAAAATGGTTGCACTTTGAAGCCATAATGTCGCCCTACTACAAGGTTCACTATGGACACTCCAAGTCATTAGCTGGAGACTGTCTCCTCCCCTTTAGTGTAGCTATGGCTAAGCTAGTTTACCAGGGAGCATCAGTGTCTAGAATCATGATTCTACCCCTAGAAGGTCTCTTAGTAACAAGGGCCGCTACCTTAGCCCTCTTGTCATCTTAAGGCTCAAGTCCGCCATGCCCTACTTGGTGAGCAACAATCTCGAATAGACAAACCCTCCTAAATGGTGCCATTGTTGTAAGGAAAAATAGAGTGTTAGCAAAATAAAGAACTGATTTAAAACTTACCATATAAATCTCATGAAGAGGAAGTCTTCAAGCTGTTGCCCACGAGTTCACTCTCAAGCTAACCCCATCACGTACTTCGATCCTTACCTTCACCTTGATTTTTGCTAGTGTTCCCATCAGCATCACTTATGACATTAGAGCCTTCGAGTGTTTATGTATCTATGCCTCGAAACACCTACATCAAGCTAGGGGCGTCAAACGGCCTCTAATTCTCCTCAAGAGCCTGAATAAGGATCTTATATCAGTGCTTATTAGATGGCATGAGTTTAACAGGCTTGGTGCAGATAGGTTTCACCTAACAAACCTTAAAGTTTGGTGCCTCAAACGTCTCAACCACAATGATTTTTCCTTTTAATCATGCATCGAAGACACCAACCCATCCATCAGCTTCACTCTAGATTGATTGGATAGGTAGAACCATCCCTGAGATGGCTCGAATCTCATCATCCCATAGAAAACTGAAACAACTGTAGGGTAGGCCACATGCTATATGATTCACAAAGGTTCTTAAAGGTCACCAATAAAGTGTATGCATTGGGCATGAGTTGACAATGGTTGATACGGTGGTAGTTGAAGTATTCCTTTTGGAAGTCAATGAAAGATAATCGTAACCTAAACTTGAGAAAACTTTAATAGATGCATAAGTAGTTACTCGACATCAATGCGACACGCTCTTCCTTACATGTAGGTTGGACAACCTAACCTTTTGGAAGATGCTTGCATTATAAGGCAACTGCATCCATATCAATCTCATCTACAAGGTTTCCTACTCTTGTAAGTCCCACCCCTCATAATGATGGCTGATCGTAGCTTAGATAGATTAGCCTTCTATCCTCTCCATAATCAAGATATATGTTTAGGGCTAACCCTCCACCATGTTGTTCTTTGTTTCATTCTTCCACGAAAGACTTGAGGATCACATTGTCCACCTCTTCTTCCATCGCCACTATCACCTGAGGTTAACTTGAGGGCCCTACCTCGAGTCTTGCTGCACTGGAGACAATTTTCTTAATGACATCAAAACGCATGTAAGAAGAAGAACTTGACATACCTAATGAGTTGATGAATGTAAAAAAACTAGCAGAAGGATAATGAGAGGGATCTACTGAACATGCAAATACAAGATGTTATAAGAATGTGAAGAAAGTGAAAGGTATAAAAATGGATGTTTCAATGCTTTATATAGATAGTTGCAAAGCACACACACATTTTTCCCAAATTGCCTAAGATACACCTTATGTTACTTAGTAAAATAAAAGGCTGAGATTATTTTACCCCCATAAGTACCTCAAAACCTATTGCACTACGTGGCTTCTTGTATTAAATGCATTGGCTTGCATGTGTAGACATAATTTAAAAAGTAAAAGATGAAAGGACACAGGTGTCTACAACAAGCCTTTTCACCTTTCTCACGTTTCGAGTTAACTTTTGAAGTAAGAAGATTATCTACCAAGGCTTGGCTTAAAATATCTAGTCTTTTACTATTGTTGTAGCTCAGATATCCTACTTCTCATCCTTGACGGTTGGTAAAAGTCATCATGCAACTTGGTGGATGTTTTCACTTTTAGCCTTGAAAGTGCAAGGGGTCGACCATTTCTTTCCACAGGTCGAATATGTCCTCCTCAACCAACATAGGCTCGGTAGACACACATACACCTTCACCTCAGAGAATAAACAAAGCACAACCTATTCCTCACCATGAGTAAAGTAGTTTCACTAGTAATGCCATGTTACAATTTTTTAATGCTTATTACTTCCATAAATGGATGGAGATAGTAAAGCCTTTGTATTTCAAACTTGAGGTCACTTAATTTCATAGTTTTCAATTATAGACACCATTTTGCCCAATTGTAAAAGTGTGGCAACTTGTGTGGCCAATTTTCCTTGTTAGATTACACTTGCAAATTTTTTCTTATAATGAAAAAATGTCTCATAATGACATGAAAATACCATGTAAGATGTAGATTGTTTTAATGGTTAAAGAAAAATGACATGAATTTATAGAGCAACATAAGAGTGTGTTAAATGAACTTAAAAGGAAAAGTAACTGATTTAATTACGGACTTTCAAGTACATGGAATAACAAATTAGTTACATCCTCTTCATAATTTGCCATGAATGGCATAATCATTGAAACTTCTTTCAAATTGTCTTAGAGATTTACATATAGATGAAAGTAAAACATCAAAGAAAAAAAAAGGCAATAGTATTCGCCGACATAATCAAATCATTTGAACTTAGCCCATTGAGTTGCTCACCTCACGATACACAAAATGGCCACAAATACAACTTCCATGTACACTAAGTCTACCATGCCGTGCTAAACGTAACTTACCACTTCCACTACTCCTTCTTCTTTTAGAAGTCTCTCCAATTGAGTTACTACTACTCAGTTGGGAAAACCATGCTATTTTTGTCCACTAAGCATGACCTTAGTCAACATAATACATATTTAGTTTCAAACATCACCCATTCCTACCTAATTTATAATATATTGCATAAAATACACTCCTACCACCTATGATGATGGCATGTGAGGAGTATGTTGAGATGCTAAAGTTGATACTTCATTTATTATTGAATATATGTTGCTTTTACTTCTGCCCTCTCCACCTGTCTTGCCTCCTTTACCCCATTCATTTCCTCCAACCAACTAGTAAATACAACAAAGAAACAATGGCATAATAATTACATTATCATACTTATAAGTAAAAAGGCTAATCTAAGTAATGATACATACCGGATTTTCTCTTTCTCATTGAAGGCATCTTTGCCAACATGTAGGCTTAATTGAAGTTACATTACATGAGCAAAAGTTGTGACCAACACCAGCATATTTTCCACACCACTTCACTTGTTTCCTTTAACTAATGGTGTTTAGATTCCTTGGCTCATTCTCAACAAATCTTCATGACTTCTTCGACCTTCTTGGTGGAATCTTGAATCTAAGAGGAAGTAGCGTTACATGTCCTGATCAAGGCCACTTCAGTTTTCCAAGCATTGGGGTGATGATTTCCTCATAAGCTGCTAAATATGCACTCCTTCTATAGCATTCATGAACATATTGCTCAAGCCTCTCAAAATTTCGAGGGATTGCTATAGTAGCATGCATGCAAGATAGTCCTAACAACTCCCACACTTTACAGCTACATATTTGTTCATTCAAGTCAATGACATGCCATTTAAATCCATTGTCAACTTCATACATGTTAGTACCAAAGGTAGTCACCGAGTAATTTCTAGCCATGCCATTAATTTTTTCAATCCACTTTAAGATGTTAAGGCAAATCTCCCTATCATACTTTTGCATGCCTTGTCTTTTCATTAAATACAATCTATACCACTCCAGCATTGTAATGATTAGCATCCGCCATGTTTTAAGAATCATGAGACTTACACCAACAAGATGCCGATATGTTCAATAACCATTTCCATATTGCTTCATATAAATTTTGCATTGCCTCAACTTTATTTTCCCGATTTCTTATAGTAGTTGCATCTTTAAACACTTACCCAGTAAAAGTTTTCTTAAAATTTTCATATAGATGTCTAATACAATACAAGTGTTCATATATGGGTAATAGATCTTCCGGTGCGTTCTCAAGTCTATGAAAGATCATGCCGCAAAAGATGATTAATAAATCAAACTGATAAATATATTGCACAAGTGTTTTGGAAGTTCGAAAGATGCAATATCCATACCTTTTATCTATTTGATATGAACACAAGTCTAAGCGTTCCCCGTTCTCTAATGAAATCTCTAAAGATTTGTAAGAACTAGTGCCATAAGTCCTCACACTTAAACTCTACAACTGCAATGGCCAACTTTTTGTGCATTAAAACATACATAAATCCTCCCGAACATAGGTGTCAACCCCTCTATGGATGAGTCACATTTCACTTTCACTTGACTTCCAACATCACGAACCAAGACCATGTAAGCATAATCATAAATGAGGCCATATTACATGGAATCATCACCCTCTAAAATTGCTTGTGCCTTTTTCTTTGCATAATAGGTAGTGTGGATGGGTATGTCCACTACAATATCCCACATCACATGATGTTGAATTGCACTGACTTCCCACTTAGGCCCGTTATCTCACAATTCTTGCAATTACTTCCGTATACAGAAGGTTAATGCAATATGTTTATCACTAAAACTTCATGGGAACATACATTTAGAATAAAATGTTTTCACTTGAAATGTCTCCTCATCACTAAACTTTGATGTGTAAACTTGCCATCCACATTCATTAAAACAATGTATAGATACTTTTCATAAACGGTTCAATGCATATCGAAATGCTATGCTATTTTAAAATGCATGTGCAAGAAGACATTCATTGAAAATGTTTGCATTTGGGAATTTAATATCCAAAAGAAGTCCAAGGTGCTTTCCATCAACATCTACACTATACTCAGCATATCAATCAATTTCATCATCTTCCTCTGAATCAACTATTCCATGCAAATCATCTTATAGGATCCTCATCCCATTCATCCCACCATCCCAATGCCAACCACCCCCTTTCCCCCCCAACTATTTGTTCCCTAACCTCATTGCCAATAATCGGTACCTTGTTGTCATTTGTAGTTTCATCCAATGAAATTGAGAAATCTTCCTCCATTTCATCTTCCCACATGTCTTCATTGAAATGGCAACGAACATCATCGTCGTCACTATTATTGTCATCCCCATCATCAATATTCTCCTCTAAAGACTCATCAACAGGTTGACCACCAACCCCGACACTTTCAATAGGTAATGCAATCAAAGCAAGTGGATTTATAGCATCCAACACCATTAGTTCCTTGACTACTTATAACATCACTGTGTAGACCCTAACATCACAACAAATTGGTGTAGCTTTAACATTGTAACAACATCCACATCATTTTGAAGGGGCCTAAGGCCATTATCTAATGATTGCTCAAGAACCAAGTAATACATGAATGAGTTGGGTGCTTCACTTAGATTCATAACAACATCTTATATCTCAAGGAAACCCATCATATCAAGATCAACATTTTTTTTCTCATATCAATAGATTCTCCATTGTACATCTAAACAACTCTTTTCACAAATCTTCCACCATACTGAAATTGAAAGTTTATCAAATGTGAAATCACCATAGTTGTTAATATTACAAAGTTTGCAATATAAAAACATAGATCATATTTAGATACGTCACTTATTTTCCAAAAAGAAAGTCTTCAAGATTTAAATAGAAGAGAGAGAGAGAGAGAGAGAGAGAGAGAGAGAGAGAGAAAGAAATAGGGATCATAGGAAAACGTAAAATGTAGGCATATATGGGAAAGCACCAAAACACATGTCCTTGGAGCAATAGGTAAAACATGACAAAAACTACAAAAGTAAATTTGTGTCCAATTCTAGATCACCATCATAAATTAGGAACATAACTTCACATTTAAAGGTGTTTATAACTTAATCCCTATAAAATATTAGACAACTAAGGAGCAACCTATTAAAACATGATAGAAATTATAGAAGTAAATTTATGTCTAATTCTAGATTTCCATCATAAATTAGGAACATAACTTCACTTTTAAAGGTGTTCATAACTTAGTCCCTTTAAAATATTAGATAGATAAGGAGCAACCTATTAAAGCACTAGTTTTGCAACTAGTCACTACTACATACACCTTAAACATGACTAAAAATTATACTAAATTACATATCTAAAACAAATTTTATCACCTACTCTACTTTTATTCCTCTCCTACATTAAGTTTATTCTCTTTCCCTTTTTTTAGACGTTCCTTTCTATTTGTGAAGAAATCAATCCATTGAAGACATTTTACTTAATCAAATTGAAGGGAAACTAAAAAACTACAAGTAATAAATAAAAAAGTGGAAGTAATTAAGTATAAAGTAATGCCTTGAGTGGTCACCTTTGATCCTTAAAGTAAAGAGATAGAGTAGATTGGGGGTTTCAACCCTATAAAGTTTTTATCATCAAATTAGTATGAAAAACCTAATTTTGACCTTTTGCGATGTCGATGAAGTAGGGATTTCCATTTTTGGAGGAGAAATGCATGGATTTGAAATGAAGATGATGCACGATTTCAAGGTAAAAGGAGTTTTTTAGTGTGTTTTCTCCCCATTCATGTGCAATGCATGTGTTGTCACTATCATTCCTGTTGATGGAACCTCGTGGAGAATCTTAAGTCAACTATTTGCAAAAGAAAATAATGTGGATAAACTCTTTGTAAAAACACAAAAGCACAAGTCAATTTTATGTAATTTCCCCCTTTTTTTTCTGCTCTATTTGATCAACAAGGTCTGAGACTAGCTAATAGTTCTAGCTTATAATATCCTTATTTTTGGGATAATCATATGTTAATTCAATTTTTGTTGAAGATGTATATTCCTTATCATCCATGCCCATCTTAATTCACTAAGTTGATAAATTGATTAGTCTCTAGTTTCTCGATCTTCAAGTCATTCTTAAAATCCAAATCCCTAAATTTTGGTGTCTAAGATTGTCAAATTACTTCTATTTCAATGGTATCTTAAAGAGATCCCTAACAAAGCGTTCTTATCTTTCTTGTTCTAAAACAACAGAAAAAACGATAATAGACTATCCATAATATAAGGGAAGGAGGCTTGATTATGGTGTTGATGTCATAGAAAATAGATCATCTCCATTTCCATTATCTTAATTTATATTAATTTATAAATTAATTGTTGAAATTCTTTAGATTTTTAAACTATCTAGTAACACCATTTGCAACATTATGCTCTTTATAATCCAAACCATTAATTATATATGATAATATATGAAAAATAAGAGAATAGAAATTGATAGAAATTCAAATCAAATATTACTAGGCCTCTTAAGGTTAAAAGTTGTCTCTATGCTAATTAAATTTTTATCTTTTGCACTTTTACCCTTATTAATTCCCAAGGCAATCCAATTATAGTTTTTAAACATCCATCCCTCTTATAAAACTAATTTTTTAATGTGCTTCAAAGGAAAACTCTAGAAAACATTTAACAAATCATAAAGGAAAATCTCACAAGGTTAACCATTACTAGTTATCTAATACAAAAAGTTTTCAAAACATCATCAATTTTAATATATAAAATGGAAAAGAAAAAATAAAGAAAAGTGTTACTCATTAGGGCAATAATGATGATTGACTATTGCCTTTTATCAACAATTATGGTATTAATTTTTTTAATACAAGACAACAATGGTGATACAGAGAAAAAGTTTCAATGGTACTAATATGCTACATAGATTATTAGTGGCATATAAGTACTAATAAAGTTCTAATATGCAAAAACCAAAATCATAGTACTTAAAAACTACACACTATCCTTAATGTTTATCTAAATATTATGGAAAAGGATTAAAATAATGAAAACATTGTATATGGCATTACAAAAGTATATTCTCCTGTTACTTATAATGGCTCTAGGGGTTCCAAAATGGGAAAACAACTTCTTAAGGAACTTCACAACTACTTGGGAATCATTTGTAGGCAAAGCCCGTGCCTCAACCTATTTAGACACATAGTCCACCGCTACCAAAATGTACTTATTCCCGGAAGGAGTAGGGAATGGTTCTATGAAGTCGATGCCCCATAAGTTAAAGACCTCACATTCTAGAATAAGGTTCTAAGGCATCTCATCTCTTTGCGATGTGTTTCCTACCCATTGACATTTATCACATGTGACACAACGATGGTGAGCATCCTTAAATATTGTAGGCTAATAGAAACCAGCCTCCAAAACTTTATGTGCAATTCTGTTAGTTAAGTAATGACACTAGTAGGGCTAAAGTGACAATCACTAAAGATTTTCCATCCCTCTTCATGTGAGACACATCTCTTTATTACTTAATCTCCACAAAACCAAAAAGGAAAGGGGTCCTCCCAATAATAGTATTTAAGTTCAAAAAAGAACTTCTTTCTTACATGATAAGTAAGGTCATTAAGGAGAACTCTTACTGTTAGATAGTTTGCAAAGTCTGCAAACTAAGGAGTTTTCATGTTTATAAGCTGGCAAACTGCATATAATTTTTCTTCAGGAAATGAGTCACTAATATCTTCCTCTTTAAGCTCCTCTAAACAAGGGTTCTCAAGCCTTGAGAGATGATCAATTGCTAGATTCTTTGCCCTCGTTTTATCGCGAATCTCTAAGTTGAATTCTTGTAAGAGCAAAATCCACCAGATAAGTTTAGGCTTCGCATCTATTTTTGTTAGCAAAAATCCCATGGTGGAGTGCTCAGTGTGGACGACAAACTTAGATAGAATAAAATATGGCCAACATTTATCAAATGCAAACATTGCAACTAGCAATTCCTTCTATGTGGTAGTGTAATTCACTTAAGTATGATTAAGAGTTTTACTAGTATAGTAGATAGGTTGGAAGTGTTTGTCTCTCCTTTGTTCTACAATAGCCCCAATTGTGTAATTACTTGCATCACACATGAGTTCAAGGGCGACTTCCAATTAGGAGCTATCATGATAGGCGCATTTATCAGTCTTGCCTTGAGCACATCAAAGGCATGTTGGCATTCGAGAGTGATGTTGAAAGGCATATCCTTTTCCAATAGTCGAGTTAGTGGTTAGGCTATTTTAGAGAAATCCTTTATGAAGCGTCTATAAAAACTAGTGTGACCTAGAAAACTTCTTATAGCCTTGACTAGATTTGGTGGTGGAAGTTTTTCAATCACATTAACCTTTGCTTGATCAACTTCAATACCCCTATGTGAAACTTTATGGCCAAGTACAATACCCTCCTTACACATGAAGTGACATTTCTCCCAGTTCAGTACAAGATTAGTCTCTTCATAGCAAATAAGCACCTTTTTCTAGATTCTCTAAACAATTAGAGAAAGAATCACTAAAGACGAAAAATTCATCCATGAAGACCTCTATAATTTTCTCTACTAGATCATCAAATATAGCCAACATACATCACTGAAACGTAGCTGATGCATTGCATAACCCAAATGGCATTCTCCTATAAGTGTATGTGCCATAGGGGCAAGTGATGGTGGTCTTCTCCTAGTCCTCTGGAGCTATCGATATTTGGAAGTATCCGAACATCTTATCTAGGTAGCAATAATACATATGTCCAACCAGCCTCTCCAGCATCTGATAAATAAAGAGAAGCGGGAAATGGTCATTTTAGTGGCATCATTCAATTTTCAATAATCTATACAAACACGCCATCCAATGATGGTACACATTGGTATAAGTTCACTTTTCTCATTGGGGACCACAGTCAACCCTCCTTTTTCTAGCACTACTTGTGTTGGACTAACCTAAGGACTATCTGATATAGGATATATTAGTCTCGCACCGAAAAGCTTGATAACTTCCTTCTTGACCACCTCTTTCATAGTGGGATTTAACCTTCACACGGTTGCACTATAAGCTTAAATCTTTCTTCTCATAATATCTTATGCATATAGAAACAGGGGTCGATACCTTTGATATTTGCAATCTTCTAAGCGATGGCTCACTTATGTGCTCTCAAGACTGTGAGCAATTGATCTTTTTGCTCTTTAGATAAATTAGAGACTATGATAATCGATAGCTTAGAGTCCTTTACCAGGAAGGTGTACCCCTGATATCTGGAAGCTATTTTAATTCCAACACTGGCAGCTCTTCGATGGAAGTTCTAAGTTTCACTTCACTGCTTTTATTCAAATCTTCAAATCCTCCCTGAGGTGTAACTTCTTCTACAATATTAAGCTGCTTAATGAATGTCGCAACCTCAGGGTTGTCCATGTCTTCCTCCTCTCCTCTAGTCAAGCTTAGCTCTAACTTACTCTTGCATAAGATCTCATTAATATGCTCATCTACTAAGAAATCAACAATATCAATAGAATGGCAAGAATCATCTACGCACATGGAGTGTTTCATGGTGATAGCCATTTTGATCACCAACTCTTCATCCCCTATTCTTAATGTAAGCTTATCATCCCCCACATCGATCACTACCTTAATAGTGGCAAGGAATGGTCTTCCAAGGATTAAAGGCATATCCCCGTCCTCATCCATGTCCAAAATTACAAAATCAATAGGGTATATGAAATTTTCTACTTTTACCAAGACATCCGCAATGATCCCCTTGGGGATTTTCAAGAATTGGTCAATAAGTTGCAAACTCATTCTAGTGGGCTTTAGGTCAGCTAACCCCAATTTCTTAAAGAAAGAGTATGGCATGAGGTTAATACTTACCCCAAGATCAGCCAGGGCTATATTAACTAAGATGTCACTGACCAAACATGGAATAGTGAAGCTACCTGGATCCTTTAGCTTTAGAGGGAGTTTGTTCTTAATGATGGAGCAATTTGCTCCTACTTCTACTATGGAAACATCCTCCAACTTCCACTTATTGAATAGGAGTTCCTTTAGGAACTTGGCGTATTCTAGCATCTGCAAAAGCACTTCAACAAATAGAATATTAATGTGTAGCTATTTAAAAAGTTCAAAAAATGTACCAAACTACTCCTTATATTTGTTTTGATTAAGAAGAGCTAGATATGGAATTTTTGGCATGTACTCCTTGATAGCTAGTAGTGATTGCTTTTCAGGTTCTTGCTTCTTGGGTTCTACCTTTTCTTTATCAAAAGTTTGACCACCCTCTCGCTTTTTCTCAATTTCTTTTCAATTCATAGTTCCTTCCCACTCCTCAATGATATGGCTTTTGCCTATTCCCTTAGATTGTTCTCAGTGTTACTAGAGAGGGAACATAATTGCCTTTCAGACATCATCTTAGCCAATTGGCCAATCTACTTCTCAAGGTTATGAATAGAAGCCTTTTGGTTTCAATGTCTTACCGTAGAACTTTGAATAAATTGTCTCTTTAGATCCTCCAAACTTTTTTTTTTCCTACTAAGGTGGTTGAACTGGTGGATGGGGCATAGGCTGGTAAGGTGGTATTTGTTACTTTTGGAATCCTAATGGCGGGAAGTTAGATCTCCGAGCATTCTGATTGCCATAAGAGAGGTTGGGATGGTTCCTTATGCTAGGTTTATAAGTATTACTCTATGGGTTATATTACTGCCTATTTTGATTCCCAAGATAGTATACTTGCTCATACTGCTCGTAGAAGTCCATATTCTCACTAGCATCTCCCACCTGGTATTGTGATCCCTAAGAATTTTTAAGGGTAGAAACTTGGTGATTGAGAGCCTCCATCTTTGCCACCAAAGTAGTCATGAGATCTACTTCATACTTGCTCGCTACATTTTGCTTGCCTCTATCGTTGCCCCACTGATAATTATTTTTAGCTATATCAACAAAAAGTTTCAAGGATTCTTCTAGGGTCTTGGAATTTAATGTACCGTCAGCTGTGGTATCTACCAATTGACAAGTGGTCAAATTAAGTCCATTTAAAAAGGTCTGAACCTGCATTTATGCGGATAGCTGATGGTTATTCTAGAGCTTGGCTATCTTGTAAGGAGGGAAGTAGTTATCTAGAAATTGTTTTACTATATCATCCCATATAGTTAAAGCTCTTAGACCCAATGATTGAAGCCAGTTTTTAGCCTTCCCCATTAGTGAGAAAGAAATAATCTAGTATGCACCACTTCATCCATTATGCCGTTATTCTTGAAGGTCTCATAGATTTCTAAGAGCGTTTGAATGTGGGAATGGGTGTCTTCATCTAATAATCCATCAAATTGACAATATTGTTGCAAATGGTTAAATCACCACACCCTTGATTTCGAAATTGTTAGCCCTAATGGGAGGCTTCACAATAGTCGACCTTGTTCCATCTATGGTTAGCCTTGCATAATCTAGATTGGTCTTAGGTAGATCTTCATCCATGGTCTCTTGTGTTTCCTCTTTAATATTCTCCAATAATCCTATCCTACTCTCTAAAAATTCTTCGGTTGATTCCTCTTCCTTTACTGCTGTCGCGACTTTTATAATAGACGTTTCTCCTTTAATTGATGATTGTCTAGAAGATTCAGCAATTGTATTCTTATGGAGTGTTCTCTCAATCTATGGGTCTAGATCAAGAATGTCAGAAGGGAGTCCTTATCATTTACTACGAAAGCAATAGTCACGAGTTAGAGTATTCAAAAGATAGGGAGAGTAGAAAGAAATAAAAAAAATAAAATAAATGACTAAAGTAGTAGATAATAAGGTTTTTCCTAATATTGTTTTGCTAAATCCCGAGCAATGGCTCCAAAAACTTAATGGGTTGCTTTTCCACTCATATCAAATTATAAATTTATAAACTCAAAGAAATCTAATGACCTAGTTAGCTAAGTGTACCTGTCTAATGTAATATAGATTGCAATGAGTGTCATCCACAAGGATCTTAAAAATAAGTACTAGTATTACCGTTTTTCTACTATCTAGTCTAAATCTTAATGTGTAATTAATAAATTAAATTATTAATTAACTAATCTAATAGCCTTAGATTAATCATAATCTCTTTAATAAATGAATTCAATCACAAAAACATACCCTTCATCTTGATTCACTCTAAACTCTAGCTTTCTTATAATAATGTATTGATTAACACTATGTTTATGCTTTGCACTACAGGAATTTTTAATTAAACTAATTACTCCCTTAAGTTAATTAATTAATAACCTTATATAGAATAGTGGAGACCTCTCCCTCACTATCACCCTATAAGATTTCATTAAGTTCATAATTCTCAAATAAAGATTTAATCTTTATGTAGAAAATTGAAGTCTTCCTATCTCTAGGTAAAACATGCAATCTTTTTATTCATGAAAATCTATCCTATTAGATGAGACCTCTCTCTATCTAATAAGAATCAGACATGCAATCAATTTGCACACATAAATTAATCACACAGCAATTAAAATACATGAATAGATACAAAGGCATAAATTTTTCATTAATCAATAAATAGTTTAATCACATGGTTTAGAGTTTCATAAGATGTAGGGCATATAAATCTACTTCTCCATGGAATTTACAGTAATTACAAAAAATCTAGAGTAATAAGAAATCATAATGAAAAGAATAAACCCTTGTAGATGTTTTTGTGATTTTCGATGATGCTCCAGCAATTCTTCTTTCTTAATTCGTGATTTTGCTCTCCTAGGGTTTTTAAAGTGGCTATAAGAAATAAAAGATCTAGATCCCTAATTTTCATAACAAAGCAAATATTTATAGTATAAGAAATAGGGTAGCATGCATGGCCTAGTGCACACCCATGCTCGGGGTCGTGTACTCTGGAATAAAGTGAAATTCTGGTGTTCAAGGTTCTACATAGCCTCCTGCACGGTTGTGCTCGAGGTTATGCACTCTGGAATTCTTTTATTTTCTTCTCTAGGAAAATTTTTTCCTTTAGCACTACCCTATACACAACTTGTGCAGTGGCTAGGGCACAATTTCACGATGCACTTTGATCACTTTTTGCCCTCCAAAATTGGTGTTAGCATGGCCATACTAAAGGTTGTATACACATGAAAATCACATTTTCTTATGTTTTGTCAATTTCACCTCATTTTCACTCAAACCTTCTTTAAATTACACTCTTTAAACCCTAAATTCAAATATTAAACACTTAAGTGTCTTTTTCTTGATAAATTCACATAAAATTCATACAAAATCATATTCAATAAATACCAGAAATAAGGTTCATTCAACACTTATCAAGTAGGTTTAAAAACTCTTTCTCCAAAAGAGAGCGATAATGATAGTGATGAGGAAGAAGATGAAACCGATAGTGAGTTGGGTTTCTTTCTTTTGAGCAATGTAGATGTAAAGGAAGGTGAAAGAGGATTGTAAGGATTCTAAGGTACAGTCTTTCTCCAGATAATCAATTCCATGCCCTTCTCTCTCCATGCAAAGATTCACTATTCTAACATTGGTCATTTCCACTTACATTACTTCCATTCATAACTATAAATTTTTATATTATTTATATTAAACAATTTGGTGATTTTCTTCTATTTTACAAATCAAGCATCCTTTAAGGCATGCTTGCATAAGAGTTCTTGGTAAATTTGTTCTAGAGGTAAGCTCAAAATTTGGCGTTCTAATTAGTTTTAATATATCTTTGTTTTGCTTATGATGTGGTGCTATATACATACCCTAGTTTGAAGAAAAAAGAAAGAAAACATGATTAAAGTTTGCATATATAAATAAGTTAAAAGTTTCATGTATGGTCCATCTCAACAAATTGCATTATGTGATATATATCTAATTTCACCTTGAATTTAGAAGTATTATTTAATTATACTTGAGCAAATTTTGTAGAATTATTAGTAGTAGTTTCAACTTTATATATCTATTTTCTTTATTGTTCTCTTTTGCCATAAATGAAACCAATCTTGATACTATCTTTTAGGCTTTATTGATTTCAATGAGAAGAAGAATGGTTTTCTTATGAATATAGGGCCTTTTCAAAAATTATTATTAAACATTAGTTTTTTAAGACTACTTTAGCAAATAGGCCAATGAAGGTGCACTCATTGTTTAAAAAAAAAAAGAACTAAAAGCATATTCCTTATGTGCACCTTTATTGTGGACTCTACTAAAAACGCACAAAAACTCCACAAACACACATAAAATGTCCATAAAACACTCCTTTGGCAAACTACTACTACTACAAACCCCTCAATCTCTCAAGTTTATCCATTTTTCACTTAAGAAAAGATAATTTAATCATCCTTTTACTATCATTTACTTAGTCTTACTTCAATTAACCTACATTTACATGGGAAATCCCTATAAACCATAATTGTTACATATGCACATGTAGATATATATGTGCTAAACAATGTAACTATTCATGAAATCAGTCCAAAATGTTACATAATTTCTTATATGTTGTATGTAATGGATATTTTGTGTGTATTGGTTGTTGTTGCACATTAGATAAAGCAAAACATGTGCATAAATTCATGTTACACACCAGGTGTTTGTTAAAATGCCGCAATGAAACACAATGCATGTTTGTTAAGATTGGATTAACTAGTTATATCTTGATATCAATAGGTTAAAGGTAGTTAGATTTGTCAAGTTCCTTATTTACATATTTGGAAATATTTTAAGTGGTAACTAGCGGAGAGAGTACAATAGAGATGTGGTCAAAAAATTGAAAATGAAAAAAAAAATGCCAATTATACTAAATTTCTCCATAGGATATATGAGAGCATTAGTATTGATCCAAGTGTAGTTACAGTGGAGATATTACACAAGCACCTTCATTATCATAATCCCAACGTATCCTACACTCATCCTTCAAGACCTAAATTTAGAACACTTGACACTATAATCCTAACCCATTCCCAACTATGGAGTGAAACCATGGCTTAGTGAGTTTGTTCCTCATCGCTACCATTCATGCAAGGTCATTAAGCATTAATTAACACATCATGTAATCTATTTGCATATGAAATGAATGCATGTGTGATGAGTGCAAGCAACACATCCGTGGAAGTCTGGAACTATGGAAGGTGTAAAGTTATGTCGTCTACATGTTAATTATCCTCCACACTTAACCATATGGCATCACAACCCCCTTCCCCCCCCCCAACCAGGGTTAGATTGTCATGCTTAATCAACGTCAACAAAAAGATAAATTGCCATTAAAGGCTAATCTAGGTGAGTCTCGTGCAGAGGCATTCACCATCAATTAATCAATATTATCGTATATGCCTCAATTAAGGGATAATCATCAATTTAGATAAAATTACCATCAATGGCCTCATAAGCACATAATGAGGTTTTAAATAAAATTACCATTGGCAACCTTGAGCACACATCAAGCTTTTAAAAATGGTAGTTTCTAAGAGCACATGTCAGGGTTTTAAGTAAAATCTTTTATGAAAACATTTCAAGTAATTTTTCAAAAACGTTTCAAAAATACTTGGCAAAGCTTGAACACTCCATGCTCATTTTTGTGTACCTACTAAGTTATAGATATGCAATTGGTATATCTAGTTATTTTGCTCAAGCCTTTAATTTTTTTCCAATTAATAATAACAACTTTTGAGAAACTTTGGTTGAATGCCTTTTCATAATTCATGTTCAAGTATATATATACATAAGGAGAATATCTTTCCAAGCAACTATATCTTACAAACTAGGAAAACAAATCTTCCTCTACCAAAATATACAATACAAAATGTACATGCCATATTTACAAACTAAGTCACGAAACAAATATCTAAATATTCACGATTGTCTTACACGGCTGTGCCTTCTAGCCGTGTAGCAGGCCGTGTATGTTTCTGGTAGCTACCTGACACAATACACGGTCGTGCCTTCTGACCGTGTATCCAGCCGTGTATGTTTCTGGGAGCTACCTGACACAATACACGGTCGTGCCTTCTGACTATGTAGCCGGCCGTGTATGTTTCCGGGAGCTATCTGACACAATACACGACCATGCCTTCTGCCCGTGTATCCGACCATGTATGTTTCTGAGCTACCAAACATTCTTGATTGATATCCCCCCTCAAATTGATGCGGACGGATCAAGAAGCATCAATTTGCCAACAAGAAACTGATGACGCTGCCGAGAAAGAGCCTTAGTAAATATATCAGCCGTTTGAAGATCAGAAGAGATATGAGGAAGAGAAATAACACCATTATCATAAGCTTCTCGAATAGAATGACAGTCCACTTCAATATGTTTCGTACACTCATGAAAGACAGGATTAGCAGTAATCTGAATAGCACTAGTATTATCGACATAAAGAGAGGTAGACCCAAGTTGAGGAAAACCAATCTCAGCCAACAAACCTCAAAGCCAAATGATCTCAAAGTAAGTAGACGACATAGCACGATATTCGGACTCAATAGAAGACTTAGACACACGATCTTGTTTCTTACTCTTCCAAGAAATTAAAGAGGTACCAAGAAACATACACCAACCAGTAATAGAGCGATGTGTATCAGAACAACCAGCCCAATCAGCATCACTATATGTGGTTAAGTGAATAGGAGACTCCGCAGAAAAGAACAAACCACGATGAGAAGTCCCTTTTAAATACCTAACAATACGGCGAACTGCTACTAAATGAAGATGTGTAGGTGCTTGCATAAATTGACTAACTTGTTGTACAGCAAATGAAATATCAGGACATGTAATAGTCAGATAATTGAAACTTCCAACAAGTTGTCGATATAGAGATGGATCAGATAGAAAGTCACCATCATTTCGTTGATATTTAACATTCACTTCCAAAGGAGTATCAACAGAACGTCCCTCTTGGAGACCAGCTAAAGCAATAAGTTCCTCAGTATATTTATGTTGATGAAGAAAAATACCAGCAGAAGAAAAGCGAACCTCAAGACCTAAGAAATAATTTAACGATCCCAAATCCTTCATATGAAAAGAACCTTGAAGACGCTCCTGTAACTGAGACATCAATTGAGTATCAGATCCTGTGATGACAATATCATCAACATAGACTAACAACAAAGCAATTCTCTTGTCAGTCTTGCACAGGAATAATGATGAATCATACTAACTTTGAATAAAAGAGAAGCTAAGAAGAGTATTATAAAACTTCTCAAACCAGGCCCATGGAACCTGTTTTAAACCGTATAGAGACCGTTTGAGCTTACAAACATCATGTGAGGGTGTGGAAAACAATCCTGGAGGAGGAGTCATATAGATATCTTCCTTGAAGTCCCCATGCAAAAATGCATTCTTAACATCCATCTGTCGTAAGAACCATCCTTTAGATGTAGTAATAGATAGAATATGACGGACAGTTGTCATCTTAGCCACAGGTGCAAAGGTCTCTTCATAATCAATTCCATATTCCTATCGATTGCCAAGAGCTACCAACCTTGCCTTATATCTGTCAAGGGAACCATCAGATCAAATCTTAAGAGAATAAACCCATTTACAACCAATGGGTTTAACACCAGTAGGACATGAAACAATATCCCAAGTGTGATTGTCTTGAAGTGCTTGAAGTTCCTCTTGCATGGCTTTTATCCAGCAAGTCTGTTTAGCAGCCTGAGAATAAGAGGTAGGAATTGTAGTATTAGTTACAATTGCAGAATAGCCATATCTATCTGAAGGACAAGTGTGTCGAGTTGATCGTCGAAGAATCATTGAAGCATTTTCAAGAGCAGGGTTGGAAAGGACAAGTTCAGGCTTGAACCGTTTATCAAAATAAGAGTCATCAAAGTGAGGAAGTACAACAGTATCAGATGTCGAAAGATGTTGCTGAAAATAGTATTCATGTTCAAAGAAAATCACATCCCGAGAGATATGCCATTGATTATTAATCAAATCATAACACACAAAACCTTTATGATTAGGACTATAACCCATAAAGCCACATCGAACAGATTGGGTTGACAACTTATGACGTTCATGGGTAGGGAAATGAACAAAACAAACACATCCGAAAGTATGTAGCATATGATAATTAGGATGTTTACCAAACACTCGTTGATAGGGAGAATCAAACTTCAATTGTTGAGATGGTAAGCGATTAATCAGATAAACAACAGTAGATAAAGCTTTGGTCCAAAACTTAGCTAGAACAGAAGATTCTAACAACAATGTGCGCACCACATCTAACAAATGTCGATTTTTCCGTTCGGCAACTCCATTCTGCTGATGTGTATAAGGACATGAGCGTTGTGAAAAAATACCCTTGTTATGAAGAAATGCTTGAAACTCATGAGAAATATATTCACCACCATTATTAGACCGTAAGATTTTAATACAAGTGGAAAACTGAGTTTCAATATATGTCACAAAGGGTTGAAACACAGTAAACACGTCTGCTTTGGAATGCAAAAAATAAATCCATGTAAATCGACTGTAATCGTCAATAAATGTCACAAAATATTTATACAGATCATGTGAAATAATCGGTGCAATTCCCCAAACATCACTATGAATAATGTCAAAACATTTATTGGCACGACTACCCAAAACAAGAAAAGGCAATGTCTTACTTTTGCCCAGTTTACAAGGAGAACAATCAACTAATAAACTCTTATCTATGGAACCGAGAACACCTCTTTGCAACAAATGATTCAAAACAACATTATTTGGATGTCCTAAGCGTCTATGCCAGATGCCAGCCTTATTTTCAATAACTGAAGAAGCTAATGACAAAGTCCGAGGAACGGTAAATTGTAATGGAAATAACCTGCCCACTTTAGGCCCCTTAGCTATCACCTTCCCCGACACTTGATCCTACACAGTACAACCATCATGAGAAAAGTGGACATCACAGTTATTATCCACCATTTGCCCAACAGAAAGTAAGTTAGTAGATAATTTAGGAGAAACCAAGGCATGTCGAAAGGAAAAGCTAATATCACCAACTGTCGTAATAGGAATATTATTTCCATCAGCAACCTGAATGTGTTAAGTACCAGTATATGGATGTTGATTATACAATAAATCAGATGTGCCAGCCGTATGATTTGTGGCACCGGAATCAACAAACTAAGGAACAGAATTAGTAGTCTTACCTTTCCCTTGAAGACCAAGAGCAAAGAAGGTAGAGAGAATCATCTGTTGAACCATATCTGGTGTGAGAACAGATTGATTATTACCAGCAATTGTGGATGTCGAACTAAGATTGCAAAAGTCGGATACCGCAGCATGAAAAGCTTGTGGCCTTCTGTTTTGAGGCCTTGTAGGACACTCCTTAATAATATGTCCTTTTTGCTTGCAATAATTACAGAACTTCTTACTATAATGACGGGCAATATGACCAAATTCTTTGCAGCTGTAACACTGCATTGTTCCATTTCCTCGGGTTTGAGCAGCATATGCAACATTAACTATTCCAGATGATCCACCAGGTTGCACCAATAGCGGCTTGTGTCGCCAATCTTTGTTCCTCGCGCAGCAATTCACCAAAACATACATCCAAATAAGGAACCGGATCTCTATTTAGCAACCCAGCCCGAGCGGTTTCAAATTCAGGTATGAGCTTCATCAAAAACTGATCACGATGACTCACTTCATGAACAGCCTGAAGACTAGCCAAACTCTCCTTTGACACCTTAGCATAGATAATACCAGAATATTCGCTCCATAAATTAAGGAAGCTAGAATAATATTGTTCAATTAAGAGATTACCTTGACTATAATTACTCATATCAAGTTCCAATTGAAACTGTCTTACAGTATTATCTTGATTGTAGATGCGCTTCAAGTATTCCCACATTTCTTTTGCTGTGCCAAAGGATCGTAAATTGTTCACCATATGAACCTCAATAGATCCCAAAATCCAAGAAACAATCCGAGCATCCTTTGCCTCCCATTGACCACGATCTTTCGACTCTGTAGGAGCTGGAGAAGACCCGTCAATATGACCCCAAAGCTCCTTCCCTTTCAAAAACATCTTGAACTGAAATTCCCATGCAGCATAATTCTTCCCCGTAAATCTAATAGCTAAGAGTTCATGTGTTTTCTCAGGAGACATTCTAAACAGAATTGTCACTCACAACTTGATTATCAAAAAAAATTGTTGATTGGAATTAATCAACCTAAAGCCAAAGGAAAACCAAGAACAAACCAGCAATTCCAAGACTAAAAAAAGAACTATGGATTCAACACAATACTCAGTTGTGTGGCTCTGATACCAAAACAACTTTTGAGAAACTTTAGCTGAATGCCTTTTCATAATTCATGTTCAAGTATATATATACATCAAGAGAATATCTTTCCAAGCAACTATATCTTACAAACTGAGAAAACAAATCTTCCTCTACCAAAATATACAATACAAAATATGCATGCCATATTTACAAACTAAGTCACAAAACAAATATCTAAATATTCACAGTCGTCTTACACGGCCGTGCCTTCTAGCCGTGTAGCGGGCCGTGTATGTTTCTGGTAACTACCTGACACAATACACGGTCGTGCCTTCTAACCGTGTATTCGACCGTGTATGTTTCTGGGAGCTACCTGACACAATACACGGCCGTGCCTTCTGACTGTGTAGCTGGCCGTGTATGTTTCTGGAAGCTATCTGACACAATACACGGCCGTGCCTTCTACCCGTGTATCCAGCCGTGTATGTTTCTAAGCTACTAGACATTCTTGATTGATAAATAGGACGATCACACCAATAATGGTGTATAAGGTAAATGGTCATTCAATCAGATAACCAAAAGAAATCATCAAAACAACACATAATTATCATACAGTAAGAAAATAGTAGATGATTAGAACTCCCTTACCTAAATATAATTACTCACTTTACAAGTCATTGGAATTTCTTGAACTTGACAAATGAGTTACCTAAAGAGATAATAGGATTCATATAAGTATTTAGAAGGCCTAAAGATAAATTCCTATCACAATTTGTTTAATACCCAGTTATAATCCAATTTTTAATATTTTAGCTTTTTCTTTTTGATTTTTTTTTTAAGTTTTGACCTAAACAATTTTCTATGTGTTTTGAAGTTGACGACTTGTATTTTAATTTAAAGTTGAAATCTTAAGCATCTTAGTGTGTGATCTATCTTAGCTAGGCCAACGTGTCATGATATCTGATCTAAAATTTTGTACTAAAGTGTAGTTTAAGCCTTGTCCAACTATATTTTAAGCCTTATTCTAGTCATTTTAAATATGCACCTAGATTATATTTCTTAGAAAATCACTTAAGAATGTGGAATAATAGGATTTGTATGGATAGGGCTAAATGATCTAAATAACCTCACATCTTCTTCAGTTTTCAATTCGTTCGATTTTGGACCACTTACTTTTGTTATCAATTCTAATTATCTTTTTTTTTTTTTTTTTCAAACGTTAACTCAAATAGTTTAGATTAACATGAGAGACTTTTGTTTTTAGTGACGAAACCTCTACACTATTCTCCGCAATACCCTCTCCAGTACCTTTTATACTACCTTCTATTTAATCTAGTTTAACTTTTAACTTCTCCAAGACAAGTTTCTATTTCCCCGTTTTAGTTTCCATCATTTTAAATAGTTTAGCCTCAATGCTAAAACACTCATGATGATTTTTATTTTACAGTTTAACTTCTTATCTTTTTCTAAATATCATACATGTATAATTTAATCATTATTTGTTGATCTTGACTCCAGTCATCTTGGACATACTATCCCTATGGTCATGGCACTCAAAAGGAGTTCTCCAGCACATCCCTCTTTCTTGTTTTTGATTAATTCATTATTGCAATAATTCTAATATTACGTAATTATAAGTTCAATCCCTAAATGATTAGAATCACACCTACCTTTCCCATCAGGTGCTAGCAACTCAACTTTGGAAATGCGTTTTCTTGATAATTCAAACTCGACTATCAATAGTACATATAACAATATTTATATATATATATCTTTTTACTTAAAAACATTATAATATAATATGATTTACGAATTAAGGAAATATTCTATCTTTATAATTTTTACCAATTGCTTTTTTATTGATGATATTAGTTTGCCAAGATAAATTATTTTACTCCCAATAGTATTTCTTTCCATAAAAATAAAAAAGGAAAAAAAATCCTCTTCTTATCTTTTGTAATTAATTTTTTTTCTTGAAATTTTTTCTCTTTTTTGCTCTTTTCTTTTCTTTTTATTTCCCATCAATTATTATTATTTTCTTTTAAAAATAGTTCTCCCAAAACTTCACATTTTCAGTAGGACGTTTTTCGGTTATTGCAGAATTTTAAGACCAACATTACATTTCCCAATGGATATATTAGGGAAGCAATCAAATCTTCATTTGTTCTACCTAAGTTAGCAACTCAAAGTGGTAGGAAATTAGTTCAAAAACGTTCGACACACTTACGGTGGCGGTGGAAGTCCACCTTCTCCTTTACGACAGTTTTGAGGAAGTTACTCGATGGCCCTGTGCAACACACCGCTGTGTCTAAACAACCCTTTTGACGACTGAATAAAAGTCGGAGTTAGTTCACATTTGGATCAGGTTTGAAAGTACTGGATTAGACTTCGTAACTTACCGAGGACAGCGTTGAATGCTCGTGGCCCGTAATGCTTCGGAGCGTAACGTTAGAAGATGGACCGCTTCTGCTCTGTCTTTGTGGTTTCAGAATAGGGCAAAATTAAATAAGAACTATAGTAAAGGATGTCAAGAAATTCATCACAAGTAATGATAAAGGATCAAAACTTTTTTTTTTAATCAAACCTATTGTTGAATTTGCCAAAGAATCACATGTATTCGGAATTTTCAGATTGTAGATTCCAATGCCTTGTGATGAACAATTGACCCAATTCAATCTCCAAAAACCTGCATTCCTTTAACATTATTTTAAAAGCCACTACAATTGCAATTAACAATCCCTGCAAATCTTTGATATTGTTGGAGATGATGATGAAACTTGGCTGTTGAATCTTGTAATCAAGGCAAATGAAGAAAAAATAAATACTAGAATATAAATTAATCAATAAAAGGAAAGATTATTGTCAATAAATTTTATAATAACCTCACAATATCGAAGAATGAAACGGAATCACTTTAATCTTGAAGAAAATAATTCAGTTTAATAATATGCTATCAATTTGGGTTAAAAGCCTAATAAAAAATACTATTTATATAAAGAAAATGATAAATATAGACTCTACGATTTAAAGACAATCTAACGGCTAATAAGTAGCTATAAATGAAACTAAAATATTTTCATAAAACAAAAGATAATAATATAACTAAATTTAATAATCTAAATAAAATAACTAAATATAAAAATCTTTATGCCATATGAATCGATAACGCTAACACACTATAGGAATTTCAATGTTAGATGATGTTTAATAAATATTGCTAAACATGAAATAAACATCGTAAAAAAGATTTAGCTACATTTAATAACCATTGCTAATAAACATTGCTAAAGGTCCGTTGCAAAAAATATCTGCCACATTTATTTCATAAACATCGCTAAAGGTGGAAACATAGCTAAATGTGTTATATTGGGCGATATTTAAATGTTGCTAAAAATAGATTATACGCGACGTTTAAACGTTGTAAAATGACAATTAAAAATTTAAAGGCAAAAAAAAAGTACAGTAAATCAGTACTATAGGCGACGTTTAAACATAGTAAAAAACTACCAAAACATTACTAATGGTAATAGGATCCCCGACGTTTAAACGTAGTAGTAGCACAATTAAATAATTATTGGACATAAAGAGCGCGGCAAATGAGTAATATTGGCAATGTTTAAATGTGGAAAAGACTACCATTAGCAACGTTCAGACATAACTAACATTATGATAAGCCATGTTTAAACGTAGTTAAACCATAATTTTGCCATATTAGCAATGTTTAAATGTAGTAATTGTAATGGGCATTGATTTCAACCTGTATTCACAATCTTCATATCAGCCAAAATGCACCAATTTAGTTATACACAATTATATATACCCTACAAATTTCTTTTCCACATATTCAAACAAACTCCATAAACATAATGCTTTCACATCAAGAAAACTTGCGAGGATAATTTTAACCAAACAAATCCACATAAGATGAAAAAATATCAAACTTCAATAGGTTTAACCTTAAACATTACATGAACTCGTCTAACATCCTATTTCTCGCATCAGTCCTCATCCTCATCTTCGCTATCACATTTTTCTTCACTACTTGATATATCATCACTAGTAGATGTACTTGGTGAATGAACAAGGTCTTCTACATTTTTTGTTCCTGTCACAAAATATACAACCTTTAAACAACACATGTATACAATTATATCTTTTTTTTTTAATTAACAGAGAGAGAGAGGGGGGGACAATATACTATCACATTTTTATGATTATTTACCTAAAGTACTTGGAAAATTCCCAGCAAGCCATGCTACTACTTGAGAAAGCTCAGATAGCTGTAAGACATTTACAAAGTACTCACATATTCATCCTTAACATACAAACAAAACATCATTATTCTACAATATTGGCCCAAAGGAATTATAACCATGCAGATTCTTCAATATTCTAGAATATTGTTCCTTAACACCTATATGACAACACATATTGCACGTACAATGACAACATTACTTCCTACATCATCAAAACCCACAACATTCCTACTCTATACGTAAAAGCAATATACATGCATTTACAACATAGCACATATACCTTTAACTCGAAAGTATAAGTTTAAACTAACCTCTTGAGCTTGGGCAATACGTAGATCCCTTTCTCCTTGAAAAATCGACAACAGTTGTTGACGTTGGTCATTAAACTTTCCTTCTAGTTGTTCACATTTATGTTTTTCCTCTTCAAGCTTTCCCTGTGTCTCTTGCAGCACTGCTTCCATCTTTTCCATATAAATTCGTGAATGTGTACCTTTCCCAATGGCCGGTGGTCTATATCCTCTACTAGGATGATAATCAATTCACGCGTTTGCACCCATAAATTCATCAACTATCTCCTCCGCAATCTTAGGATTGTCTGAGGATTGAGATTCTTGATACATCTTGACCATATCTTCCTAAAGTAACGATGACAACAATATACAATGCAAACATAATAAAAATGTATATACAAACATAAACCATAGTTGAAGTAATTATTTGTAAATTAACCCATCAACTTACATAATCCTGGCTAGCCTGTTGGGAAATCCAATCGCCACTACCATCAGACCTTGGCTAATTGTATCGAGTGACCTTAAAGAACTTAATTAGATCTGATGGTTCGTGATTCCTCTCAATCTAATCACGCAATATACATAAAGTTAAGGACTTCATCAATTTAAGTGTTACAAAATTAAATAAAATGAAATACTCACATATTCATTCCTCTTACTCTCAAATGATCTATATCCCGACCTATGTAAATATTTTACTTTTCTACATGCAGCCTTCCCACTCATTGCCCTAGTCTTTTATTTATCAAGACATCATCAAGTTAATGACATCATTTAGTCAAAACCTTAAGAAAACATGACTAAAGTATTATTGCCTTTGTAGATGGATCTCCTGATTGTAGAATCTCCTTCTCTTCTACAATCTCTCTCCTCTATTCATCTGTTTTCTTTTTCCAATCATCATCACTTGAACCCTTGGGTCGGATTGCATCACCAATATTTATCCGTGAACTTTTAGTTTTACTTCGATGATTTCTATGGATATTTCCCATCCATCGATTAGCAACATGAAACTTTTCAGGATTTTTTGTGATGTCATCAATATTTAGACGATTCTACAAAAAAAAAAGGGCTAAGGATGTAATATACATGTTAGATACACCATGCAATAGGTTATGATAACAAGGACAATGACAATTTGACATATTCACTTTTTATTGAGAAAATAATTGATATAAAGACAATCCAAATTAGTTGTTACTTTCATGACAATCATGGCTCTTCAGATCGGAAAGCTTCAAGTTTGAATTATTGACACATTGACCAATATGCGATGCATAACCATCGAGTAATCTAACTCCCCTTATAAACTGACAAAATGATCTCCTCTCGCTAGTGCTTAATGAATAACTAGCACATGGCATGGAATACTTACCATCGGGCCGCTTTAACAAATGTAAGTCCTTCCTAATGCCAAGGTCCTCTAGATCAAGCCAAGCCTTGTAGGTGTCTTTTGTTTTACCCTCAACCCCAAGAATTGTATTAAGAACATTCTCACAAATATTCTTCTCAATATGCATAACATCTAAATTATGCCTAAGCATCAACTTTGACCAATATGGCAACTGAAAGAATATTGACCTTTCTGTCCAATTAAACCCATCAACGTAATGGATTCTTTTCACTTTGTCGAGATGCTTTCCCATAGGCACATTTGTTACAGATTATAACTGGTGAAGAATATCATTACTGCTATATTATTCAGGGGCTTCACGATAATCATGCGTTCCATCGAATTTTAAGCTGTGTCTCCACTGATGGTCATTTGGTAACCACATTCTATGACTAACACACCTAATCTTGCTGTTAAGCCCTATTGATGGTGTTTGGTCTTTGCATACTGGACAATCATTGTAGCCTTTTGTACTCCACCCAAACAAGTTCCATAGGTAGGAAAGTCATTGATGGTCCACAACAAAGTGGCATGCATTTTGAAAGAAGACTTCGAATATGCATCATATGTCCACAATCCATTAACCCAAAGATCATTAAGTTCATCGATTAGAGGCTATAAGTTGACATCAATCTCCTTCCCCGGTGCTTTAGGCCTTAGGATTAACAATGACATCATCAAGAACTCTTTCTCCATACACATCTAAGGTGGCAAGTTATATGTAAGTAGAACCACAAGCCATATGTTGTATGATTGGCTCATAGATCCAAAGGGATTGAACCCGTCACTGGCTAGTCCTAACCTGACATTGCGAGAGTCCTTGGAAAACTCAGGGAATTCAATGTCAAAATTGACCCAAAATAGCCCATCTGTAGGATGACCCATACAATACTCTTATTTTTTATATTCCTCTTTATGCCAACGCATTTTTTGAGTGACTTTAGCATTCATGAAAAGGCATTGCAACCTTAGTTTCACAGGAAAGTAACGTAAAACCTTTTGAGGAATACCCTTCCTAGATCCACCACACACCTTATACCTTGAGGTACCACATATGGGGCATTGTGTGAGGTGCTTGTTACTACCCCAAAACAAACAATAGTCACATTTGCATGCATGAATGTAATGGCAACCTATGCTTAATCCCCGTAAGTACTTGTTTGCATGATAGTATAACTTAGGAAGTGACTCTCCATTAAGGATCACATCATGAAGAAGTTGGAGAAGCATATCAAAAGACTTATTACTCCACTTGTTGTATACTTTTAAGTGAAGTAGCTTCACGATAAATAAGAATTTTGATAACTTACACCCTGAATAAAGCTCTTGTTGCGAGTCAACTCTTAGCCCATCAACAAAATTGGGTGGGAAATCAAATCCATCCGTAGGAGTTGGACCTTTAGCTTGATTGTTAATAAATGCCTTTAAATCTTCTAGCATCTCATCAAGTCCGTCTATGTCGCCATCATTTTCTTCATTGAACCCCTCGCTTCTGTATGTTCTAAAATCATATTCTTCATGACGAATCCTACCTCGAGTTCTCCTTAGCAATTCAATGGTCGGCTCCTCACCATGTTATATCCAATAACGGTAAGTTACATCTATCCCATCAACAAGCAAGTGTGCTCTTATTACATTCATAGTGTGCGTGGACACGTTTAAGCATTTCCTACATGGAAAACTTAACAACTTGTCCATTCCATACTTCACAATTAAAGCTGCATCTTGTATTTTCTTTTTATTAATAAAAATTATTTCAGACGAAAATCAATTTTAGAAACTGCTACCTTCACTATGTTTTACGTGAATTTTGCAATAAGTTTGTGGATTATGCTAAACTAATGGATAAAATCCTCTCATTTCCATTATTCACAGCAGCAACAATCTTAGGATTAAGGCAAGAAAAGTTTTATCAGGCATTCTTTAATCTTTAAGTGTCCTAGAACCTAAAGAGGACACTAAAACGCTAAACTTCAAGTACATAAAGAATTAAGCATGCCAGCTATGAGACTAAACTCCAAACTTCTGCATGAAAACATTTCAAATACAGTCGCTGCTATTTCCATAGTATCAACTCATTCCACCATTCTCTACTCAGCTTTCCTATATCAACCACTTAAATCTTAGTTAGTGAAGGGGGTAACTCAATGAAATCAAAGATAGAGATCAAAAGGTTGCCTGAATTCTAGCTTTCAAAGACCACGAAAATTCAACATTGACGTAAAAGAAAAATGACTTGCACAGGTATGTCTAAAAAATTCAATAGAAAAAAAAATTACGAAACCAATCACAACTATTTTGATGATCGGAATGCCTTAATTGAAACAAAACAGAGCAGCATTACAACAAATTGATGATTCAATTTTGTTCAAACCGATTTACCCGGTAAATAAGATGATTTACCAAAAAAAATTTCTTAAAACCCTAATTTTAGATAATGTTATGGAACAAAATTCTCACCTTGATACAAATAGAAGCCTACGGTTAGAAGATGATGATTCCTCGCAGGTGATGATGAACGGTTTCGAAGCAAATTCCGTCGTTCCTCAAGCTGCTCCAGTTGTTGATCCGATCAGAGAAGACAAAGGTTACACAAGAGAAAATGTGTTTAGGGTGTAAATGGTAAGGTTGGGAACAATGGCTAGGTGTATTGTTTTTCTACTACAAACCTTTGAGCATAGTTTTTTTGTTTTTTTTCATTTAAAAAGTCCTAAAATCTAAAAATAATAATTATTAAAAAGAAAAACCAAAAATGTGTTTTAATGTTTTTCTTTAATGAATAAAAAGTTACAGAAAAAAAAAAGTCTTACAATAAATAATTTATTAGTGAATTAGAATTTATACCTTAAACTTTAGTCATAAACGTCGCTAATAATATATTTTGTGCAACGTTTAACAAACGTGACTAAGATACATTGGAATTGGCAACATTTGTAAAATATACAAACGTCACCAAATGCAAAAATTCCCATAGTGACATAAGCTTCTATGCATATGTATTCGTGATCCCCATCATCTTTCCCTGGCTTGGGAAGATGCACCTCCAATAAATTAAAATTGATATATTGCTCACAGAGATCTCAATTAATTCTCTAAAGCTCTAACTCAGTAATCCATGTAGCATATGAAAGTGGACAATCTACATATTTGACAAGAAAATATCTACCATCACTAATAATCCGATCATCAATAATATCTTCTATCTCTTCTTTCTTTCCTTTCAATGGTGGAACATGTGGAACTCGTGGAATCGAAAAAGTAAGAAATAATGACATTAGCTCAATTAATGAATTTGTAATCTTGATTGGCTCATGGTAAGGTAAGAGAACTTTAACATTAAAAATATTAATAATACATGTATCTAGTGGCAACTCCAAAACATAAGTATTTGCACCGATCTTCTTCAAAACCTTGAAAGGTCCCATGCGTCTAACATGTAATTTCTTGTAAGAACTTCATAGAAATGTCTTTAGCCTAATCTAAGCAATCACCAAATCTCCTCTTTAAATTCCAAATACCTACAATGAACATTTGCAATAGACTTATATAATTCATTGCTTAAGTTAATTTTCTTTCTAATTTCTGCATGTAGGTCACGAATATGGGTGGCAAATGATTTAGTAGGTTCGGAAGGTCTAGATTTTTATGGGAGTGGGATAAGATCAATGGGGCATCTAAGTTAATAGCCTAATATAACTTCAAAGGGACTCAATCCATTGGATCTATTTACTAAACTATTATAAGCAAATTCTGCTATAGGAAAGATGCGATCCCAAGTAGAGACATGGTAACCAACCAAACACCTTAGCAAATCACCTAAACTCCCATTAATTAATTCAGTTTTACAGCTAGTCTAGGGGTGAAAGCTAGAAGAAAATTGTAACTTGGTACCTAAAATTTTCCATAATGTCTTCTAAAAGTAACAAACAAATTTAGCATCCCTATCTAACACTATGGTTTTAGGTAACCCATGCAATCTAACAACCTCACAAAAGAACAATTTGGCTATATGAGAAGCATCTACAATTTTGTTACATGATATAAAATGTGCCATCTTAGAAAAACGGTCTACTGCCACAAAGATTGAATCATGTTTCCTAAGAGTCACAGGTAAACCTAATATAAAGTCCATGCTAATGTCTTACTAAGGTGAATGTGGAATAGGCAAAGGTGTATAAAGACGTGTATTTTGCTTCCTATGCTTACAGAGATGACAAGTACAACACTGCCTCATAACCCTAGCCACATCTGTCTTAATGCTAAGCCAATAAAATCTATCATCAACCATGGCTATGGTTTTATCTCTCCCAAAGTGACTAGCAACACCTCTAACATGTAATTCCAAAAAAAAAATCCCTCAAAGAAGTTTTTGGAACACATAATCTATCACCTCTAAATAAGCAACCATCCTTAAGGACATAATCAACATAAAGTTCTAACTAACTATCAAACAACGATGCATAGATCTCCCTTAAATCAGGACAAGTTGCATATTGCTCTCTTATCTTTTCAAAACCAACAACCTCAACAATTAAAGTACTTACCAGTAAGTGCACGCGACTTAGAGCATCAGCAGGTTTATCCTCCGCTCCAACTTTATGTTTCAAGACAAATGAGTACTCCTACAAAATTTAAATCCATTTGCCATGTCTAGCTCCAAGTTTCTTTTGTGAATTGAGATACTTAAGAGCCCGATGATCACTATACAACACAAATTCATTAAGCAACAAATAATGTCTCCAATGTTTTAAAGCTTACACCGCCGCATAAAATTTTTTATCATAGGTTAAGTACCTTTGTTTGGCTTCATTCAGTTTCTCACTAAAGAAAGCTATAAGTGTCCCTCTTGACTAAGTGTTCCACCTATTCTTATGCTAGATGCATCACAAGCAACGTTAAACACTTTAGAGAAATTAGGTAACCTAAGCACAGGTGCTTTAATCATCCTCCTCTTGATCTATATGAATACTTTAGATACACTTTTAGTCTAACTAAATTCCCCCTTTTTTAATGCAGTTTGTAATTGGGGCCATAATAGTATTAAAGCCTCTAATGAATCTCCTATAAAAAGTGGCAAGACCATGGAAAGTCCTAACATCATAAAGGCTCTTTGATTCGAGCCACTCAACTATTGCCTTAATTTTCTCAAGGTCTACTCTTAATCCTTCTATTGACACAACAAAACTGAGGAAAATTACCTAAGTTGTCAAAAAGGCACACTTTTTCAAGTTCACCTAAAGTTTCTCGTGCCTAAGTGTCTTAAATAATTTTCTTTGGTGCAATGGATGCTCTTCTTAGGTGTGATTATAAACTAAGATATCATCAAAATACATTATAAGCAACTTTCCTATGAATAGTCTTAACACTTATGTCATCACTCTCATGAAAGTTGATGGCGCATTAGTTAACCCAAATGGCATAACTATCTTGTTATTTTCCTTGGTGTAGGATCTAGTTATAGGTCTAGACACCAATAATTCTTTCCTAGAAGCTATGATGAACAACTGGAGGCGGACTCCCTTTCAATAGAGCCCCCTCTTAGATTATTTTTCCAAAATAAAACTTGATCTTTTTTGAATAATAAGTCCCTCTTTATAGGTAACACCAAAATAGGAAAGTAAATCCTTAGTCTAGGATATGTAAATATAGTAACTAAAATAAGAAAGGGAATAAAATAAAAGAGCTATCACAGTTATGCTCCCTTAAGTATTATTGATTTCTTTCTATTATATTGCCTTCCAAGAAAGGCATCCGTATCATTACTCCCCCTCTCACCCTCGAGGTTGTCCTCAAGCTCAAAGTCTAGATAAGATGCCTGGAAGTTTGCAAAAGTCTCCCAAGTGGCATCTTCTGGAGCACCGCCTATCCAGTGGACTAAGAGCTCTCTGGTGCCTCTGTTAAGTCTACTGTGAAGAATAGCTTGAGGTGTTAGTAAAGCCTTGCCTTCGCATAGTGGTGGTAAATTGCCCCTAGTCACTGGTGGAGGTCCTTGAAATGCCTTGAGGAGAGACATGTGAAACACGTCATGTATGCAACTATCCGCTGGAAGTTCAAGCTTGTAAGAAACATGGCCAACTTTAGCTAATATGCGAAAAGGTCCAAAGTACTTCGAAAGAAGTTTATGATGTTTCTGATGTGCTATGGATAATTGGCGGTATGGTTGAAGCCATAACCATACCCATTCCCTAATGTCAAAACTCAACTCTCTATGCCGAGAATCATATGTGGTCTTCATCCTCTATTGAGCTTGTAATAGCTTCTCGTGAGCAGCTTGCAGTATGGTATCTCTGTCTTGAAGGAGTTGATCTACTACTTCAACTTGTGTAGACCCGCTAGTATACGAAAGAAGCCGAGGAGTTTCTCGGCCATAGACCAGTTGGAAAGGAGTGGTGCCAAGAGCAGTATGGTAAGAGGTGTTGTAGCAGTATTCAACATAAGGAATTCAATCAACCCATTATTTCAAGTGATCGCCCGTGAGGCACCTTAAGTACATTTCAATAGTATGATTCACCACCTCCATTTAACCATTAGATTGAGGATGGTAAGTGGAAGAGAAAGCCAATTAGATCCACTCAAGCAAAATAATTCCTTCCAAAACATACTAAGGAAAACCTTGTCCCTATCCAAGACTATGAATTCTGGTAAGCCATGAAGTTTAAACACTTCGATAAAGAAGATAGTGGCGATAAAGATGGCTATGAATAGATGAGCTAAGGGTAGAAAATGGGCATACTTAGAAAGTCAATCTACCACAACCATGAGAACTGATTTACCTCGAACCTTAGGCAATCTTTCCACAAAATCCATTGAAATATCAAACCGCACTTTTTGTGGTATTAGAAGAGGTTGAAGTAAGCTGGCCAGTTGTCGGGTTTGCCATTTGTGGCGTTGGCATATCACACAATTCTGAATAAATTCAAGGACAACACATTTCATACCTTTCCAATAAAAATCTTGGCGAATGCGGTGTAATGTCTTCTATCCCCCTTCATAAGTCGTGTCATGGATAGCTGAAATAATCGTGGAAACAAGTGGAGAAGTAGCCAAAAGATATACCTTCCCTTTAAAAAATATTAGCCCATCCTGGATACCCCAATCCGTTCCCAACTCACCTTGTTTAATTCGTTGTTGTAGTAGTAATAATTCTTGGGATGCTGTAATTTCCCGCTTGACAGCCTCAAATATTTCAGCGTGCAGGAAGGAGATGGCCATGATGTGTGCAGAATTTGAATCTTCATCACGTTGAGATAATGCATTGGCAACCTTGTTCATTTTTCCAGCTTTAAATTCTACCCAAAAATCAAACCCCATCAATTTACGTAGCCAATGCTGTTGCGGGGATGTTGTGAGGCACTGTTCGAGCAAGTATTTAAGGCTGAAATGATCTGTGCAAATGATAAAGGGCCTACGCCATAAGTATGGGTGCCAATGAGACATTGCTTTAGCCAATCCTATCATTTCCCATTTATAGGCAGCCAATTTAAGGTGCTGGTTAATAAGTTTACAATTGAAAAAAGCAATGGGGTGATTGTGCTGTTGTAAGACAGCTCCAATCCCGCAGCCAAAAGCATCACATTCTACCACAAACTCTTCCTCAAAATAAGGTAGCTACAAAATAGGGGCAGTTGAAAGCGATGTCTTTAATTTATTGAAGGCATCATCAGTTTCTTTACTCTAGTGAAAGACATTTTTCTTTAAGAGACTAGTTAAAGGTGTTACCATTTGCCCATAATCATTGATGAATTTTCGATAGTAACCTGCTAATCCAAGAAAACCCCGTAAAGCCTTGGTAGATTATGGAGTTAGCCACTCAATGATGGCTTTAATTTTTGTTTTATCTACTTCTACACCAGCACCATGAATGATATGCCCCAGATAGGTTATATGTGGCTCACCAAAGTAACACTTGGGCTTCTTTAAAAATAAGATATTAGTGCGCGATAGATCAAAAACTACCCTCACATGTTGCATGTGCTCCACCCACGTTTTGCTATAAACTAATATATCATCAAAGAAAACTAAGACAAACTTACACAAATGAGGCCGAAAGACTTCATTCATCAAGCTCTGAAAGTTTGAAGGAGCATTTGTAAGCCCAAAAGGCATACCCAAAAATTCAAAGTGCCCATGGTGAGTTCTAAAAGCTGTCTTCTCCACACCTGCTGGTGCCATCCTAACTTGGTGGTAGCCGGATCATAGGTCTAATTTGGTAAAATGTTGAGCCCCATGCAGTTTATCCAACAATTCATCCACCACCGATATTGGAAATTTATCCTTGATGGTGCATGCATTGAGCTCTCAATAATCTACACAGAAACGCCATGAACCATCATGCTTCTTTACTAATAGTACCAAATAAGGAAATGGAGATCTACTCGGTCGAATGGTTCCTTGCTGTAGAATTTATGTACACTGTCTCTCAATTTCATCTTTTTAGAGATGTGGGTATCTATAAGGTCTAACCACCACTAGTCCTATGCCAGGCACAAAAGGTATACGATGATCACACTCACGATTAGGAGGTAAACTTGAAGGCTCCATGAACAAATCTGCAAACTCCACTAATAGATTTTGCAAAATAATAGTGGCTTGATTGTATGTTTGCATCAAGTTAAGTCGTAGATCTACCTCTGGTTTTTTACCTTGCCACAAGACCTTCTTTCCTCCTAAAACGAATTTCATAGTTAATGAACTAAAATGCCACAAGATAGGTCCAAGAGTACACAACCATTTAACCACTAGAACCACATCAAATCCTTCCAACGAAATAGTATAAAAATCCATATGGAAGGTATCCTTTCCCACCTGAAGTGAGGCTGACTTGCATATGCCCATGCTAGGTACTCATTCCCCATTTGCCACACATAAGTTCAGTCCTAGTCTTTTCCATACCTCTAGTCCCAAGCTTGAGATTAGACCTTCACGCAAGAAGTTATGTGTACTTCCAAAGTCCACCAACACTGACACAACTGCTCCCGACATTTTCGCCAATAATTGCATGGTAAGAAAATTCTGTGTTCCATTGATTGCATTCAAAGAAATCTCCATATCATCTCCCTTGTCTTCATTCGAATCATTATTGGAATTAAAAACCTCCATCCAGAACAACCTTTTACATTTGTGTCCGGATGTATAAGATTCATCACAGTTATAGCACAATCCTTTGGCTCTCCTCTCCAACATTTCCGTACGTGTTAATCTCTTAATAAGCGTTGGTGAAGATGCTACTCTATTGTTGTTTCCCACCGGTTTTTTTGTTTGTGTTCTACCTTTGACAAAACTCTTAGTAGCGGAAATAGTCGATTCCTTATTGTTGAATTTGTATGTCGACCAGTTGATGTTGCTCCTCGTGGTTAAGGATCCTTGGGACACCACGTGTTTACGCTCTAAGGTTCTAGCCATATTCATGGCAATTCCAAGATTACCTGGCTATTGCAATTCAATATCAATTCATAGTTCTTCCTTCAACCCCGCTGTAAAAAGATCCACTTGTTTTCGTGATCTTAGGTCAGACGTTCCAGCTAATAATGTTTGGAATTAGCATTGATATTCTTCCACCGATCCACTTTGTTTGAAGTTGGCTAGCTCTCCTAAAGGATTATTACTCATCGGTGATCCAAACCTCACATGACAATGTTCTTTGAACCGTTCCCATGTCATATCCATCTCTTCTTGCTCCACTTGATCAAAACATTACTATGCCTCACCCAGCAAATGGAATGCAGCTAATCCTATTTTATCATCCTCAATTGTTCTTTTATTAGCAAAGAACTTCTTGCATCTCTTTAGCTACCCTAAAGGATCATCAGTGGCATCATACGTCGAGAATTCCATCTTAAAGTACCTCGGTACCATAGCGTGTGGCTCTGATACCAAGATGTTATGTTCCTTGACGTAGGATCTAGTTATAGGTCTAGACACCACTAATTCTTTCCTAGAAGCTATGATGAACAACTAGAGGCAGACTCTCTTTCAATGGAGCCCCCTCTTAGATTATTTTTCCAGAATAAAACTTGATCTTTATTGAATAATAAGTCCCTCTTTATAGGTAACACCAAAAAAGGAAAGTAAATCTTTAGTCTAGGATATATAAATATAGTAACTAAAATAAGAAAGGGAACAAAATAAAAGAGCTATCACAGTTATCCTCCCTTAAGTATTATTGATTTCTTTTTATTATATTGCCTTCCAAGAAAGGCATCTGTATCATATCTACTCATATAAACCCTCTTTTGTCTTAAAGGTTGTTTTCTACTCATCCCCTAGTCTTATTCTAATCTAGTGATATCCACTTCTAAGGTCAATCTTGAAAAACCACATAGACCCTAAAAGTAAATCTAACATGTCATCTAATCTAAGGATTGGAAACCTATACTTAATAGTGATCTTGTTGATTGTCCATAAGTCTACACACATCCACCAACTTTCATCTTTCTTAGTAGTAAGGACTATAAGCATAACACATGGACTAAGGCTCTCCCTAATAAAACCTTTCTACAGCAAACCATCTACTTGCCTTTTTAACTCAACATGATCTTTGGGATTCATTCTATAATGGGGTAGGTTAAGCAAAGCTAGTCTAAGAACTAAATCTATAGTGTGTTGTATGTCTCACATAGGTGGTAACTTATTTGGAAGCTCATTTGGTGTAAGGTCTTTGAACTCCTCAAGTAAAGGTTTTACCTCTATAGGTATGTCTAACTTTGGCTCAAGGTTACACTCCTCAACTTCCCTAACCACTAAAGCACATAAAGTGCTTTCTTTAGACTCAAGCTCAAATTCTCTTGCACTCAAAACATAGGAGGGTTTCTTGAGATCTATGGCATTGACTAACCCTTTACTGGTACTGACCTTAAGTTCTTTTGGTAAAAAAAGACTAAGCTTAATTTTCTTACCATCATACATGAATACACAAGTGTTAGTCTTACCATAATGAATCATATCTAGGTCATACAACTAAGGTCTCCATAAAAAGACATGAGTAATATCCATAGGCACGACATCACACCAAATCTTATCTGTATACTTAGCAAACTATAAAGGAACTAGACATCTCTAAGAGACAACTAAGGTAATCTTATTTACCTAAGCTACCTTATAAGGATTAAGGTGTGATTCTAGTTTAAAACCTAACTTAGACAAAGCAACTCATGAAACTACAATCATACTACTACCCCCATTAATGATTACTTTACAATTGTGACCATTACATTTTGTGTAGGTATGGAATATGCTAGTTTGTGTCCAATCATCCTCCTTTCTAAGTTGGGTAATGAGACACCTAACAACATTCAAATTGCCCTCATCAAAAGTCAAGCCCATGTCATCTTCATCACTAGTGATGTGCTTAAGAATCTAAATTCACAAACACAAGATACAAATGATTAATCAATCACACAAATAATCAATTGGACTAAAAAATTGACGTGAATTAAAGAATGAACAATCTCAAATGGTGTGAACCAAATTAGAAGTACTACAAGGGAATTCCAATACCAATCAATTACAAGGAACAAGGTAATTCCAATCTCTATAATTGGCTTGTAATCCTAGCAATACATGAACCCTAATTTAGTGTGAAAGAACAAATAAAAAGATCGACCAATATCACTAGATATTACACACTAGTAATAATAGGATGCAACTTAGAAAATCTTAATATTACTCACAAGAATTCCAAGCCAAACTCGCCACAATTTCTAAAGAAATTGATAAGAGTGGATGCTAACAAAAGGGTGACTCTCTCACAGCAAAGTGTTTATATTTTTATCAAATTATCAAAAGCTCCTTAAAAACCCTAGTTAGCAAATATTTATTCTTGCTCCTATTAAGGTAAAACAAACCAAAAAATTACAAAGTTGCCACTAGGTGGCCGGTTCCAAAGATCAAAATTACAAGTACAAAATAAACAAAAAAGGCCAATTCTCATGAGCAACAAATACAAATGGTCTTCAAGTGGCCGATTCTTCACTTCAATTGAATAATTTGTGGGCAGTTAGATATGACTCCAAAAATGTCCCACAAGTTGATCCTTAGTGCATGTTATTTGGTCATCCTGTAAAACCGATCAATGTACCTACTAAAGTGCAAAATCAAACATTATTAGATAAAATGTAGCCATATGTGGATGTCTAGGCTCATGCATCCAAGTTAGGTTCTCCCACTGCTGGAACCGCAGGATGGATTCCCATCAATTAGTGCCCTTTTCTGGAGTATGATTTAACTCCTCACAATCCTCATTCTCTAATTGGTTCTCCCTCTCTTACATAAAGGTTTCTAACTAGGAATTGATAGGCAAAGTGACCAAAATTGACACTTATAATACTTCTGACTCAAGCTAACCTTTGAACTCTCTACAGCAATGTTTTGACCTTTGATGTTTTTATCCTAAGTCATAGTAGGATTACTACATCTAGGTACTATAGAAGCATTCCTAGTGGACCTGTTAGATCTCTCACCAAGATTGTTACTCCTAGAGACTCACTCTCTAACTTGAGAACTAAACCTCTTCTATGGTTTTAACCAATTTCGATCTCTAAGGCTTGTTGGAAGGTCTATTCCAAGGTCTCATCATAGTGAGGTCAAAGCTCTCTCTTAATGTTAGAGCGTAACCCATTTCTAAACCTAGAAAGCATTAACTCAGGTGACTCTAGCTCATCACACCTAATTAAGAGCTCATCAAACCTAGCCATATATTCCTTAACTATCATGTTTTCCTACCTAAGGTTGATATGTTATTGGTAGAGCTTATCTTAATAAGATAGAGAGATGTATTTTTTCTTTAGTTTGATTTTTATCTCTACCCAATGCTTTATAGGTGGTTGTCCCAATTGCAAAAGTTGTCATTCTATATTGGTCCAATATAGTTTAGCCTGACAAATTAATAGAATATTAGCAAAACGCACTCTACAGTTCTTAAGCATCCTATAAAAGTCAAAGTATTGTTCCATAGAAGTTATCCAATCTATTAAGACAGTAGGGTCAAGACTCCCATTGAATGTGGGTGGATCTACCTTAATATGCCTAGTGAAGTCATTGACATGATTGTCATGGTGTAGATTTTCAATCGAGTTCTAAATAGTCATCTTCCTAGAAATTCTTATGTGGCATCCTATGACGCACTAGCTTGACTCTACAAATGTTTTAAACTCTAGGATTCCTCTAATAGTGTCGTCTAAGGGATAGGTCATCCTCTAAGTCAAAATTCCTATTTGGGGCTTGATTTACAATTTCTTCATCCTCATCCTCATCTTAACTAAAAGGTAACTTAGCAGCTTCTAAGACATCTATATAACCTGAAAGGATTTCTAATTGGTGATGCATTGTACCTATAATAGTTGTAAGTTCATCCATCTTAGACATTAATTGATTCAATAGTTCAGTAATATTATTTTCCGTAGATGAGTACTCTCTAAAAGTTATACCACTACTAGTCTTTCCAACATTAGACATTTTTTTTTTTTTTTGGTATGAAAAAGAAAAGTTATTTTTTCTTAAAAAGAATGCTAATATAGGCTTTGATACCAAAAACTGATGCAAGACATGGAAGCAAAAATAATTAAAGAAATAAAAACAATGTGTAAGAATATAAAAATTAAATTAAAAAAATAAATTAAACAAGAACTATAATAAGGAATGCCAAGAAATTCATCATAAGTAATGATAAAGGATTAAAAAATTCTTTTTTTAAACCAAACCTATTGTTGAATTTGCCAAAGAACCACACATATTCGAAATCTTCAAATTGTTGACTCAAACACCTTGTGATGAACAATTGACCCAATTCAATGTCCAAAAACCAATATTCCTTCAATGTTATTTTAAAAGCCACTTCAATTGCAATTAACAATCCCGACACGTCCTTAATATTGTTGGAGATGGTGATGAAACTTGGTTGTTGAATCTTGTAATTGAGGCAAATGAAGAAAAAATAAAATATTAGAATATGAATTAATTAATAGAAGGAAAGATTGTTGATGGTCTCATACCACTAATGAATTTTATGATAGCCTCACACCATCGAAGAATAAGACGGAATCAGTCCAATCTTGAAGAAAATAATTCAATTTAATAATATTCTATCAATCTTATTCAAATATCTAATAAAAGAGACTATTTACATAAAGAAAATAACAAATATAGACCCTACAATCTAAAAGCAATCGAATAGCTAATAAGTAACTATAAAGGAAACTAAAATATTTTCATAAAACAAGAGATAATAATATAACTAAATATAAAATATAAAACTCTTCATATAATACAGACTGATAATGCTAACGCGAGCTTTTACGCATATATCTATGATCCCATCACATTTGAAAAGGAAAAAGAAATGAAGGTTGCCGTTCGCTTAATCCATTAATCAGCTAAGAACGAGTTCAAGATCGGGGTTTACCTTTAATAGTATGCATCGTGGGGGGGTGCTGAAGGAGCTCGAGTTCTCGTTTGGAAATGCAGCGGGTGCCGCCCTGCTTTTGTGTGTCCAAACGGAGGGGGGTTCAAAGACTTAAAGAGAAAATTCCAGACGTATTATGGACAGGTTTTTGTATCCTTGGTTCCTTAAATCATGGGATCTTAATGTGCACTAGATGACAACAGCTTAGGTTACTTGGAGCTTCTCCTTATTCTGAAGTATGCTTAGTCACCATGATTGAGATTATTACCCTTCCATCGCTCATGTAGGAATATTCCTTTCTATTCTTCTTAGCGTTATTACCATAAAAGGTTAAATATTCACTACTAGTCCTTCTAAATTTTTGTTATTCCAGTATATGTATCTAATACATGACCCTTTTGAAAACGTTAAATTAGGTATAGAATTATAAATTTATATAGGTGCTCTATATTTGATAATGACAATGGTTTTAATTACTGCTTGCTATATTTAAGTTTGTGCAATTTACATATGCTTTAAATTTAATTTTGTGGATGACTTGATTTTATGTTTCATATTAACTATTACTATGTATAAAAACATTCTTTCTACAGTTACAAATATGGGCTTTTTTTTCTTCTTTCTTTTTTTTTTCATTAAATATTATGACAATAAAAGATAGCATGTTAATAGGACTCATTAGTCATTATGTCTTGTAGTAATGACACTTCTCTTAGTACGTAATATAAGACTTATTTCTTCGGTTTGTAAGTTATAGCTGTTATTGAATGTCATTTCTAGTTTTATTAACTTTTCTATAAATTTAGAATTTTTATATTGTATTATCATTTATGAAAATAATTCTAGACACTAGGTTTTCTAGCTTTATATTGTCAAGTATTATCATGTCGAGTTTCAAACCTTTAATTTCAATTATAAATACTAACCATTACTATTGTTGTTATCATCATTTATAATTGTTATTACTATGGTAATTGTTATTGATATTGAGGAAATACAAGTTTGATTAATATTGTTTTACATGTCTTTTTGCTATATTTAGAAAACCGTTTAATGGATTATCTTAATTATTTAGAAGAATTAAGGTTACCATTCTAAATAAGGGAATATGTTTACTTGTTTATATATCCTTTTTCATTTTTAGAAAATGTTTTGAAATAGGAGATACTCATATTATTTTACAGTTCTTATATTGCAATTGCAATTAAAGCATTCTATTTTTACTATAAACATATTCATTACATATCTATATTGCATCATTATTTTTATAGTTAGTCTTTGTCGGATATCTAAATAATATTTTCATTGGTTAGCAAATTTAGTTTGGGTTGTATCATTAGTTTCTTATGTTTACTGAAGTCTTGTTAAACGAATACAAACATACTTTTAACATATAAAAGCCAGTGATTTAAACAACTTAGTTTGTATACCAATTTGATTATATAACCACACCACCAACAACCCCCCCTAAATTTGTATATATCGTATAATAATACTAAAAACTCTAATAGTTCTTTTTCTTCTTCTTCTTCTTCTTCTTCTTCTTCTTTTTGGCTAGAAAAAAACTTAATAGTTCAATAGTTTAGGAACTAAAAAATTCTTTTAAGAATGAGGCTAACTATTTTTAAGGTGTTAGCCTTTTTGAAATAGGAATCCACATTAGCCATATTTATAAAAAGTTCCCTGTTTGTAGCTATAAAAAGGATCTATGTAAATTTTCTTTTTAATCTTATAAGAATATATGCTATTATAAAATTAGGCAAGCATTAGTATAATCACTATTTAGTTGTATTTATTATTATCATTATCTATTTATTTGCATAATTGTTAGTGTCATATCATTTTATGAAAAAGCGTAATATATATTAAAGTTTTAATAAATGAAAAACTTCATGGGAGTCCATACAGCATTTATATATCAAGATTAGTAATGAATCAAGGGCTCATCCTCATCAATGCATGTCTATGTATCGGCAGTCATCTGAGGTTAAAAACACAGTTGAAGAAATTGGTCCGGTCTTTCAGGATCGGACACTTCTTTAATAGAAAAAATATACAAATTCATAAAATATATACACAAGCTAATTCAATGAAGAACTTTTATTTTTATTCATGCCAATAATTAAAGAGGGAATAAAAATAAAATTCAGTCCAGTAGGCGAATGTCTATCCCCACGTGAATGCAAGACACACGTGCCACATGTTCAAGAAGTAATTACGCATCCAAAGCAAACCAAGTAATTAATTAAAGAAAGGGAAATATTTTATTATTATTTTCCTCCACTGCCATTCAATTGGATAAGCAAACCAAGCAATTAACTAAAGAAAGGGAAATATTTGATTATTATTTTCCTCCACTGCCATACAATTCGATATTGGTGAGACGAACGAATGGAAAGAGGACATTCAGAGAACTTTTACATGAAGCCACAAGCCAACTATAACAAGGGAGATTGCGAGGAGGTCATACACGGAGACTTTAGAGAATTTAATAATAGTGGCCAGAGATTTTTCTTTACTTTTTTTTTTTTGTATGTGTTCTTTTCATAGATATGAGTAGTTAAATTTCTTTTAATTAAAGGATAATTACAAGTTTTGATTCTTTAAGAATTGTGAGACCTAATTAATTTTCATTATTCTTTTCTGTCTTGAATTTATGTATCTTATAGATCTCTTGATATTATTATTTTGTTTATTTGATGTAAAAAAAAAAGGTCCCATTGTTCAATTATCAAAATAATATATTTTCAATTAGAATGTTAAATCAGTAATTGTTTAATCGTTCTAATATTTGTAGTAAAATAACATAGTTGATTATACTCATATAATATATTTAAGGAATTTTTATCATCTCTCTTAAGATAATTATGGTTTCTATATTAGTTAATAAATAAAAATAAAAAATAGTAAGTTATTTAATAAAAATCAACTAAGAGGAAAAATTAAATAAACAATCTAAAATCCTCTTTTTTAATTATATATTCTCTAGATTTTTATCATTATTTTCTTTTTCTTTACTTTTCACAATTCATTTTTATTCATAATTTTTTTCAAACTTAAGAAAAGGGTTTGGTTTGGCTTAATTCGTAAATTTTTAAAACCTAAAAAGACAATTGGAACCTAATTTATGGTTCTATTCAATTTAGTTTGATCATGTCTAATTCATGGGTCGGTCAGTTTTTTTGCCTACCTTTATTTATGGTTGTTTAATCAATAAGAGATATAATCATGGAGCTTGTTTTAATTATCGAAAAAGTAAAGAGAAATAGGCTATTAAAGCTTGTTAATAGCCATAACTAATTTATTTGAAACAAAGAAAAAAATTATTTTTGCATCAATGATCAATTCTACAAATCAAAATTACGATTATACCTTTGGTTAGATATTTTGATTTTCTATTTTAAGTTCCATTGCTTTTTATTGGTAGATAATTTTTAAAATTTAGATCACTTTACTATTTTTATTTTTTTTTCAAAACCCCCATCTTTACATTATTTTAATTTGTTACACTTTAAAGAAATGAATTTTACCAATCAATATGAATACAATCTTACTCATTGCTATACATAACACAATTTATATTTCAAAGTAGGAATTTATTTTTGTTGGATTTGACTCTAATCAAAGTTTTGATGCATTTGTTGAGGGTCGGTGTCAAAATAAATTTATTTCTTTTTAATTCCTCATTGTTCTCATATAGGTGAACTCCAATACGATTCTCAGATTGAAAAGATAGCTATGAAGTTGAGAAAGGATGCCAAGATGCATAGTAAAGAAGCATTTGCATCTGCATTGCCTGGATTGAATTTATCACTTGAATTAGTTTATTTGTCTAGTGATTCTGAAAAAGAAGTAATGGCAAATGAAGAGAACTTTGAGGGAGTTAACTACACCGAATTTGACTCAAAAAGCACTTTGCATTTGGTATCTAGAGTTAGTGTTGGCATTTGAATTAAAATTTGGTCTAATGCATTTTTCATCAACTTTTCATGGTCTTGAGAATGAAGATGCTCACAAGCATTTGAAGGAATTTCATGTGGTGTGTTCTAGTTTGAGACTATAAGGAGTATCTGAAGAGCAAATCAAATTGCATGCCTTTCCATTCTCACTAAGTGACAAAGCTAAGGATTGGCTATTCTATTTCTCTCCAAGTTCTATAAACACATGAACAAATATGGTTAATCTACTCCTTTACAAATTTTTCCCTACTTCACAAGTTCCTAGCATAAGAAGAGTGATAAAATTTGGTTGCATATTACCTTAGTAGAATACCCACAAACAAAGAGCCATCACCATTACAAAACGATTTTCTAGATAAGTTTCTCTTTTCTATCCAAAAGACAATTCCCTAGTATGCTAATACTGTTAACTATTTAGTTATAAGAACATTACCAAGTGATTTGTCTAGGGCTCAAAAAGATAAAATCAAAATTGGTGCTAAATACTATGTCTAGAATGATCTTTATTTATGGAAACATTATTCTGACTAAATTATTCGAAGGTACATTTTTCAACAAAAGATTCCTTCATTTTTTAAATTGTCATTTATATGCATGTGGAGGACAATTCGATCCTAGAAGAACGGCTCATAAGGTATTGGAGTGTGGATTGTTTTAACCTACTTTATTTCATGATTCATATATGTTTTATAAGTCTTGTGAATAGTGTTAAAAAGTTGGAAATTTGGGGCATATGGATCAAATGCCACTTACCCCCATTCTTGTCTGTAAGATATTTGATGTATGAGGTATTGATTTTACATGTCCTTTTCCTTCTTCTTTTGGTAATGTTTAAATTATTCTTGCAATGGATGATGTTTCAATGTGGGTAGAAGCTAAGGCTACTCGAACTAATAATGCTAAAATTGTTGTAGATTTTGTTAAATTTCTTCTTCTTCTTTTTCCAAGTTCAAGACGCAAAAAGCTATTATTAGTGACCGTAGCACTCATTTTTGCAATAGAGTGGTGGAAGCTCTATTAAAGAAGTACAATGTTACTCATTGTACTTCTATAGTTTACCATCCACAAGTGAATGGACTAGCTGAGGTATTCAATAGAGAAATCAAGTCCATTCTTGAGAAAACCGTCAATCTAAATAGAAAAGATTGGAGTCTACAACTTGATGATGTATTATGGGCTTATAAAACAGTGTATAAGACCTTAATAGGCATGTCTCCTTATCATTTGGTATTTGAAAAACCATGCCATCTTGTCGTGGAATTGGAACATAGGGCATATTCGGTTGTCAAGCAATATAATATGCGGTTGGATGAGGTAAGTGAGCAAAAGAAACTTCAATTGCAAGTGCTAGAGGAAATTCATAATGATGCCTATGAGAGCACAAATTTTTACAAGGAAAAGATAAAGGCGTTTCGTGATCAAATGATTTACAAAAAAAAAAAAAAAAAATTCTATTGGTCAAAAAGCTCTACTTTATCATTCTTGTTTGAAATTATTTCTTGGTAAATTGCATTCTAGGTCGGTTAGACCTTTTATTGTTATTAACATTTTTCCTCATAATGCAGTTGAGATACAAAATTTGGAAACTGGTAAGATTTTCAAAGTCAATGGTTATCGCTTGAAACCTTTTTATGAAGGTTTTCACATCTATAATGTTGAAGAAATCAATTTAAAATGTCTAGATTATAGAAGTTAAAACATGGCTACATATAGCCAAAGACGTCAAAGAAAAGTGCTTTATGAGATGCAAGCCACACATTATTTTTATTTGTCTACTTAATAAAAAGAAAAAAAATGAAAAGAAAGAATTAAAAAAAAAAACACCTTCGGTTTTTTTCTTTGAATTTTCTTTTTTTTTCTTTTTCAAGTTATTCAATGAAGTGTGGAGAAGGAAGAGCGAAGAAGAGCAATCACATTCACACCCCTAAAAGTATTCTTCTTTTATTCTCTATTTTTTATTTTCCTAAACATTGAGAACAATGTTTGAATTAAAGTGAGGGATGGATATAATGGAATATGATATGTTGAGCATTGATAATTGATTTAGGTTGCTAGAATGTGTCATGTTAGAAATGATAACATTTGCATGATTTAAATAATTGGCAAATTTAGTTTCTTTTTGCATTAATATACAACTTTGTGCTAATTTTCTTGATTATACACAAAATCGTTGCTTTTTTTTCTTTGCAAACCTTTATCACTTTATTTGAGTAAAATAATAAAATTTTTGAAGTGCAAGGTTTCATGCTTTTTAAATTTACGGTTTAAAGCTTTGGGTTAAGGTAATGTTGTTTACAAAAGATTAGTCATGTGTATTTTTTAAATCCACTTTATTGTATACTCCTTAAGAAATTTTTGAAAGGCATGAAGGACTCTTATACTTGCGATCATATAAAGTTTTCTCTTAATTATTGTTCTTAAAAATGAAGTTGGAAGCAACAAATACATAACAAAAATGGTTAATTAAAATAAAAGATCCCAATTTTACTCGAATGACTTAGGTAACCAAGTTATGAGTTCCTCTAAGCCCTAGTCTCAATTTTTTTTTTTTTATCTTTCCTAAGGTGTTCAATAAAATAATTCACTTAGAAAAAAGGTTGTGGTATGGCACTAAATTAAATAGAAATTAAAGTCTAGCAATGGGTCTCATTAATTCAAGTGATTAAGTTCGTGGGATGCCTTATATGGAATAATGCTCGTTGTCTTGGATGACGAGGTTAGAAACATTGACCTAAAGCTCGTTACATGGGTTAAAATTAAAGTCCGACAAAGCTAGACTCAAAAAAATAAAACAAAAATAAGGAAAAAAAAAAAGCCCTTCTTCATATAGAGAGATCATTGAGACTAAGAAGATGAAAAATGCACAAGTGTTTAAGTGTGAATATTTGATGAGATGGAATAGGAACTATATATGCTTTAGTTTAAATTTATTAAACTATATATGATTTTTCTTGAGTGATTAATGTTAAACTCAATTAAAGACAAGGAACTTTTGGTTTAACTGTATGAAAGTTTGCATTACTTAAATTAGTTATTTTACTCAAATAGTTAGTGTTATTAGTGCATAATATAATGATTGAGTAATTGTTTTGCATACTAAAGTTGTAGGTACTTTGAAAATTAATCGATGTTGGATGCAAAAAAAAAAAAAAAATTTGTCATCTCATTCCAATTTTATTTAGATCATGCATGCGTATATGGCATTGTGAGTGTAATATGGTTATCCTCTTAAGTTGAATTGAATTTATTTTGCTTGAGGACAAGCAAATCTAAAGTTTGGAGCATTGTTTCTTACTCACTAAGATAGGCACTACTCACATGCCATTTGGGATGGAAAGATATCTACTATGCCAGTTAGATATTTGTGTTTCCTCATTTATAAATGAGTGTTAGGTGTAATATAAACATGTGTCCTTTCAGGGAGGATCTTAGCTTGTGGCCCAATGGTGTAAGTTGAGTTGATTTCCATTTACTCAACTAGATTGGCACTTGATCATGACCCTAGTAGAGCGTTGGGGGCTCAAGACCCACACATTCCACATAGCTTATAGGAGGCCACTCTTACCTATAGGAAATTGAGCTACAATTTATTCACTGGGCAATACAGTTGGGGGTTTACCTTCTTAGCCTAGTAGTATTGATAGCTTTACATTACGTCATCATCCATTACAATGGAAATTAAGGGTGTGGGGGATAGCGACCCTACTATAGGTGTAGGCTTGGGACAAATTCTCATATGTCACCCCTTAAAGCCACCATGGTATTTATATAGATGATGAGAGACCTTTAACTACTTAATAGAAGATGGAAAGAGATACTCAATATCACCCTACACATGTAGTTTCCTTCTATCAAAAACTTTTGATAGGTAGACACGATATCAAGTATCATATATCTATTGTTTAGTTATTCTTATGATTTAATATGCTCACTACTAACTCTTGCTCATTAAATATTAGGTCATTAGCAGTCATATTCTTAAGAGATCACCTCAATCTACCACACCCCCCCCCCCCTACCCCCCCAAACTTCTATAATGTCGAGAGGTGCATTTAGATGGCTAGGTTTACACCTTTTTACTTCCACATTATAGAGTTCTGCTACTCAGATTGTGCCATTTACTAGTTTAGTAGTTACTAAATGATTCCACCAGTAGTTGGCATAAAGGTTAGATTACACAACATTAATTTACAAGGGAGGACAAACACTAACTAGCATGCCCTACATGCTTAACACATTTCCATGTGGAATGAGCGCCATAACCACCTAATGCAAGTTAGGATCATTTTTTAAGTCAATTCGGAATATCTTATATGGCACAAATAGATCATTAGGCACTATGTAGAGTGCACTGGAGCGATTTTTGGCCAATTGGTAAATAAATCACCTATACCTAACTAGTAACTTATTAACTAAACTCATATTAACTCTCTTTTGCACATTTCTCCGCCCAAGCCAATACATGACTATCTTTTGATCACACGGCAACTATATCTCTAGCTAAGAGTGGGATGTAGTTTTTAGAGAATCATGGCAAGGTTTAGTTGTTCCGTGAACCTCACCAACGGCATCAAGAAGAGGATCCCCATGCAGTAGTTGGTTAAGAGCAAGTTCAAGGTAAGCCGAATGGACTACCTTAGCACGAGGGTAGGACCAAAGTTAAAGGACTCAAGTTGATGCTCAGCTAAGGATGGAGTCTAGTACCTCTTTATAACTTTGACAAGACACCTACATGACATTATCTAACATAAGAGTTGCATGCTCCTCTTAGTGAGGATGATGGAGGAGGTAGAAAGCACACTACATCACGAGTTAAGTGTTTTTCCTTAGGGAGTAGTAGTAGGAGATAGGTTTTCATGTGTAAATGTACATATTTATAAGGATGTGCATTTATATGTATGTCTTCATTAGTATTTGTACTTCCATATGTTTCAAACAAAATTAATATGTTTGAAGTTCTCTTGGTGTTTACATGGACTTTTGTTTGAATTGATGGATGTTGGGGGTTTGAGTATGTGTTGGGTTATATCCATATGTTAGTTTGGTGATCAAACTTGTGTATCTTGCTATTGTGTAGCGTTTGTGTTATTTAAATTGATAGTTGTAGTATAGGGGTCTGCTTATAACACTATTTGATTTTTTGCAGGTTTTGTATTGAAGGTGCATGTAATTTGTCTAAAGGTAGATACTCTTATTTGTGATTCTTACATTGGGTTCATTTGGTTTAGATGATCCAGAAGATGGATCATCCTTGATCATTAAGGTAGCATTGTGGTTTTTTGGGGTCGTGGCAGCAAGCTAAGACCGGACATTAGTGAGACCCTTTTTTGGGGGGACCTCTTTCTCCTTCCCTTTATCCTTTTTGGGAGGCATCTCCCTGCAGGAATTCACGGGTAAGGAAATCAGGAAGAGAATTGGACGAACCATTAATATGCTCAATTTCGAAATAAAAAATAGATAAAATTGATTGTCATCTAGCGAAAATCTATTTTGAAGCCAAATTTTGAACATCCTTTTCTAAAACATTTTTTACTGCCTTGCAGTCAATTCTCAAAAGAAATTTTTTATTTAACAAATCTCCTTAAAATTTGGAAATTGTTAAAAGAATTGCTAAAATTTCTTTTTTGATAGTGGAATAATTCATTTGGCATTCATTCCAATGTTTTGACATAAATTGAACTATGCATCAATTTTCATTAGATTTCTATTTAAGGATTCCACCAAACCCTATATTAGCCAGTCCGTTTGGGGTTTTGAACATTAATAAGCATAAAGAATAGAAATATTAAAGAACAAGAACAAGATCCACCACAAGCGACAGAGCCAAGACTAGTAGGGAATTATTCTAATTAAACTTATAATAAAACATTAATTGCATTAATAACATGAGCATATGTACACAATAAAGAAAGAAAACATTAGAAGATAAAAGACATTAAAAGGAAAAGAACATTAGTGGAAAGATTCAGAAAGGATGGAAGAAGATTAGATGATAGTTCATTACCTTAGTACATCTGCGTACAAAGGATTATCTATGATGTATTTATCATAGATGAGATGTTAGAAGGATAAGAGGAGATAAGAGAAGTGTGTAAGAAGGTCGGTTGGAAGTGTTGACCGGAGAGAAGAGAAGAGAGAATTTAGACGAAGAAGAAAGAGAAATATTAAGAGTGTATTAGAGAAGTTAGAAGCTTAGGTTTAGAGAAGGTAAGAGGTATCATAAATGTTCGATGCCTCTGAATGAACCCTACTTCTCATTTTATAGAAAATTTTCATTTTTTACTATAGTGAACAATAAAAGTACTTTTACTGTAGTAAACAGTAAAAGTTGTCAAGGGTTTTACTATTTAAATAGTAAAACTTGGATTGCTTTCGGTGGAAAGATTCCACCCATTATTGTACCGTAGATGACGGTAAAAAAAAACATTAATATGTACACTAGTTATACATAGATACTAAGAATTAGTATAGTATTAGAATACTATACTTTACATTAAAATCAAAAGAAGAAAATCCTATCTATTTTGTTACAAAGGTAACAAAATACTTACATTGTATTCCTACGGGTCTGCTAAGTTGATTCCATAGCAATCATCTTCATTGTTGTATCCACTGAAAGTAGACTCATTTCCAGAGGAATGTTCATTGTTGGTGCCAAATATGTGTGCTAAAGCTTGCTCCAATAATTCTTTTATTTCTTCTAGAGTTACAACCTTAGTTATGGATGATAGTAGAAAACCCCTATCATGAAGGAAAGGAGTTTGAACTTCATTTGAGACATGGGTCGAAGAAGTCTTCAGCCATTTGAGGATTGCTGTTTCTTCGACTTTGTCCTACATTTTGAATCCATCCCACCACTTGACTTTGAATCGTATTGCTAAAATGGTGGTTTGGGTCTTATTATCCTTTCTGAACTCATAAAACCTCGCCATTACCCATGATACACTAATGTGCATAAAATATAACATGGTTTTGCTAAATGGTAGTTCATAAGGATGAGGTTCATAATTTTTTAAGAATTCATTGAATCCCTTAGGGGCATTGTCATGGACTATTTCATTTATAGCCCCGAATTCATCCCACTAGTGTGTAAACCAGTAAGGAAGGTTTTTTGAAGAACATTTATAAAAAAAGATAAGCCAAGTGTGTGATCTTTTTTTGTTCATTTGAAAAAAAAGTATTCACCATGCCTGCTTATAATCATAATAATTATAAGAGGTTAAAAATGGTGTCATTGGATTCAAAGGATTGACTTTAAACCTTTGGCATTAGGTAGGACGGTCAGGCCATTCATTAAGGTTTATGACCTTATGAATTCTGGTGGTTGAATAGCTAACTATTCCATTGTTCATAAAGTGTTTGAAAGAAACAGATTTTGTTTCATTCAATATCCTTTCATAAAATTCAATTGTCTTTAAATTATCATAAGGAACAAAATTAAATTTTTCGGAAAATATTTTTTTGGCATATTCATAAGGATCATTTTCAAACATTCCCTTTTCTACTAAAAACACATATTTGAAAATTTCCTTAACATAAAATCTTGCTTTTAAAGCATTTTAAGGGACAATTTCTTTCCCTAAGGAAGAAGCCACCTCTATTATCTGAACATTCTAGGGTGATTTCCTTTTGGAAGTCACTTCATTCCAGTTTCCTTTGGTAGGAGATTTTGATCTTAGTGCATTGGTGATTGCCTTAATTAGTTCGAGCGTAATCACTACATCGGTGTTTAAACTCTTTGGGTTTAAACTCTCATTTGTGATTCTTACATTGGGTTCATTTGGTTTAGATGATCCAGAAGATGGATCATCCTTGATCATTAAGGCAGCATTGTGGTTTTTTGGGGTCATGGCAGCAAGCCAAGACCGGATATTAATAAGAACCTTTTTTAGAGGGACCCCCTTCTCCTTCCCTTTATCTTTTTTGGGAGGCATCTCCCTACAGGAATTCACTGGTAAGGAAATCAAGAAGAGAATTAGACAAACCATTAATATGCTCAATTTCGAAATCAAAAATAGATAAAATCGATTGCCATCTGGCGAAAATCTGTTTTGAAGCCAAATTTTGAACATCCTTTTCTAAAACATTTTTTGTTGCCTTACAGTCAATTCTCAAAAGAAATTTTTAATTTAACAAATCTCCTTAAAATTTGGAAATTGTTAAAAGAATTGCTAAAATTTCTTTTTTGATAGTGGAATAATTCATTTGGCATTCATTCCTGTGTTTTGACATAAATTAAACTATGCATTCATTTTCATTAGATTTCTTTTTAAGGATTCCACCAAACCCTATATAAGACGCATCTATTTCTACTATCTTAGGTAGATTTGGGTCAGCTATATAGATGCATGGAATTTCCTTAATTTTCTTCTTAATTTGTCTAACTATATTAGTGTGTATGTCAGACCATTTTGGAGGATTCTTTTTCAACCTTTGATGTAAAGGCTTACATAGAACATTGAGATCTTTAAAGAAATCTGCTACATAATTTAAACTTCCTAAGAAACGTTAGAGTTGGGTTTTATCCAATATTTCATCAGGAAATTTAGAAGAAAATTCTATTGATCTTCTAATTGGTTAATGGTGCTATTGTAGATATCAAAACCTAAGAATCTGATCCTAGTTTGGAAAAGAGAGATCTTAAAAGGTGATACTACCAAGCCATTGTATCTAGCTTTCCTAATGAAAGTCTTAACATGTTTAAAATGTTGATCTATATTAGGAGAGAAGATCAACACATTGTCAATATAGACGATTATAAAATTTGAATAATCATTAAAGATTTCATTCATTATTCTTTGAAATTCAAAAGGTGCATTTTTCAGACCGAAAGGCACAAGATTCCATTCATATTGTCCGAAAGAGATAGTAAATGTTGTTTTATACCTATCGCATTCTTTAATATGGATCTGCCAAAATCCAGATTTCATATCAAACTTAGATAATACCTTAGCATTATGTATTCTATTAAGTAGTACTCTTTTGTTTGGTATGGGATACCTAATCCATTTTAATACATTGTTTAGAGGCTTGTAGTTAATAACTAATCTGGGTGTGCCTCTTTCTATTTCTGCATTCTTATTAACATAAAAGGCTGAGTAACTCCAAGGTAACTTGGATTTGCAAATTAACCTTTTAGCTAATAGATCATTAATTTCATTTTGGCAATGTCTTAAGACATCACTATTCATTTGCGAAGGTCTGGCCTTCGTTAGGATGTTCTTCTCATCAAAATTACATTCATAAGGTAATTCTACTATATGAGATTTCCTATCCCAAAATGCATTTAGTAAAGTAGAACAAATAGTTTTCCTAATCTCATTTTCTAATTTAGAAACCCTTTCCTTAATAGGATTTCTAATTATCTGTTCTTCAATCCTGTGAAGACTTAGATCATCACTCAAGAAAGATAGTTGCCTTTCTTTACATTTAATTCAGAAATTGAATTATGTTTGAGTTCATTTATCATTTTAGTTTGTGGTTTTGAAACGAAATTAAAACAGATTTTACTTCTGAAATAATTTGTTTCAATCCCTTCATTATTAACCTTAAATGGTTGAATAAGATTAATAAAAGGAGTTCCTAAAATAACATTTTTCTTTAAATTTCTGACAAGAATAAAAGTAGTTTTATAGGACACATTTCCTTTTATTACTTCAGCATTAGACAATTTAAAATTAATATGCAATTTGTTACCAGAAGTAGAACTTAGAGATTGGGTTGTTTTTTCAAAATATTTTGTAGAAATTAAACCTTCTCTAATGCAATTTAAATCTGCACCAATGTCAAATTATATGTTAAATTGTTAGAAATTGAAGTAGTTGGTTTGACCTTTTCCAACCATTTCAATTTTTCTTCATTATTTGGCATTTGATCTAACTTTAGAAGAAATTCTTCTTCTTCCTTAGTTAGGACATTGATTTCATTGTCAGAAGATGATGTTAATTCAATATCATTGACTTAAATCCCATCTTCTTCAGATGACAAAACGTTATTAGAGGTGTATCCTCCTTTTGCAAATATTTGTAGGATATCTTCCATAATATGTTCATCTAAAATTTAATGCGTCAAGTTTTTTATCGATTCTACATTTATCGACAATATGACCATATTTCCGACATCTGTAACATTTGATTCTTTTAAAAGGTTTCCTTTTTCTATCCTTTTTGTAAGAATCCTCATTAAACTTTTTAGAGAAATTTTTCTTTTTTCTTTTAAAATTTCTCTTTAGTTTTTTCCTACATTCTGAACATGTTTAAGAGTTTGCAAAAACAAAGGATGGATCGTACTGTGAGCAGAAATCACCAAGACTTTGTTTCTTCATTTTCTTTTCATTTTTAAGTTGCTTTTGCAACTTAATTGTATTACATAATTGGGTTCCTATTTCTCCATTGAATTCCTCCTGGATTTTACTCCTAACTTGTTCATCTATTAATTTTGGTAAACCTGCTAAGAATTTTTCTTTCCAGAAAGGTTAATTACAATCATCGTGTAGTAAGACTCTTTGGAGGAAAATATCCTTGTATTGATGGAATTCTCCTAAAGACTTACATTTCATGTTTGATAGAAGATCTAAATTCTTATCTCTAATATGAGATAGATCTCCTATGAAATGCTAGCTAATACAATACATTAAAGTATTAACAGCATCTTGAATTGGTTCATTATTTTCATTAAGGATTTTAACTCCATTTTCATCTTTTTTTAATGGCAGTTAAAATGTTCATTCGCTATTCCTCAGTGAGATAATTGTCCCACCAACCTTTTAATTGGCCAGTGAACCCAACAATTAAAAGTACAACGATCTGATAACTAGATATGCCCTGAATACTCTTATTAGTATTTGAGAACATGATCATCTAACTAAGAACATTTATGATCATTTGTTCTAAAGCTCCATCTATGTTCCATTCATAGGTAGTTCCTGCGGAATATTTATTCTGAAAATTATTTGGTTTTTCCTCAAACATAATATTAGGAGGAGATGCTCACTAATAAGATAACTTTTGAGGTTCTTTCTAAGTAATTTTATTGATTTCCTCACCATCTATACTATTAAGACTTAAGTCTTTTAATGAAACGTCTGGATTGAAATCCGAATCATTATTGGATTCATTAAGGACATTAATTTTTTCTGATGGTGTATCTTGAATGACTAAATTCCTAAATTTAGGAGTATCTAATCTTAAAGATTCCATCGGTTCTATTTTCATTTTATTCTTCATTAACCACTTTTTCTCATTTAAGGCTTGAAGAAAATCATTACTAGGACTGTTAGGCATTTCAAATGGTTTGAAAAGTGGTTTGTTATTAACCAATTTTTCAATCCTAACATTGTTATTAACCTCATTATTAACTACATCTTCAATTCAGTCTAGTTGTTGACCTATTGTATGAAGATGTTTGTTTGTATAATTATTTTGGTCAATAATTTTCTTAATAATTGACCCTTTAACTTCTGTTGCATTTTTAAAGGGTGTAAGTTTAATTTCAGTATCCTTATGTGAATATCGAATGTTGCTAAGTGGTAGGTGATTGGATTCTACAATCTAGCCATCACTTAGTCTCCATTGGATACATTTGTTAGTAACATTAATCTGTTTAGGCTTCAAATAATATTTTTTTAGACAATCAAAAAACAAAATTTGAGTTCCTAGTTCTTCCATAAAATTATAATAATTCTTATTGATTTGTACTTCAAATTTGTCAAAAGTTTTAAAGTACCATTCTCTAATCTTCTTGTTTTTAGGAGAATTAAAGTCATTATTTAGAAAAACTCTATCTGGTTCGAAGGGTTTTTCTATGACATTTAGTTCAGGATGTCCTACTTCTGAAGCAGAAGGTTCCTCATAATCTAAGTTATTAAAATTTTGATAGGTTAGTTAGGTTATTCTTATGGGTTTATTAATTAAACTGCTGATTGAAGGATTAACCTTGACCTTAGGACTATCAGGAACATTCTTAGGTTCATTAATTTTTTGTCTAGGTAAATTCATTGATCTCCTAGAGGATGATATTGAAGACATTGACCTAATATCTAGATTTCTAGGATGATCAAAAGATCTCCTAGAGAATTGAAGTGTTACCTTACCATCTGGATGTTACATTACGTTAGATGGTTCGGCGTTACATGTTGTTTTTCTAGGAGTAGGGTTTTCTACTTCCTAGTGGTCAGGCAAGTTTACCTGATCCCATTTTATTATTTTTGGAATGTTCACATTTAACTTAGTTAAGTCAGTTTGGATTAAAAGCGTTTAACCCTTTTTGTCAATTTTGTACGCTTTAGATCCAAAAGCAGTTTTCATTAATTTAAAATAAATTATATAGATGATTGCCATAGGCAGTGCACCTTCAACCATTTTGTAGTTATGAGTTTTGATATGAAGGATCAAAGAGCTCATAATGGTCCTATCCCTAAGACCTATGGTTACATTTAGGTGACATTCGAATTGGATTGGACCAGTACTAAGACTAGTCTCAATTGAAGCATGAATTGATCTTTCATACTCCAGTTCCCTAGCATCTCTAAGGACTATTAAAACTGAAGTATCTAATCCTAATTTAGTAAGAGGTTTAGCCCCTACTTGGACTAGACCTATATGCATGTAATTCCATTCTTGTCCAAATTTTCGAATGGAATCATTGTTTAGTAATTTTAATGTTGTTAACCCATCAGAGATAGGTATGTCCTTCTCTTCAGTGGTTATAACATAATCATTTTTGCTAAAGATTTTCCATTTTGCCATTTAGTATATTTGGTCATAAGAACATTTTGGAATTTTTCAATCATCTATTGCCTTGTCAAAATCTTTTACATAAATTTCATCTCTATTATTTGCTAATGGGTCTTCCAAACCCTCATTAGAAGCAAAGCTAGAAGATGACATAGTTCTTTTGAATAAATTCATTGTTTAAATTAGAACACTATAATAGTCCATTTTATACTTGCAGAACTACTAAAAGACATAGTATTAGGGTTTTGCCTCGTTGGCTCTTTTGCTACCCTTTAACTGGCGGGATTTATACCAAGCCCCTACACTTACCCTAATGACCTAGCCTTCCACAAAAGGTCTTTCCAAGCGAATAAAATATATATAAATTGGTTCCCACAAAGGAATTATGTTCATATATTTAAACAACAAACATTCAAACTAACTATATACTCCCCCCTTGGCTCTGATACCATCAAGGGCAAGATCTGGGAGCCTACAATCTAACTTTTTTGGGGGTCGTGGCTCGCTAATAATATAACTTTTGAGGTTCTTTCCAAGTAATTTTATTGATTTCCTCACCATCTGTATTATTAAGGCTTAAGTCTTTTGATGAAATGTCTAGATTGGAATCATAATCATTATTAGATTCATTAAGGACATTAATTTTTTCTGATGGTATATCTTGAATGACTAAATTCTTGAATTTAGGAGTATCTAATCTTAAAGATTCCATTGGTTCCATTTTCATTTCATTCTTCATTAACCTTTGTAAACACCTCATTTTTGCCCTAGGAGTCAATAATTTTCAATAATAATCAATTTTCAATTTTTCCTAATTTAGCATAAAATAATAAAAATGTTCAAAAAATAAAAATAAATAGGAAAACACTTCAATTTTGAAAAATGATTTCGGAAATAGCAATAATGAATAATAAACAATTTTTACAAATTTTTGAAATTTCAAAAAATACAAAAAAAATAGAAAAATTGCATTGCATATATGCAATTTGCGAAATAAATAAAATCGCGAAAGTGGGCTAGCCCAGCTGGTCCGGACCATGGCTAGGCACGCGCGCGAGGGGGCTCGGTCAGACGTTCGAATTGCAGAGGAAGCAGTTTCCGCGTTTTGCAATTTTTCGACTTATCCAGGACACGTGGCAGCATCTGATTGGCTAGAAGAAACGCACGCGCCGGGCACGTGATCGTCTCCTACCTCGAGCCCGAGATCGCCGGCAAAGAAAAAATTCGTATTTCGGCCGTTTTGATTCGATTTTTTTGCACAAATCCAACAGATCTTCAACAAAAATAAGATAAACATTATCTAATTAAAATCAAATCGCAACAAATCGTTGGATGGGCATGAATCGAAGTTGGTTTTTCAATCGAAAATCCGATCAGCTTCAATCGAAGGAAATCCGAGCTTATCCAGCTCGATTTCAAGCGCCTATAAATAGAGGAGGAGATGAGGAAGCAAGAACAGAGATCAGAATTGCGAGAGAGAGAGAAAAGAGTGTAGATCGGAGGAAACCCAAAGTTGCGACCGCCGATCGGAGTTGAGCCACCGCAAGGAGGCGTTCTGGGAGTAAACCGCCACCACCATCGGATTCAGCACCCTCAAGAAGCTAGGATTCGACACTTCACCCGCCTCAAAAGACCGTCGGAACGCCGTGAACGAGCCAACCCCGCCGCCGTGTCCGACCGATCCGACCCGACCCGATTCGACCCGACTGACCCGACCCGCGCACCGACCCGGATCCAGGTAAGTCGGATTTTCCGGATTTTTTTATTTTTATTTAATTAATTTTGTTTATTTATTTATTCTGAATTAATTAATTAATTATTTCTTATTTAGTTATTTATTTATTTATTTATTTATGTGTTATTTTTAATAAATAGGAAAATGTAGAAATTAGATTTTTCTAGAATTTAATAATGTAGAAAAATAATAAAAAATAATAAATATATATATATAGAAAAATAATAAAAAAATTAGGAAAATAAATCGTAAAATTTTAGATGTCAAATAGGATAGATAATAAACAAAAATTCCCAAAAATCACGAAAATCAACAAAAATTCCAAAAAACCACAAAAATCCCCAAAAATTCTCAGAAATCACAAAAATAACAAAAAAAATCATAAAAAAGTCATAAAAAATCATAAAAAGATAAATAAATAAGTTTTAGCACTTAGAGAAATCATTTTCATCAAATAAATCAAAATTGATGTTTTCCCTACAAAAATCATTTTCAAAATGAAATCAAGCTTAGGCTTAGAGAGTTTTAGGAAAAATCCCAAAAATGGTAAGAACATAAATCGAAAGAAATTTAAAAATTTAAATTCACAAATGCACTAAAGATTTTCAGAAAAGCGAACTACGGCTTGTTTGATCCTGAGTAACAGGTACGTAGGCACCCATTCGGGTCAACCCATAAAATAAATGAAAAATCTTTTTTCTGAAATAAATTCAAAGACATAACAGAAACACAATGAAACACATTTCTAAAGATGAACAATTTTAGGAGATTAGGTGGTAACCGTATAGGTTTTAATAGGTTAGCCTCCGGACTTAGAAACTCTGGTTTTCCCTTTTTCTCTTCTCACAAAAACGAGAAGAGGAAATAACAACGACTAGTAGTCCAAATTAAGACTAATCCGCTCCTTTAGTCTTAATTCACTTTTTCCCAACAACAGTTGGGTGGCGACTCCAAAAATCAAACGAAATTCCTAACTCAAGTCGAGGATCTAGATTAAATGAGCATAGGGTTTAGTTTAGATCGGATTAGGAATGGGAATTCAAAAATTAGACTCGACAGGATGGCGACTCCACTGGGGACCCATACCAGCAGGCTAGCCACCTGAATCTCTCCAAGCTGTTCTCTTTAAGAAAAATGTGTTTCAATCATTACTTTGTTACTAACTTTGCAGGATTTAGTTAGATTTTAGTTTCTTTACTGTAGGGGTTTTGCATGCATACATATGTTTGTGTGAGTAGATGCGGTCGAACCCGGATCGTCCTAGAAACCTGAGACGAGGAGCCATTGTGTAGGTTTCGGGCAAAGTGAGTTGATTCACCGTTCGGGACTGATTAGGCTACCCCACCCTACACTTCGATATGGCCTGAGATCCATTTCTCCGAGAATGCGGGAGGCCATAGAGCTCGGGAACCAGTTAGAATCAACCTACTTGCATACATAACATCGTACGAGGGGTTGACAATTCGATGACAATGTAATGGTTTGTTATTTTGTCCTTGGAGTTCAGGACTATTTCCCTGTAACATTTTCATAGTTCTGTTTGTAACTAGGCTTTTTCCTATTGTAATAGATGGCTAGCAGTGCAGTCGACCGCCTCCTCCGCAAAGAGATTCGGGTGTACAAACCTTTGGACCCAAAATTGGTACTGGACCACTGGTTTACCTTGTACAACCCAGAGGAGCAGGCCTTCATCCAGCAGAAGATCGGCCCCATCCTCTCACTGACTAAGTCAGAGGTGAATTTGCCTTTAGTGCGGACTATGCTCCACCTATGAGAAATAGAGCCCGCGGCTTTCTTCATTAGGCCACGCGAGATCACTCCCACTCAAGACCAAAGCCAGGGTTGAATAATTAGAAGCCTGAGACCAAAAGAGCTAGGAAATAGAGCATTATTTGTAATCTTTCATTTTTATTGAACTCCAGAATTATTAATAAAAATAAAGTTTTAATAATACATTGTCAATCAGTTGTCAACCCTTTTTATTTTAGCATCCGTGTGACACATGTATAGCATTTGCATACATTATACTAAAAAAAAAAAAATGCGCGCTAGGTATCAAAGATACCTCCCAAACAACCGAATCTTCCAGAAGCCCAGTTCATACCCGCTCAAAGACAAAAATGGCAAACAGCAGCAATTGCAACAACACTAGCACCGACTACATTCCTACAGCCGAAGAAGAAGCACAAGCAAAAGGTGTCAAAAGCAGAATAAGGGGGAAGCTGACCGACACCCAGATGTGCATCCCACCTCTCCAACAATCTTTCCCAAAGGCAAATACCATTCAAGAGCTTCGAATAAACAAAGAGGACAACAACAAAGGGGAATCAATCTCCTACATGTCCAACCAACATCCAGCTCTGAACAACTGGTTTTGTTGTCCTATGAATAGCGCTAGGTTAGCTCAAGAGTAGAAAAAAATCATTGAACAAATTTTATTGAGACTATTTATCGAATTCCATTACAGTTTGTTTCTTTTATTATTATATATGATTTCAATTTTTTTTATGTCACTCAGATCTCCCACCATCGAACATCAGGGATATTTCGCGCAAGTAGAACGTAAAAACGTTGATATCGTTCCCAACGCTGCTGGGTCAGTTTTTGAAGACGATATCTTAGACCACGAAATAATACAAGAAAATTGGCTAAAACATGAACAAAGCGGAATCTCGATCGACGAGCCTGTGGAGACAGTAAATCTAGGAAGCATGGAAAACCCTAAGAACCTCAAAATCGGGACCAGTTTGAGTGCCGAGCAAAAATGTGAGATAACCGAGCTATTAATCGAATATGCAGATGTGTTTGCTTGGTCATATGGTGACATGCTAGGGCTAGACCAGTCGATAGTAGTTCACAGGCTTCCCACAAGGGAAGATGTCAAATCTAAAAAACAAAAACTAAGAAGATTTAGGCCCGACATCTTGCTAAAAATCAAAGAAGAAGTCAAGAAACTACTAGAAGTAGGGTTCATCGAAGTATCCGACTACCCAGAATGGGTGGCAAATGTAGTCCCAGTTATAAAAAAGAACGGAAAAGTGCGCGTATGCGTGGACTTTCGGGACTTAAACCAAGCCACGCCAAAGGATAACTTCCCCCTACCTCATATTGATGTTCTAGTGGATAACACCGCGGGAAACCATCTCTTCTCATTCATGAACGGTTTCTCAGGATACAATCAAATAAAAATGGCCGAGGAAGACAAGACCAAAACAACCTTCATCACGACATGGGGAACTTTCTGTTACAAAGTCATGCCCTTCGGTCTGAAAAACGCCGGGGCAACGTATCAGAGAGCCATGGTCGCCATACTTCACGACATGATGCATCGTGAGGTTGAGGTATATGTCGACGACATGATAGCCAAATCCAAAGAAGGAGAAAGCCATATAGATATCCTGAGGAAATTGTTCAAACGACTGAGGAAGTTCCAGCTTAAGTTAAACCCGGAAAAATGTACTTTCGGGGTTACAACGGGGAAATTGTTAGGGTTCGTCATCAGCCAGGAGGGCATTAAGATTGACCCTGACAAGGTAAAGTCCATATTAGAGTTACCTTCCCCACGCTCCGTTAAAGAAGTAAGAAGCTTGCTGGGGAGACTAAATTATATAGCTCGGTTTATCTCACAACTCACCGACAAATGCCGGCCGCTATTCCATTTGTTGTAGAAGAACGCCGCAATAGAATGGGATGACGAATGTGAAGAAGCATTCAGGACAATCAAAGACTATCTTATAAAACCTCCGGTCTTGATAGTCCCGAAACAAGGAAAACCCTTATTCTTATACCTCATCATACTCCCCCAAATCCATGGGATGTGTGTTGGGGCAGAAAGATGAAGAGGGAAGAGAACGTCCCATATATTATTTGAGCAAGAAGTTCACAGATGGGGAACAAAGGTACTCAGAGGTGGAGAAGACGTGTTGTGCGTTAATTTGGGTCATGCATCGACTAAGGCAATACACCCTTTACTATCATATTGAGTTGTTGACACGACATGATCCCTTGAAATACTTGGCAGAGAAGCCAACATTGATGGGTAGAATCTCTAAATGGCAGATGCTTCTATCCGAGTTTGACATCACGTATGTAAATCAAAACTCAATAAAGGGGCAAGCCTTAGCTGATCAGTTGGCCGAACATCCTGTTGAGACAGATACCCAAGAAATACAAGTCCAATTTCCGGACGAGAACATATTAACAGTAGAAGATATGCCGGTAGAAAACTCTGGGAGAGAGCAGAATGGTGGGTGGAAACTGTTCTTCGACGGGGCTGCCAATGTATTCGGTTGTGGGATTGGGGCAGTATTGATATCCCCAGACGGCACTCAATTCCCTGCAGCGACAAGACTTACATTTTCCTATACCAATAATATCGCGGAATATGAAGCATGTATTCTTGGCCTCAAGATGGCCTGCCAAATGGGAATCCGCGAATTAGAGGTGTACGAGGACTCGTCGCTCATCATACTACAAACAAGAGGGGAATACAAAACTAAAGACCCCAAACTGGTACCGTACCATCAACACTTGACAGAGCTAATTGAGGAGTTTAAGGCAATCACCTTCACGTACATCCCGAGAATTCAGAACCAGTTCGCAGATGCCCTAGCCACACTAGCGTCCGTGATTCAAATAACAGGAGGAGCCGAAGTTCAACCGATGAAAATAGACATTGAAAGTCGGCCCGCTTATTGTTTGACAATTGAAAAGATACAAGATGATAAGCCCTGGTATCACGACATCAAGACCTTCCTCCAAGAAGGTAAATACCCTGAAATGGCTAGCAAGAATGACCAAAGAATGCTCAGAAGGTTGGCAAGTCATTTCTTATTAAGTGGGTCTATACTCTACAAGAGATCATATGATACCACCCTGTTGGGATGTGTGGACAAAAATGAATCATGCGAACTCATGAAGGAAATACATGAAGGGGTATGTGGACCTCATATGAACGGCTATATGTTGGCCCGAAAAATCATGAGGTTAGGGTATTACTGGTTAACCATGGAGTCGGATTGCATAAAGTATGTTAAGCACTGCTATCTGTGCCAAGTATACGCAAACCGGATCAATGCTCCACCCAACGAGCTACATTTGTTATCGGCGTCGTGGCCTTTCTCCATGTGGGGAATCGACATAATCGGCCCAATCACTCCAACGGCATCCAATGGCCACAGATTTATACTAGTAGCGATTGATTACTTCACCAAATGGGTAGAAGCGTCATCATATACCAATGTCAGAAAAGGGGTAATAGTTCGCTTCTTAAAAAGGGACATAATAGCCCGATATGGAGTTCCAGAGTCGATCATCACCGACAATGGTACCAATCTTAACAATAAATCGATGATAGGTTTATGTCAACAATTCCACATAAACCACAGAAATTTGACCCCCTACCGACCTCAAATGAACGGGGCAGTAGAAGCAGCTAACAAAAATATCAAGAAGATCATTGAGAAAATGACAACAACTTACAAAGATTGGCACGAAATGTTACCATTTGCTCTCATGGCTTATAGGACTTCAATAAGAACATCTACGGGAGCTACCCCTTACTCATTGGTATATGGTACAGAAGCAGTGCTACCAGTGGAAGTCGAGATACCATCATTCAGAATCTTGTCAGAAACTCAATTGACAGAATCGGATTGGGTAAAGAAAAGGCTTGATCAGCTGAATCTGATTGATGAAAGAAGACTTACCGCGCTATGTCATGGTCAGTGTTACCAACAGAGGATAGCCCGAGCATTCAACAAGAAGATGAGACCTCGGTACTTCAAAGAGGGCGATCTAGTACTAAGAAAAGTTCTCCCGAACGCCCAAGACTCCAGAGGAAAATTCACTCCAAATTATGAAGGCCCGTATGTGGTGAAAAAGGTTCTGTCAGGTGGTGCTTTAATATTAACTCAGATGGATGGTCCAGAATTGAGAGACCCCGTCAACACAAATGCTGTAAAGATGTACTATCCTTAGGCAAGGGAATTGAAATTTTGCCAATGTTTATGAAAGCCAATATTCGATACAGAGTTCGTTGAGTCGAGTTTTTACTTTTCTACAAGCAAAGCTAATATCCCTGAATGGTCAACAATCCCAATCAATTCTCATCACAATAAATACACCTAAACTCATTACCCACCACTTTGTCAATGAAAGATAAACACTAAAATGATAATGAATCTTAATGTAATTTGTGATATAATTTTGTCTACTCCTAAGCATTAAAACTGAGCGCATTATTAGGATAACATTACCGTCGAAAGAGCTTTGTGCATAAAGAAAAGAGGCACATCAAGATTTTCAATCCAGTGTCAAGATAAGAAGAAAAGAAGCAGGAGCAAACCAACACGAAGGTTCAGTTGTTTGGTTGCTATCCGAGATAAACTGGCAAGCATATTAAAATAGGTAACTATCATCACATCATGAAAGGCATCACATCATCTAGCCTAGTAAGAAGCATGTTCAAGAGTACCAGATGAGTCAGCTTATAATGAAGCACGTGTCTAGACATTTCCTTTAATAGGGTTAGTTAGCCCAATATGGGCACTTTCCCGAAAAAAAACCTGTTCTCAGGGTCAGCTCATAAGAGCACCTTTTGAGACAGTTCTATTTTAGGTTAGTCAGCTCTTGGGGCACTTTCCTAAAAATCAATCCAAGGGTTAGTCAGCCCAATATGGGCACTTTCCCGAAAAAACCTGTCCTCAGGGTCAGCTCATAAGGGCACCTTTTGAGACAGTTCTATTTTAGGTTAGTCAGCTCTTGGGGCACTTTCCTAAAAATCAATCCAAGGGTTAGTCAACCCAATATGGGCACTTTCCCGAAAAAACCTGTCCTCAGGGTCAGCTCATAAGGGCACCTTTTGAGACAGTTCTATTTTAGGTTAGTCAGCTCTTGGGGCACTTTCCTAAAAATCAATCCAAGGGTTAGTCAGCCCAATATGGGCACTTTCCCGAAAAAACCTGTCCTTAGGGTCAGCTCATAAGGGCACCTTTTGAGACAGTTCTATTTTAGGTTAGTCAGCTCTTGGGGCACTTTCCTAAAAATCAATCCAAGGGTTAGTCAGCCCAATATGGGCACTTTCCCGAAAAAACCTGTTCTCAATGGTCAGCTCATAAGGGCACCTTTTGAGACAGTTCTATCTAAGGTTAGTCAGCCCAAGATGGTCACTTTCCTAAAAATCCGTTCTCAGGGTCAGCTCATAAGGGCACCTTTTGAGACACTACCACAGGTTAGTCAGCCCAAGATGGGCACTTTCCTAAAATCTATTTTAAGGTTAGTCAGCCCAATATGGGCACTTTCCTAGATTCTTCCGATTAGTCAGCTCTTGGGGCACTTTTCGGAAACATCCTTCCCAAATAGTTGCTAGTCTAACAAGACGCTTCTATCGACAGGTAGCCAGCTCATAAGGGCGCTTCATAAGTAAATTTTCTTTCCAAGGTTGCAAGTCTGATAAGACGTTTCCTATCATCATTTCTCATACATTCCTACTCGATGCTTGAGATGTGTCATGTCGCCAATTAGTTAGCCCATAAAGCACTTTTTGGAGAGGGAACATTACCTTGAATTGTTAGGAACATCTTCAACCGTAGGATTATCAGCTCTTGGGGCATTTTCCTACTAAAACCTAATTCAAGAGGTCAAAAATGGCGTCTTTTGTTTGTCTTTGTAGTTAAGTTTTTCAAACTTTACCACAAAGAGGGGCAGCTGTAAACACCCCATTTTTGCCCTAGGAGTCAATAATTTTCAATAATAATCAATTTTCAATTTTTCCTAATTTTTCCCAATTTTTCCTAATTTAGCATAAAATAATAAAAATGTTCAAAAAATAAAAATAAATAGGAAAACACTTCAATTTTGAAAAATGATTTCGGAAATAGAAATAATGAATAATAAACAATTTTTACAAATTTTTGAAATTTCAAAAAATACAAAAAAAATAGAAAAATTGCATTGCATATATGCAATTTACGAAATAAATAAAATCGCGAAAGTGGGCTAGACCAGCTGGTCCGGACCATGGCTAGGCGCGCGGGGGGGGGGGGGGGGGGGCTCGATCAGACATTCGAATCGCGGAGGAAGCAGTTTCCGCGTTTTGCAATTTTTCGACTTATCCAGGACACGTGGCAGCATCTGATTGGCTGGAAGAAACGCACGCGCCGGGGGGCTCGGTCAGACGTTCGAATCGCGGAGGAAGCAGTTTTCGCGTTTTGCAATTTTTCGACTTATCCAGGACACGTGGCAGCATCTGATTGGCTGGAAGAAACGCACGCGCCGGGCGCGCGATCGTCTCCTACCTCGAGCCCGAGATCGCCGGCGAAGAAAAAATTCGTATTTCGGCCGTTTTGATTCGATTTTTTTGCACAAATCCAACAGATCTTCAACAAAAATAAGATAAACATTATCTAATTAAAATCAAATCACAACAAATCGTTGGATGGGCACAAATCGGAGTTGGTTTTTCAACCGAAAATCCGATCAGCTTCAATCGGAGGAAATCCGAGCTTATCCAGCTCGATTTCAAGCGCCTATAAATAGAGGAGGAGATGAGGAAGCAAGAACAGAGATCAGAATTGCGAGAGAGAGAGAAAAGAGTGTAGATCGGAGGAAACCCAAAGTTGCGACCGCCGATCGGAGTTGAGCCACCGCAAGGAGGCGTTCTGGGAGTAAACCGCCACCACCATCGGATTCAGCACCCTCAAGAAGCTAGGATTCGACACTTCACCCGCCTCAAAAGACCGCCGGAACGCCGTGAACGAGCCAACCCCGCCGCCGTGTCCGACCGATCCGACCCGACCCGATTCGACCCGACTGACCCGACCCGCGCACCGACCCGGATCCAGGTAAGTCAGATTTTCCGGATTTTTTTATTTTTATTTAATTAATTTTGTTTATTTATTTATTCTGAATTAATTAATTAATTATTTGTTATTTAGTTATTTATTTATGTGTTATTTTTAATAGATAGGAAAATGTAGAAATTAGATTTTTCTAGAATTTAATAATGTAGAAAAATAATAAAAAATAATAATAATAAAAATATATAGAAAAATAATAAAAAAATTAGGAAAATAAATCATAAAATTTTAGATGTCAAATAGGATAGATAATAAACAAAAATTCCAAAAAACCACAAAAATCCCCAAAAATTCTCAGAAATCACAAAAATAACAAAAAAAATCATAAAAAGTCATAAAAAATCATAAAAAGATAAATAAATAAGTTTTAGCACTTAGAGAAATCATTTTCATCAAATAAATCAAAATTGATGTTTTCCCTACAAAAATCGTTTTCAAAATGAAATCAAGCTTAGGCTTAGAGAGTTTTAGGAAAAATCCCAAAAATGGTAAGAACATAAATCGAAAGAAATTTCAAAATTAAAATTCACCAATGCACTAAATATTTTCAGAAAAGCGAACTACGGCTTGTTTGATCCTGAGTAACAGGTACGTAGGCACCCATTCGGGTCAACCCATAAAATAAATGAAAAATCTTTTTTCTGAAATAAATTTAAAGACATAACAAAAACACAATGAAACACATTTCTAAAGATAAACAATTTTAGGAGATTAGGTGGTAACCGTATAGGTTTTAATAGGTTAGCCTCCGGACTTAGAAACTCTGGTTTTCCCTTTTTCTCTTCTCACAAAAACGAGAAGAGGAAATAACAATGACTAGTAGTCCAAATTAAGACTAATTCGCTCATTTAATCTTAATTCACTTTTTCCCAACAACAGTTGGGTGGCAACTCCAAAAATCAAACGAAATTCCTAACTCAAGTCGAGGATCTAGATTAAATGAGCATAGGGTTTAGTTTAGATCGGATTAGGAATAGGAATTCAAAAATTAGACTCGACAACCTCTTTTTCTCATTTAAGGCTTGAAGAAAATCATTATTAGGACTGTTAGGCATTTCAAATGGTTTGAAAAGTAGTTTGTTATTAACCAATTTTTGAATCCTAACATTATTATTGACCTCATTATTAACTACATCTTCAATTCTGTCTAGTTGTTAACCTATTGTGTGAAGATGTTTGTTTATATAATTATTTTGGTCAATAATTTTCTTAATACCTAACCCTTCAACTTCTATTGCATTTTTAAAGAGTGCGAGTTTAATTTTAGTATCCTTATGTGAATACTGAATGTTACTAAGTAGTAGGTGATTGGATTCTACAATTTGGCCATCACTTAGTCTCCATTAGATACATTTGTTAGTAACATTAATCTGTTTAGGCTTCAAATAATATTTTTCCAGCCAATCAAAAAATAAGATTTGAGTTCCTAGTTCTTCCATAAAATTATAATAATTCTCTTTGATTTGTACTTTAAATTTGTCAAAAGTTTTAAAGTACCATTCTCTAATCTTCTTGTTTTTAGGAGAATTAAAGTCATTATTTAGAACAACTCTATTTAATTCGAAGGGCTTTTCTATAACATTTAGTTCAGGATGTCCTGCTTCTGAAGCAGAAGGTTCCTCATAATCTAAGTCATTAAAATTTTGATAGATTGGTTAGGTTATTCTTATGGGTTTATTAATTAAACCGCTGATTGAAGGATTAACCTTGACCTTAGGACTATTAGGAACATTCTTAGGTTCATTAATTTTTTATCTAGGTAAATTCATTGATCACCTTCTAAGATCTCTCTTTTCTAAACTAGGATCAGATTCTTAGGTTTTGATATCTACAATGGCACCATTACACCAATTAGAAGATCAATAGAATTTGCTTCTAAATTTCCTGATGAAATATTGGATAAAACCTAACTCCAGCGTTTCTTAGGAAGTTTAAATTATGTAGCAAATTTCTTTAAAGATCTTAATGTTCTATGCAAGCCTTTACATTAAAGGTTGAAAAAGAATCCTCCAAAATGGTCTGACATACACACCAATATAGTTAGACAAATTAAGAAGAAAATTCCATTTCCTTAATTTAAACAATACAATAGCTTCAACTAAAGGTGGATACTCAATTTCCTTTTTACTATATGTTCCTTCATTCCTCTATTCACAAAATTATTTTTAAAAAAGCAATTTTTTAATAATATTTTTAAAAAGGACCTAAATTCATAAGAAAAATAGAAGAAGTATACATATTGTTTCTTTTTTATTATGGAAAATATAGTAATAAGATTGTGAGTGTGAATTTTGTGCCATCTTTATGGAAGTCTAATGATAAGGTTTTTTCTTTTTTTTTCCTTTCCTTTCAATGAAAATTTTTCTTTTCTTTTTGTTCGTAAGGATTATATGTATATTAAAAATAAGTAACTCAATTCCGTTTTCCCAATTTTGATAAAGAAACCACTTATTTTAAAGTGCTAATAATAAGTGCTACCATTTCATATAGATTTATAATGTCATTTATGAAATTCTATTACACTTTTCATTACTAATTTTCTATTACTACTCTATTCATTTTAAAAACAAAAATTCATTTATTGTCCTAAATATGATTTTTACCTTGATTTCCTTTGTAAGAGTTTTAATTCAATAAGAGGGGCAACACTCTAAAATATTGTATTTTTTTTAATTTTGCAAATACTATACCTGAAATAATTATTTCAAAAATAGGTTTCAAAGACATGGCGCGGTTTGTGATTTCAGTTTTATAAAATTTTGCAAAACTAAAGGTGTACACCGAGTCTGTGCCTTCAATATAATTGCACTAAAGGTGCGGATCTTGTTCACGCCTTCAAGCAATGCGCCTTCAGTTCTACCACCCCAATTAATCCTACAGTTCATTTTCTTTTTTACTTTAATATCCACCGTCAATGTAAAAAGCAACTCATGTGACAACAGTATAGAAAATTAATAATATAAATAAAGAAACAGAAGACATTTGCTTTAATTTTCCTATCTATAAACTCCATTTTTTTTCTCTTATTCGCAGGAAAAACAAGAAGTGTTTGTGCAAAGCGAAAATGAGGGATTTGAACAATACACTAAGATCTAGCATTTCCTTAGCGATTAATCATTTGTGGTATTTTTTTTTAGAAAAAAGTTGAATTTTTTTTTAACTATGTTTGATATTATTATTTAAAGAAAATGTTACTGTAATGTTATGTTCTGTAAAAAATATTACTATTTATTATTAGTTTGTAGTGCATTAAATATGATTTATATAGATCCTATAATATATAACACACGATATTAATTTTTGCGTTAATATGAAAATATTTTGTTATGACGAAAAATTCAATATTATTTGTAAACATTAAATTGAAAATATTATATATGTTGTTGTAAAAAATATTGTGATGGAAATTTGTAATGTTTGGTTTGTGAAATAATTTTTATAGTATTGTTAATTAAATTTGCAAATTTTTGTTGGGAAATAATGGAAAAAAATTAAAATTAAAAATGACATAGAAATTTTTTATTTTTTTGGGCTAATTTTTATAATGTTGTTATTGAACATTTTTTTTTTAAGCTCATAATTTAAATATACTATTGATAGGAAAACAATGGGTAACTCCGTCAAATTAATGATCTATGAATCTAGAAATATTTTAGCTGGTAATTAAGGGTCGAAATATAATAGGGATCCATAAAGAAGTTGAAAATGAAGAAAAATGTCAACTACAATGAATTCTTATACAAAATATGCTAAAGCATCAAAGCCGATCCAATCGAAGTGGGGGTTGAGATGATTTACAAGCATCATGTATTCTATGAGAACAGTACATGTTATGCATTGATGGCAATTAGAAATGACGAAGACATTCAAAATTTCATTGAAATAGCTAAATCATATGGAGATCGTGGTATACAATAATTATACATCAGAATTTCTAACAATTTGTGTTACCCTTCCATAAGGTAAGCATTCGATACAAGCAATCGGTCACATTCGTCACATAACATTATAGAAATGCAACCAGAGACGTCAACATTTGAACCCTTAATTCCAACCGCGATGAAAAGCAATGATGAAGATAAAATAGATAGAGCAATTACTTCAGTATTACAATAACTAGACACACGTGATCCGTATATGGTTCATTTAGGAGTGAAGACTGCAACTGACACAGATGTAGAAATGGGAGTTAAGAAGGAGAGTACCAATAACAAGGAGAGTTCCAATGAGAAAAATGGGAAAAGTGAAAATGATGAAGATGAAGTACCTAAAGACTCTCCAACCATATATATGTACTCGAGATAGGCAATATATCAATCAGAGCAGGCTAAATCACCAAGCATAACAAATAGTGATCTTGTTCCATATTACAATGTTGGTGGTGGTGATGGTTACATTTATTTCGAGTAGAAGCAAACTAATATTTGTAGTAGTTTAAGCAACAGTGATGATTTCTATAGAGGCATGAGATTCAAAACGAAAGCAGCTGTGATTCAAGCAGTGAAGGCTTCCCATGTGAAGAACCACTATACTTTCACCGTTGTAGTACTAGTCCAATGTTGGGGTTTATTTATTGTTTAAGAAGAGATGATAGTTATAAATGGAGATTTCGGGCCCGAAAGAAAAAGTTGGAGAGCATGTTTGTAGTGACAAGATTCAAGAGTTCACACACATGCAATAACCTGTTGATTAGTCAAGATCACATACAGCTATATTACAATCTTTTTACTAGCCGATTTATAAATTCTGTTAGGGACAATCCTAATATGAAGGTAGCAAAGCTAACTTCTATTGTCGAATAGGAATTTGACTACAGAATCAACAAGAAACGGGTTTGGGAGGAGAAGAAATAGGCTATAGAGCATATGTACAAGGAAGAAATGAGGTTCACGCCTTTAGTACAAACTATACTGAAGGCGTATACTAGGTCCACACTTTCAATTTTGCAAATATTCATAAAATTAAAGTCATAAACTACGTTCACGCCTTTGAAACCTATTTTTGAAATAATTATTTCAAGTATAATATTTGCAAATTTAAAAAAAAAATACAATAAATTACAGTGTTACCCTTAATAAGAGTGGCTTCTCAATATTTCATTTGCTTTTTCTCCTTATTAGGTGAATAGGTTCATGTACTAAACATTCTATATGGATACAATTATGATCTTAATCTTAAGTAGGGGTAGCCATTGTTTGGTTCAATACAATTCACCCCCTCGAACCGAATTGAATCATAATATACAGGGTTTTTTTTTCAAATCAAACCTAACCATACAATTCAATTCATAATTTTTTTAAACCTAAAAAAAAAAAAGGTTTAGTCTAATTCGATATGTGGTTCAAACCATTATTATACATGTTATTAATCTTTCTTTAAATACAAATTAATAAATCATGAAAAATTATACTAAACATAAAAAAGATATAATTCATTATCATTTCTTTGATTTACTCATTATCTTCAATGTCCATTTGATATATTTAAGGAACTTTTATTCTCTCTATTTTGATACAAAATTAAAAAAAAAAAGGAAGTAATTTACTAAATGAAAAACAAATAAAAAGAGAAATTGAATAAGCGACATAGAATTTTCTTTTCTTTTCTTTTCTTTTTTTACTTCTCACAATTGAGTTTGATTTGAAATGGATTGATTTGATTTGTAATTTTTTCGAACCTAAAAGAAAATTGTTTGATTTGGCTTGTAATTTTTTATAACCTAATTTACGATTTAGTTCAATTCGATTTGCAGTTCAAGTAGTTTTTTTTTTTTTTTTTACCCAGCTATAATCAAAAGGAAGAAACAACATTAAAGAATGGCTTCACAACTTTGATTGTTCATTAATATCTTTTAAATTTGTATTCAATCATTTTATACATTGTATAAATTAATATTTTCAATCGTTTTATACATTATACAAATTAATATTATTTTAAGATATTTTACTTTTATATTTTGAAAATCTTCTATACAAAATATAATTAAATAGAATTAAAGGGTACTAAAATGATTCAAACAGGAAATACATAAAATTCCAAAAAGGGAGTAGGTATTATTCTATGAGTATTTAACATATTCTTCTTTTATTTTATAAAGTAAAAGCACTCAAAGTGCACTCACACTTTATGAATGGTGATTGTGAAATCTATGTTAGTATATTAACATTAAATTAAAAATTTTCAATAAATTGTTTATACACTAATATGTACCAACTCTCATGAGTATAAAAATAATATAAAGAAAAGTACATTTTTAATTCTCAATATTTAATTATTTTCTTTATTTGAGTCATTAACATTTTTTTTTCCTTCTATTTGAGTCATCCACATTTTCAAAACCTTATAAAAAAATTATTTCAATCAAATCTATTAAATTTTTCATCAATCTATAATACGTATCAACTTTGAATTGATTTATAATAATTAAATTAACAAAATGATGATATTAAATATATTTAATAATATAATATAACAAAAATACAAAAATAATCAGTAAAATTATGAAAATGGGTTGAAAAAATTTGTATATACCCTTCCCACCTTGGACAACTAGCCCAAAGTTAATTGAAAACCAATACATATTTAATATGAGTAGAATATTTAACGTATTTAATAAAAATCTTATTTTTTAAGGTTTTAAAAGGAATATTATAAAACTTTTTATTTGTCATGTTTTGACATACGCAAATGCATATGCAGCATTCGTTGCTATAAGAAGGATTTCCCATTTTTAAGATACACAGAATCTAACAATTGTACTTTTTTGAAATAGTGAAAAACTCCAATTAATATCTTTTTCGTTTTCTTTTTCTTTTTTCCTTATGCATTTTTTAGATAGTTTATGTATAATTTTTTTTTTTCCTTTTTAAATCATCAGTCGTTCTATGAAGAACAAGAAATTGGAGGGAGAGGGAGATGTAGCATGAGAGAGAGGATGAAGAGCGAAGACGGGCCTTTTCCGGTTTCTCCTGAGTCCAAGAGTAGTTGAATGGGTTTGCAAGCTGGTTGGGTGGTGAGCTTAGTTTATGGATTAGAGTTTCCTTGTCTATGGGCTTTTATTGGATGTTGGGCTTGATTAAAGGCAGCTTAAACCCAAGTGGGTTGAGTTGCTAATGGATTAGACTAGAACTAGGCTATTGCTAAAGAAATAAAACATGCTGAAGCTTTCTTTCCTCTTTTACCTTTTGTCATGGGTAGCTTGAGGAATTCTATATTTTTCTTAAAAGTGTGTAATTAAACTTTGGGTTGAGCCGCTTTCAAGTTAAATTTAACAAGTTCCCTAAAATTATTTATATGTACACACGCATAATGGTAGTTAAATACACTTCTTTACTTAGATAGTAAGAATATGAGTACTTAAACATATATGTCAACTATATTTGGAACATTATGACGAGTGAAATCTTTCAAAAATACTATTTAGTACTGAGCTATGAGTTACAATGTATATACCCTTTTTGAAAATGTTATATTAAGTATAAAATTATAAATTATATGTGTGCTAAGCTTATATTTGTTATATTGACAATGATAATAATTTATTGTCTTACCTTCTATATTTAAGCTTTTTTTTAAGTTTTAATTATTCTCAAAATTAAATTTAATCAAGAATTTACCGTAGGACTCATTTAGAACTTTGCCGTGTCTATATAATACGTTCAAACAAGTATGAGTATGGGATTATTGTTATATATTGATTATGATTATAACGGTAAAAGTTTGATATTATAATTTTAATAACAATATTCATTATAGCCTCTTAGTTTTTGTGATTGTTTGTTATTGGATTTTACAAATCACATTCCCAGTTTTATTATTTTCTTTTATTGAGGGTTCTAATATCATATTAATATCCATGAAAATAACATTAGTCATTATTTGCTATGTATTTACGTGCTATCAAGTTTTTTCATAATGAGTTCTGCTTCTTCAAGTTATAATTATAATTGCTAATTACTAGTTACTACTATTGTTGACATCATTATTTATTACTGGTACTGTTGTTGTAGTTGTCGCTATGGATGCATATATATTTATGTGTATCAATTTATTATTTCTTAATCATGAAAGGAAAAGCATTACAATGTTTATTAAAGCTTTTTATGATTTAATTTTATACAAGAGAATATAATTAGATATGCACTTCGTGAATTCATGACCTTTGGTTCTCAAAATTTTGTAAAAAATGTTTCCAACTTGTTATGATTCTTTCACCAAGAATTATATTAGAGAATTTATTAAATAATCTTACATATATGGAGATATAATTATTTATAAACCATTTTATGTTTTTGAGATAACTCTAATACAAGTCCTAAAACCAGAGATATATGGATATGTATATCCTATCAAAGCATTTTATTTCAATTACATAGAGGTAGGTATCTATACATTACACGGCATACGATAATTCCTTATTATGTAATGAATTTAAATATTGACTTAATTTGTTAATGTTTTATCAAAAGACGTGTTTCAAATTGGAGTTTTGATAATGTAGACACTTCATTTTTGTCCTCATATAGGTTTTTTTTAATAAATAAAAAAATATGATAAAAAATAATTAAAAAAGGGATATAGTTTACAAGATAGTAAAATAAAATATAATAATAATAATAATAACAAGTAACCAAAAAATAATAATAATAATAAAATTTTCAACCAGATTAAAAAAATATGAATCTCTAAATCAAGCTCAAGAATTTCAAATCAATAAAAAACTAATTAAGGACGATAGCTTATATGCAAATTCATTGTATATAATAAATAAGAAAAAGGTCAGCCCAATCGGTCCACCCATATGCCCCAAATAATAAAAGAAACATGAGGTCATGAGTTTGAGACCCCTAAGATGCACTTTAAAAAAAAAAATCGGTTGAGGAGGGAAGGTTGCCACATGTCAGCAATTCACTGGCCGAGGAAAATCACGTGCTAGGCACATAATTGTCTTCTCCAACGAGATAGCAAACATGAACAAAAAAGAGAGGAAATCGCGAGCAAATCCAAGAGAATCAAAAAAAAATTTTATCTTTTTAGATTGTAACGAAAAGAAACCAAATAAATCACCAAAAACGAATTTAACTTAAGGGATTTGCATCAATTTTTCAAGAGTAATTCAAATCTTAAGAGGATAAAAACAAGTCTCAACCACTGGTCAATTCGAGCTTATCAAAGTGATTTTTGCGAGTCTATAAATAGAACTCGACCTCATAAACTTGGGGGGAGAACGATTTTCATCCTTGGTCACACAAATCACACTCCACATCTACTTTCTCTCTCTAAACTTCCACAGTCGAACCCATCCACCATCTCTCTAAGATTGGACCTACTACACACAACCTAAAACAACAATATAGGTATCAGTAGACTCCTGGAAGCTCAAGAATTCGAAAGATTCAAACTTTTAGGTTTGATTTTTCCAAAATCGTACTTAATCGAAAGACCCAAATTTGGCCACTGTCGATCGCCTCCAAACCACCACCTAGGCTAGTTTTTTAGATGGAAACAACCTCTGATTTATCTTCTACACCCTCAAAAACCTAAGGAACCACCCTTCAGCCGCTTCAAATCTTCACCTGAGCGCCGCCGACGAAGGTCTTTAGCCACTGTGTTAGTGACCTAAGTTTAACCAAGATCCAACCTGCACCGACGTGTGCACCAGACTCGAACCCACCTGTATCCAAGTAAGTGTTAGTATTATTATTGTTGTTGTTAATTTTGTTTAGGTGAATTAGTTTACTTAGTTGATAAAAAAATAAAAATAAATCCGATTAATAAAAATTAGGGTAGATTAAAATAAATAAAATAATAATATAATAATAACGATAATATGAATATAATAACTTTATTTAGGAAAATTAGTAAATTGAATAATTATGAAGAACCATTGTGTAGGCCTTAAGTATTGCAGTATAACCATCACCTAACGACGATTAGGTTCCAAACTTTTTTTTAATAATTAGTAATACTTAATCTATAAATATGAAGATATAAAAATTGAAAAATTAAAAAGAAAAACAAAAGATTGTTTATTATCTTGAATATGGCTTTATACAAAAAAATGCTTTCTCACTTAGAAAAATGATTTTCATGAAGTAAAAAAAAAAAATCTAATTTGTACTTTCAAAAGTTAGGTCTTTAGTCTTTCAAAATTAGGAAATTAAAGTTTAGGTTTAGAATTTTCCCTTAAAAAAATTAAAATGATAATAAACATAAATGCAGTCTGTTTTCATAATTAAAACTAATTAATCCACTAAAGTTTTATAAAAACAGCACTGCGTCAGTTTGATCTTAATTAACAGGTACGTAGGTACCTATTGGGTAACCACATATAAGATAATAAAAAAAACATTTTATTCTTTTCCAATTTCAATTTACCATATAAAAAAATATACAAAAAATATTTTATCCTTTTAAAATTTCAATTCATAATATAAAAACATAAAAAATATTTCATTTCATTTTAATTAAAGTAAAGATGCATAAGCTTTATTATCCTTTATTTGTAAGAATAGAAAATACATTTGTAATACAAAAATAATTAAAAGTTTTCCATGTTGTTTTGATTTTTTTTTTTTATGTTTTACACATGTGATAGCGAGAGGAATTTGATAAGAAGCTTTTAATTCAGTTTTTTGAAGAAGATAATAAGTGGTAACTATTTAGGTTTTAATAAGATAGCCCCTAATGCTAGATTCTCTAGTTAATATTTTTTTCAAAATTGTTTTTTATAGAAAAATTCACAGACTAGTAGCTAGTTAAGGTTAATCTACCTCATTAACCTTAAATTATCTTATTTTCCAACTTAGGTTGGTGGTAGCTTCAATTTCCTTAAGATAATTAAAAATATAGTTTTTCCTTAATTTTATTATCGAGCAACTTGTATTAAATGAGTTGGACTAAATATGGGTTAATTAAGGAAAAATCCAAAATTAGGCTTCATAAAATTGGCGACTCCACTGGGGACCTAATTTTTTAGTGGGTTAGCCATTTTTATCTTCTTCTAAAATTAAGAGCTTCTTATAAATGCCTTCAACATGTATTATTTTCTTATGTATATTTTTTGTATGAATAGTTTTCTTTTATGTAGATTAATTGGGCTTCATGATGCAAATGAAATAGCACTAGGCCCATTAAGCCTAATAATGATCTTTTGGGTAAGTTGTTGTCATATATATATGTGTGCTAAATACAGTCAGACCCAGGCCCTTTAGGACCTTAGGAAGGGGAGTCATTGTGTAAGTTTCGGGTGTAGTGGGGTAATCACCACTCAGGACCATTAGGCTTCTCCACTCTTGCTTCAATGTGGCCCAAAGCCCATTACCTTAGAAATGAGGGAGGCCACAAAGCTTGAGGACCTTTAGAACCCACCTAATTTGCATTCATGTCATCTACGTATGATTGAAAAATAGTGCAACTTTAATAAAATGCAGACTTATTGATTTTCTAGATGATGTAAAGCTTTATCATTTATATGTATTCTTTTTATTTTATGTATTACAAAGGAATGGCTAAGTCTGGGTCAAGCAATGACCACGTCTACATCAACCAGATTTATGTCAACCAACCCTTACCATCTATGCCCGCATTTTTTAACTAGTTTCAACAGTTTAACCTAAAGGAACAGGAAACCATCAAGGCCAAAGTGGGGCTAGTCCTCTCACTCCTCAAGGTCCAATATGATTAAGACCTCATGAGAGCCTTAACCTACTTTTGGGATCCAAAGTTAGCGGCATTCAGCTTAGGCCTACACACCCTATCTCCAACCATTAAAGAGTATTCCCAACCACTACAAGCCCCTCTCTGTTTTGAAAGAATCACAATTCCAAATCTATAAGCTAGCTCGACAAGCACCTTCTACTAGTTGTTGGGGGTTAGAAAGTCAAAAGTAACTCAAGCCCTCACTCAATACAATGGAAAGTCCATGAGAATCTCAACCTTTAGAAACTAGTTTGGAACACCTACAAACTACTAAATTAATCGAGATTTTCGTAGGAGACTAGCGGACTTGGGAGAAAAATATGCCTACATCGTCCTGGCAGTTTTTGCTAATATCTTATTTCCTACAGGAATTTTGCATGTCCATTTCAGGGTAGCAGAATTAGTAAATCAGTTCCTATCAAGTCGATCCTATATCCTAGCCTTACTTGCTGAACATATCCGATCTTTGAGATTTCTAAAAGAAAGAGGGCAAGGAAACTTCAAAGGATGTCCAACATTGTTAATAGTGTAGTTCGCTAGTCATACTAAAAGTTATGGATTGGATCTCGTTAGGAGATCTTTAGCTTCACAAGTTGACTTGGTAGACTACTTTACAACTAAGATACAGTTGCTAGAAGGAGTTCAAATTCACCAATGGATAGAGATTATGCAGAAGGTTTACCCTGAGGACATATTGTGGACTACTAGGTGGAATCACTGCACACAAGCTATTCTAAGATGTGTCGATTTCGCTACTGTCCCACTAATAGGAATTACTGGATGCATGGGCTATTCCCCAGTTTGTTTGGTCAGATAGTTGAGACCAATCCAAGATATTACTCACAAGCCCCAATTGGATTTAGTTACACTTGATTATCAAAATCTGAACATTCCCTTAGCCTTCAAAGTAAACAAGCTATGAGCTATCAAAACCAAATGAGATACAAGAATCTTGAGCCCCATCGCAGGTGTAGGAAATTTTGATGGACAAGTAAGGGATTTTAGAGCCAATAAGGAATTCATTATGGACTTCATGCATAAGACAGGGTAAGTCAAGTACTAGGCTCCAAGTATACTAGAACCTACACCAGAAAACCCAACCTTAGAATTGAATGCTTACATTGACATGGTTAGAGCCCGAGTAGAGATCTAACGTCAAGATATGGAAAGGATGGTGCAATTTGGAAGGAGAAATTTGAAGCTTCACAAGATTATGCAAAGATTTTAGAGAACCGGGTGAGGATGTCAAAAAAGAGAGTATGAGACCTACTAATGGAGCAAGCCAGTACCTGCCCCAACAAGATCTGAAGACTATTTTTGTTTTTTTTTTTAGAACTAATTGTTAAGAATTTCAATTATTTTAGATAGTTAAACCAGTGGTCTGTAGCCCTAGAATTTCAATAAATATACAGTTAGATTTGACAATCTTGTTTAATAAAATTGCTACACTATTATTCAATTATCAAATTGCATCCGTGTGAACATCCTGTCTGCATATTTACTGAAAAAAATAATAATAAAGAAAAGAACACAGCCAAGAAAATTAAAGAGTTGCTAACAATAAGAGATCCTTTCAAGGTCCTAAAAGTTGCTTTTAAATTATTAGCTCAACCCAAGGCTCACAGTCACTTACTCTAAGCATAAAACCAAAGACCTCCATAGCCTGCTCTCAACTTGAAAAACATTAAAATCCATTCACTTCAAAAGGTCTCCCCATATGTTACTTTAGTCTCAAAACATAAAGCCTTCTAACCCCCTCCAACCTTAGAGGCTACACTTGAAGTTTCTCTCCATCAAGAGTTGTCTAAACCAGACACAAAGAAAATTAATTTTTGGGGCACACTTTCGAAGTGGCTATGGTCAATTACTAACAAGGGCATAACAAAGACTATCCTAACTAGTTAAGTCTTAGGTAACTAAATTCCCAAGAGAGCCAAATTAAGAATAAATCACTTGTTCAAGTTAATAGGGGCACATAACTCCTGAAGACATCACAAGACTTGGTGAATATGGGCAAATTTGGTAAAATGGAAAGATATCTCATTTATTCAAATGGTTTACGATGACAAGAGGCAAACCACTTCCCAAACACTAACCCTTAAACACTTGAGAGTTAAGTGTTATTAATATGAGGTTTTGGACTCATTCCTTAAAGGAGGTCTATCTTAAATTTGATATGTTAATCAAAATAATGTTAGACATTCATTTTCGCTATCTTAGACATAATAATCCTTTGCCAACACCATTTGAGCTTATATAAGAAGAGTTTCAAAATTTAACCCTACTAAAAACCACCCTACAATGGGATGATTGGGAAGATAAGGACATCAATAAAAAGAAAAAAGAAAAGAAAAAAAATGAGAAAAGCCCAAGAATGAAGTAAGCCCAACAATACTTGAAAACACCAGGGGCAAATACAAAAACCTAAACATATACCTACCTTCTCCAAAGACTTCTCCAAATCATTGAAAATAATTTATCTATCCTAAGCAAAAATTGTTGGGCTTAGGGCAAGTACTATTCTAGTTTTTCTCAAGGTTTCTTAACTTATAAAACCAAGTTGAAATGATGATTCTTTCAAACTAGACCTTAACATTAGTACTTTTTTGAAACTAATAAGCAAAAACCTATATTGCATTACAAGTCCCCAAAAAGCCTAATATATTTATCAAAGTGTGTTACTTATAAGAAAGACCATAATTTTTAGAACAAAAGTCAAGAGTGACATCTAAACTGAGAGATTGTGAGGAAGTCCTCTTAAATTAAACCAATTAAGAATGAGATATTTGTTTCCAAATGGAATGAGGGAATTTAAAGTCATTCCTCATTGACATTGTTTAGCCCAAATTTTAAATATTGATGCCCCCAAGAAGAAGATATAAGTTTTAATTGCAAGAAACCCCTCAAGAGATAATTGACTAAGCCAAGACACCACTTTTCCCAAGATTAAACCAAATGCTCCAAGCAAAATGAGGCAAAAGAGTAAGTGATTATTGAATAATAGGGTAGGCCTACCCTTTATTTGTATTTTTGGGAACCTTGTCAAACTCTTTACTTGCTAGCCATGTTTAAATATATATATATATATTTCTTTTAGATTTTTTGAGAAGAAAGAGAAAATTTTCAAAGTTCGCTAGAAAACACTTTAATACTTTGTCACCTTATCCTTAAGTTTTAAAAGAACATTTGTCTTGAAAATTTTTAGAAAAATTTTAGTCATCATTTGTTCAAAAGTCTTAAGTCATCCTAAATTTAGAAACTCTTGACCGTTATTAGAAGAATAAGATTCTCACTCAGGAATTCATTCCCACTATTGGTTAGTTAGCCCACAATTGGGCACTTTCCTAAGCTTTCCCTCTTAAGGTTACAAGTCTAAAGAGACACTTCCCACTATTAATTAGTTAACCCACAATGGGGCACTTTCTTAAACTTTCTCTCTCAAGGTTGCAAGATTTAAATAGTCGCTTCCCACTATTGGTTAGTTAGGCCATAATGGGGAACTTTTCTAGGTGATCTCTTCTTTGAGATTACTAGTCTAGTGAGATGTTTCCTATCATCAATTAGCCAACTCGTAAGAGCACTTTTCTAGACGATATCTTTTTTAGGGTTGCTAGTCTCGTAAGATGCTTCCTATCATCATAAGAACACTTTTCCATATTATCTTTTCTTTAAGGTCACTAGTCTAGTGAGACGCTTTCTACCATCGATTAGTCAGCTTAGAAGAGTGTTTTCCTAGATAATTACCCTGAGGTTGCTAGTCTTGTGAAACATTTCCTATTATCGATTAGTCAGCTTGTAAGAGCACTTTTCTAGATTATCTTTTCTTAAAGGTTGCTAGTCTAATGAGATGCTTCTTGTCTAAGACTACACCCCAAGGAATATTAGTCATCATAAAGCAACTATCTTCTTTTGCAACATAGGATTGTTAACTCGTGGAGCATTTTCCTCATTCGATCCTTTGGTTGAATAACTCCCTAGTGGATCCAAAGTTGGATAGCTAGCTGACTATAGTGTTGTCCATCCTTTCCCCTAGGTAAAAATGGTGTCTTTTTTGTTTTTATGGCCAAGTTTTCCCAAACTTTACTATAAAGAGGAATAGCAGTAGATAACCCATTTTTGACTCCCATATAGATTTTTTAAATAAATAAATAAATATGAAAAAAAAAATAAAAAAGGGGCCTGGTTTACAAGATAGTAAAAACAAATAAAATAAAAATAATAATAACAAGTAACAAAAAAATAATAAAAAAAAAAATTTCAACAAGATTAAAAAAATATAGGTCTCTAAATCAAGCTCAAGAATTTCAAATCAATAAAAAACTAATTAAGGACAATAGCTTATATGCAAATTCATTGCATATAATAAATGAGAAAAGGGTCAGCCCAGTTGGTCCACCCATGCGCCCCAAACAACAAAGGAAACATGAGGTCATGAGTTCGAGACCCCTAGGATGCACTTCGAAATTTTTTTTTGGTTGAGGAGGGAAGGCTACCACGTGTCAGTAATTCACTGGCCAAGGAAAATCACGTGCTAGGCACGTGGTCATCTTCTCTAAAGAGACAACAAACATGAACAGAAAAGAGAGGAAACCACGAGCAAATTCAGGTAAATCAAAACGTTTTTTTAATCTTTTCAGATTGTAACGAAAAGAAACCAAATAAATCACCAAAAACGAATTTAACTTAAGGGATTTGCATCAATTTTTCAAGAATAATTCAAATCTTAAGAGGATAAAAACAAGACTTAACCACGGGTCAATTTAAACTTATCAAGGTGATTTTTGCGAATCTATAAATAGAACTCGACCTCATAAACTCAAGGGGAGAACAATTTGCATCCTTGGTTACACAAATCACACTCCACATCTACTTTCTGATGTGTGAAATCCTAGGTATATTAAACCTAGAACCCCGACAATGCTATTTGATTCAATTACCTCGATGATCGTCTCGAACAAATTTTGTGTAACTAGACCCTAATCATACCTGTTGATTGAAACCTAAATTATCAAAGGGTTTCCAAGTAATTTGGTTAAGAATTTCTATGAAAGAGTTCTTTTGCAAAAGAACAAAAAGGGGTTTTCGTACTCTCACGAAAATTGTGTTTTCTCAATTCAATAATAAGATGTCTCATGGCTGACCCCTTACACGGTTTATATAGGGTACATACAATAATATGGAAAACCTAAGTTGCCTAATCTATTTGTTTCCTTATCCTCATGTAACCGAGTAGGCAACTAAATAATATAAATTACAAAACAAACAAATAAAACCAAAACATAACAAATAATAAAATCGAATGTGCTTCTCCTTTTTCGGATCAATAAAATGAATTTATTCTAAGGCCTCTAAATCATCACTTCCCTCCATGGTCACGTGAATCAAGTTGACAAGTGTTGTGTCTCCTTTAGTGTAGCTTGATTCCTTGGCTTATAAGTCCAAGACTAATCCTTATAAAGCTTCATTCATTCTCTTAACTCTAGCTTGAGTCATCGGGCCTCCAATACCATGTAATGGATCATGGGATTTTGGCTCCTTCATTTTTTATGCTAGTTGATCGTCATCACTTTCTCTCTCTAAACTTCCATGGTCGAACCCATCCACCATCTCTCTAGGATTACACTCGCTACACACAACTTGGAACAACAATATAGGTATCAATAGACTCCTAAAAGCTCAAGGATTCGAAAGATAAAAACTTTTAGGTTTGATTTTGCCAAAATCATACTTAACTGAAAAACCCAAATTCAACCACCATCGGCCGCCTCCGAACCATCACCTAGGCTAGTTTTTTAGGTGAAAACAACCTTCGATTTGTCTTCTACACCCTCAAAAACCTAAGGAACCACCCTTCAACCGCCTCAAATCTTCATCGGAGCACCGTTAACAAGGGTCTTCAGCCACTGTGTTCGTGACCTTAGATCGACCCAGATGAAACCTGCACCAACCCGCGCACTAGACCCAAACCGACCTGTATCCAGGTAAGTGTTGTTATTATTATTATTATTATTATTATTTTATTTTTATTATTATTATTATATTATATTATTTATTATTATTATTATATTATTATTATTATTATTATTATTATTATTATTTATTATTATTTATTATTATTATTATTATTATTATTATTATTATTATTATTATTATTATTATTATTATTATTATTATTATTATTATTATTATTATTATTATTATTATTATTATTATTATTATTATTATTATTATTATTATTTATTATTATTATTATTATTATTATTATTATTATTATTATTATTATTTATTATTATTATTATTATTATTATTATTATTATTATTATTATTATTATTTTTATTATTATTATTATTTATTATTATTATTATTATTATTTTATTATTATTATTATTATTATTATTATTATTATTATATTATTATTATTATTATTATTATTATTATTATTATTATTATTATTATTATTATTATTATTATTATTATTATTATTATTATTATTATTAATTATTATTATTATTATTATTATTATTATTATTATTATTATTATTATTATTATTATTATTATTATTGTTATTATTATTATTATTATTATTATTATTATTGTATTTTATTATTATTATTATTATTATTATTATTATTATTATTATTATTATTATTATTATTATTATTATTATTATTATTATTTATTATTATTATTATTATTATTATTATTATTATTATTATTATTATTATTATTATTATTATTATTATTATTATTATTATTATTATTATTATTATTATTATTATTATTATTATTATTATTATTATTATTATTATTATTTTAGTTTAGGTGAATTAGTTTACTTAATTGATAAAAAATAAAAATAAATCCAATTAATAAAAATTATGGTAGATTAAAAAACTAAAATAAATATATAATAATAATAATAATAATAATAATAATAATATGAATATAATAACTTAATTTAGGAAAATTAGTAAACTGAATAATTAGGAGGAACCATTTTGTAGGCCATAGATGTTGCGGTGTAACCGTCGCCTAAGGGTAATTAGGTTCCAAACTTTTTTTTTAATAATTAGTAATACTTAATCTATAAATACGAAGATATAAAAATTGAAAAATTAAAAAGAAAAAAAAAAAGATAAAGCATTATCTTGAATATGGCTTTATATAAAAAAATGCTTTTTCACTTAGAAAAATGATTTTCATGAAGTAAAAAAGAAAATCTAATTGGTATTTTAAAAGGTTAAGTCTTTAGTCTTTCAAAATTAGGAAATAAAAGTTTAGGTTTAGAATTTTTTCTAAAAAAATTAAAATGATAATAAACGTAAACCCAATCTATTTATATAATTAAAATTAATTAATCCACTAAAGTTTTATAAAAACAGAGCTACATTGGTTTGATCCTGATTAGTGGATACGTAAGCATCTACTGGATAACCACATATAAGATAATAAAAAAAAACTTTTTATTCTTTTTCGATTTCAATTTACTATATAAAAATTATATAAAAAATATTTTATTCTTTTAAAATTTCGATTCATAATATAAAAACATAAAAAAATATTTTATTCTATTTTAATTAAAGTAAAGATGCAGAAGCTTTATTATCTTTTATTTGTAAGAATAGAAAACCCATTTGTAATACAAAAATAATTAAAAGTTGTTCATGTTGTTTTGACTTTTTTTTTTTTTTATGTTTTGCACATGTGATAGCGAGAGGAATTTGATAAGAAGCTTTTAATTCAATTTCTTGAAGAAGATAATAAGTGTTAACCATTTAGTTTTTAATAGGATAGCCCCCGAGATCAGATTCTCTAGTTAATATTTTTTCAAAATTATTTTTTTTATAGAAAAATTTATAGACCAGTAACTAGTTAAGGTTAATTCACCCCATTAACCTTAAATTATCTTATTTTCCAACTTAGGTTGGTGGCAACTCCAATTTCCTTAAAATAATAAAAAATATAGTTTTTCCTTAATTTTACTGTTGAGTAACTTATATTAAGTGGGTTAGACTTAATATAAGTTAACTAAGGAAAAATACAAAATTAGGTTCGATAGATAAAAAAAATATATATGTATTAAAATAACGATTTTCTATTCTTAAGGATACTCATTAAAATTTTCAAGGTTTAACAGGCCATCACTTCAAACAATTTGAATAGTAAAGAGGAAGAAAGGGAAAAAGATGAGGGGATGGGGTTGTTATTCATTCGAGCAACAATGATGATTAACTCTGCCTAGTATTGAATATTTTTATGTAGCATAATAATGGTTAATACATCCTAAATTCTAAGTTTGCAAATTTATGAGTAATATAGAAGTTAAGTTGGGACATCATCCCATAAAGACTAATAACAAAATATCAAATCACATTCGGCTAGTAAAAATATTTAGGTGTTCAAATCCAAGTGTAAGAAAAATTAACTAAAACTTGAAACTAAAGTAATGAGCTTTCAAGTCTAACTCGATCAAATAACTAAAGTAAAAGGGAGAGAAAGAAAGGAATTCATGTATAGAAATTATGCCTTTTGCATGAAAGAAGCTCAATTTTAAAGAAATCCCAAGCTAAAAGATTTCACCATTTTCCTTCCACTTTAGAATCAAAGACCTTACACTTCTTTTCTTCTTATTTTCTTTTTTTACTAAAGTAAGTAGGTTTAGAAACTCTTTCTCCAAGAGAGAACGATAAAAATAGTGATGGGGAAGAAGATGAAACCGATAGTGAGTTGAGTTTCCTTCTTTGAGTGTTGTAGATGTGAGGAAGGTGATAGAGGAATGTGAGCATTCTAACGTACAATCTTTATCTAGATAATTGAAACCAAAATTAGAACTACCACAAATCATTGTATTGCACTTAATTTAGTTTCCTAACACATTATACTTCTTCAAATGTAGTATTTCACTTGATCTAAGATTTGTTTTTCAAATCTAATGTAAGGACAAATCACAAAAAAAAAAAAAAAAAAATCACACTGGTTGGCCATTGCTAGTTGTCTAATACGTAAAGTTTTCAAAATTATATCAATTTTAATGTAAAGTTAAAGGTGGGGTGGTTGTTAAAGGAAAGGAAAGGAAGAAATAAGAAGTTACTCACTAGGGTAACTCTGATGATTGACTTTGCCTGGTATTGAATTTTTCTATGTAGGATAATGATGGTGATACGTCTTAAGTTCTAAATTCATAGATGCGAGAGTAATATAGAAGTTAAGCCATGATATCATCCTGTGAGAATCAATAACAAAGTATCAAATCATGTTTAGCCAATAAAATTATTTAAGTGATCAAATCCAAGTGTAAGAAAAAATAACTAAAACTTGAAACCAATGAGCTTTTAAGTCTAACTAGATCAAATTACTAAAGTAAAAGAGAGAGGAAGAAAAAAAGAATTCATATATAAAGGTTCTACCTTGTGCATGAAGAAAGCTCAATTATAAATAAATCCCTAGCCAAAAATTTTCATCTTTTTCCTTCTATTCTAAAAGCAAAGACTTTGCACTTCTTTTCTTCTTATTTATTCTCTTAACTAGAGTAGTAGGTTTAGAAACTCTTTCACCATGGGAGAGCAATAATGACAATGATGCAGAAGGAGATGGAATTGATGGTGAGTTGAGTTTCTTTTTTCTTTTTCTCTCTCTCCCTTTCTTTCTTTTTTCTTTTTTTTTTTAGCATTGTAGATGTGAGGAATGTGAGGATTTTCAAGTATAATCTTTATCTAGATAGTTGCAACTAAGATCAAAACTACGAAGAGTGTCACTAGAAATAATCTAAATGCTAAAAACAAAAAAAAAAAAAGAGAAGAAGAAGAAGAAGAAGAAGAGGAGGAGGAGATGAGGCTGTGTTGATTTTGAGTATCCATTGATCAAAAGAGAATAACAAAGTAACAATACTTAGTGATAAACTTTTGGAGGGCTAGTGAGTAAATGTGCTTATAAACATGTAGCATTGAGGAATTTAAGATGACATTGTGTTACACCTTCTTTAATTTAGTTTCCGAATAGATTTTGCTTCTTCAAATGTAGTATTTCACTTGGCCTAAGATTTGTTTTCCAAATCTAATGCAAGGACAAATCATAAAGGAAAATCACATAAGGTTGACCAATGCTAATTTTCTAATACATAAAGTTTCCAAAACTTTATCAATTTTAACATAAAAGTTTTTTTAAAAAAAAAAATGAATGAATGAATGAAAAAGAAGCTACTCATTGAGGGAAATAATGATGTTTGATTGTGCCTTGTATTGAATTTTTCTATGTGGGATAATGTTGGTGATACATCATAAATTCTAAGTTCATGAATTTACGAATAAATGTAAAAGTTAAGCACTTATATCATTCCATGAGGATCAATAAAAGTATCAAACCATATTGAACCAATGGTATTATTTAAGTGATCAAATCAAGGTGTAATAAAAATTAACTACGACTAAAAACTAAAGCAATGAGCTTTCAAGTGTAATTTGATAATAGTGCAAGCGACAATCTTCTTATCAGTTATGAATATGATCCAGTGTTAAGAACTAGTTCAAGTCAAGCACTATCTATAGATTGTTTTAAAGCACATACAGTACAAAAGAAAATAGTATGTTTATTCAAAATATTATACAATTGACATTTTAGCAATTTATGTAAATAGGTTATTGTAAATATGGTGTATATGCTATTGTTTAATTGTGTAAATATATATAACATGTTTGTTTTATATAATTGTTGATGATATTTTTATATTTACATGAAATGTTATGCATTTGTAAAAAAAGAACGAAAGAAAGAAAGAAAGAAAAAAAGTTATAACCCTTATGAAATTGCAAGAACATATACTAAAGATTATGCTATTTTATATTAAATCAATACTAAAGCACAACCCATCATGCAAATTATTTTTTTCCCTTTTCTTCCCCTTAGGAGGTGAGCTCTACAAACAGATTGAAGTAGCGACTTTTACTTTTTTTTTCCTCAAAACCAATGGGATCTTGCTAGTTATTTCTAGCAATAATCTTAGGATCCATCTAATCAATTTCCATCTCCTAGTGCCTTGCCTATTCTAACTCTTTTTTTTTTTTTAGGCTCTCTTTATCCTAGTTGTTAATATGTAAACCTAATTATTATTCAATTCAAGCCTAAGACTAAAATGCACCATCCGAAGCCTAATAATCATGTTTTTTGTTACTTAGCCCATAGAAACCCCATGAAAACTAATGAGTATCTATTCTTTTTCTACTCCTCCTTTGATAAAATAGGCCTTCTTTTTTCCCCAATGCACAAAAATGCTAGCCTAACACTTTCTTTTTCTCAAATTGAAATGCAAGTTTTCTAAAAGTTCTTCAATGGAAACTGCAACTATTAGAGTAATTGCAAAGAGTGAGCATGTCTTTACAATTGTCGGTCAAAAGAGAAGTGGGTAGCCTTGATCCTGAGTTATTCTATTGATAGTAGTCTTTGAAAAAATTTAAGATAGAATATGAATCCCTTTTTTATATGTCAAAAAATCTATGGAAGATGTAATTTTTATGTGCACAACTCATCTTACCTTCTTTTTTTTTCCATGCTTTCATTTTGTTTTTTGTTTTTAAAAAAAAAATATACTAGAGCAAAGTCATTGGAAGATGGATTCCTCAATACCATATACGGCTTTATGGTCAACAATTTTCCTCCAAAGCTAAAAGGTTGAAAAGCATACACAAGAACATGGAAATTTAAGCAAGTAAAAGCTAAAAAGTCCCTCAACCTTAGCTTTTTGTATGTCCTCAAGAAAAATTTTCTAATTAACTAAAATTCTAGGACAATTTATGATTGGTGTTTATGCAAAATTTAAAGTTTAGCTTGGGAATGTAACATAAGTCAAGCTCATTCACTTAAAATTTAATCACAAACATATGTTTATGATAATATCACAAACATAGCCACTAATTACATCTAGATCTAATAATTATTCTTTTACCATTTCTTGCAACAATGGTAGATATTCATGTATATAACCTTATGCAACTTATGTTTAACCAGCCTTAACACATACACCTCTAATTAAGCTTTTGGAATAACAAATTGGTTGAAATTTATAACACAATTCTCATGCTCACATTGTTTGAGCTTAGTTCTTACTTTTCTCAACACATTTTCTAATTTGTTTAGGGATGTGCATGTTACTTATTTGTTTGAACATGTATATACACCTATTTTGTGCTCTACGAAATTTGTGTTTGTTTCCTCTCTTCTTTCTTTTCTACTTTTCTTTTCTTTTACTTTGTGCTTTTCATTTTCTCGTTGTTGTCTATATCTACCTAAACTCCTTGGCCCAATAAATTGATAGAGCCAATTCAAATATTTTCTACTTAAATAAGCTTGTAGATGTAACTATGCTCTTTAAGGGATTTGGATCCTTCATGTACAATTAATGGAAAAATATCATCAAACTATCAAATTCTTATCTCAAAAATAAATTTAGAGAAAATAGTTCAACAAGTTTCATATGCCTTTACTAATCCTTCATCCCAAATACCATCAACTGTAGAATCTAGATTAAACCCTTTTGTGAAAATCATCACAAATAAAACCCTAGATTGTTCATATTTGATCATTAAGAATTAATCAATAGATATGCGGAAGTGTACCTGAATCCATTGCGATCAACAATTCTTAGAATTATGCAGTTGACCTTCCAGATCAATACTTTTTCTTTTAGAGACCCCTTTAGTTTTCCCTCTATAGTCTATCTGATGATGGGATTCAAAGAGACAAGAAAAGAACGTATGACCTGGGGACCATAACCACTATTTATATAGATAACTTTATGTTATCTTTTGGTATTTCTATTTTAGCCGATCATAAAAATAGAAATTACCCATAAGGTCTCTACACATAAAAGGGCCATACCCTATTAGATACATTAAAACCCAAATATCCAAATCTTATCGATCACTTTTAATTGAGCTTAACTTAATATGACAGCTCGTAACACATAATCATTTCACATATAAGGCCAACATTGGATTAAGGATCCAACAATCTCCCACTTGGACTATATGTGTAACTTTACAATTATGTTTTGCAGCCATATGACCTCAATTTGCTGTCATGAATAAAATGTATCTACAACTAATCCGGTCCATTAGTCATATCAACATAGGATCAAAGTGGTATTCATTACATTTATCATAACTCTACCCATCAATGGTCACAATGTCGATATAATTGAATGACATGGATTATGATATGGATGTGTAGCAAGAAAATTCCATGCAATGTGATCTTAACATGTCCATTTTCTACTGGTCCACCATAAACCATAGTGAGATCAAACCATAAACCAAAAAATAGAGTGTCGACAAACAAGATACTTTATTTTTGCAGAAGATATCCTCAAAACATAATAAACCAAAACAACTTATTAAAGTTTGTCTATGACATAAATGCATTCAAAGTAATAAACTCCCACTAAAACTTAATGTCACTTAAGGTCATGACACCCATATGAGCAGTGTGCTCATGAAACACCTTGGATTGCACTCCTTTAGTGAGTGGATCTGCGATCATAGAGTTTGTTCCTATATGCTCTATAGACAACTGTCCACTCTGAACTCTTTCTTTTACAACTAGGAACTTGATGTCTATATGCTTTGACTTCGTCGAGCTCCTATTGTTGTTAGAATATAGAACTGCTGACTTATTGTCACAAAATAATTTAAGTGGCCTATTAATAGTATCCACAATGCGCAGCCCTGTGACAAAATTCCATAACCATATTCCATGATTGGATGCCTCATAACATGCTACAAACTCTGCTTCCATAGTAGAAGAAGCAACAAGGGATTGTTTTATGCTTTTCCAAGAGATGGCTCCCCCAGCCAACAGATAGATGTAGCCTGATGTAGACTTCATACTATCTTGGCATCCAGCAAAATCAGAATCTATATACCCAACGATCTCGATTTGATCTGACTTCCGATAGGTGAGCATGTAATCTTTTGTTCTCTGTAAGTACCGCAAGACCCGTTTGGCTGCTTTCCAATGGTCTAATCCTGGATTACTCAAGTATCTGCCTAATATTCCTGTCATGTACGCAATATCTGGACGCATACAAACCTGAGCATACATTAGACTCCCTACTATTGATGCATAAGGAATCTTTTGCATTTCCTTTTCCTCAAAATCATTCTTAGGGCACTGACTAAGACTAAATTTGTCTCCCTTAGCTACAGGTGTATCACTTGGTTTACAATTTTGCATGCCTTACCTTTTGAGTACCTTTTCGATATAGCTCTTTTGTGATAATCCAAGAGTACCTCGAGAACAATCTCGATGTATTTGTATTCCTAACACAAAAGAGGCGTCACCAAGATCTTTCATCTCAAAATTCTTAGCTAGAAATTTCTTGGTTTTGTGCAATAAGCCTATATCATTGCTGGCAAGCAATATATCATCAACATATAAAACCAAGAAAATACGCTTGCTCCCACATAACTTATGGTATATACAATCATCGACCAAATTCATCTCAAAACCAAGCGAAGTGATCACTTGATGAAATTTGAAATACCATTGTCAAGATGCTTGCTTAAGTCCATAGATGGAATTCTTAAGTTTACAAACCATATTCTTTGGATCTTCCGATACAAAATTTTCTGGTTGTACCATATAGATTGTCTCATCAATGTCACCATTAAGGAAGGCGGTCTTTACATCCATCTGATGTAACTCAAGATTAAATTGTGCCACTAATGCCATTATAATCCTAAAAGAGTCTTTCGAAGAAACCGGTGAGAAAGTCTCTTTATAGTCGATGCCTTCTTTCTGTGTAAAGCCCTTTGCAACAAGACGAGCCTTATACCTCTCCACATTGCCTTTTGAATCCCTCTTGGTCTTAAATATCCATTTGCAACCAATGGGCTTCGTACCTTCTAGCAATGGGATAAGATCCCAAACGTCATTGTCTTTTATAAACCTTATCTCTTCATTCATGGCATCAATCTACTTCTGAGATTTAGAACTTTCAATGGCTTGACGGAAGTTGATTGAATCATCTTCCATCATTCCAATGTCAACCTCATGTTCTTGAAGAAATACGATGTAGTCATCTAGCAACGCACTTCTTCTTTGTCTAGTGGATCTCCTCAATGGCATAGGTTCTTGAGGTGGTAGAGTTTGTTCTTCCGGAACAGTATCTTAAATGGGATCTCCAATATTGTCTTGTTCTATAGTGTCTTGAAGAAGATCAGGAATAGAATCTTGACCAAATTCAATAACACCTGTGGGAATATCGACGTATTCCTCTTCAAAGACAATGTCTCTAACCGTATCTCCTCCAGCAAACTCAACATCCTCAAAGAATCGAGCATTTCCCGACTCAAATATTGATTTAGTTGTGGGATCATAGAACTTGTAACCCCTTGATCTTTCAGAGTACCCAACAAAATAGCAACTTACTGTTCTTGAGTCCAGTTTCTTTTCATTAGCCTTATAAGGTCGTGCCTCAGCTAGACATCCCCACACATGTAAATGTTTTAGACTAGGCTTTTTTCTAGTCCAAAGTTCATAAGGGGTTTTGTTAGTTACTTTAGTTGGAACCCTATTAAGGATATATACTGCAGTCTTAAGTGCTTCTCCCCAGAGTGATTCTGGTAAGGTGGAGTGACAAATCGTACTCCTTACCATGTCCTTAAGCGTCCTATTTTGTCTTTCAACAACACCATTCATAGTGGGTGAACCAGGCATAGTGTACTGCGAGACAATATCGCATTCCTCTAGGAATTTAGCAAAAGGTCCTGGACGTTGTTCACCTGAACCATCATATCTACCGTAGTATTCGCCACCACAATCAGATCTAATGCTTTTAATCCTTTTGTTGAGTTGGTTCTCAACTTCGGCCTTGTAATTTTTAAACATATCCAAGGACCGTGACTTTTCATGAATGAGATAAAGATGGCCATATCGTGAGAAATCGTCTATGAACATTATAAAATATTGTTGACCATTCCAAGCAACTATAGGGAATGGCCCACAAATATCTGTATGTATAAGTTCTAAGACATCTAAGGTCCTATTGGCTTCAAATCTCCTTTTATTGGTTTGTTTTCCCTTTATACAGTTAATACAATCATCAAAATCTATAAAATCCAAGGGGTTTAGAATTTCCTCTAACACAAGTCTCTCCATTCTCCATTTGGAGATATGACCTAATCTTTTGTGCCATAATGTAACTAAATTTTCATTAGTTAATTTTCTCTTTATACCTCGTGTACTTATTTGCAGGGATTCATTAAATGAAGCAATAATATCAATCAAGTAAAGATTATCATAAACAGATAGAGAACCGGAACCAACTAATTTTGAATCATGAAACAAACTAAATTTCTTATTCCCAAATGAACAAGAATAACCAAATTTGTCCAAAGCAGAAACATAAATCAAATTCCGTCTAAATGACGGTACAATGAATGTTTCATTAAGATTCAAATAAAATCCAGTCTTTAATAATAATCTAAACTTCTCAATTGCTTCAACTTGAACTGTCTTGCCGTTACCCACACAGATGTATCTTTCACCATTACTTGGTTTTCGGCAATAGAGGCAACCCTGCATAGACACACTGATGTGAGTTGTTACACCAGAATCTATCCACCAAGTGTCTATGGGTACCGAAGTTAAATTAACCTCTGAACAAACCAAATTAAGAAGTATACCTTTTTTTGCACGCCAAGCATGATAATTAGTGCACTGCTTCTTATAATGACCTACAGCTCCACAGAAGTGACAACCATTACCATTCAATGCATCCGACTTCTTTGGTTGTGTCTTCTAAGGTACCATATTTGCAGCTTCTTTATCCCTTTTCCTTTTAATATTCTTATTCCTATTTTTAGGGGTTAAGGCTAGGTGAGAACTCTCAATCTTATCTTGCTTTAGCCTTTCTTCTTCTTGAACACAGTGTGAGATGTGCTCATTCAGAGACCAAGTCTCTTTCTGACAATTATAGCTCACTTTAAACTAGCTAAACTGTGCTAGAAGAGAAATCAAAACCAAATGCACTAGTAAGTCCTCTGTGAGGTCTAGCTTGAGTGCTCTTAGCTTGGAAGCAAGATGAGACATCTCCATGATGTACTCCCTAATATTGCCCTTGCCCTTGTACTTCATTGAGATTAGGATTGCCAGGAGTGTACTTATTTCCGCCTTTTCATTCTTAGCAAACCTTTTCTCAATTTCATCAAGGAACTCCTTAGTCGTAGTTATCTTATCAGATATTGTACCTCTAAATGCTTCTGGAATGGCCTTCTTCATGATCATCATACACATGCGGTTTGATTTCTCCCACTTTTCCATCTCCCTCTTATCATCAGAGATACTCTTATCAGTAAGAGGTGAAGGAGAATCAGTCCTTAACGCAAGCTCGAGATCCATAACCCCAAGTACTATTAATAGATTATCTTTCCACGACTTGAAGTTAATGTCATTTAGCATAGGAATGGAATTGATGTTGGCAGTAATATTAGCAGGATTATTCATAGCTGAATAAGAACAACAAACAAATAAACAAGCTTACATAAGCCTTACAACAAAATAATAACAATAAGTTCAAATAAAGGTAAACCCCATCTCAAAATACCGGGTAGCCCATTAATATTTCATCTTTGGACAAAACATTAACTCCTAAGTGGTATCTTGGCGTAGTAATCAAACACTGACAATAGGAATACATCAAACAATAAAACTTCCTTTGGGCCGATTTATTGTTCACATGTAAAACTAAATAATCATCACGAGTTTATTACCACATGTGCACTTGCAATTCTGTTAAACATTAACCTTCCTTTGGGCCGATAAAAAATTCACAGAAGTTGTAAACACACAACCTTTTATATTTTGAAATAAATTAATTTCTGCAAGAGGGACCACTTTGGCAGTATGTTGCTTCAATTAATTTATTTCAAAATACATATAAACATACCAATATTCAAATTTAAAATTATATCAAACTTTGGGTCAAAGGCAACTCTAATTTTAGCTAAAACTTATTGGGTCTAAGCACCCATATCCGAATATGACTCAATAACTCAAACATTAAAATTAGAGCTCAAAAGAAAAATTGGCGTACATAAATACCAATCTATAAGTGATTATAAATATATATTTGAGTACACGGTTGAAGGCACGGCCGTGTATGTTGGGCTTGAAAAAACCAACAGAAACTTACATAGTTTGAATACACGGTTGAAGCCACGGCCATATATGTTGGGCTTAAAAAAAACTAACAGAAACTTACACGATTTGAATACACGGTTGAAGGCACGGCCGTGTGTGTTGGGCTTAAAAAAAAACAACAGAAACTTACACGGTTTGAGTACACGGCCGTGTATAAACATGGGTCGAGACTGTGTATACAGAAAAGTTTGGCCATATACAAAAGTAATTCCTAAAATATCCAATCAAGAAGATCGAGACCGGTGCCGGAAGAAACAACATGGATGTTGATGTCGTTCGTGTGGATTGTTTGGGCTCTTACTCCTCGTAAGGATGATGCGGATACACAATATTGTATTATATACATGTAAGGATAGTTCTTTAGGTTACATCCTGTCATTTTCAGTGGTCCAGTAGAGGACGGAGATGCAGATGATAGGATTTGGCTTTTAGCGATGAGGAGTAATCGAAGTCTTTTATGGAGACGAACGTTTACATATTTTAATGTTTGTTCAAACCCTAATCTCCAAAATTAGGGATAATAACACCTTAAAAAAAATTACAAAAGTAATTCCTAATGATCGAATATGTAAGCTCTGATACCAATTGTAGAATCTAGATTAAACCCTTTTGTGAAAATCATCACAAATAAAACCCTAGATCGTTCATATTTGATCATTAAGAATTAATCAATAGATATGTGAAAGCGTACCTGAATCCATTGCGATTAATGATTCTTAGAATTGTGCGGTTGGCCTTCCAGATTAATACGTTTTCTTTGAAAGACCCCTTTAGTTTTTCCTCTATAGTCTATCTGATGATGGGATTCAAAGAGACAAGAAAAGAACGTATGACCTAGGGACCATAACCACTATTTATATAGATAACTTTATGTTATTTTTTGGTATTTTTATTTTAAGCCATCATAAAAATAGAAATTACTCATAAGGTCTCTACACATAAAATGGTCATACCCTATTAGATACATTAAAACCCAAATATCCAAATCTTATCGATCATTTTTAATTGAGCTTAACTTAATATGACAGCCCATAACACATAATCATTTCACATATAAAGCCAACATTGGATTAAGGATCCAACATTAACTAGTCCAATATAAGGACACAAATAACAATCATGCCTTAAGACATACAAGTCGAATACAATTCCTCCACTTAACTAGATCATGGTGCACATATAAAATAATTAATTGAGGAAAGGGAAAAGAATTGAAATGGCACTCATTTAATTCATGAATAACTCTTCATCTCAACCTTGGTAGATATCTTGCTTCTCCTACTCAAACATGAAACTAGAAACAGTCATAAGAACTAATAACTAATATATAACATACATAAAAACGAAATAACTATGAAAAAGAATATCATGGATCATCTCCCATGCAACACCTCTTTTAGGTAATAAGTTCAATCCCTCTCATATATTGCTCCTCTTTTAGGTAATAAGTTCAATCCCTCTCATATATTGCTCTAGGTGGATCCTATAATTGGAGTTCATTTATTTCAAGCATAGTATCAGATGCTCTACCAAATCTTGACCTCTTTTGGACATTTTTATGGCCACAAAAATAACTCAAACTAGTGTCCCATTTAATTTTTGAGGCACTACTATTTTGGATATCCCATTTTTTATAGCTTAATTTAACTTTTTATCATAAAAATTTTAAAATGATAAAAGAAAAAAAAATCACAAATGAAATGCATAAAAAATATATATACGTGAAAAAAAAAAGGGGGGGTAGGGTTTTTGAAGCAAACTTTTTCTTGGGTGTAGCATTGAATTGCAATTGGATTGCACACTATCACTTTGATGGAATTGAATCACCCAATGAATTTTCTGTTATGGAGATTTTCCTTCAGTATCCTTTGAACTTGGTCTGATTTGGTTCACTCTATATGAGTAGTAAATTATTCCTTTTTTTGAGTTAACCCTTTATAACCACTCGAAGTTTTTATCTTGCAAGAAAAAAAGAAAATTCAAACATGGTGTTATTCTATCATAATTCAGACTCGAATTTCAATAAGGTTGGTCATATTAAATTTATTTTTTATTAGTATTGCAAGGCATGATTGGGTTGAGCATCGACACAGTTGGCTTGAGGCATGCGCGTCGATGCTTGCCTGATCGAGAGGTTGCGGATTTGATGCATACATCTCTCGCCATTTTCTTTTGTGTCAATTAAGCAATTTTGAATAATATTTAACGTGTTAGGAGGCCCGAGTTGGAGTTGAGCAATGGGTCAATTGGCAAATGCCTAGGAGGATTAACACTCACTATAATCTCATGCATATCTCTTGTCTAGGCACGCACTTACTTGACCATGGATGTCTATGAGATTGACATAATATTAGTAAGTGCTCGTGGATATTCAGCTATACACACGATAATATTGATATCATATATCAATTTTAACAGACTGTATTAATCATTAATATCAATAAAAATACATTTCATAAATAATAAATATGCCTCTAATCATTAAATTCTTATCAAATCTTTGTTTGGTATCTCAACAAATTTTGTATGAGATAAAATCTACTTTACTACCAATGATTATATGGGATCAAAATAAAGCATAAAGTCGTGGAATTCTAATCGGGTCATTATATATTCTATTGTGTTCTCATAGGGAAATGCGATTCTCTGTACCGAACAAAATGTGTTGATGAATCCAATGCAAAATGAGATTATGCTGTCCGAAGTGTCAAATGAAAGAGAACACTTTATCTCTAGCCATGTCCCTCGAACATCATCATATCATTCATGTTAATTTAATTTGGAGCGACTACATACTCTCTGCACAACACAAGGAATGCACCCCATGTAGCTCTTAGTCTTTTACTACATACTGATCGAACCCACCCTCGAGAATCTGAAAGTTCAAATCCATGCTAGGCCTACTTCCCCAATTTGAAATCCGACATTGAATAGCTTCCATTTTCCAGCATATTCTGACGATGAAAAGTTCATAAATGTGGTCTTCAGTCTTCAATTAATTAATTTGAAGCGAAAATCAATGTGTCGTGGCACGTACACGCATTTAGTGGTTCAACTTTCTGACATTCAAAGATATAATTTCCACGCAAGCTTTGGCTCCATATTCTACGTTGTCTTCAAGTTTGGAGAGAATCTCCATTCCTCAATCAAAGAGAAAAAGCTTAACTCAAGGAAAAAGGAAAAAAAAAAAAAGGCGAGCGCTTTGTTCCTTTTTAACTTTTCAACTACTCCTCTAAAATTATAATATTTTTCTCATTTCCAGGAGGACACAGAGCAAAAGAGGGTGGAATTTCTCATTTAAATTTTGAACTTTAATGAATGAACGAAAGAAAGCGATATCTACACACCAATACTAGAGAAAAGACATATATTTATGTTATTAAAGAGAACGGGAGTTTCGATTTATAAAAAATAAAGTTATCAAATTAATTCCTTTCATCTTAAAAGAAAATAAGTTAATAATGTGGTAAGCGCATGAATTATAATTTAAATTGTGAAAGTTGTGTGATTTCATAATTTAAATTTAAAAAAGAAAGAAAAAGAAATTTATATGACATTTAGTAAATCATCATCATCATTATTATTACGAATTTGTCACTTCTGCTTCTCGTACATATTTTATATACATATTTATGTATATATTATTACTTTGTGGTGAGAATAAAACAGCCGTAATTAAAAAAGAATCGTGTAATTGTATGTTAATGGCAAGCTGTGCTTTTAGAGCATTGGCATCATATGACCGATCCCTGTACTTATTCCTTTTAGTTTCAATTATTGCCCCTTGTTTTGTTTTATTGACGGGTTTGATATTTTCTTCCAATAATTTGCTTTCTAATAATAATTCATGTAACATACTATAATTATTATTGTAGAAAAGGAAAAATAAGAGGGATGAATAATATATACATAGTACATGCATATAAATATTTGGTGTTTCCAATTATTCTTACTGTGTCCTTACATATAGAGCTTACATAACAAGGAAATGTGAATTTTTGAAATATTTGATAGCATGTTTGAGGATAAAGATTAGTACATTAATTACGTAATGTAATTTCTTACGTGCATCCGTGTAACACTCGTTAGTTAAACAATCATATGAAGCTGCTCATTTTATATATATATATATATATATATATATATATATATTGTGTTGGTTCCTTTCAACCATGATTGGATCGATGGGGGCAATTACGATGTATAAAGGTCGTCTATGTGAATGCTGTCTCTGCGACTACCGTGTGGTGGGAAACGGGAAAGAAATGAAGCAGAAAGCATGGCGAAGACTTTGGTTAGAAAGTAAAGTAGAAAGTATGGTCAATCGTCATAAGCAGCTAAGGATGCTTGGAATAGCTAAATGCAAAAGATCACTTTCCAAAAGCACTTTGTTTCTAGAGATTGACCAAGTAATAGCTAAAATATAGAAGGGCAAAAGCCGATTATGGAGCAAGTGAGGACATTTACAACACAATACATTATTGTAGGGAAATTATCAAAACATGCTTGTATGATTTATTAACCTGTGTTTATTCTTTCTTTTTTTTTTTTTTGGAAACGTATATATTGTTCTCTGTTAAGCAACAATCAGCTCTTGGTCAAAAATGATACATGACTCGCAAACACCCTCCAATCCGAAAAAATACTTAATTTACTCAATATCTTAAATTATACAAAACAGGATAATCTGAAACTTTTTTGCTTAGGTTTTAAAAGTGAAAAAAAAAATTATCATATTATCTAATTTAATATCACTGTATAAAATATGTATGATATGGAAATCTATTGGAACAACACATGCATGTAAGACTAAAGATTTCTTGAGGAAAAACAAAAAATGGTCATTGTATCTATAAAACAACAAAGCACACATCAATCAATAAATTGTAAATGCATGAAAATACGTATGTTGGGTTTTCTATAATCTAGCCTAGTTTACCCTGCGGCTCAATTTTCAAAAAGTTCACTAAAAACAGTGTAACTACTGTTTAGATAGGAAGACCTATACTATAATGTTGACAATTGACATAAGCCTAGTGATTGTTAAGATTAAAAATATGATCAAGCTCGTGATGAAAAAGTCTAAGGAAGTGCAATAATTTAAGCGACAACCTTTTAAGGCCCGTATGTTAATTTCGAAGAGACAAATTTTATTAGTTTCTTTCCATGTACGCGAAAGATCACATCATTAATCAATAACCAGCATACTCAATTAAATTTCTAGACTTTGATTATATTGATGCCTTCCAAAAAATTGGAACAAGGCACGACTTCCGTGTGCTATATATTCTTCTCCGTTTGAAAATCGCTCTTCTGAATTCGTGTAAATCCCAGCTATAATGGCAAGTATAGGCCTAGATTGAAGTTCCTTGAACGTGGATTAAAGCTCCATACCTTATTTTCATGCAAGTGAAACCCTGAATTTTACACTCGCATGGGAGAGGAAAATTACCAACTCATAAATATAAGAAGCACAAGATGCTCTTGTTAGAATAATGCAACCAGAATTTTTCATGAGACTAGGATGTATAGTGTGGAGGTCAAGGCTTAAGACAAAGGTGAACTCCTAGCGCAGAGTTAACAAAAGTGCTTAATTTACCAAAGGAGTCTCTTAGTCAATCGAGGAACTATGTTAATTGATCGAGGGATTTTGTTAGTTGGTCAGTGTTATTGACTGAAGGGATTGGTCAGGTTTTGTTAGCTTTCAGTTTTTTTTTTTTTTCCTTTGTTGCTCAAATTAATTAGTTGCTTGTATTGGATGGTTAGAGTTTAGTCTCATAACTTCATATATATGTTTGCTATTATGTGTAGTGGAGAATGAAAGAGAGAGCCACAAGAGATTCTAGGGGATTAAATTGTTGAATGTTGCTCAATGTGGTTATAAGAACCTTACATCTACGTTATTACACTGATGGATCTATTTTATTATTGCTCATGTTGAAAATTAGTTGTATAGTTTCCTACATATCGATTTACATAGGTCAAATCTTCTCTTTAATTTTGTTATTCATTTATTTCTTTTATTGTATTTTGTGTTAATTTGCAACCAAAGCTATATGGGAATTCCAAAAAAATTGGCATCATAGCTTAAATATTAGGTTACGAAGAGATCTAGGATTTAAGATTTGTTATCTATATATTGAAAAGATGGTGGCCAAGTATGCAATTGAGAAATTTTTATGGATAAATAAATTTTGGTTTTGTGGCAAGTGAAGATGTGTAAGATTAAAGTGTAGTCAAGCTTAAAGAAGTTGTTAGATCAAACACCAGAATCCATGATGGATTATAAGTGGGTGGACCTTGATAAGAAGACCTTGATGGAGATCCAGTTGAGTTTAATGAATAATGTATTACAAGAGAACCTAAAAGAGAAGATGGTGCTAGACCTATGAAATAAATTGAAATCCTTGTACATAACCAAATGTCTTGCAAGCTAATTAGTATCATACTTTAGATAAATGAGAAACTATTGGTAGGACAACATTATTTGAATTCATATCTCTAATTAACAATTTTAAGTAATCATGTGAAGATAGAAGACTAAATGATGATCCCATTAGACACTTTATTATGCATATTTATAAATTCAAGATAATCATGATTTATGGTAAAGATAATTTGTCTTTATAAGATGTCAAGAGCAAGCAATTAAGCAAAGATCAATTAAATGCTCCAAGTTAGTAGAGATCTAAACTCTAGAGATTCACATATGCCCATTAATGTTGTTTCTACATGGTAATCTACTAGCTTAGATGTGATATGCTTTCATTACAAGCTTAAGGACTAAACGAGAATAGAGAGCCTAGGGAGGTAGAAATATGTCATAATCAAGAGGACAAGGGTAGAGGAGGTTGGTGTAACAGTCAATGAGGCAAAGAAGTGTATGATTATCGGTTTCTAATAGATAAGGGAGATCCTCATATTGGGTCCAAGACTCAAACAGTGTACACCATGTATATTGTAGGAAAGATCTATTTTATTTCAACAAGCTATATGGGCAATGAGTAAACAATGAAAATCTCTAATGTAAGTAGAGTTCGAGTTGAAGATGAATAGATGTGCATGGTGTTGTGTATGTGTATAGACACCAAGATTATTCTATAATGTTTTATTAGTTAGTTAAATATTACTAGTTACTAAGTATGGTATATACCCATTGTAGTATGGTGGTTTTGAAAGGAATTAAATCTAAACTCATTTATTATATAAGAGATTCATGCATCCTATTGGTTCTAATTAGATGTCAATCGTGGCATGTCATGCCTACTAGATATGATGTCGTCCATGAAAGAAAAGCACATATTGACAATGCTACAAAAAGGGATGTTTTACTTCATTATGATATTGCATGGAGCCCTACAGTTAAGAGATTCATAGGAAAATGGAGCTTGGAAGATCCAATAGCACTTGTTGACATCAGGTTTGCTAACCCATGCGAAGAGCGTCATGGTTTTGATAAGAGAATTATTATGAGTTGTTGCCAAAATTTACTGTGCTTTGAATTTCGAATGCGTGTCCCTATGATAAGAATAATAGATCCAATCGGAATGGGATGACCAAAGGAGCAACGGTGGACCGGCGGGCACTTGAACCATATGTCTCGTTTACAATACGCTGACTCTCCCAAGACTCTGTGTCAGTTCCTGCCAAGGAAAAAGAAGTGATATTGCACTGAACGAGGGGGGTTCCCTTTTTCATGTGCAAAAGTTAAATATCTGAAATACCGCAACCCCATAATACAACCAAAACCAAAATAAATAAATAATATAAAATAAAAATTTAAAGCCTCAGTATCATCTGCAACAACACAAATTAGATTTCCAATACAAGGTTGGAAAATTAGCTCAACCAATTTTTTTGACACTTTGTTGGATTTTACCCCTTTGGTATACAATAATCTCTCTCTCTCTCTCTCTCTGTGGCAATGCCATCATCTCCCAATAATACAAACTACCATCACCATCATCACCACCATTCCCACTATTCTTATATTTATTAGAAAACATTAGGCACGGTTTAGGAATAATAACGTTATACAATTGTTGAAGTGGATTCGTTAGCATAAGATATTGCCAAAGGTTACAGCTAATAATCCAAATACAATCTGTGCAGATTTTTAGGTTAATCTTGGCTTCTATCGTCTCTAGATTTGAATTATTTTAGTTATAATATGAATGAGTTGCTTTTGAAACTTTGTAGAAACCAGTGAGTAGGAGGTTAGGTGCCTCACACCTTGTAATTACACTTACATACTTCCAAGGGAAAAAAGAAAGAAAGAAAGAAAGAAAGGAAGAAAAAAGTCTGTAAAAAGTGGAAACACTTGTTCCTTATTTGCAGTGTATATTTCTCTATCACTTAGCTGAATTTCTGAAAAGAAAAATGTTAATGAATGTACATCGGAAAACTTGTCAACAAGCAAGCGAAGAAACCTTTATTTCTTTTTCTTTTTTTTTAACTTACTTTTTTTTTTGGGTAAAATCTGTAATCAATATCCAAAAAATGAAATTTTTTGTAATACATTTTAATTAATGTTACGGAAACACTTGTTAAAGAAACTTCTCTAAGAAGACAACCTACATTTTACCCTTCTAAAATTTTCGTTTTAGTATTATCTTGGTATACAACTAATTTTAGATATTGCTTTTATTTTTTGCTCAAGGCTAGATGATCTACATTGAGAAGGAAAAGAAGTTATCTGGACTAATTATCTACATTATTTAAGCCAATGGGTTTTATTTTTTTATTTTTTTTATTAACACACCATAAAAAGTATATTCTACCAATTAAAGTTTCGATGATTTACATCTAAACTATCTCTTTTGTCCATAACTTAAAATTTTCTAAAGGTGAATCTTCTTTTACCAGTTTATGAAAAATATGGATTTTACAATTTTCTTCTCATCTAGCTGCATTGATTTTAAATTTGAAGTTAGAAAGCATATGTCTTCACATGTGAAGTTAATTTTGTCTCCTTTTATGGCTGAACTTACACTGGATTACGGTTTTTTACTATAAATAGGAAAAAATAATACTAATACTTATGTAACAATATTGCAATTTTATTTCTTAAATGCTTCTATATATTTATTTTAGTACTCACCTATCACGAATGTTTCATCCCGATAGTTTAGCTTTACAATAATGCAGTCAGCATGGTAATATCTGGTTGGCGTCGAGAGTATGATCCTGTTTCTTTTTAATCATGGTAGACAATTGAAACTCAATGTAAGAAATTAATTTGAATCCCTATTTTTCTTTACAGCGAAAGTGTGGAAAACTTTGTCTTGGTAAATGTCTAATGAGTGGTAAAGAAGAATATGAATCCATAGTTAATGTATAGGTAAATTTTCTTTTTCAATGATTTTAATGAGAAAGAGGGGATTCAAATCTGATCCATTCAAATTTGAAATCAGCATTTATACTACTAAATTACAATGATCTCTACAATATACAGGTAAATATTACACATTAGCAAATATTAAAATGTAATTAGAAATCACATTTGGAAATTAGTAAATAATTTTTAGTTGGTTAATTAAATTATATATTTAAATATAAGACTTATGATACAAGCTATTCATTCGTGTAATCTATGTAATCAAGATATCCATAATAAGACTATAATTTCACCATCTTAACTTTTGTATACATACACTTAATCTCTTTACTTTCAAAAGACATACTTACCCTCATAATCCATTAGAAAAGCCACCTAAAAAAAAAGGACCTTTTGTGGCAATTAGCTAGGGTTTAGTGCATATTTTAAAAATTTATAGCGCTTATCGCACAAAGATGAAACTAAATGGGATCAAAGCATAACTTTTCTTTATTACGTATTTTGCATGAGATAATGTCAAAAGTTCAATTTACTACCTAAACTTTTAACATATCAAATTTAAAACCTAATTGGAACTTTTTGCGTCAGCATTACTACCTACAACATATAATCTAACATCCATTTATCTAATCATCTATTTTAGCCAACGAAAATAAAACACATGTAAATAGATGTCATTACATCAATGTTAGACTCCAATTATTATATAGAACAAATTCTTTCTTGAGAAAAATAAAAGGCATGCACATGGCTATACTTAGCACCAAAAAGGAACTACCTTTTACTCTAGAATTAAAGAAGTCAAAAACCTAGTTTATCTTCTTCTCCACAAAGATCCAAAGAACATAAAAAAAAAAAAATTAGAGAGAGAGAAAGAGAAAGAAGAAGAAGAAGAAAGAAAAAGCAAAAGAAAACAACTGTTGCTCTTCATCTTCAAGGGTGCGCAACCTAAAAAATCAACCAAAATCATCAAAAAAACAATTTAAAAAAAAAATAGAACATGCTGCTCTTCATAAAAGAATTGCAGGTAGCCTTAAGATTAATAGCAATAAACACTTTTTCTAGCAAAATCTAAACAAAAAATTATAAAAATAAATTGAATTTATTACTCTTCTCCTTCGATGTGTAGACAAAGCAAACTCAACATTATAAAAAAAAAACAAAAAACAAAAAAAAAGAAAGAAAAGAAAAAAAATTACTTTTAACAAAAACTAAACCCAAATTAAAAAAATATTCCATTGTTGCTTCTTCAACATGCAAGTAGCCATAAAATCAAATTTGAACCCACTTCTAATATGAATTTGCCAACCGAATTAAATCAAACTTGATCTACTTCTCCTTCAACATGAAAAGGGTGAAAAAAAAAATTAATTCTTTTCACTTAATGAATTGTTATTCTTCACCACATATGAAACCCATGACACTACCTCAATTTTGAACTCATCAACTAAACGTACTTTTGATCTCCAAGAAGCACACTAAACTGCATCTATATTTTTTTTCTAATTCTACCTATCCACCAATTCAAACCATGAAAGCCATTTATAAATTACCCTAAATCTACACCACCATTGCCAATGTAAACCATGAAACCTACCCCAAATCTAAAGCGTGAAATCTAGAACCTAAATCTTATTGGCAACATAACCAACCGAAATGGGAAAACCCATCTCGAGAACCATTGTTGTAGTGACAATTATTGAGAGATAAGAGGGAAATAGTGAAGAAGAGAGAGAAAACCATGCTACGATGTAAAACATGACCTCTATTGACACAATTTTCAGGACTACAACTAAAGTGACATCTTCAGAGGGTAACATAGCACCTCCGTGACTCCATTAAAGAGAATGTGTGGTAATGCATGTAAATATCATGTTTAAGATTAAGGTTATTAGTAGGTCTTGAAGAATGGAGACTTGAAGAATAGATTCTTCTTTTACTTTTTTTTATTACAATTTTTTTATTCAACAATTATGTTTTAATAGAAAATTATGTAAATTTGAATAAATGGGGCAAAGTTTTCAACTTGCCAAAGGGACCACCCCAAATGCCAAGTGGAGCTTATGTGGAGTCCTAGTGGTCATCTTGCATATTTTTATAACATATTGGCCATGTGTCACTCTATAATTAGATAAATATGTTAACTATAAGGTGACTGTTAAATGAAATGACTTTGATAGTAACATTAACATGAATAATTTCAATTGAGTATTAAATGTGACAAGTGAAAAGTTGAGATAGTAAATTGAACTTCACCAAAGTGCAAGTAATAAATTTGATATTATCCCTATTTTATATATATTCAAGAAAAATCAGACGTGCCCAAACAATTCACGTTGTTGGGATGTACTCTATGTATATGATCTGGAAACAATGAAGCCCTCTTAATGGGTGCATGGAGTACTCTGATTTTGATGATTTAGGCAATACTCGTTTTGATGTCCATCTAGAAATGCAAAACCCGAACCGGAGAAAAAGGAGAATGGAGGACCAAACACAATAATATTATCAACAAAGATGGAATGGGATCACCGATCTTCATTAAATATGAGGGACCACATATTGGACCCCATCTCATTCAATTATCAAAACAAAAATGGCCAGTCCAAAGGCAGACTTAGCTAATGTAAACAAGAAAAATTCGTGAATCGCGGGTTAGACGAAGTTGAATTTACATTATCATGTGATATTTATATTATTATATCAAAACCTACTGTTTAATTCTACACGTTTATAATATAAGTTAAATGAAAGATATGAATTACTCGTTAGTTTTTCTTGAATCCCATATATAAATGATAATACATATTTATCGATTCCCACTTATAATAGAAGTTACCAAAAAAATTTTAAAAAAAAAGTTCAGTAATGGTAAACCGTTTCACTTAGGTAAATGTATCGTCGGTGTATATTTTCTCATATATTTTCTAATATATAAATGACATATACATTGCATTGAGAGAGGGAGAGAGAAAGAGTCCATTGCGGTAACCAAGGGAGAAAGCTGTAGGGTCAGTTGGTCTGCTAATTTTATTGCTATCTTTGTCCTTTTCACCCTCCATCTCTCCTTCCCTCCCTTTTTATTCCCTACCCTTTCCTTCTCATTTCTCACAACACACTTTCCTTCCCACATCTCCATTGTCACATACATCCATCTCTCTCTCTCTCTCTTCTCTTCTGTAATGGTTACAGTTAGGGTTAGGGTTTTGTTCTTGAGTCAGGAGATAAGAAGGGAGATGAAGGAGTAAGAAGGAAGCCTTTTCTTTTGAGGGGAATGTTGTCTGGCTCGAGGCCCCTTACAGCACACTTAGATCTATGATCAATCCATCACAATTCGCTCCTATATATTTAATAGATCCTCTATGTTTAACGTGAGAAAAATCAATTGAATAAAGAAAATAATAGATCTCGTGTTGAAGCGACGTCGGACCAGGCTTCATTCCCCCCAATCAATCGCTTCCATAATTCATCAAATAGTTTTCTCCATACCCATCTCTTCAATCCACCTCAAGGTGAGTTTTTTATTAAGCTAATTATGGTTTATTTTTCATTTACTTTTGATGATTATTGCTGTAATAATGGGGTTAGGGTTACGTTTATTGTTTTACATGTGCATGATGAGCAGATTGGTGTAATGATGTGGGTTTGACTCTTTTTTTTTGTTCTGACTGAAGAATATCGGGAAAGTTTACACCATCATTACAAGTTTGATTGTTTTCTGAAGGACTTTTTTTTTTGGTTGGATTCTTTGATTTTTTTTTTTTTCCATTTTCTTTTGTTGTTTAATGTTGTCGTAGGGTGTCACTGTGTCAGTCTTTAAATTCATGAATGTATCATGATTGTTTTAACTGATTTTCTTCATCATGACTTCCAGAATCTTTTCTCTGTCCCTTTCTGGTTTTACATTCCTACCTCATCTGCCTCATTATTGGCTCCATCTGCCCCTATTTAAAAACCTATACCCCCCTGCTTTAGGGTTTGTTTTTTTTTCTTTTTTGCCTACACCATCTCTTAGATCTACTCTTCTTGTAATATATAACCTTGTGTTTCATATATTTGGTTCATGTCTGCCCAAATAAATACAACTGGTTCGTGATTTCTGGGTTAGTTAAATCTAAGTGATAGTTTCGATAGGAATCGGTACATTTGTACTAGTAACAATAGCTCTCGAATCTAAGTGGTAGCAATATATCTACTTATCTTTTTTTCATTTAATTTAAGATTTTAATTCATCTCACGTTGCATTATTATTTTACCATTCATCACATATTCTTTCGATATTGTTGTCTTATGCTCGAGAAGGCAGAGGGGATTCATATACTGGTCCTAAAGCAGCAGAAAATGGTATGGTGAGAGCTTGTTCAAGCAAGTAGTTCTTTGATTGTTACGTTTATCAGCTTGGTATTAATTTACTGAAAATGATCATTGATTCCTATATTAATAGCAATGTGATTTCAGATATAAGAATTGTGAATCAAGAGCTAAACTTTCTCTATACGTATTTTTTTTCCTCCTTGCTCATCAATTCATAAACAGAAAATAAAAATGCATATTTGTCAATATTGATTTTATTGTAAACTAAAGGAAATGTGATTTGTTTTGAGTGAATGTGGAAGATATATATAACAGCAAAAGAAATTATAAGAAGATTTGGAGATAAAAGCTGATAATACTATGCTATATAATTATAGAGCGACGTTATAATATAATCAAGTTAACTTTTTTTACTTTGAAGGTCGATGAGATCTGAGATGCGAGAAAAATATTATGGTAAGCAACCTAGTATTAAATCTAAAGGATGCATCCATAATCTGTGTATCCAAAAATAAAAAGGTTTTAGGATTAAAGTTCTATAAAATGTTTTTTTTTAATTAATGATATAATATATATATGTATTAGTAATATGATGTTTGAAAAATGTACATCGATGATGTGATTTGATGGGATTTCTGATTTTCCAAGACCATGAGGTCTTGTCTTGTTACCTGAGATTTTTGCAGTCATACATGTTCAGCTATGATATCTTGCATTGCCTTCACAACGCAAGGGGGTCTTCCTTATTATATTGTGGTGAAGTAAATATATTTAAAAAAAAAAAAAAGATGGACTCACACTTGTATTATTATAAAAACACTTGAATTATTCTTCAATTATAATAGGATAACTAAAGCATTACAGATAAATACATATGCATAAAAATAAATAAGCATTGGGAAAATTGATAATAAATGTGTTCACGTATGGGATTATTCTTAATAATTGTTAGGGCATGCTGTGAAGATATACGACTTCCACCTGCATATGAAATCGAAAATTCTAATAGACAAGACCATCTATTCCATATCTCTAATCCCTTATTCTTTGGTCGGTCTCTAATCCCTTTTCAAATTATCCTTTTTCTTGTATTAGAGTTATCTTATTGCAACACTAACCCTTTTAAAATTCACATGAAATCCGTGCTTCTACAAATCTAATAATATAATTGTACACATCAAACTAAACCTTTTTCACTTGGTTGACTTACTACCGGTGCTTTTAAAGATGGGAAGTAAAAAACTGATTCTTCTTAAAAAGTAAAAAACCTGAGAAAGAAGAGCTGATAGGTAGAGCTAGACCATAACATGGGTCATCAAATATATGTTTGAATTTTCAGATGTTTCTGCTTAAAACAAGAAGAGCCACAAACTATACCGTACAACAAGTAGAGCAAAACATTGAATGTCTCTTCTTTACTTTTATCAGATAAGACGAGCTCAATTTACTATATGTACCTGTGATGATAAAACTTCATAATCTGATTCCCAACTTAATAACGTACGTACACAAACATTTGGAATTTTTGGGTGATTATGCACATAACGTGATCTCTAAAGCAATGAAAAAGAGGCAAAACATGTGAAATAGGAAAGGGCATCAAGTGGATTTATTATTTGGCTGTTTGATGCGTGTTATGTGCTGTGCATTTCATTAGTGGTCTTGTGGCATTCTGTTCAGTAAGTTGGACTCTGCACGATGTTGTCATCAATTTCTGAAGCCATAACACCAACACTCACTGAGTCCACTTTTAATGGTCTGACTCTGACCATCTCTTTCGCTCTCTCTCTCTGAAAAATTTACCCTAACACAGTTGAGTCAACATCAGCATTTACGACACGAATTCACCTTTACCATGACTGTGATGTGAATGTGATTAATTGTTATGGACTACGGTGTATCCAACCTGTAGTAGCAGTGTACTGATGAATGCAGCGAAACATGTACACTATTTAGAGACAACACATTTATATTATAAATGTATCCCTCATCATCAGGTAACTCGGATAACTGGTAAAGGATCTTAAAATGAAATATTTTATATATTTTAATATTATTTATACATTTTATATATTGAAAAGGGTTAAAGATTTTTTCTATTTAATACCTAGTGCTTAACATTTTTCTATGAATAAATATTTTCTACAGAGCTATAGTACGGTGAGTTGCCAGCAAAGAAAATTATAAAATAATAAATGGTTCAAAGACCAACACCATCATAAACGTGTGTCTGCATATGGGTGTGTTTGTGTTAATAATGCACTAATTAGGTCGATCAGATTCTCTTTTTGATCTTGGAAATCGTGCACACTAACTCACTGCAACTGTAATTATTAAATTATATTTAAACTTAACCTTACTGCTTTCAATAAACTGACCTTTTTTTCTGAGCTGGGGTAAGATGCTTTGTACCGGGAGTAGTGACTGCATTTTTTTTAGAGACAAATAAATAAATGGGGTTGGTGCTTTTTTGGATATTCGTTCTTGTTTGACTTTCTTGGACCAAAGCTACTTTATGGTTTCAATCGAACTCTAAGCTTCTGTATAGTACTATGAGTAATGGCTAAGTCAGCCTCGCAAGCTAAAACATCATGACAGTACATGGATGCTTTTGGATAATATCTTCGAGCGTATCCCTCCCATTACATTCCGCTGTACGTAAATGAAGAAGGTAAACTTCAATTTGATGTTAAATTTTCTAGGTTTAGCGTTTACCGGATATATAATCCTAGTAAGCTGAAACGAAAGAGATTAACCAAACAGAGCCCGGAAAAAAAAGAGTACGACAAAGCTAGCAGTAGCACACTATTGCGCACGTCCTGATGGGTTGCCGGTGCGATAAGGCACTATGGTAAGCGTAGACACCGGCTTAGCAGCACCTTTTTTTCTTGCAGGGTTAGGAGACAAAAGGAGTCCGTCCTTAATTAGGCAGTGCTTTATACAGTATTATCTCGGATTGCGAGGGTTCTTGGCTTGGCTCTAATTGGAATGCGCCTTTTTCAAATGATTAGCTGTAGGGCGGAGGATAAGAAGATACTCGAGTACCCACTCTCGGGGATCGTCAAAATTTCCATTACTGTATGTTTTTCTTGAGGATCCGTTAACAAGTACTGTCGGGACATTAATCAACAAATTTAAAGGAAGAATTTCTCCATATTTTCAATGCAATTTCTACTTTCTATGAAAAAGCAAATATAATGGGTATAAAATAAAAGTTTCTTCTTCTTCCTTAAGTCAGATTTTCGCTTTCAAGTATGTTTATTTTCTTCTATTAACCTATAAAGTGCTCGATCTGGTATCATTCAATACCCGGTATTCCACTTATCAGATAGAGTGCTCCCTAGTTCCTAATGTTCGGATTTCCATTTTGCGGGATTTGGTTTCTGTCAATTCCTTTGAGCTATTTAAGCTTCATCTATACTATACTTGGATTTAATATAGTTGATGCAAGATACTTTTATTATCTTGTCATGATTTGTACTTTCTTTGGAAAAGAAAAAGTTCCATTAGATTTTCTAATTTCCTTAAATCGCGCATTTTCTTAAATTTTCTACTAGTTTGAATGCCTCTTATTAAATCGTTGACATTTTTCCAAAGTAAGATCAAATTAAGTGCCTCCCTCTCTCTTATTCTTCAATCTTAAAGGATGTGGTTGCATTTTTTTTATTTCTAACTTTTTACATGGTGTGAATCTAGCCTATTTTTTATACCAACTAATGCAAATTCAAGGTCAATCTAGGATAATTTGATCATTGTTTTTTATGTTATCTAAAATAATTCAATCATAGAAAAGAGATATGTGATATATTTTAAAGTTTTTATGATTACAAATGAGTGAAACTGAAATAGATATGAGTCAAATCAATATTAGATATAACTCACTAATATTGAAATTAAACTACTTTGTAATTGGATCATGGATTAATATAACTTAGTGTTGGCATTGCCTAATTTTAAAGAATGGGTTTGATTTTCTTAAACCAAAACAGCAAAAATAAACAAATAAATAAACAGCTAGGAACTAGTCTTCTAACAAGGATTGGTCCTAGTTGAAGGACCTCATTTTATTACAAAGGACTTCGACGTAGAGACCATTTACCTAGAACAATGGTTAAAGATGCTCTTCTAACCATTTCATAAACCTCATTAAGCACATGGAAAGGATTAATGTTGATAAATTGTGTTCATAAACCAATACAAGAATCATTTATACCCATTCAAAAATGTAAAAATCTTATTCTTATTCTCGAGATCTACAAAATTGTTTGAGGCATTTATCATTACAACAACCATGTTTGTAATGAGATGTAGGATGCAAATTAAGCAATTCCTTGCACATCAAATTCATAAAAAAAAATGCTCGCCCAAACCTCTTGCTCCTTGATTTAGGAAACACAATTTATGTTGCAACATGCATATTTTTGCCTCATTGGGAATACTATAGTATTTTCCAAATAAACCTAGTAGATTTAATATATATTAGCTCTAACCTTTTATGGAAGGAAATGTATGCCTATAGCCACCTGAATAACTTTCTTAAACTCAAAGATACTTGAGATACGAGCAGGTGTGCATAGGGACAATAGAGTCAATAGTGAATGCAGGAACAATATGTTTAACATTGTTTTCTAACTATTGCATTCCCTTAAGGGATAAGAAGCTTTTGGAGACATTAAAGGTCTAATTCTAGATACTTGCATCTCTAATGACAAAAGGATCCTTATCAGCCACACTACATTACTATGCTCCAAGTTGGTAGAATTGTCATACCATCTTTTTATAGTGTAGATCCAAATCTTTTTTTTAAAAAAGAACATCTTCTTTTAAGAGTTGTGGATGTGATATTGTCTTTTACTTGAATTTGAGCATTTTTGGAAAAGAGCTCGTATCATTTCTATCTTAAAGTGAGAACCCATTTCTTAAAAGTTTCTCTTCTTTTAAGAGTAATGACTCTAAATCCTCTTCTTTGTCCACCTTGATTCCAGTCTGATAATATAGTATTTGGATCATCTTAGCTTTCCAACTACAAAGTCTTTTAAGCTTAGGAGGAGGAGAAAAACAAAATAGAAACACTTTAGGCCATAATAAAGATTTTGTTATATAGCTTTCAAAATCTTTTAGGCAATATGTTGGGATTGAGAAAAGATCCCCAAAAGAAACAAAAGAAATTTGGAAATAATGATGCAAAACACAAAATAAATTGCCGCTTAAGGCTTTGGTACCATAAAGGAAAGCTTAATCTCTACCATAGAAGTGTGTATTTATTCAAGAAGATGAGAATTGAGTTTAGCATAAAGAAAACAAATACTAATCCATTGTTACTCTAATTAAATTAATGAGATCTATACAATTACATTTAGCGTTTATAATTTATGAGCTTATATAACTAAATCAGTTTGCTTAATTAACTTTAACTATTTTGGCTACAATCCTTTCCCTGTTAGTGTTAATTGGCATAGCCTTTTTCTTGGCTAAAGATGTTATTGTTGTGCAAATTCCGAGAAGTGTATGAAGAGACGTTGTCACATTTTGTGATGTCAATTATCTATTAATAGTTTTTATGGTTTCTAAGTCTAACCTAAAGATGTAGCCCTTGTCATTATCAACAAGTATTAGGATACAACAATGTAAACACTTTCACGTCAAAAATTATTTGCTTCTCCCAAGACCTATAGCTCCATGCCACGTTATCTATAGGAGAAACTTCTTTTTCAAAGGAAAGATAGAGACCCACAATGACTTTCTCCTTTGACACGCATATGTCTATCATTCGGCTTCGCGGCACCCCCATAATATTGCCAATAATTCAGTTTTTCTAGGCAAGCTAAATAATTTAACTTTTGGCCTAATAAATTAATCGGAAAAAAACAACGTAGCAGCAAAAGAAAATGAAATCACAGGAAGCTTTCGGAAGAAACGACTTACCTCAAGTCTTGTGTATCACATTATTTTAATTATATATATACATATATTAAGAAATTAATGAGAGTTGCTTCAAATAGAACTTAAATTTTGAATTTTAAACTTTCACAAGATGAATTCAAGCTCGACTTTTAAAATATAAAATCAAATTTGTGTTTGGGTTTAGTACGACATTATCTTAGTTTTAACTTATTTATAACCTATCAATGCTGATGATTAACGATTACTCGAGATGGGTAAGAGCTTAACAAAACATTGGCAATCTTTTGGCTCTAAATACTGAATATAACATTTTAAAATTTCACCAGTCACCATTATGAAATGCTAAGGAGTTAAAAAAAGATAATAATACTACATTTAAAATAATGGATCATCACAGTAAAATTATATTCAATGTTAATGACAAAACTAGCTAGGGATAACTTCGAGGATTGAAGACAATATCACGATAATCTTCAAAATCTTCAAAACGATTTGTACCTTTATTTGTTTTTATTTCCTTAAAATTCCTCAGCACTAAGAGCATTTATTTGGAGCCTAAAACAATGACTGTATGACTCCGAGAAGCCCACCCCAGTCCACACGTTTCTTCAGGTTGGAACCCAAATCCATAGGATCCTAAGACAATGCTATTATGCTAACAATAAACGAGCCACGGTTTACCTTAACTACAGCAAAAGCAAAAAATACGCTATTAATCCCAGCTGTTTCACTGAATAATTTAAACACCTCCAGGAAGAACAAGAGCGGTTTCCTGATGAACGGATTAAATGTTTGGAGATTAATTTCGAGTCGGGATTGAGATAGAAATCCTATGCAATATGGCAGCTAGCTAATGAGCTCGGACTTCAATCTTGGCAGGTAAGCATATGGCTCCGGAACAAGAGAGCTAAAGTTGAGGCCGAGCAGATTCAAAAGGAGTAGAATATCCTGAAAATGAACTACGATGAGCTCACCTCCGCTGTAGAGTCCTCGAGAAAAGAGAATTACCCCTTGGTCGTTCAAAGACCTTGCGAAGTCCAAGTCTTCTGTAGTCTACGGACCCTCGCATTCTCATCTGAGCAAATCTGAAGATTTTTCTGCATCATGAAGTTGGAGAAACTGAAAAGCATGGAGAGACGTGCATAGAGGAGACAGCTCTAAACGCCAGGATCAAGATGCGGAAATTTTACACATGCAGGTCGAGCTCACAACGGATCACAGTTTGGAGTCCCCACGATCTTGCAGCAGCAGAAATGACTATGGCTTCACTTTCTCGGACGACTTAATCTTGAGAGCTCACAGTTGTGGAGAAGAATCAGATTATGGAAGTGCTCCTTTATTGGGAAGGAAATTAATGAAGACTCGCTAGTGGTGGAGACAAAAAACATAATGTCGTGTAAATTAGACGCAATGGAGGACAGCAAATAGAATAGAAATTGATCTACTTCAATGCCAGAGTTGTTGCCCAAAAATATCTCACATATAAAAAATGAAAGATAGAAAGTTGCATGTAGGACGGGTTGACTCTACACATCACATGAGTAGAATGAGATTCGAATTTCACTAGATGATTTTTCTGCGAATTTTGAAACAAGGCGACAAAGAGATTGGTAAAAGAAAATATCAAATAATTTTATTAGGTTATGATATCCAAATGTTCATCGACCTACAATTGCTCCTTGCAAGCACCTAGATAATGGTTTCTTAAAGCTTGCAAGTAACACTCAAAATCCAAACAATAACATCGATGGCCAAATTTATTGCTTACTGAGATAGTTACAATGTGAAGAATTAATATGCATCACTATAATTCAAGGCATTGCAAGTTTTCTTCAGACTGATTTGTATCCTGCAATTTACTACAAGGTGCAGCCATTCTCATTGCACCACTCTCTAAGTGCTCAAGAAAATCCATCACAACAGTATCAGTCCAAGGAGCTCCTAAAGGAGCCTCACAACCGGCAACCCAACCAAGATGGCCCCCTTTGGGAGTCACGATTAACAAACACTTAGTATTCACCTGAATTTGGAATAGGCAAGCATCAATATAATCAAGGCATTAGAAAACTTTATGCATACATATCCATGCCTGAAGGGCTTTTTCCAGACATATTATCTCCTAAAGTGAAATTGGAGGTAGGAAGAACTATAAACAAATTAAAAAAGATTTCCCTACATACCTTGATATCTTCACGGGGAATTCCTCTTGCAGGAGCAATGGGATCATTTGCCGCCTGGAAAGGAAACTTTTAGATAGATAGAAGATTTGGCCCAAAAGAGAGAGAGAGAGAGAAGATAGAAGACCTATACTACTACATATGTATGAACCGTCCAATGCACTATGACGAATGTCTGCTGTGAGGAATTTAACAGCTGTTGCAAATTCCCCTAGGCATTACCGACTTAAACTGTTAGGTTATCACAAGTTGCTAGTACTACCATTTCGTCCAGTGTTCCAAATACAAATTCCAGCCTTACAAATCCCCCTATCTGGAGCAACCTAAACTAACATGGTAAATACATGTTCTAATTTGGAAAATCAAATAGAGGTGCTTTAAATATTCTTTTAATTTATTACAATTAACCAGTAATCATCTTACATTAAATTTAGATCAACGACCAACTTATCAAAAAACTGAGCTTATATATCCATCCTAACAAACCATCAGATGCTAAATGCCAAGTGAACCTATTAATTTTGCTCTAGAAGATTTCTGAAATACTTCTCATATACCATGCCACATCACCTTTCACTTGTTAGAACACCATTTGTCAAAATGAAGATGAAAGCCGGGAGCAAATCTGATAAAGACTAAGACTAACAAAGTTAATGCAACTAGTCTTCTAGAAAAATCAAGGCCTACAAGAATTGCAGCATCTTAAACAATTAGATGGACCATAAGAATGTAACTAGAATTATTGGAAGTCTGAGGGCAAATGATCTTTATCATCCAGCCAACATTTGTAAATTAGTAAATACTGTCTGCTGCTAACCATTACCAACCTGGCAAACAAGAATTAAGAGCCATATGGATCAGTGGACTAAAGCGATGTAACTGGAATATAAATTTTACAACTAAACATTAAGGAATTAAAACGATTCAGACGCTTGGAAAATAACCATTATGAAGCACTAGGAACGAGAAAACTTGTCCCATGGGATTCAGTAAAAAGAGAAGGACCAAAACCTGGATGCAAAGCAGAGGAGTCTGTACGTTCTTTATGACATCTGAACTGCTTGAATTAGAGTAATAGTCATCTGCCGATTTGAACCCAAAGGACACTAAAATCCAAAGAAAGGCAGCATAAGGTAATGAGCATCACAACACTACAACATATGCCCTTAGTAGATAATATAATAACAATATCAATTATGTAAAATTAGGAAGATGCATTCAGACATAGCATATGATATATACACATACCTCGAGTTAGTCCTTCATCAAAATCTTTAACAGTTTTGGCATTGGTAGCCAGTGGGATATTGTATTCACCACCCATATCTTCAAAGAGAAGAAGATGCCTGCAATTCAGAATGAGAACTATAAGTTACCTGCCATATGTTCCACAGTTAAGTTACCCATTTTAAGCTGCAATATTACTTCTTGAAAATTCCTCGCAATGCTCTTGCAAGAGCTTTGTCATAAATATTGTTAAAGCCCTTACGGAAGTCTTCATCTGCAATGACTAGATTGAAAGGATTACACAATGACACAGCTCCAGATAGCGAACAATTATGAGATTCCTGAAATGATGAAAAGGAGAAAATGTCAACTTAACATAATTGATCATTATGCTCTTCAATAACGAGACACAACCCACAGATTCAATTAGAATATGCACAATTTTAATTATAAATACTAAATATAACATAACATATTCCCTCTGATGTTTGCAATTTTAGTACTAAATATTATATGTAACAAAAAATAAATTGGGATGCATTATTCTTTACTAAACATATTTTTGATCCTCAGATTATAATAATAATTTCAATAGAAAATGATCACTAGTTTCAAATATAATGATTAGCATAAATATGAGTTTGTTTTGACATCACAATGTAACAAATGAAAGGGTAATGTGCACAAAATAAATTAACTACCTTTCATCGCATAAATTAGATTATAACAACTTTACATCAGATTAGGTGACATAGAAACATGGAATTGGAGTCAATACATAAGTCTATGATACACATTAGCTTATGAGTAATGGCTGACAGAGGAGTAGGTGACATGGAAACTCAGCATTGAGGTTAGGAGAAAGGTGGAAAACAGGGTTAATTACAGAGGCACACGCCTAGCGCCTCAAATTTTTGGTGCATTTCAAGGAAAGGCGCATGCCTTGGTAAATGCGCCTGGCTTGGCACTCGGCAAGCTGCCTCAAGCGCTTAGGCACCAAGGTGATCACCTTTGACTACTCTGATCTGAAGCACATCACGGAAACAACATTCAACCTTTTTGGTTTCATTTTCCACCAACATCAATTACACAGGTTCTAACCTTTTTGTTTAATATTGCAGGTTATCAAGTTGAGATGTTACACATTTTTTAGTACATTTCTAGAATAAAATTGAATCAGCTGGTATATTTCTTTTACTTGCACTGTCAGAACAATTGAAAGCCACAGAAAAGCATAACTTTCTTGAATGGCCAGACTATCATTACATGATTGACTTTCTAGAGCAGCCCAGAATATGCATTGAGGTTGCCATTGCTATGAGCCCAACTTTTAAGTGATAAGCATGGAAGAAACAGCAATGCAACAGAGGATGAAGTTTCTTCATAAGAAGATACTACAGAATCCTATCAAAGTAAACAATACAGGAAAAAAAAAATACCATTGCATCTTGGAGAAAGCACTGTAGAGGAAAATATGAGATGAGAGGAACCATCAACTCGAGTATATTCCTGATAGTTACCTTACCTCACCCAGATATCGAACAAGAATATTAGCCCCAAGAGACCAACCAACAGCATATACATTAGCTTCTGGGTATCGACCAGACACATGGGCTACCACTTGTCGCATATCACCCGTAAAGGAAGCCGAGTAGAACTGCATAACAATAATAAGGAAAGGCAATCATATTCCTTCTAAGCAACTAGCTAGATGTACTAGATATTGCCTGAGAATGTCAAGTTTCAACAGGTTAATGTCCTAAAGAAGACTGAGCATTTCCAAAGACAATTGCAGTCACGAAAGAAAATTACCTGAGGCGCGGTGACAGGGCTATCTCCACAACCACGGCTATTGAAAACCACGATACGCCAACCCTTGCTTCTAGCTCTTACCAACATATGCCTCACATATGTATCCTCACTCCCTCCTGTAAGACCTGGCTGCAGAGCAATCCATCATCACACAATATACAACCATCCCTCCAAAACAAAAGTACTCAACATATGCACCAATCCAACATTTCATCAGATAGCCAATACTCAGGTCGCTAAAGTGGCAATGTAGGTCCAATATCTCACCTCAAATTGCCATATTTTGATCAAAATCATTTCCTTCATCACTATAGTGAGACAATGAACAATGTTCAGGTGGCTTATTTTACAGCAAAAACTAACAGGTTTCTTTTTAATACTCAAGAGATGGCGGCAGTCTCATTTCAATTAAAAAATTAATAAACTTTGAAAGCATATCAGCTATTATATGAAAATTATAATTGTATTTATACTAGCACTTCCTCAACCACATTTTTCACGTGTACCCATTCCGTTCACATACCAGCAAAATGAGTAAAGGAGAGTCCGGCGGCAAGCTCTTATCATCCCCGGAGACCCAATCAAGAGCGACGGCCCCGTCATCGGGCGTACGGATACACTCGCGGCGGAACCTAACGTCTGGAAGGGAGCGGAAGAAGGCGGCGAAAATGGTCTCGACGTGGCGGTTAGAAGCGATGAATGGGAAGGGAGAGTATGGAGGGTGAAGGGTCTTGAATGCTGGAAGGAAGAGGTCTTTGGCACCGCCGATGACTTCGAGGGACGGGTGAGGGAGGGACATGGCTTTTGTTGTGGTCGTGGTGGTGCCAACGTGGACGGCGGAGAGTGGTCGAGTAGCTGACGTAAAGCAGCACCTCGCTATCATTGGTGGAGAGAGGGAGAGAGAATATATGCGGTCGGCACTGGCCAATGTAAACCTTTTGACTAAGGCCGTTTGTTATGTCTGGTAAAGTGCTAAGAGATAAGACAAAAGGGAGGAAAAGTGGAGGGAGGGAGCTGAGGGCAGATTCGTAGTTGGTGATCTATTTATATTAATATTACGACTAGTATGGATATTTAATACAAAATTATAAAGGGTTTAATTTTATTTTTTCTATTTTCAAAACATTTTTTTCATTCTCAAAGCAGAGTTAAGGCAACACTACACCTACCATATTATTGGAAATTTCACTTTCACAATTAATTTTCATTTTAAAAAACATTGTTCTTATATTATTTAGAAAATAGAAGTTTGTGTTTTTTTTTTATTCAAGACAAGCATATTACATGTATATTATTACTAAATATTAATATTTGGCATACAGTTTCTCATTTGTCTATAATAATCAAATAATATTTTTAAATAAACTTAATTAAATCATGTATTAGATAGAAAAGTTGATATATACCCTTAATTAACATTACCGCATCATAACAAAATATAGATAATGCATTTGTCAAGAGATAAAATATGAGCTATAAGTTTGCAAAAGTACTAAAATGTAGGTTATGCTTTTGTAATTTTCCTATTGGGATATATCAAGTCAATCATTTTCACTAAAAAGAGAAGAAACTACTACATTGTGTAGTTATATAATAATTTCTTCATAATTTGATTCTGGAAAAATAATAGAGATTTTTTTTTTTTTTGCTTGTATCTGATTTTATATAATCAAAATCCACATATGACAAGAATAAATATTTAACTTATATATATATATATATATAGATATATTATCTTTTATGCACTTATATTACTAGTGCATCATGTAAAATCTCAAGACCAGTAAAGCATGAATGTTGTTTTTCATTATTGCGAATCCCTTTCTTTCTTCGTTCCATATAAATAAAAACACGTAAGAGGAAAAGTGGGAGAGCATCCAAATTGTAATTGAAAAACACACCCCGATTAATGATGTAATTCTTAAAGGAATAAACAAGCTAAGGCAGATACTCACGTTCATAGAAGTTTTTATTCGCAGCAAATACAAGCCCTAAAAATAGCTGAATACAAGGATATTTGCATGTATTACTCGATACACCAAAAGTTTGGTGCATTTTCTTGACATTTAGTTTTAATGACTACGCGTAAAAGTCTCACAAAGGAGACACATCACTCGTGATCTTTATTGTCTTCCAAATATTTCTGCTTCTCTTCATCCGTCATGAATGCTGTAATTGGAAAAGATTTTCCAATCCCAACTGGTGTCTTGAAACTTATCTTCTTACCCTTTGGATCATCGATGCTCATCTCACTTATCGGCACCCAAAGAAGCATCTGCTTGCTCTTGATTCCCGTCATTCTCTTCATCTTAAGCTTCTCAACGTAGGCGGTCACCTCCGCGGCATAGCTCACACGAGAATTAGCATTGGCGAAGAAATGCTCGTAAGGAGCCTTTTGCTTCATCCACACAAACCCGGTTTCCCGAACCCTACCACATTCCTCGAGGTCCTTCAAGGGGAGGACCCCTTTTGGAAACCCCAGTTCCTCCAGTAGTTCTATCGAGTGTTTATGACATTCATCTGGACCGTACACAACCTCGGCTCCAGCACGCTTGTCTTCCTTACTAGTACTTGCCATGGAGTAGTATGGTAGTGAATGTTTTGTTCGGGGGGCTTGGTTAATATAACGAGGTTAAGGTGCGTTGTTGGCAGGAAGTTGATCTGAGTGGGATTTTGTTATTCAAGGAATTGTTCACCTAACATCGCTGAGTAATGGAAACTGCATTTACACTCCTAGTCCATGGGCACTTTTTACTTTCTTGCAAGTTTATCAATTCTTGTCTTTTCACGTTTCAGTTCGACGACACTATACTTGGAAAAGCAAATATGCTGAGCCAAATCAAACAAAAATAACTCATCATTTGGCGGCTTAAAAAAATTTAATGGTGAAGATTTTGAATACAAATCAATTGAATCGGATAAGTATTTAAGACTGATTCATAATAAGTTATGAGTATAGAAAACACAAAAAGATTATATAATGTATCTAGATCAATTGAACTACAAAAATAACTTCTCATTTGGTGATTTTAAAAAATTTAATGGTAAAGATTTTGAATACAAATCAATGGAATCAAATAAGAATATAAGACTAATTCATAATAATAAGTTGTGAGTATAGAAAACACGAAAGGATTGTATAGTGTATCTAACTCAATTGGACTGAATAATTAATTACAATATCATTCATATGCAAGGAGTAGCATTATTATGTGAACAATGATGGAAAATCCAATGATTTCTGTGCTGCTCTTGCTCTAATAAATTTTTAAAATTTCCTATGTTTTTGAGTTTGAAAGTTCTATAATTTTTCATTTTTTTTTTCCATGCTTTCTCAATCAAGTTAATCTTTGTAGTCGTTGAATTTATCTAGCGATACCAATAAAACTAAATTATATAATAGCTAACTACAAATGAAACTACATTTCATGGACTCAAAAATTAGACTGAAGGATCTTACTTGATTATTCTGGGCAAAAGGAAGATGCTCATATAAATAATGGCAAAAGGAAATAAAGAATTGCATAACTAAAACCTGTTTATTGAAGGTAAAAAATTTACGAAAAGAGTTCTGTAGTGTATCTGAATCAACTGGACCCGACAATGTCACAATAGTACTTCTTATGAGAATATAAAAGAAAACGAAGAGTATGCAAAAAGAAAGTGGTGGGTGGGGAAAGGAAAAAGAAATAACATAAGAAGTCGAAGAGGCTATATATATTACAAGTTAAAAATACATATTTTAGTGAAATTTTCATTTAATATTGCATAGTAGACATATCATATGAAATATTGTTATTCTTTTCAAGTGCGAAAAAAGGTATGGTTTCAGATTTTAACGTAACACTAACTTATTGGAACACAAATTTTCACCAAGAAAGGTGTACTGTTACTGCAAGTTAATAAAAATCAGCACGCAATCCATCCCACCAAAATAGCATTAAAACAAAGCGAGATTATCAAAAGAAAGTCATGGGTCCAGAAGTTATGACAGAGTGAACTGGGGAAAGGAGTAAAGAACCGAAAGAGGCTGATTGAGGAAATGGGAAAGTGAAAAGACAAAACGGGGAAAGAGTGGATGACAGGAAACAGAAATATGAGTGCACGTCGGTTACCGACAGAAGGAATTGAAGGTGTTGTTGTAACCTAGGGCGTAATTTGTGGAGGCATGAATGAATCTGGTAGCTGCTTTACGTGTGACATAAATATATGCAATTTTCATCCATTTATCTCATATTCTCTAATCTCGTTGGAGTAGTTGCCAGTAATTTGATTAAGGTATTAATTAGCTTTGGACACCAAAGAGCGCTAATCGCTCTAATGTATAATAATATATATAACATAATATATCACATGATATATTTACTTAATATTTACTGTTTTATTATTGAAAACTCTATGGTATTTTAGTTCTATTTCAACATTCTATGATTGTATTCATCATCCCTTTGTAGGTCTGTTTCAAATTTCAATATTAAATCTATTTTAGTTCTTGGTTTGGATTTAGGTTTGTGGCATTAAAGAAAATCTTAAATACAAAGATTTAAGGATTAATATCTTGTCCTCTTCTCATCTTTTATTCTCTCTCTCTCTCAATACATCGAGACTACTTCTCTTTCCAGTTTCGAGGTAAAGTTCAAGCTTTCCACCTTTATTTTTTAACAATTTTATGATTTCTTGGATTATTGATTGTATTGTCAATATCCTTTAGTTAATTACTCCATTAAGTTCAATAATTGAATTAGGAATGTTGATGACTTTGGAAAGTTTGAGGGTTTCAAATTTCACCATTTAAATTTTTGCTTAGGCCTTTCAAAGGGCAATTAGCCCATAGAGTATTGTAAATATTATGACAACAAGTGATTTACTATATGTATTGTTAAACGGGTTATGTTAATCAGTGCTCTGGTGATACTTTCTAAATGCTATATAAACACTTCTATATATATATTGCTACATATGTTCTTATCTGTATTGCTAAATGGGTTTGATTTTATGTATTATCTACATTAGAGTAGATGTGAAATTTTTTTATTTTACATTTTGCTTAATGTTGTAAGTATTCTCACATCGACATCGGTACAATTAAATCACTTACTTACCAAAAGAGAGAAAGAGAGAAAGGACTTATCCCAATCGAGTCACCATATCATTCATCGACATGAAATCCTTTGACTAGTTATATAGTTGGCAATAAAATGGAAGTGTTTGTGCATTCTAGTTTTGGAATGAGTTTGAAAGTCACGATTACTACAATAAGATTATTTTGGATATATCGTGAGAGTTTTTGGCAAAGAAACTAATTTGTGTTGCTAACATCCGGTAGAAGAACCTTATTTTGTAAACATATTAGCTTTATGATTTGATCTTATCAATCTTGGTATTTGTAACTTGCTTTTCCACATCTCTATTCTTATTACTCGATATTCTATATTATATTATGCCAATGTCTCACACATTATTTGCCAAAAAAAGGTCTTCCTTATACAATCACTTTCATAACTTATATGCTAATGGTTTATCATGATAAGATAGCATTTGGTTGGCAAAATTAGACAACACAACAGTATAATATATATATATAAAAAATAATAATATAATCCTCTTGTATTATATTTACTTTATGTAGTACAGGACATGGGTTTTTGCAATAATATAGGGTTATTTTTTATGTCAATTTGAAAACTCATTGAAAGTACTCTAATGTGGGCACAATAAAAAAAATAATTATTTAGGATTAAGGGTTATTTTTTTAGTATTTTAAATGTACTTATTCTATCTAGTAAAATAACTTTTCATATCATGAAATATATGGTATATATATATTTGTCTAGTACCTTGAGATTTATTTTGTCCAATGACAGATTCATTATATAAACCAAACAAAGAAATAAGGACTTTGTTTGGCCTCATACCATAAAATTATAACAATCAAATTCAACCTCAAAGTGTCAATTTAAGTTTGAATGTTATCATGAAGGTCATAAAAGTTTAAAAAACTAGGGTTTCCTATATTAAAAATCAATCTCTGCTAACTAGTAAAAGATTTTTTTAATTAATTATTAATGTCTCCCTATCTTATTGAATCATGCTCTTCTTATCCCATTATGGTGCTTATTTAAAGTTAGTAGAATCTTATTGTGACGTAGATTTTGAGAGGTGGTTAAGATTACCTGCAAGATATAAAAAGCAAAGGTTATGGGAGTGCTAGGAGGTATTCCAATATAACCACTTTGATACCTAAGTCAACATAATGATAAGAGAGAAAATATGCATGTGTAAATGGAGAGAGATATTAAGATCCTTTACAAAATGCCCCCATCCTCTATTTATAGCGGATGAAGCCAAGTCACTTTAAGAAAGGGAGTAATGATCCTAAGATTCACTTCAAATTTAGTAGGATGCATATATTTGACCGTAATTCTTTCTTATCTATTGAGCATTCCTTATTCGATGGTCTAGTTAAACTAATCCGACTCAACCTTGTAGCTTAAGTCTGTAGGTGCTTGAACAACTAAACTTCTACTTCTAGTAGCTTAATTCAACCCTGGCATAGGCTGGTAGAACTCATTGGCATTTGGTTTGAGCTCTATCAAAAGTGCTTTCTACTACATGGGCTCAATGAAGGATAGAGGAGGTTGGATTGAACCTTTAGAACTCAAATTAAGGCTTAAGTAGGTTGGATTAGGCCTTAGGGCTAAATCCAAAATAGTCTATCAACAAATCTTATATGAACCATTTTTTTTTCTCCTTTAGATAAGTGAATATACATATTTCAAGCAAGTTTACATAATATGGCAATCTTGTTATATAAACTTGCTCTTCCATTTTATCTTAGGAACAACCTCTAAAGGTATAACATTAACCTACTTGGTGCTTCTCTAAACACTTTAGTTTAGTCTTGCCCCATTTTATTGGTGTTAACTTAGCATTCTAATCAAATTTGCCTCATTTAGTTTATCCCTCTTCATCCTTTTCACATCTCTTTACATGATTATTATTATTTCAATATACTTTTTTTTGTAATCATTTAACTGTATTAACAACACTAGATGATGAAATATCTTAAACATATCCTATAAAGGCACCAAAAATGCACCATAGAAAGTGATGATATGTAAAAGTTGTAAACACCCTATTTTTTCCCTAAGGATCAATGATAATCAATAATAAGTAATTTCCAATTTTTCCATATTTTTCTCTAATTTAGCAAAAATAGGAAAAATGTTCAAAAAATAAAAATAAATAGGAAAATACATCAATTTTGGAAAATAATTTCAAAAATGGCAATAATAAGGGTCAAATGATTTTTACAAATTTTTTAAATTTCAAAAAAATACAAAAAAAAATAAAAAAATCACATTGCATAAATGCAATTTGCGAAATAAATAAAATCGCAAAAGTGGGCTAGCATAACTGGTCCGAACCATGCCCTAAGGCTCGCGCGGGAGGGGGGAGGGGCTCGATCACAGGTTCGAAACGCGGGGGAGGCAGATTCCGCGTTTTGCAATTTTTCTTCATCGCCTAGGACACATGGCAGCATCTGATTGGCTGGATTGAACGCACGCGCCCTTCAACCTCGGTCCGAGATCGCCGGCGAGGAGAAAAATCTGAATTTCAGCCGTTTTGATTCAATTTTTTGCACAAATCCAACAGATCTTCAACGGAAACACGATAAACATCATCTAATTGGAATCAAATCTCAACAAATCGATGGATTTATACGAATCGAAGTTGGTTTTTTAACCGCAAATCCGATTTGCTTCGATCGATGGAAATCCGAGCTTATCCAACTCGATTTTGAATGCCTATAAATAGAGGATGAAGTGGAGAAGCAAAAGGACGGATCAAAAGTGAGAGAAAGAGAGAAAAATGAGAGAATCGAAGCTCGCCGGAGTTGTTCAAGACCGCGACCACCGATCAAGTGTTGGGTAACCACCAGGAGGCGTTTCTGAAGCAAACCACCACCACTGTTGGATTCCTCACCCCCGAAAACCTAGGAATCGACACCTCAACCGCTACAAAAGGCCGCCGGAACGCCGTCAACGAGCACTCCCAGCCGTCGCATCCGATCGACCCACTTCGACCCGACCGACCCGACCTGCGCGCCGACCCGGATCCAGGTAAGTCGAATTTTCAGATTTTTTTATTATTTTTTTGGTTATTTTATTTATTTCGAAGTTATTTTATTTATTTTTTATTTATATTTCAATAAATAGAAAAATGTTAGGAATTAGATTTTCTTTTTTTTAGGATTAGGATCTAATGATAAAATAAAAAAATAAAAATAACTATAATGATAAATAATAAAAATATAGAAAATTCATAAAGAAAATAATAGAAACATTAGAAAAATAATAATAATAATTTAGACTTTAAATAGAATAGATAAAAATCTAGGAGAAAATTTTTAATAAAAAATAAAAATTAATAAAAAATCATAAAAATCAATAAAAATTTATAATAGTAGAAATGAGTTGAAAATTAGAGAAAAATGAATTTTATCACTTAGAAAAATCATTTTCTCAAATAAATCCAAAATTGGTATTTTTCCTTAAAATTATTATTTTCAAAAAGTCAAATTATTAAGTTTAGACTTAGATTTTTTTAGAAAAAATCCTAAAATGGTAAAAACATAAATAAAAAAAGATTTCATAATTAAAATTCACAAACCCACTTAAGGTTTTTCAGGAAAAGCGAACTACGGCTTGTTTGATCCTGAATAGCAGGTACGTAGGCACCCATTTGGGCCAATCCTAAAAAGGAATAAAAATCATTTTCCTAGAATAATTCACTCAAAAACACAATAAAATACAACAAAAAATAAAATAAAAGACATTTCGAGATAGGAGTAAATTTTGGGAGACTGGGTGGTAACCGAGAGGTTTTAATAGGTTAGCCTCCGAACTTAGAATCTCTGGTTTTTCCTTTTTCTCTTTTCACAAAAACGAGAAGAGGAAATCACGACGACTAGTGGTCTAAATTAGGACTAATCCGCTCTATTAGTCTTAATTCAATCTTTCCCAACAACAGTTGGGTGGCGACTCCAAAATAAACGAAATCCTTAACTCAAGTCGAGAATCTACATTAGATGAGCACAGGGTCTAGTATAGATCGGATTAGGAATGGGAAATTCAAAAATTAGACTCGACAGGATGACGACTCCACTGGGGACCCATTCCAGTAGGCTAGCCACCTGAATATCCTCAAAATGTTCCTTTTTAAGAAATGTTTTTCGATTATTATTCTATTACTAACTTTTCAGGGATTAGCTAAGTTTATAATTCAGTTTTCTTTACTTTTGGGTCTGCATGCATACATTTGTGTGAATAGATACGGTCGAACCTGGACCGTCCTAGGACCCTAAGACGGGGAGCCATTGTGTAGGTTTCGGGCGAAGTGAGGTGATCACTGTTCGGGATCGATTAGGCTACCCCACCCAATGCCTCGATATGGCCTGAGATCCATTTCTCCGAGAATGCGGGAGGCCATAGAGCTTGGGGACCAGTTAGAACCAACCTATTTGTATACATAAATTCATGGGTTGACAATTGACGATAATGTAATATTTGTTTTGTTCATGGAGTTCGAATCTATTTCCCTGTAATATTTTCATAGTTCTGGTTGTAATTAGGAAATTTCTTGTTATAATAGATGGCTAGTACCACAGTTGACCACCTCCTCCGCAAAGAGATTCGGGTGTACAAACCTTTGGACCCAAAGTTGGTGCTGGACCACTAGTTCACCTTATACAATCCAGAGGAGCAGGCCTTCATCCAGCAGAAAATAGGGCTCATCCTCTCACTAACAAAGATAGAGGTGAGCGTGCCCTTGGTACGGGCCATGCTTCATTTATGGGAAGTAGAGCCCACAGCTTTCTTCATCGGGCCCCATGAAATCACTCCTACCATAGAAGAGTACACCCAGCTGCTACAAGCTCCAACACTAACCGACCGAGTCTATGTGCTAGAGCTCGAGGCTAGGCCAGCCGGTATTTTCAGCAGGCTACTAGGTATCCGCAAAACAGCAGTCAACAAGGCCTTAGCAAATTGTAATGGATACTGCATCCGAATGGACGAATTGGAAGCCTGGTTCATTGCCTGAGAAGACAATGGGGATAGGAAAGACATATTGTGTGGGGACCCCAAGACATATAGACAAAGAAGGGTGAATGCTTTCATCTTGACAGCTTTAGCCACCATACTATTCCCCACCGGAACTTTCTATGTCCACTACCGGGTTGCAGAGCTGGTGACCCAATTTCTGGAAGGAAGATCTTACATCCCGACTCTATTGGCTGAACAGATCCGGAACTTAAACTTTGTCAAGAAGAAAGGCCATGGGATCCTCCGCTCAAGTATCAATCTTATGCCGATCTGGTTCGTAAGCCACCTTAAGTGTTTCGGGCTGAACATGGTCCGGAAAGTGTTGGCTCAGCAGGTGGATCTCGTGGATTCATGCATAGAAAAGATAAAGCTATCCAACGACCTTACCAGCCACAGTTGGGTAGAAGTACTTAGAAGCTTCAATGCCGAAGATATTTTGTGGACAGCCAGGTGGAGTTGCTGCGACAAAATTATTTTAACCTGCAGTAACTTTCAAGCCGTGCCTCTGATCGGAATCAGCGGATGTATTGGATATCACCCCAATTCAGTAGTTTCGTCAGTTCGGTACTATTCACGACATAGTTTATCGGCCCTCGCTGGAAGCAGTCACTTTCGAGTACCGAGATCCAAACCTACTGGTGGCTGAAAAGTTTGCTAAGCTGACAGAGGTCAAAGCACTTTGGGACGCCAGAATTGAAAGCCCGAATGTAGACCTCGGTGAACTGGATGGCGAAGTGGGAAAGCATCGAGCCACCAGGGAGTTTGTGATCTGCCTGCTGTATCAGACAGGGGAAAGAGCATACCGGGTCCCAGATGTCACTCAACCAAAGCCAGACAAGATAAATCCGGAGCTAGAAATCTACCTAGAGCAAGTCAAGGCTCGGATGGAGGTCTATTTTGAAGCTGCAGATTATAAGAAAGACATCTGGAAATGACGATTTAAGGAATCCGACCAAAGGAACAAAGCCTTGGAAGCACAATTGGAGAAGACCAAAGCCAGAGTCGAAGAACTAGAAGTAGTCATCAACGGGAAGCTTGAGTCTCCACAACAAAAGACTAAGAGAGCTAGGAAATAGATTATCATTGTAATCTTTTATTGGTTTTCTTTTAGTATGGAACTCCAAAAATTCTCGATATTAATAAAAGTAAAGTTTCAATATTACATCGTCAATCAATTGTCAACCCTTTTATTTTTAGCATCTGTGTGACACATGCATAGCATTTGCATACATCATACTAAAAAAAGAAAAATGCGCACCAGGTATCAAGATAGCTCCTAAACAACCGAACCCTCCCAGAAGCCCAATTTGCACACGTTCAAGAACAAAGATGGCATGCAGCAGCGACAACCGCAATAACACAAATGCTGATGCTGCCTCAGACTCCAGGATCGTATCCTTAGAACAAACGGTCCAACAGTTGGCTGCCCAAGTCCACCTCTTAACTGAAAGCATCGACCTCCTTCGCTCTACCCAACCAACCCAAGAGGAGCATTCAGGGGCCAGGAAAGGTAAGGCAGTGGAGGGACAGCCTCCAGAGTATGAAGAAATCAATTCCCACCTCAACCCGGCCTTTGAATATGAGCCGAGGATCAACCAGGGTCCAAACTCTGATGACCTGAAGAGAGAGATGGAAGAGAGACAGAAAGAGATGGAGAAAAGGCTCTTCCAGCAGCTCCATGACAAAATGAAAACAATTGAAGGTCCTGATGGTTTCGAGCAAGCCGAAATCACCAGTCTGCCAGTATACGGGGAAGAAGTGTACCCTGAGAAGTTCAAGACCCCAAAGTTTGAAAAGTATGATGAGACTGGGTGCCCCAAAATGCATACAAGGCTATATGCTCGAAAGATGAGCAAGTATGCTCAGTATGACCAACTCATGATTCAGACTTTCCAAGACAGCCTCACGGGCCCTGCATTGGTCTGGTACGCCCACCTGGACTTCAATCATGTCAACACTTGGGAAAGGCTAGCCCAGGCGTTCTATGACCAGTACAAGTTCAATATTGAGGTCGCCCCCTCCGTGATTAATCTGGGGAGTCTCCGGAAAAGACATGCTAAGCCGTTTAAAGAGTATGCTCAGCGTTGGAGAGCCCAGGCCTCCAGAGTAACAACCCCAATCTCTGAGAAAGAGTTGACATCCATATTTGTCAACACCTTAGACAAGACCTACTTTTCACATCTGGTAGGCCAGACCTCATCCATCTTTGCAGAGGTGGTAGCTGCAAGGTGCCGGATCGAAAGTGCCATCACCACCAGCAGACTCCAAACAATGGATTCTCCTAGGGTCACACCAACACAAAGGCTCCTATGAGGTAATAGAGCCAAAGAGTCTACCGTCAGCACGGTCCACTCCAGTAAGGCAGAAAAGGCCGGAACTCGTGTGACATTTCAGACCACGAGTACCCCAGCCCAGCACTCCACGACAAGTCATACCCAGGCCACCAAGGTCCCAAGGCAGTTCACTCCAATTCCCATCCCCCTCGGCCAGGTCTTTGCTCGGCTGAGGGCGGACAACTTGATCAGCTTCGAAATCCCTAACGACCGATATAAGCCCAAAAACTTCGACCCAAACCTCAAATGTGATTACCATATGGGCCAAGAGGGCCACTCTACAGATAAATGCTGGAGGCTCCGGCACAAAATCCAGGACTTAATCGACGCGGGAATTATACAACTGGATTTTGTTAATACCCCAGCACCTAATGTCAACACCAACCCGCTGCCCAATCATAAGCCCGTCATCAACATGATCACATCTAAGAAGTCGGCTCCTAAGGAAGCCCCTAAGCGGAAGACAGTTAACCAATAGAAAAAGCAGTCCCGTCAAGCTCCAGAGAAAACCCCAAAGTCACATATCAAAAGAAGATGGTTAGCCGGAGACCCAACAGTCAGCACTTTGGGGGAATCAAATGGGAGATTCGAGTACTTAGTGAACTACTCTTATACCCCGACGATATATGGGCCACCTAGCGGATGGGGGCCAAAGTTTGAGAAGGAGGACAACCCGCCGAAGGAAGAGGAGAAGACTATGAACATGATCAATTCTCGTCAGAAGCCCAGGGTTATAAAATGCTATGAGGGACAATCAACCGAGATACAGATCCCGAAGAAAAGATATGTATTTAATGTCCTGATACCGGCAAAGAAGTACAAAGCTGCACCTTTCGACTATCGGACCCTCAAACAAGAGCGACCTCCTATGGTGGGAGGAATCACCCGCTCTGGGAGAATATACGACCTGAAGAATAAAGCCTCAACCGGAGAGCCCAACACGGAGAAAGGAGAGGAAGAGGAAGAGGGGCTCGTTGCATTTACAAAGATGGTCAAGGCGAGTGAATGCAAGATAATGAAACAACTAAATAAAGTTCCAGCACAGTTATCACTCATGGGCCTTCTTACAGCATCTGAGCCCCACCGGGAAGCACTCTTCAAAGTGCTTAAACAGATTCAGGTCCCAGAAGGCATCGCTACAGAAAAAATGAGTCATGTGGCCGATTCTATTTTCATAATAGACCAGATATCTTTCTCTCCGGAAGAGCTAGGAGAGGAGGGAGACCAACATACAAAACCACTGTTCATAGTGGTCGGGTGCAACGACATAATTGTCTCCCGAGTACTCATCGACAATGGATCGTTCCTCAACGTTTACCCATTGGCTACCCTTGACTTATTGGGGGTCAACCCAAGCAATATAAAACCTAGCTCAACGATGGTCAGAGCTTTTGATGGGTCAAAAAGAGATATAGTAGGAGAGATAAACCTATCAGTGGAGATTAGTCTACAAGTATTTCACATATCTTTCTAGGTCCTTAACATCCCAAGATCTTTCAACCTACTCTTGGGAAGGCCCTGGATACATGCTGCTGGAGCCATCCCCTCTAGTCTCCACCAAAGGGTTAAATTTATTGCGAGTGGCCAGATAGTCACCGTGCTGGGCTAGCAGGATTACGCCATATACAAAAAAACTGCCATACCATACATTGGGGAGGAAGGTTCAGAAGACCTTGGTCTTCAAATATTTAATGAAGTGAACGTGGTGACCAACAAGGAGGGCCATCAGTTTAAGGAGGGGCAGCAAGGGACGTTTGGACTAAGGTACGTTCCTACAGCCAGGGAAGAAGCACAAGCAAGAGGTATCAAAGGCAGAATGAAGAAAAAGCCAAGCAACACCCCAATGTGCATTCCACCCCTCCAACAATCTTTTCGAAAAGTAAATATCATTCAAGAGCCTCGGATAAGCGAAGGTGACGTCAGCAACGGGAGCCTAACCCCCCGCACGTCCAATCAGTACCCAGCTCTGAACAATTGGTTCTGTTATCCTACTAATAGCTCTAGGTCAGCTCAAGGATAGAGAACAATTATTGAACAAATTTTATGGAGACCCTTTATTAATTCAATTACAGTCTGTTTTTCTTATATATATTCTTTCATTTTACTTTACCCAGATCTCCTACCATCGAACATCAAGGATATTTCGCGCAAATAGAAAATAAAAACACTGATATCGTTTCCAACATTGCTGAGTCAGTTGTTGAAGGCGATATCCTTGACAACGAAATAATACAAGAAAATTGGCAAAAACATGAACAAAGCGGAATTTCAATTGACGAGCCGGTGGAGATAGTAAATCTAGGAAGCATGGAAAAACCTAAAAATCTCAAAATCGAGACCAGTTTAAGTGCCGAGCAAAAGTGTGAGATAACCGGGTTGTTGACAGAATATGCAGATGTGTTCGCCTGGTCATATGGTGACATGCCAGGACTAGACCAATCAATAATGGTTCACGGGCTTCCTACAAGGGAAGATGTCAAACCTAAAAAACAAAAACTAAGACAATTTAGGCCTGACATCTTACTGAAGATTAAGGAAGAAGTCAAGAAACTACTAGAAGTAGGGTTCATTGAAGTGTCTGATTACCCTGAATGGGTAGCAAATATAGTCCCCGTTATGAAAAAGAATGGAAAGGTACGCGTATGCGTAGACTTCCGGGACTTAAACCAATCTACGCCAAAGGATAACTTCCCCCTACCTCACATTGATGTTCTAGTGGATAACACAGCGGGAAACCATCTTTTCTCATTCATGGATGGTTTCTCAGGATATAATCAAATAAAAATGGCTAAAGAAGATAAAACCAAAACGACTTTCATCACAACATGGGGAACATTCCGTTACAAAGTTATGCCCTTTGGTTTGAAAAAAGCCGGGGCAACGTATCAGAGAGCCATGGTCGCGATACTGCATGACATGATGCATCGAGAGGTCGAAGTATACGTCGACGACATGATAGCCAAATCTAAAGAAGGAGAAAGCTATATAGATATCCTGAGGAAATTGTTTAAACGACTGAGAAAATTCCAACTCAAGTTAAACCTAGAGAAATGCACTTTCGGGGTCACAACAGGGAAATTGTTAGGGTTTGTCATAAGCCGAGAAGGCGTTAAAGTCGATCCTGACAAGGTAAAGTCTATATTAGAGTTACCTTCCCCACGCTCCGTTAAAGAAGTAAGAAGCTTGCTGGGAAGGTTAAATTATATAGCTTGTTTTATCTTACAGCTTACCGATAAGTGTCGGCCACTATTCCGTCTGTTGAAAAAGAATGCCACCATAGAATGGGACGACGAATGCGAAGAAGCATTCAGGACGATCAAAGACTACCTTATAAAACCTCCGGTCTTGATAGTCCCGAAGCAAAGGAAGCCCTTATTCTTATACCTCATGATACTCCCTGAATCCATGGGATGCATGTTGGGGTAGAGAGATGATGAGGGAAGAGAGCGTTCCATATATTATTTGAGCAAGAAATTCACAGACGGAGAACAGAGGTACTCAAAGGTGGAGAAGACTTGTTGTGCTCTAATTTGGGTCATGCATCGATTAAGGCAATACACCATTTACTATCGTATTGAGCTGTTGACAAGACATGATCCCTTAAAATACTTGGTAGAGAAACCAGCTTTGATAGGGAGAATCTCTAAATGGAAAATGCTCCTATCCAAGTTTGACATCACATACATAAATCAAAACTCGATGAAAGGGCAAGCCTTAGCCGACCAATTGGTAGAACACCCTGTCGAGGCAGATTCCCAATAAATACAAGCCCAATTCCCGGACGAAAATATATTGACAGTGGAAGATATACCGGTAGAAGACCGTGGGATAGAGCAGAGCCCTAAGTGGAAAATGTTTTTCGACGAAGCTACCAACGTATTCGGTTGCAGGATTGGGGCAGTATTGATATCCCCAGACGGAACACAATTCCCTACAGCGACAAGACTCACATTTCCATATACCAATAATATCGCGGAATATTAGGCGTGTATTCTCAGCCTCAAAATGGCCTGCCAAATGGAAATCCGCGAATTAGAGGTATACGGGGATTCATCGCTCATCATACTACAAACAAAAGGGGAATACAAGACTAAAGACCCCAAATTGGTACCATATCATCAACATTTAACAGAGCTAATCGAAGAATTCAAGGCAATCACTTTCACATATATCTCGAGAACTCAGAATCAGTTTCTAGATGCACTCGCCACACTAGCATCTATGATCCAGATAACAGGGGGAGCCAAAGTCCAACCAATAAAGATAGACATCGAAAATCAGCCCGCCTATTATTTAACAATTGAAAAAGCACAAGACGACAAGCCCTGGTATCACGACATCAAGACCTTTCTCCAAGAAAGCAAATACCCTGAAATGGCTAGCAAAAATGACCAAAGAACACTCAGAAGGTTAGCAAGCCATTTTTTATTAAGTGGGTCTATACTTTACAAAAGGTCATTTGATACCACCTTATTAAGATGTGTGGACGAAAATGAAGCTTGTGAGCTGATGAAAGAGGTACATGAAGGAGTATGTGGACCTCATATGAATGGCTACATGTTGGCCCGAAAAATCATGAGATTGGGATACTATTGGTTAACCATGGAATCAGATTGCATAAAATATGTCAAGCACTGTCATCTGTGTCAAGTATACATAAACTGGATAAATGCTCCACCCAATGAGTTGCACTTATTGTCAGCACCATGGCCTTTCTCCATGTGGGGAATCGACATAATTGGCCCAATCACTCTGGCAGCATCCAATGGCCACAGGTTTATACTGGTGGCAATCGATTACTTCACCAAGTGGGTAGAAGCTGCATCACATGCTAATGTCACTAAAGGGGTAATAGTCCGCTTCTTAAAAAGAGACATAATAGCTCGATATGGAGTTCCTGAGTCCATCATCACCAACAACGGTACCAATCTTAATAATAAGTCGATGACAGGTTTATGTCAGCAATTCCACATAAACCATAGAAATTCAACCCCCTACCGACCTCAGATGAACGGGGCAGTAGAAGCAGCTAACATGAATATCAAAAAGATTATCGAAAAAATGACAACTACTTACAAAGATTGGAACGAGATATTGCCGTTTGCTCTCATGGCTTATAAAACTTCAATAAGAACATCTACTGGAGCTACCCCATATTCATTGGTATACAGTACTGAGGCAGTGCTACCAGTCGAAGTCAAAATACCATCATTTAGAATTCTATCAAAAACTCAGCTAACTGAATCAGACTGGGTAAAGAAGAGGCTTGATCAGTTGAATATGATTGATGAAAAAAGACTCACTGCACTATGTCATGGCTAGTGTTACCAGCAAAGGATGGCCTGAGAATTTAACAAAAAGATGAGACCTCGATATTTCAAAGAGGAGGATCTGGTGCTAAGAAAGGTTCTCCCGAATGCCCAAGATTCCAGAGGAAAATTCACCCCAAACTATAAAGGTCCATATGTGGTGAAAAAGGTTCTATCAGGAGGTGCTTTGATACTAACTCAAATGGATGATTCAGAATTGAGAGACCCTATTAATACAAATGCTGTAAGGATGTACTATCCTTAGGCAAGGGAATTGAAATTTTGCCAATGTTTATGAAAACCAATATTCGATACAAATTTCATTGAGTCTAGCTTTATTTTTTTACAAGCAAAGTTAATATCTCTGAATGGTCGATATTTCCAACCAATTACCAATTACAACAAACATTCCTAAACACATTACCCATCACTTCACCAATGAAGGATAAACACGAAGATGATAATGAATCTCAATAAATTTTGTAATATAATCCTATCTACTCTTGAGCATTGAAACCTAGTGCATTAGTATGATAACACTACCGTTAGAAGAGCCATGCGCACAAGAAAGGAAGCACATCAAGATTTTCAACCCCGTGTCAAGATAAAAAGAAGCAAGTCAGCACGAAGGTTCGGTTGTTTGGTTGCTATCCACGATAAATTGGCAAGCATATTAAAATGAATAACTATCATCATATCATGAAAAGCATCAAATCATTTAACCAAGTCCGTAGAAGCATATTCAAAAGCATAAGATTAGTCAGCCCATAATAGGGCACTTGTCTAAACATCCCCTTTAAAAGGTTAGTCAGGTCGTAATAGGGCACTTTCCTGGATATCTCTTCCTAAGGTCAGCCTATAAGGGCACCTTTCAAGACATTTCTTCCTGTCATAGGTTAGTCAGCCCACATTGGGGTACTTCCCTAAACATCCTCTCTTAGGGTCAACCTATAAAGGCACCTTTTTGAGACATTCTGTCCTAGGTTAGTTAGCCCATAGAGGGACACTTTCCTAGATATCCTCTTTTAAGGTCAGCCCACAAAGGCACCTTTTTGAAAACGTTTCTTTATGCTATAGGTTAGTCAGCCTACAATGGGGCACTCTCCTAAATATTTTGTCTCAAGGTCAGCCTGTAGGGGCACCTTTTGAGACATTTCTCCCCCATGGTCGTGAGTCTAAGAAGACACTTCCCGCTATAGGTCAGTCAGCCCAAGAAGGGGCACTTTCTTAGACACCTCATCGATTAGTTAGCTCAAAGGAGCACTTTTCGAATCCATCGATTAGTTAGCTCAAATGAGCACTTTTCGAATCCATCGATTAGTTAACCCAAAGGAGCACTTTTCGGATCCATCGATTAGTTAGCTCAAAAGAGAACTTTTCGAATCCATCGATTAGTTAGCTCAAAGGAGCACTTTTCGAATCTATCAATTAGTCAGCTCATAGGAGCACTCTTCGAAGGTATTTTTCCAAAACAGTTGCTAGTCTAGTGAGACGTTTTTGTTAACAGGTGGCCAGCTCATAAGAGCGCTTCCTAAGATAATCTTCTCTTCAAGGTTGCTAGTCTGATAAGACGCTTCCTATCATCGACTATTCTGCACTCCTAAACAATGTTTGAGGTATTTCCTATCGCCAATTAGTCAGCCCATAGAGCACTTTTTGGGAGGATACATTACTCTAGATTGTTAGGACCATTTCCTAAGCAATACCAACCATCACAAAAGATTCGTGGGATTATTAGCTCATGGAGCATCTTCCTACCAAAAACCAAATTCCAGATAACAAGCCAAACCAAAGCGTTATCCATTTAACCAAGAGGCCAAAAATGGCGTCTTTCTTGTCTTTGTAGTTAAGTTTTTCAAACTTTACTATAAAGAGGGGCAGCTGTAAACACCTCATTTTTTTCCTAAGGATCAATGATAATCAATAATAAGTAATTTCCAATTTTTCCCAATTTTCCATATTTTTCTCTAATTTAGCAAAAATAGGAAAAATGTTCAAAAAATAAAAATAAATAGGAAAATACATCAATTTTGGAAAATAATTTCAGAAATGGCAATAATAAGGGTCAAATGATTTTTACAAATTTTTGAAATTTCAAAAAAATAAAAAAAATCACATTGCATAAATGCAATTTGCAAAATAAATAAAATCGCGAAAGTAGGCCAACCCAGCTGGTCCGGACCATGGCCTAAGGCGCACATTGGGGGGGGGGGGGGGTTCGGTCACAGATTTGAAACGCGGGGGAGGCAGATTCCGCGTTTTGCAATTTTTCTTCATCGCCTAGGACATGTGGCAGCATCTGATTGGCTGGAGCGAACGCACGCGCCGAGCGCGTGATTGTCTTCAACCTCGGTCCGAGATCGCCGGTGAGGAGAAAAATCCAAATTTCGGCCGTTTTGATTCGATTTTTTACACAAATCCAATAGATCTTCAACGGAAATACGATAAACATCATCCAATTGGAATCAAATCTCAACAAATCGATGGATTTACACAAATTGGAGTTGGTTTTTTAACAGCAAATCCGATTTGCTTCGATTGGTGGAAATCTGAGCTTATCCAGCTCGATTTTGAATGCCTATAAATAGAGGATGAAGTAGAGAAGCAGAAGGATGGATCAAAAGTGAGAGAAAGAGAGAAAAAAGAGAGAATCAAAGCTCGCCGGAGTTGTTCAAGACCGCGACCGCCGATCAAGTGTTGGGTAACCACCAAGAGGCATTTCTGAAGCAAACCACCACCACTGTTGGATTCCTCACCCCCGAAAACCTAGGAATCGACACCTTAACCGCTGCAAAAGGCCGTCGGAACGCCGTCAACGAGCACTCCCAGCCGCTACATCCGATCGACCCGCTTCAACCCGATCTGACCCAACCCGCACGCCGACTCGGATCCAAGTAAGTCGGATTTTCTGATTTTTTTATTATTTTTTTTGTTATTTTATTTATTTGTTATTTATATTTCAATAAATAGAAAAATGTTAGGAATTAGATTTTCTTTTTTTTAGGATTAGGATCTAATGATAAAATAAAAAAATAAAAATAATTATAATGATAAATAATAAAAATGTAGAAAATTCATAAAGAAAATAATAGAAACATTAGAAAAATAATATTAATAATTTAGACTTTAAATAGGATAGATAAAAATCTAGGAGAAAATTTTTAATAAAAAATAAAAATTATAAAAATTATGAAAAAATAATAAAACTAATAAAAAATAAAAAATTATAAAAAAATTATAAAAAATCAATAAAAATTTATAATAGTAGAAATGAGTTGAAAATTAGAGAAAAATGAATTTTATCACTTAGAAAAATCATTTTCTCAAATAAATCCAAAATTGGTATTTTTCCTTTAAATTATTATTTTCAAAAAGTCAAATTATTAAGTTTAGGCTTAGATTTTTTTAGAAAAAATCCTAAAATTTTAAAAACATAAATCAAAAGAGATTTCATAATTAAAATTCACAAACCCACTTAAGGTTTTTCAGGAAAAGCGAACTATGGCTTGTTTGATCCTGAATAGCAGGTACGTAGGCACCCATTTGGGGTAACCCTAAAAAGGAATAAAAATCATTTTCCTAAATTAATTCACTCAAAAACACAATAAAAGACAACAAAAAATAAAATAAAAGACATTTCGAGATAGGAGTAAATTTTGGGAGATTGGGTGGTAACCGAAAGGTTTTAATAGGTTAGCCTCCGAACTTAGAATCTCTGGTTTTTCCTTTTTCTCTTTTCACAAAAACGAGAAGAGGAAATCACGACGACTAGTGGTCCAAATTAGGACTAATCCGCTCCATTAGTCTTAATTCAATCTTTCCCAACAATAGTTGGGTGGCGACTCCAAAATAAACGAAATTCCTAACTCAAGTCGATGATCTACATTAGATGAGCACAGGGTCTAGTATATATCAAATTAGGAATGGGAAATTCAAAAATTAGACTCGACAAAAGTGATATTGAAAAAAAAAAACTATGGAAAAGAAATATAACATAAATTGCCGGAAAAGATATAGATGCTAACAAATTAAGTTTGTTAAGTGCATTTGATCTGAACTTTCTTTTTTTATATATCTTTTATGTAATTTTGGTTACTTCTATATGAGTTTACTCAATTCATTTAGTGTGATTTATGATGAAGTGGTATCGATATATATATATCCAAATATAAGTTACCCAACATGTGGTATCTAGATTTTGGTTTATTGAAATATAATATAATGGTAAATTTCTTCCTCTTTTAGAAAAAAAATCTAATTTCTATTTGATTTTAAATGTTAAAAAAATCTCTCTAACTTTTGAGTTTGTTGTTTTTTAGATACAATTATGGCTAAAAGTAAATACAAAATGAAGAAGTTAAAGTCACTTCTAGCTCAAAGAAATTGTTAAAAAAAAAAACAAATTAAAGAAACTCTACGTTGGTCTAAAAACTCTAAAGTTGATTCTCAATTACATAGTTAACCTTAAAAAGGGTATGAAGATCAATAATCGATTCCTCCTTCACAATTCAAAACATAAGTATAGAACTGAAAAGAGGATTAAGGATAAACTTAATATGATCAATATAATTGCATTACATCTACTTCACCTAGTGTAATTACAATAAATTAGTACTTATTGTAGATAATATTTTTCAGTACAATAACTAGGTTTATATATCATCATAGAATAAAAGGTTAGGTCCTAGAAACAATGAATATGGAAAGACTATGAAAAGTGTCTTAAAAGGAGATTATTTTGATCTAAGTGAAATATAAGAGAAAATAATGGAAAACAGCTCAAATGATATCTTACTAAATCAATAATGTGCTCCCTTAAGTGAATGGTTGAAGCTAGAATGTTAGATTATATATGTATGTACATATGTGTAAGTGTGAATGGTTGAAGCTAGAATGTTAGATTACATATGTATGTACATATGTGTATGCGTGTGTGTAATTGTTTAATGAATATAATTGCTACTTTATTATTATGTTTTCTTTATTATATAGGTAATTAATGGGATAAACAATGCAAATGTTAAAAAAACAAAATAACTCTCACACTTAATACAAGACAAAGGATAAAAATGCTAATACTAATTTAAGCTTATATCATGCTATTACTCATGATATTATTCATTTAATATATATATATATCTTATAAATGAAAAGCATCATCATTTTCTTCCCTCATCTTGTGTTATAATTTCCTTCTAGAAGTGTGGGAACTGTTTTATTTATTAGCGCTGTCGAGTCTAATTTTTGAATTTCCCATTCCTAATCCGATCTATACTAGACCCTGTGCTCATCTAATGTAAATCCTCGACTTGAGTTAGGAATTTCGTTTATTTTGGAGTCGCCACTCAACTGTTGTTGGGAAAGATTGAATTAAGACTAATGGAGCGGATTAGTCTTAATTTAGACCACTAGTCGTCGTGATTTCCTCTTCTCGTTTTTGTGAAAAGAGGAAAAGGGAAAACTAGAGTTTCTAAGTTCGAAGGCTAACCTATTAAAATCCTAAAGTTACCACCTAATCTCCTAAAATTATCTCCATCTAGAAATGTCTTTTATTTTATTTTTGTTGCCTTTTATTGTGTTTTTTAGTGAATTATTCTAAGAAAATGAATTTTTTATTCTTTTTAAGGTTGCCCTAAATGGGTGCCAACGTACCTGCTATTCAGGATCAAACAAGCCGTAGTTCGCTTTTCCTGAAAAATTTTAGTGTGTTTGTGAATTTTAATTGTGAAATCTATTTCAATTTATGTTTTTAACATTTCGGGATTTTTTCTAAAAAATCTAAGCCTAAGTTCTAATTTGATTTTTGAAAATAATTTTAAGGGAAAACATCAATTTTTGATTTATTTGAGAAAGTAATTTTTCTAAGTGATAAAACTCATTTTTTTTCTATTTTTTGACTTATTTATGTTATTATAAATTTTTATTATTTTTTTATCAATTTTTATTAATTTTTATAATTTTTTATTATTTTTATAATTCTTATTAATTTTTCATTATTATTTTTATAATCTTTATGATTTTTATAATTTTTTATTAATTTTATAATTTTTATTAATTTTTGTTTTATTAAAAATTTTCCTCCTAGATTCTTATCTACCCTATTTTAACACCTAAACTTTTATTATCATTTTTCTAATATTTTTATTATTTTCTACATTTTTATTATTTATTACTTTGATTATTTTTGTGTTTTTTTATATCATTAAATCCTAAAAAAAAATCTAATTCCTAACATTTTTCTATTTATTGAAATATAAATAACATATAAGTAAATAAATAAATAACAAGTAACAAATAAATAACAAATTAATAAATTAAATCGGAATAAAATAACCCAAATAAATAAACAAAAATATAAAAAAAATCGAAAAATCCGACTTACTTGGATCCGGGTCGGTGCGCGGGTCGGGTCGGGTCGATTGGATGCAGCAGCGGAGAGTGCTCGTTGACGACGTTCCAGTGGCCTTTTGCAGCGATTGAGATGTCGAATCCTAGGTTATCAAGGATGAGGAATCCAATGGTGGTGGTGGTTTGCTTCAGAAACGCCTCCTGGTGGTTGCCCAACTCTTGCTTGGCGGTCGCGGCTTCGAAAAACTCCGGCAGACTTCGATTCTCTCTTTTCTCTCACTTTCTCTCGCTTTTGATCTGTGCTTTAGCTTCCTCACTTCATCCTCCATTTATAGGCTTTCGAAATCGAGTTGGATAAGTTCGGATTTCCACCGATCGAGGCAAATCAGATTTGCGATTAAACGAACCAACTTCGATTCGTGTAAATCCGTCGATTTGTTGAGATTTGATTCCAATTGGATGATGTTTATCTCAATTATGTTGAAGATCCGTTGGATTTGTGCAAAAAATTAAATCAAAACGGCCGAAATTCAAATTTTTCCTCTCGCCGGCGATCTCGGACCGAGGTTGAAGACGATCACGCGCCTAGCGCGTGCGTTCGCTCCAGCCAATCAGATGCTGCCACGTGTCCCAAGTAAAGGAAAAAATTGCAAAACGCGGATTCTGCTTCCCCCACGTTTCAAACCCCTGACCTCACACCTGCATGCGCCTGCCTGACCGTGGTTCGGACCAGCTGAGCTAGCGCATGTTCACGATTTTCTTTATTTCGCAAATTGCATATATGCAATGCGATTTTTTTTATTTTTTTTGTATTCTTTGAAATTTCAAAAATTTGTAAAAATTATTTATTCCTTATTATTGCCATTTCTGAAATTATTTTTCGAAATTGATGTGTTTTCCTATTTATTTTTATTTTTTGAATATTTTTCCTATTTCTGCCAAATTAGAGGAAAATTGGGAAAAAATTGGAAATTGATTATTATTGATCCTTAGGGCAAAAATGGGGTATTTACAAGCACTAGTAGTATTTATCCCGCTACCCATTTACATAATAAGAAAAAAACATAACGACAAACTAGCAACTCATATTCACTAAACAATTATCTTTTAATTGTCTATATAACATGTGATTTTAGCTTTAGTCACTCATCTAGGGGAGCACACCACTAGTTTGGTTAGGTATCATAAGGCTTCATCATTTCCTCTTATATTTTATCGAGATCAAAGTAAGCTATTAAAGCACTTTAATAGTCACTCCATCTCTTATTGAAAGTTTTCTAGACCTAACCTCTTGCTCCAAGAGAGTCAACCTCTGTCACTAAAAGGTACCAATTTGTTATAATTGTACAAGATGAAATAGATTATCACCTCAACTGTATTCAACATTGGTTTGAATTCTAGTTTATCCCATGGGGGAATGCTTAAAGGTGCATAAATTCCATTCATTCCGAGTGTCATAAAAAAAGAATTAAGTGTAGTATCTTCTTGGATACAAGGGATTCCTCATTTATCAACTTCAACAAAATTCTTTCTTCACTATCTATATCTAAAATAGACACTATTGTGGTTTTTCCTCTCTTTTTCTATCATAGTCCATTTTTTTATCGATAAAACAGAAAAATTGAAAATGAACTTCTTTTGTCATTACTTATGTATGCTTCTTCAATTATATAAACAAATAAAAATGAAATTTATTTAGTAATGCATTTGTTAAATCGAGTCTTTTTGAGCCTCTCTTTAAGTTTGTTCTTGTATTTCAAATTGCAAATGAGGAATTGTTTTTTGATCTTCGTACTCTTGTTGAGGTTGACCTTATAATTGAGAATTAACTCTAATTTTTGGGACTAACATAAGTTCTCTTTGATTTCTTTGATCTAGAAGTTATTTTAACATTCTTCAAATTATGCTTACTTTTAGCTATGATTGGATTTGTAAACAATAAATTCAAAAGTTAAAGACATTACTTAAAGTTCAAAATCAAACTTAAAAGGTAATGTCGATTGTCCCTAAAAGAGAGAAATTTACTTGGATATTATATTTGAATATATATTTTTGAAATCCGTCAAACCAAAATCAAGATACCACATGTTAGAAAACTTACATCTCAATATATATAACAACATTCATTTATTTCATCATAAATCATACTCTTGACGATGATTTAACGGAAAAAAGTTTACAAAGATGTAATTAGATATCTATATAAAGACTCCATGTCAAATGCACTTCACAAACTTGGTCTTGTTGGTGTTATACTATTTAGATTTTCTTTCTTTGACAATTTATATTATATTCATTTTCCAAAGTTTTCAATATCATGTTTATGTATCCATTGTAATTCTTAACCCTCCTTAATAATTTGTAAACCTCCCTTAATTGCATAAATTTTATTTTATTTTTTTGACATGAATGTTTAGGTTTGAAAGTGTGTTAGAGTTTTCAAACTTTAGCCAAGCTCTTTAGAAATGAAGTTTCAAAATTTTGCTGAGATCTTTGAAACTAAAGTTTCATGTAACTCAGTATGTGGTTATTGACAACTACTAATGTGCTTACCTATATTAATTTAAAAAGACAAAAAAAAAAAGAAATGCTATTTTCTAAAGAGATCATAGGCTTCTCTTTTTAATTAATCCCTAAAAAGAGATTGTTAGATTTTTTCTTAATGAATCCAAAAATTAATTTCAATTTAATCCTATAACAGCCGAAAACATTGTAATTGAATCCACATCTTTCCTACAAAGCCAGAATCTACGACATAGCGAAATATCTCTAGATTAAAGTGCAATATTTGTTAGAATGCCTTTATTATTATATAATTTCCAAAAACAAAAGAGAACTCTCATTTTTGTTTTTAAGTTTTTGAATATTTTGTCATAATTATTATTATATTCATTCTTTAGTTTTTATTTATTTATTTATTTTCTCGATAGTAAAATCTTCATGAAAGTATTTTTTTTATATTTTAATATTTAAATGTTTCATTTTAAAAATAAAAATTAAGTGTATATAAATTGGATACAGAGGATCTAGTAGCAGTTCAAATTAACAAGATTCGGAACCCAATATAGCCCTCGTCTCCCGTTTTGATTTCATCTTTCAACATTAATGATCCAAGTGGTTGCCATTAAAGTTGAGAAATTGCATCAACTTGGCCAAAAAAAAAAAAAAAAGAAAAGAAAAGAAAAGAGAGAAAGAGAGAGAGAGAGAGAGAGAGATTGCATCAAAAACGATAATCATGATTACTCCAAAACTATATAGAGCCAAAATAAGATTAATGAAGACAAATTATGAATTAGAAAAGAAGCAAATCCATATATATATTCTCATGTTCCATGGGACTGCTTTTAGATTGAAGGACAGGGCAAAGCAAGTGCATGTGGTCAAAGCAGGAATGAGTGCCTTTGTCTACCCCAACCAAGCTCTTTGGTATATACTTTCTTCTTTGGTGTGCCTCATGTGATCACTCCTAATTTATGATTGTGCAACTTGTCTTTTGACTTTGGTTTCATTCTCCAATTTGGCTTCTCGATCTTGTCGCCGCTGCTTAACTTGTTTAGTAGTGAGAAATGTGAGGGTGATGATTAGGCTTAAGTTGAGGGAGAATGGTTAGGTTAGAGAACCAAAATCAATATTTTTTAAATTGCTTTGTAGTAATAAATTAAGAAAGTCGATTTAGGTTTTTTTTTTACCCTTAGATGTGCCAAATTGATTTGATTGATCTTGAGGTTACCTAAATTAATTTCTTATAGCAATTACTGTCTCAATGAACTCTATTAAGAACTACCAAACCCGGTGGAATTCAAAAACCAATGAGCATGCCATATGTGTCGTTTTTGTTTTGGAAAACCTCAAATGTCTGCCTAATAAAACTAAATTTAGATTATCCATCTCTAATATTAAAGTCTTTAATGTTTCTTTAGAATCCTATATTATTTTTTTAGTGATTATAATAAAGAAGAAAAAAAATCAAATTTAGTCCATCTCATATTGAAAAATTAGCGTCTATACTACTGAATTATAAGAATCTTAAAACTAGCACTTCTTAATATATGATTTTAAAACTAACACCACTTAGTATTATTTTCATCCTCATTTTACAAAGCAATCCTTTTATAATTATATTTTTTATCTACATGATGAATGGAGCAAGTATATCCATGTTATTAAAGGAAAACATGTTCATTCAAATCCTCATTCTCATATTCTACTAAAACTACTATCCAAAATTAATTAGTTCGTTTCTTATAACAACATTGTATAGATAGCATACAAATTTCAATTTGTTACATTGTATAATTTAAACTCTTTTTTTTTTTAATTTTTGTGCACTCGCATTAAAGGTATACATTCATTTATAGATTATAAATCACAAAATATATGTAAAACAAGAGAAAAAAAAAGTAAAAGGAAATAGTATGAAATATAGATTTTATGTACAAAACCCAAAAAACATAAAATGAAAAATCACAGGCAAGATTGAATAAAGTACCTAGTGTAAACAACAATTATACATTTGATTCTCTCATAATATGTATAACAAGTATATATTTAGAATTAAAAGAAATTCAAGCCCCAATACATATAATAAGAAATAATCTAGGTACCACTAAGAACATAAAATAGGAAATTGCCAAGCACAATACTATTGCTTTGGCCTTTGCTTATTTTTTTGGCCTAAATATTATTTTAAATTTGAAACATAAGTAAACTCGAGACACAAACTCGATAAATTTCTATCTTGACTTTAATTTGTATGATGTCATACTTTACTTTAATAACAATAACTAAGGATGAGTTTATAATGCCGTGATGCTTTGGAGTTGTAGCAATAGTGATGGTTGAGGTGATGATGGGGTGATGGTAGTGATGTCAATATACTAAAGGTAGCAATAGAATTAATGTATTGAAGGCATTGAGGTGGTGGACAATATGGCAATGGAGGTTGTTACAATGGAGATAGTGATAGTCATGATAATAGTGGTGTGGCAAAAATATGGTTAATCTAATATGGAATTGTAGACATGACAATTTTGCAAGTTGTCCCCACCCACTTAATTAAATTTAACAATAACTGAAATTTATCCTAAAACCACACTCAAGTTTATAAAATAATTTAATTTTTATTGGTTTAGAATAACTACTCTCATTAATAGTAAGTAAATAAACAATTATTGAAGCCTGTAAGCCTTAATTAATGTTATTTATTCTCAACTGACTAAATCCAACCATAATAACATGGATTCCGAATGAAATCTAAGCCTTTAAACCAATTAGAACACAAGCATCGTACAAATGTTCCTATATACTTTAACCAATCATAATTAAGTAAAAGGATGGAGAACTCCTTTCCTAATTCCTATAGATTAAGGTTTTATCTACTCATTATTCCACACACTTCCAAAGGATTAGTGGATGCATTTAAAATAAATGCACCAAATATTTTATTGCAAAAGGAAGAAAAAGAATATGCCCTCTATTACTCTTGAAAGTAAGATATTTAACCCGTTCGAGATAACATAATGTATTAGAATTCACTATCCACATCAAACCAATCAAGAATGATTCACTAACAAACTTTTCGAAGATCTTATAACATAAAGCACTTTGTAGGACAAATCATAGTATTTCTCATATAATTCATTTGAAGATCTAACAAAAGATTGACCCCAACTTATCAATATGACAAATTGTTTTTGCTATTCTCTTTATGTTAGTTTATTTTCAAATTTATGGTTCATAAATCCATGAGTTACTAGCCAAGCATTTAGAATTAGTCTACAAGATCTCACAAGTTTGGAGTTATGAATCTCAATTCCTACAAGGTTTTCAATTAGTTAAGATTTAAGTGTTACACTTTAATATGATTTTGAATCCCTAGATCATAAAACACATTAGGGGATGAAACATAGGAATTCTCATGCAATTTACTATGTAAGAGATCCAACCAAACACATGCCGGATTTCAAAATGTCATTTAATGATTGATAGATCTAATTTACAGAGGAAGAGATAAGAGGAAAAAAACAATCCCATACGGCATGCCAAAAATTCATGAATGCAAATTTATTTCCTCGATTCGAAAATTAAAAGAGACAAACGAAGGAGTACAAGCAAGTGATAAATTTATATTGATAAAGTAGGCTACGGTCTCTAGCTGGATCTTTTGCAAATATATTATGAGTGAAGTCACCGTATTCATCCTCGACGTGCTTTATGATCCTTGGGTTTCTTCAAAAGCTTATGCTAAAACTTTTCTTGATTTTTTAGATATTGATGGTAAATTCGAGTGCAATTGGTTTGATAATCAACCAATCTGCCAATATAACCATAAGCAGCTATGACATTATAAGTTTTCTCCTCTTACTGTGGTTGGAGCTGAACACTTCCATAATATCGGAACATACAATTACCTAAAGGGTATCATTAATGAATGTCTCATGAATATTTATTAAGAGTTTAAAGAAAACTTCTATAATAATGTAAAATTGGAATTTAGAATATTCACAGTCAAAATTAGGGATGTTAACGGGACGGGTTTTGTCGGGTTCCCAACCCACCCGTCCCACTAAAAACCCTATAGGGTACTACCCTATAAGGTTTGGGACAGGTTATGGGTTTCATTTAAAAAACCCTATAGGGTTTAGGAAGGGTAGTGGGACAAACATTAAATCCGTTGAGATCCCAAACCCGTTAACATATATATATATATATAATTTAGTTAATAAATTATATTATTATATATTTAATAAAAAAATTTAAGGGATTACTATAGTGAACGGTATAGTTCTCACAAAACACAAACACAGCACACTACACCTGCACCTGCACCTGCACTACACATTGCCAATTAAATTTGTCACACTGACTCCACTCCCACACAATCAACAGCACACTGCACAGCACAGACAGACACATACATAGCGAGTAGCGACAGTGAGACCGACTGACCGAGACAACATACACACAGACACAAGTCATAGCTGAGCACTTGACTCTTCAGCACTGTACAAAGCCACAGACCGTAGACACAACTCGCACTCCGGCACTCGTTTTCACGTTTCACCACACGGACACAGTGACACACACCGAGCCGAGCCACCCACCTACTACCATGACCACGGTCCACTTCCACTCGATGTGTACGGTCCACCTCCACTTAAAATTTAAGACGCAACTGTAGAAACCCTAGATCTAGCTGGAATTGGAACTCGATCTCGTTCTCGTCATCGCCCCCCTCTTGTGTAAGCTGTCGTCGCCCGTCGCACGCATCAGCATCAGCTCGATCTCGTTCGGCCACCATCGCACTCGCTCACACTATCAGGTACTGGGAGATTGTTATCTTTTGAGCTATGATGATGCTATACTATTGTCTGTTATTATAGGCTTCTCTAGGGAGATCAAATGAGAAAATGTAAAAAATTGGTTACTAGATTAGGAATTCGCTTTCCTTCATATTAGTTTTTTGTCACTTGCCTCTCTCACACAACTGTGTGTGTAAAACCCACACAAATAACAAACGGTCGTATCTTAGACCGTGTGTGCTTTGTGGATTTTCCAAGCTCAACACACGGCCGTGCCTTTAACCGTGTACTCAACCGTGTGTGCTTCTGTGGATTTTCCAAACTCAACACACGATCGTGCCTTCAATCGTGTGTGCTTTTGTGGATTTTCCAAGCTAAACACACGGCGGTGCCTTCAACCGTGTGTTCAACCGTGTATGCTTCTGTGGGCATGTTTCCTTGACACACGGCCATGCTCTTCCCCTGTTCCTTTCAAAAAGCATTTTTCTTTGTGTTTTCTTATTCGATCTCAATCCAAGTTGATATCTTCTCTCAAAATAGTGGTCCTCAGTCTTGAAACTAAAATATTTTTTTCTTTTAAGTATCAAAACTCTTCAAAATAACATCAATTTATTACATACACCACTAGAATTCATCAGAAATACAAGTGTTAATTTGTACTTATCAACTAGCTAACTTATGAATTTAGAAACTGGATTTATGAATCACAACATAAACCATTAGCTAACTTACGAATTTGGAAACTAGATTTCTGAAGTTTTGATGTTGTATACTAAATTAACTGACATCATTTTTTTGCAAGAAGAATTAATTAGGTGAATTATGTATTCTGTCTAAGGAATTATGCTAAATTTAGTATCGTATTGCTCATTACAGCATTGGATGCATGATCCTTATACTGTATGCCTTCCTCTCTTCCTATGCACTGTATATTGCATTCTCTGCCTAGGCAAATTTGCAAAGGAAAGTGGTTACTAATAAATGATTTTTATGTTCTTGATTTTATGGGAATTTTTTCTTTGTTTGATCATTGTTTCTCCCAAATACTCATTTCTTAGGATGCCTATATCTTTTTTTGTGATTGTAGCCACATGATTTACCATAATGCGTTTTATCTGCAAAACTTTTGTATTCGTTCTATTTAATTTCTTGCTGTGGTGTCATAGATGGAGGATTATGCATCTGATTCTTTTATTTGTATTTTGTTTTCATACTTGCTGGCACTTGTATTTATGTTGAAGATGAATGTTATTTTTGTTTACTTTTATATAATATCGAAATAGATGAATTTGATATGCCCATTGATGCACATCCCATTGATGTTGAGGAAGAGGAAGGTCCATTACCATTACTTGAATATGAAACAAAAGTACCAGCAACAAATCCCACAAGCACAACAAGTTCTCAAGTAGGAAGCAATGCCGATCAATGTGATAATCCCAATAAATGTAAGTTGACTTCTCTTGTATGGAATGATATGGTGAGAAAAACGGTTAATGGGGAGGATGTTGCTATCTATAATCATTGTTCCAAAACACTAAAAGAAGGTAGTAAACAAGGAACTAAGCATCTACGTAATCATTTAAAGAAGTGTATACAAATGGAGAAGTAGAAAGACATAAGGCAATGCCTACTATCCATTGAGAAACAACAAAATGAGAATGAGAGTTGTTTGAACATAGGAAATTGGACTTTCAATCAAGATATTTGTAGGCAAAGACTAGCAAAAGAAATAATTGTTCATGAATACCCCATTTCAATAGTTGAGCATGAGTATTTCAGGGATTTTCTTGAAAGTATGCAACCACTTTTTAAGCATGTTAGTCAGAACACCATGAAAAAGGAAATCATGAACACCTATAATGGGGAGAAGGAAAAATTGAGAGTGTTGTTGAAAGTATTAAATTCTCGAGTTGCAGTAACAATGGATTTATGAACATTAAATTAGAAAAAGGGGTACATGACTGTCACAGTACACTTCATTGATCATAATTGGAGACTTCAAAATCGACTCATAAAGTAAGATTCTTTACTTATATTATCTTTTCATAATCAATAATGGAAAATTATCTTATATTGAGGTTTTTTATATTTTCATGCAGTTTTTTTTATGTTCCAACGCCACACACAAATGAGGTGCTTACCGATTGTTTGTTTAACTTGTTGATGAGACAAGGATTAAATAAAAAATTATCTACAATTACTGTAGATAATTGTTTTACGAATGATGCAATGATTACAACTTTGACCATGAAATTAAGAAGAGATGAGTTAATTCTTTGGGGAAAGGTCCTACACATGCGTTGTTGTGCGCATATTTTAAACTTAATTGTAAAGGAGGGTGTGGCCGTGATAGAAAGTGCGATTGAGAAGGCTCGTGATAGTGTTGCATTTTGGTTGGCGACACCATCAAGAGTTGAGAAATTTAGATAAGCATGTAAGCAATTGGATATTCCATATGATAGAAAGCTTGCCTTAGATTGCAAAACTCAGTGGAACTCTACATATGACATGTTGATGATAGCCATTGGATACAAAGAAGTTTTTTATAGAGTTCAATTTATTGATAGACATTATAAATGTCTTCCCACTAATGATGATTGGGAGGTAGTAGAAGCAATTTGCTAGAAGCTAGCGATCTTTTATGAGGTAACCAATATTTTTTCCGGTACTCAATATCCAACTGCAAATTATTATTTTGAAAAGGTTTTTGAGATTAGAGAATCATTGGTTGAATGGAAAGGCTCTTCAGATGTGAATACTAGAATGATGGTGGGGAAAATGTTTGATAAGTTTGAAAAATATTGGGGTGATGTACACATTATTATGGCTGTTTGTACTATTTTGGATCCACATTTTAAGATGAAGGCCGTGGATTTTGTGTTTCCTTCTATTTATGGAGTAAATGCATCTGTAGAGATTCAAAATGTTAGAAACATTTGTTACGAGTTAGTTCATGAATATCGATCAAGGAGTAGATCTCGACTTTCTAAAGGTTTGAATAGTAGTAGTAGTAGTTCTTCTGGGAACACTTCAGCAACTACCCAAATTGTTCCTTTTGATTCTTCAAGAAAATCAAGGTTGGTGCAATTCTTGAGCACTATTAATACTGATGGCCAAGTTAAGTCGGAATTGGATCACTATTTAGAAGAAGCTGTGTTACCTTGGACTGATGATTTTGATATTCTTAGTTGGTGGAAAGTAAATGGAATTAAATATCCTACATTACAAGAACTAGCTAAAGATATGTTAGCTATTCTTGTGTCTACGGTTGCTTCTGAGTTTGCATTTAGTACTAATGGACGAATAATTAGCTCACATAGAAGCAGACTAAATCCTAATACAATAGAAGCATTGATGTGCAGTCAAAGTTAGTTATCAAATGAGATAAGAGATAAAAATTTTGATTATATAATAATAAGTTCTTTTATACATGGAGCAACTATTATTTGTATAATCTCTAATGTGTTTTATGGTATTTTTTCTCCCTTTCGATAGGTTCAAAAATAGATGATAAAGAAGATGGGATTTGAAGACATTGAGAATCAATTGTCAAGTAAGAATTCCCAAAAATATAAGATTAATGTCTTTTCTATATGTGTTTAGAATTTTTCTATTTCTATTAAGAATTGTTAACTATTTTTTTTGTGTTATTTATTAAGTTACACGATTGGTATAGTAATTTTATTTTATTATAATTAAAAATGTTTTTACGTCGACAACTTTATTTATCAACATGTAGATTTTCAAATAATATTAAAATACATATAATTAAATACATTGAAAGTGCAAATATTATTTATTTTTAAGAACATAAGTTATATTTTATAAAAATAATCATAATGAATAAGTAAAAATTTTAAATTAATAATAGAATTATTATTATTTTTTTTAATTCTAACGGGTTTGGGACGGGTTTTGAGTTATTTATTCAAACTCTGTAGGGTTTGAGAATGATAGCGAGTATTTCATAAAAAACCCTATAGGGTTTTGGCCGGGTTTGGGAATCCCCATAGGATAATGGGACGGGTAATGGGATTACCGATCCTGACCCAAACCCGTCCCGCTTACATCCCTAGTCAAAATAAATTTCTCTTTCAACTTTTTCATCACACCTCCAATAATAAGTACAATAGTGATAAGCATTGCATGTTAAGATTAATATTTGGATAATTTACTTTGAAACTTTGATTCTATTGGAATTAGAGTAGGTGACTGCTAATTATTGGTGCCTAAGTAAGGGCAAACATCATGATACTTCGAGATTGAAAATAGTAGACTATAGACGAACAATAGTTTTGGAAAACATAAAATAACTACACTTACCATTAACAAGCACATATGGGAGCATAGAGGAACCAATTAGAGGAGATGTGTTAGTAACTAGACGTACTCTTAATACCCAGTTGAAGGAAGATTATCGAAGATAAGCAAAACAAGTGATTATTGAACAAATTAACGATCAAGAGAACGAATCGATGATCCACAAATTCAAGGAATGTCCAAAAAGCGAGCGAAGTTATCAACATGATGTTACTTATCTGTTACCTCCATTTAAAGAACACTTATCGAATGAGTATTCCATCCATGGAACCCTCTCCAAGAGGAATTAAGTGAGGGGGAAATGGAAAGCTCATTCCTCTAATCAAACATTGATATTTATACATTACATAAAAGTGTATATCATGTAAATTACTAAAATTAAAAAGAAATAATCATAAAATGACTGTGAATGCTCATTAATGAATGTCTCATGAATATAATTATCTCCTCTTACATGCCATTGTTGCTTCCAAACCTATTTTGCTCATTACAAAAAGTAAATATGCTAAAGTATATTTCAACATTCATGCCTTTGTTGCCTCTTGTATTCTTGCAAAGGTAATATTATGATTTTGTTTTCAATTTTTTTCAGTAGTATTTCATAATAAATTGTTTGGAGTTGCACTAACATACTCATGATGTATGTTTTCATGAGATATATGTGACAAAAAAATATATCATTAAATTGTTAAAGATTACCAGGTTGATAAATGCTAGTTACAAATATATTTAAAAAAAAAGTTGACGATCCTTAGGCAACTTGCCTAAAAATTTTATATTTTAGAAATATGACAAATAATTTCATCGGTTTTTGGATGGTTCTTGCACGTTATAAAATAGCTTTGGTTTCTAAATTTAAGAATCTATGCTTAAAGAAATGGATAATCTTGTACTCTATGTACTCTCTACCTTCTTACCCTTATGTGTAAAAGTGTTTATGGTTTGGTTTAATTTGATTTACGGACTAAACTGAATCAAGTCACATTTGAAACAATTTGATTTAAATCCTTAATAAGCCGAGCCACTTCAAATGTGGTTTAATATGGTTCAATTCAATTCGAACAACTATCATGTTTTAATTGTTAATATTAATATGGATTGAAGTTTTCAACCAAATATTAATGTTAAAAAAAAAGAAGCTAAGTAGAGTTAGACCAAAATATTAATAGGGTTAGAACTAAAAAATCTCATTTATTTTTTATTTTTTAATAATAAGTAACTTTCTTTAGATTCAAATGGTTCAATTTGATTTAGCTTAACTCTAGATAAACTATGAGCCTTTAAACCTTCCCTAAAGTGAACAATGGACCAAATTAAAATATTTAAAAAAAATCATATTTTATAGTTTGATATGATATGGTTCGATTTTTTATTTAGTTTTGTTTGATGAATAGCCTAATGAAGCAAGGATTAGAGGTGTGCATATGGATTAAATAGGTTAACTTGGCTCGCCTCTACTTTAACCCATCAGTTAAACGAGCCAACCTATAACAACTCATTTAATAAATGGGCCATAATTTCTTGGCTTTAACTCAATTTACATGTGTTAGTGGGTCAAACATGTTGGTGAACTAAACAAGCCTATTTAACCTATTTATACATTTTTTGTGAGTTCAATGGGTCAGTATAGTTTGTTTAACCCATTTATGTGTTTTAATAAGTTATATGAGCTAACTTATAACTCACTAATAAGATTTTATACAGTTTCATTTAAAATTATACAAAATATAAAATCTATAACGACAATGTATCATTTTTATAGTAGTATCATGAATTGAATTGATATTTTATACTATAATATAAATACTATAATTATGATATTTTTATAATATAAATATTATAAAATGATGGAAATATTAAGGGATGGAATATGGTTGTCAAAATCACTATTTTATAAAAAAATTAGAAAGTATAAAACTGGTAGAATCGTATAAAATTATACATAATCGATAAAATTGAAAACTTATAGAATCGTATACCTAAATTCATAATTCTCTTTAAAATTTGCATCTATGTGATTTTATATTTATTTTGACTATGAAAAGTCTCATAAAAATGTAAAGTTGTAGAATTATATAGTTAACTTATGATTTTAACAATTATGGATAGAACCGACAAGAAAGATAGAAGGATTAAAATAAAAGAGTAAGAAAGAAGAGTAAAGAAGAAGATGATAAATGATGATATGTAGTTTAGGTTTTGTAATTTATTATATTAAATCTAAAAGTGAAGTGAATTAGTCATTCAATATTATATTGTAAATGTGATATATAGCTAAAATAAGTAGTGTTAAAATTTAAAAAAGAAAAAAACTTAGATGAATTAACCGGCTTTTTAAATGGGTTAAACCCTAACCGGCGGGAGACTATTACCCTTTCGCAACTCATTATTTCTTGGAGGAAAATGGGGCAAAAGTGTATCTGGAATGGGCTGAGCCTAGATCCCAAGGAAGAAATTAAAAAAAGGAAAAGGGAAAGTGAAAATCCTGTGGACTGTGCTGCACATTCCACTATGCTCCATCTCCATCCAACGCCACATTTCAATTTTTCATCCCCCCCACTTCTTTTCCCAACAAAATAAATACACAACACAGGCCAAGCCACAGGGAGAGAGAGAGAGAGAGAGAAAAAGAAAAGAGCATGTTTAATTTTCATCAACCAGAAAAACCAAACATTAATTAACGAAGGACGCCTTAAAATAATTTCCTTAATAAATTATTAAAACAATCATCATTAATTACTCCTTTTCATCATCATTACGCATAAATAATTGAATAAATAAAATAACAAAAAAGTTAAAAAAAAAACAAAAAACAAAAGAAAAATCTCTCCCTATAGAGCAGGTTGGAGGGGGAGGGAGGAGGGAGAGAGAGAAAGAAAGATAGATATAGAGAGAGGGGGTTTCACTCGGTGATGGTATTAGCCACACCACGAGTACATTACTCCGAGGGCAAGACTGTCATTCTACATCCATCGGCAATCCTCCATTATTTAATGCTCCTCATCACCACCGGCGTCGGTGGCGGATACAGCGGAGGCCGAGGTGGCGGAAGTGGTGGATGGATCTTGTTGGCTGAAGCTAGTGGAATCGGAGGCGGAGGCTCATTATCCGGTAGTAGTAGGTCCATCGTCGGCGGTGGCGGCGGGGGGTTTTGGTCGTCGGCGGTACCTTCCAATGTCGGAATAGCTATCGCCGTGACGGCCATGGCTGGGATCGCCTTGGCCGCCACCCTCGTCTACTCTCGTAGGTAATCCAAAATGGAGACATACCTGATCTTTTATTCAAGAAGCAAATCGCATTACGAAACCCTCATTCGATTCCAAGATTGATTGATTTAATCAGTATTACACTATTGTAGTCAGTTTGTTAGTTAGAGAAAAAAAGGTAGAAACAGAAAGAGTTTGTTTTTATTACTATTATGCCCTAGATAATGCTCACACAACAGAATCGACCACAACAACAACCACCACGATTTCCTTTAATGAGAGCTCTCCGGCGAAACCATACTTCTTCGTCTCCTTTGCCATCATCATCTTCATCGTCGTCGTCGTCGTCGTCGAATTCAACTTCTTTGCCATTGAATCCATCTTCCACGTCGTCGTCGTCATCATCGTGGATTCCTTTGCGATCGGTTTTATTAGTTGTTGCTCCTTCATCTTCCTCACCAGTTCCTTCCAATCGGTGAGTTTTCCATTCCCAATCTTCTTTCTTTTTGTTTCCGTATCAATGTCTGTTGATTCCCTCTTTTCGGTTGTAAAATTTAACAATCTCTGCTGTCTGTTTCTTTTTAAGTTTGGAATCAAAGATGATTTAGATCTGGATCCATTGTCTTTCGGACCTCATTATGTTGAGTCTATAGCTGGAACAATGTCATCTGTGTCTCGGTCATTTTGGTTTATAGCTTACTTGCTTCATCTGGTTAGATGTAAATCCTGACCCAGAGAAGTGTAGTCAGAATCTATCGTAAAAGATTAACTTTTGCATTGCTTGGGCATTGTAGTAAGCTTTATGCTACGTTTGCTTTTATTTATAAGAAAATAGAAAAGAAAAAGGTGAAATGAACCTGAAGGGTACAATTTACTATATTTTAGGTTATGAAACTGGAAATAGTTATGATGAGGTGTTAATATGAAAGAGTTTCATTTGATTTAAAGTTCTTAAAGTTGCCAAGAAGAGTGCATGCTTATGTATTTTAAGTAATAAGTGATCTGTGTTTTTCTTTTACTTCAATTGCTTTCCTTTTCTGTCGTCCATCAATTGATTTTGTATCTTTACCATTTTTTTCACTTTCAGGGGTAGTCTTAAATCGCCTTGGTCACGTAGAAGAAGAAAACATGCACTTTTAGCGAAACAGTGGAGAAATCTATTTATGCCAGATGGCAGACTTTGTGATGGTGGAGTCAAGTTCCTAAAAAAAGTTCGAAGGGGGGTAAGCAATCTGTTTCTTCAGGACTCATTAAGTAATTATTTTGTTGTGTTATAACAAATTTTGTCTGCCCATTATTTGAAGATGAATTTTGTAAGCTTTCAAGAAGGTTTAAGATGTCAAATCCTGTTGCAGGGTGTTGATCCAACTATTAGAGCGGAGGTTTGGCCATTCCTTCTAGGAGTGTAAGTATTCTTTTCAGTTGAAGTCATATATGGTCATAACTCTGAAGCTGAATTTTCTACTTGAGGAGTATGCAATAAATACCTACCTTAGCCTCAAGCCTGGGTATTGTTTAGATCTAATGCAATTAGCCTGACCCTGTTTCCCCATTTTTCGAGATGTCTCTTTAATAATGGCTTCGCAACGAAGCATCCTCAAGAATAAGAAGAAAAGTTCGGCTAGATGTTGTAGTTGAAGTGAGCCTTCACTCATTGCTATATGGATTCTGGCAAAATTTGGTCAGATTGTCATGTTGATGTGATATTTTAACCTTACAATATAATTGAAGTGCATCATATGGTAAGAAAGCTTCTGTAAAATAAAATTATTGGTTGCTTTTTTCTCAATCATGAAAGTTATTCTCCGTTGTTTTATTGGCCAACCTTGAGCCCTATTGATGGGGTTAGATATTGCTGCATAAAGAAGTTGTGTTCTACCAATAGGGGGGATGGTCAAGGGATAGATTGAGGTGAATCAGAAGCTAGCTGTCATTGCCCCATGGTAGAGAATCTCAATATGATTATTGCCTCGCGAAATTAGTGGAGCAAAATTCTACTACCATCATTGTCTAGGCAGTGCACTGTGGTATCATTCCAATAGACAAAAAGGTGTTTTCTTGTAAATTTCTGTTTTACGCAAAAATGAAATTCTTTTTTGTAGAGAGAAAGTAGAAGGCGTACTTGAAAAAGGCAAAGAAGATCTTTTTTTCACCAGAGGCAAGCATGCTAGAAGATATATGGGATGAGAAGCGAATGAAGCATTTTTATTGGACTTAATAGGACTCATGAGTGTTAATTAGGAGTTGTTTAAATATGTTTAGAAGACAAAGCTTGGAGTTCTGCTTGGTTTTCTTTATGTTGGTATATCAATATAAAATAAATGTAAATCGAAAAACACTAATTTAATATATTGTTTCTTGATAAAGAAAACAATAAACTGATAGATCATTATAGAAGAACTATAGAACATGAAAAAAGAACATAGAAAGTCTCATTTAGGCTTTTGCTGCTGCTAGAAATTAATTTTCTTTTAATTGTTGGGGCAAAGGGATAATAACATGACCTACCAAGCCTTATAAATGGGGAAAATTTAGGATACTAAATTCCCTGCACTTTAAGTAGGCTTTGCCCTGCCTTACAAGCAGGTGGGAATCCATGGATATCATTTTTCCCCACCCCACAACAATTCCTTCTTCCAAATAGGAACTAGCCAATCCATGGGCATGGTATTCCTTGAAGAATGAGGGCAAGGAGATTGATTGATAAAGATCTCTCATACTTATTGTTGGCACATATTGCTAAAATTAAGTTCTGTATAAACTTTGTAAACATTTTCATGATATTATGCATGATTCAATATATTATGAAGAATTCTTCTAGAAAGAATTGTCTTCCACACTAGAATTTGATAAATGAGATTTAGAGTACATTTCTGCAATCTTCTTCTCTCCAAAGAAATTGTTCATCAAAATAATGAGCCACCAATAAACTTGAGGAAGCCTTGCAATAAAAATAGCTTGATACCGGGATGATAAAAAAGCCTAACAGCTCTTGTACTTATTACTGCCTTTCTTTTCATATGGGGAAAGGAAAAAGAAATTGAAAAGTTTGTTTTCTTAGTTCTCCAAGATGTCCAGGGCAATAAATTTAACTTAACATGAATCGCTCATATGATGCCTTCCTTTAATGGGATAACAATAACCTTCTCACTTTTGGCCTTAGTGGAATAGCTTGATGTTGTAGCAGCAGATCTACATGGCATAGTTATCAATACAAAGATCTTTTTTTAATAGAGGATTCTTCTCATAATAGTTTTACTGACGTCAAAGTTTTGTTCTACGTATAGAAGATTTTTCTTATAATTGTCTTATGCAGATCATAGTTTTTCTTTATCTCCTAAAATAGAGATTACTTGTTCTTTTAGATCTCTACCAATCTTTCTGTTTGAAATTCTCTATTTCTTTCCCCTTTCTTATTCTTTTGGCCCTTTTGTTTGTGGATGTTGGAACGAATCATGGGAACTGGAGAGAATTGACAATATGTGTGTGAACTGGCAATGGACTGAAGCTTTTATAGATTAGAGTGATGTATTGTTTTGTATTGCTTGTGTCGTTGCTATGCATATGGATATCTTATGCTAATTATCTATACGTAATCTGCAAAGTTTTGTTTATATTTCTTCCTTATTTGGATCAGTAAATCTCTTTTTCCAGTTATGATGTTACCAGTTCCAAGGAAGAGAGGGATTCGGTTAGAAGCCAGAATAGGTATATTGTTTACCTGTTTAGCATTTGACACAGACACTTTTTTTATTCCTTGATATTAAGCTCATTAATTGTATCATTTGCAGAAAGGAATATGAGGATTTAAGAAAACAATGTCGCCAGATTCTTAAACGCAAGTCAAAGGAAAATTCTAAAGATAGCAATAGTAACCACAAGTATAGTGGGGATTTTAGTCAAAAACTCGACCCGGCCACTGAAGATGTTTCTAGTGTAAAGAGGTCACCATCACCTGAGAGGCAAGCACCATTGTCTGGGAATTTAGAACACAGAATTGATGACCAAGCCCCCTTAAATAGAGAATCTTCTCCTGAGAGACAAGCTCCATTGAATGGGAATATAGAACATTCAGTTGGTGATCAAGCCCCATTAAAAAGGGAACATTGGCCTGGGAAGCAAGCTCCATTGCCTGAGAATATAGAATGTCCAACTGGTGCTGAAGCTTCATTAAAAACAGCAGCTTCGTCTCAGAGGCAAGCTCCATTACCTGGGAATATAGAACAGCCAGTTGGTGCTGAAGCTCCTTTGAAGAGGGCACCTTCACCGCAGAGACAAGCACGATTGCCTGGGAATATTAAGCATTCAGCTGGCGATCAAGCTTCATTGAAGAGAGCTCCTTCAGCAGAGAAGCAAGCTCCACTGCCTAAGTATGTAGAGCAGCATTCAGCTGGCGGAGAGGCCCTATTGGAGAGAGCAGCAGCTTCACTTGAATGTGAAGGGTCCTCTATTTGTAGTCAGGACTGCTCAACCAGTGATCAGGCCATTCAATTGTCTAAAACTGTAGCTGAAGGAGATACTGAAACTAGTGCACTTACATGTGAGGATGCCTCAGCTGGTGATTCAGATTCTAGTGATTCCGACACCTCTGAGGAAACTGAAGCCGTGCAGCCTTTTCTTGCATCAGGAGAAATTGAAGGAAGTGATCTCTCAGAGATTATTGAAGGAAATTCATCCATCACTGAGACAGAAAGCAAGTCCAAGACACACTCGGATGAAGATTTTGCTACATGGCAGAGAATTATCCGCCTTGATGCTTTGCGTGCGAATTCTGATTGGATAGTTTACTCTCCTTCTCAGGCTTCAGTGTCAGAAATGAAGGCACGGTGTCTTGCTGATAGCGTTGGATTGAAAGATTATGAACACCTGGAGGCATGTCGGGTTTTCCATGCAGCTCGTCTCGTTGCCATCCTAGAAGCCTATTCATTATTTGATCCTGAAATTGGTTACTGTCAGGGGATGAGTGATCTTCTTTCACCAATCATCTCTGTGATAGAGGAGGATGATGAAGCATTTTGGTGCTTTGTAGGTTTCATGAAAAAAGCTCGACACAACTTTCGACTCGATGAAGTCGGTATTAGAAGGCAGTTAAGCATTGTTTCCAAGATCATTAAGTGCAAAGATTCTCATCTCTACAGCCATCTTGAGAAGCTTCAAGCGGAGGATTGCTTTTTTGTCTACAGAATGGTGGTAGTACTCTTCAGGAGGGAGTTGAACTTTGAGCAAACATTATGTCTTTGGGAGGTGATGTGGGCGGATCAGGCAGCAATTAGAGCCGGGATTGCCAAATCTGCTTGGGGAAGGATGAGGTTACGAGCTCCTCCTACTGACGATCTGTTGCTCTATGCAATTGCTGCCTGTGTGCTCCAGAGGAAGAAATTAATAATTGAGAAGTATAGCAGCATGGAGGAGATTATGAGGGAGTGTAATAGCATGGCGGGGCATCTGGATGTGTGGAAGCTTCTAGATGATGCTCATGACTTGGTCGTTACACTCCATGACAAGATTTAGGAACATGATTCTTGGCCGCCTTTTTTTACCTGTCTCCCCTTGTGCTATTTTGACTTGAGATTTCTTTAGGTCATCCCACTGTCTTCGGACTCCTTAAAACAAGCACGGAAGCATGTTCACTGCCCGCACTCTTGGATCTTTTTGAGTGATGGAGGCAGAGTTTTTACTTATCTCATTCAGTCTAACCTATTGTCTGGTTTATCTCGATGCACTCTTTGTTCTGCTAATCTTTCTTTCTGCTTTCTTTACTCCTTTTCGTTCAGCACAAGGATTATTAAGAAATTGTTGGTTTATTATGGCAATGTGAAGGACACATCGGAACTAGGATTTGGTGGGCTTGTTTCTTAACTAGAAGCTTGTGCATGCTACTCATTAAAGAAGTCCGTGGCATTTGAGGAAAGATGATTATAAGTTCTTTCATCTGTGGTCTTCTTGTGGCCATCTTATTTTCATTTATTTGCATTTGGACCTGGCCTAGGTTCTTCTTGATGGAGATTTAGTTACCCAAAGAAATTAATGCATCCGCTATCCCTTGGGGATGTCAGGCACTGCACGATGCGAGAATAACATGCCTGGGTGTTGTAAGTAAGCTGTAGAGCATTGTCTAACAGAGTAGGTGGTAAATAGCACGCACGGTGTTAAGTGGACAGGGTAATAGGTTGGAGGGGAATGACTATTTTTAAGAATTGTATTTATTCCAGCGTTTGGTTCATCAAATCTCATTCCCGCTTCCCAACAATGAATAGCTATTACAAACTCCTTAAAATGGCATCTTACAAAAACACTCTTAACAAGTATGTGATACATGATGCTATCAAGATGCATATACACTAGGACGTGGCCATTGATTTGAGATATAATTTATTTGTAAATGATGAATTTACTTAACTGAGTATTATAATTAACATTTATAAACTGTTGTGAATATATGTTGAGAGCTGTTAGTTGATTATATAAAAATATAGTATATTAAAGTTCCATTGGACGGTTTTTCATAAAATGGTGTGCCATTTTTAAAAAAAAATTATAATCTTTTACAATATAAGACTTAAACATGATGAATGCAAACAGTTATATCTAGATTTTTATATAATGAAATTGTCGTTGACGTAATTTTTATGTTTTTGCATATTCCATGAGAAATGGATATAAATATTTGATTCTGTAAATTGTCTATAAATATTTAAGCAATGTAATAGTTATAGAAAAGTTTGGTCAAACCACCAAATAAGTAGTAACAGTAATGAGTCTCTTAAGCCCATATGTCATTTAGATTATTTAGACATTGGACAAATTGACTTATGATGGGTTTGATGCGTTAATGAGCAGACTTGGAATTTTATATTTTTATTGAAGTAAATTTCATTATATAATCAATTCTAATAGTTAATACATTGTAGTTTAATGGTATAGATGTTAATCTCTTAAATAAGATGAATCAGATTTGAATATCCATTTTTTTTGTTAAAATCATTAAAAAAATTAATTCCAATATAAAATAATAAATAAATATGAACTTGTGTATACTTAAAATTCAACAAAAAATTCCGATTTTAAATGATGTTTTCATCTATACGTCCTATAAAACTAATATCAAAGGAGCTAAATAATTGCTTACCACTTAGGAATAACAATTAAGTAATATTTTTTTTTCTTCTGATACTGTTAAATACAAGATAGATCGCGCATTGGTAATGTGTTGTAAATTTGAGAATATACATGATATATTAATTGTCAAACCACCAATTTAGTAATAATAGCTCCTAAACTCACATGTCATTTAAATTGCTCGTACACTTTACCTATGATGGATTCGAAACATTAATTATACCTGCAGTAGAGAAGATGCTCTGGAAATAAGTAAATAAAAATAAAGGGAACGATGGAAAATGGATTATTATTATTGTTGTTGTTATTATTTATTTTAACATAGGTTGCCGCAAAATCCCAGCAGCCTCCTTGTGTTCCAGCCATATCTTTTATCCAGACATAGACGGTACTACCTACTACTACCGTATCATGCCAATATTTTCTCCCAATTTCAACCCTATTTCTTCTCCACCTCCACCTCTCAGACATCCAATCCCACCAACAAGAACCCTTCACAGGATTTCGCAACATACTCGTTTCCCGATCCTAAAATGCATGAATTCAGACAACAACAACAACAACAACAACAACGACAACGACGGGGCCAAACTGAGCAGTGCACTGTCGGGCATCGTGGACGCACAGGTGGAGGAACTATTGAACCGAGACGAGAACAGGGTTTTGCTTGATGGGCTAGACAAAGCTTCTCGGAGAGTCGAGAAAGCCAAAAGAGAACTTGCTGAGATTGAAAGACAAGAGCTTGAAGCAAAACAGATGAGGGATTATATCAATGAACTTGAAAGCAGAGCGTACGAGGTTAGTTCTCACTTACTTTATTTTTGTTTCAGTAAAAGTTAAATTGATTATGGCCAAACACTAGTGCATTTTCGAAAAAGAAGTACGGGCACACCGAAGAAGTAATTGATTGAGCAGTTATCATCTGACCAAGGAATTCTCCGAGGATTTCTTCGTGCATATCGCAAGAGTAAAACCCATCATCATTCACTCTTTCTTTTTGCATGATAATGAAGTGACTCATAAGTTGACACAAGAAGATTCCTTTGTTCTGTCGAAAACTAAGAGGACAAAGAATACTTTGCTTTAGATTCTCTAGTTCCTTATCTTTATGGCCTAGCTTCAGTTTAACATTTATCAAGCATTGCTTGCATGTTCACATTATTGAATCAGTCCTGAGGCTGACGTTATTGAGCAAAACAATCTTCCTTAGGATGAAGTGATTATAAGAACCTCTTGCTTATACAGTATAAGCAGACTACTTTCCATGTGAGGCCATGAATCATGCAAAATGGGATTCTTTACTTTGAGACTTTGATTATTGATTCAAGAAGTGATTCTCGGTAAGAATGGTTTATGATCAATTGCATACAAAAGGTTGCAGAATCTCAAAGGGAGATATTGGAAGCTAGGGCCATGGTTGAACAAGCAGAACAATCTCTATCAATGAATCTGGATGGAACTCAAGGTGGAGATGGTTCCGATGATAGCATGCGAGTGAGCAGAGATGAAGAGCGGTTGGAGTCTGTTAAAGCAGCTTCTCTATCTGCCATTATCGGCACCCTAGCTGGCTTACCGATATCCTTCACTCAAGTGACAGCCATTTCCCAATTGATACTCCCTCTAGCAATCACCTTTATCAGCTCTGCACTTTTTGGAATCACCTACCGCTACACAATTAGAAGGGACTTGGATGATACACAACTGAAGACAGGTGCATGCGCTGCTTTCGCCTTTGTAAAAGGTAATTTTGCCATGTGCCTTAAAGGATGAGATTATATATTGAAATTCTGTTTCATGCCTTTTTAAGATGTAGAAGAAGAACATGGTGATTATTAATTTCCATTGCAGGTCTGTCAGCGCTGGGACAAGGACCTCCTCTGGAGCTAAATCCTGAAAGCTTCTTATCGCACGCATTTGACGGTGTGGTTTATGTATCCGAAAGTCTTCTTATTTTCACCTTTGCTGCTGTTGGACTCGATTATTGTTTCAAGATGCGGTTTTTGAGCCCTTTTCCTGTCCTAAAGCCAGAATCAAAGACCGAACAGTAGGTATAGTGCAATTTTCATTTGTCTATGGGATCCCATAACGGATTGATTTAATAGCTGTCAATGGATTTGCAGTTATGATTCTTGGAGAAATTGCAAATGAACTAACATGTGTGAGCATTTTTCCTCACTCAAGGGAATTCTAGCAATCCGAAGTAGTTTTATTACATGGGTTGAAACCATGGTTGTTAAAATCATGATTCAGGTCACAGGTTTCTACAATTTGTTTCTCATATTTAACACCAACTACAAGACCCCTTACCATTGCTATCCCATCTTCAAAACTATCTATTGTGTCCATTGGCAAAAACGACAGCTTTCGCATTCTCGTCGTCAAAGATCCTCTTCTTGCCAACAGCACTTCTTGATGGCGGCAAGGGGGTTGGATTGGATCACCATGACACTACTAGCCTTATTTATTTGGATGAGATTTGATGAATATATTGTCAGTCATTTAAAGTAGCGATACTAAATTCGCGGAACATCTGGTTTTGTATAATTATTTATGCTATACATTACACAATTATAACGAAGGATACGAGTCTTTGTTGGCTTTTTCAGATTTGAGACTTCGTTTTTCTGCAATAAATTTGGGGATCCGTCCCCATACCAATCGATGGCCCGAAGATATTTGTCATCGAGTTGTTTTAGCAATAAAATAAATAAGGTTTATGATGAGATAAACTTTCGGATTAAGTTGATTGAATTTAATGGAGATTTATAAGGAAATTCAAATTTAAAATAAGGAGATGTAGATATATCATGGGATAAGATTTGAGAAGATATTTTAGGTATTTTGGTGGAGATTGTTATGAGAAAATTTTGTATACTGTTTTTGGACGAATTTTCCATAATATTTGGAAGATTTCCATGGCTACAGTGGTCAAATTTACAGAAAATTAACATCAAGAAGTCGGAAGATAAGGATCAGTTTCATATCCAAATTTCAAGAGAGAGATTTTTTCAAGAATCAAGGGAAACAACATGAAGTTATTCGAATCAATCAAAAATAGCAACTAGCTATTATTTATTAGAAGAAATAAAAACAGCAAGAACAATTTGGAAAAAAAAATTGCATTTCTGAAAAACAAAACAGCAGCATCACTCATACTCTACATAGTTTACCTTGTATTGTTTAACCTCTTGACCTAATTCATATTTCAGGACATTTATTGTATTTTTTCTCGTGTTATTTGATCTTTTGAGAATTAGAAACCTGTGTTAGTGAGAAAACTATACTGTATCTAATTAGTCTTATGGATAGACTATAAAGGTAAAGTACAATGATTGAAGCCAATGAATTGACATAATCTTTGTAATATCTCAAATTTATTTGGTTATTGGATTAATGAAATAGTATGATTCAAAAGACTGGATCCCTAATAGTGGAGTTGGAAGATAAGATTTATGTACAAGATGGAACCTTTATAATTTGAACGCTTGATCTTATTTTTTATAACACCCAAGAACCTAGGATGTTACAACCTACTACGTGTTATTACTAGATAATAACACGCTAAGGCTCTTAATCTATTTCAAGGTCGTAATATTTATATATCTCCATAGTATAAAATAACTTATCAAATTTTCAAATATCACAAATATATATTTCCTCTTTATTTATCAATATACAAAACTTTAAAATCTTTAAGATAATCTAAAATCAACTTTAACATATTCGAACATATCATATAACAACCTAATTTATTATATGTCTCGATACTTTAGTGTTGAACCCATTCCCTAAATTTGATACACCTAAAAAAAAAAAAAAGGTTTCCTTAAATAGGGTAAGCTAATGCATAGTACATGAATATTACATGGACATGTGCATGCCACACAGCAACAATATCACATACATATATGCAATAGTAATACTCAACAGATCAAATCATGAAATTACTTATGATCAATTAATCCACAATCAATATAAGGGTACCCATGACCCCGATGCACATATAGTATATATATATATAATTCTATTAGAAACAATTACTGCAGGCCTCATCTAACCTTAATCTATTTCAAATGATATATGATTCCACTCGAGATACCGTAGCATACTAATCATCGAGGTACCCTCCTTAAGGAACTACTACTCTAGGCCCTTAGACTGAGCAAATCACAAAAAACATATATCATTCAATTCATATAATACTTTAAAACTTCATTAATTCACATACAATTCATTAAATAGGTACCTAACAATCACATACAGCAAACAAGATAAACAAGTACCTGGACAGACATTCCTATTATAGTCCTACGCGTCTCTAATTGAAATAGGTAACCCTATTCAATTACAACAAATTACAGTTAGTTTAATCCTATAAGTAATCTAAATTTGATCTTACAAGTAATCTAAGTTTGATGATGGGAAAATTTCTGACACTGTCAACCTTTTCAGAACCCAATTTGGATGATGATCCAAATTGCTCATATTTACCTTATGTCTTTATTTCTAATAAAGTTTGGGAATAATCTTACAGGTACAATGATAATTCTCCATGGGATGCCAATATGTCCTACAACTCCCGTTGGACACAAAACATTTTTCAGGATGACAATCAAAGACCCGCTGCGATTGTTTTTCTATTCCGAGGCATTGGATCATGAAGACTTATGTTATTTTGTATCTTGTAATTGTTTTATGAACTATTTTGGTTGTATTTTGGTTTTGAGACACTTTTATTTCCTTGTAATTTTCATTTAAGGTTAGCCACCTTAAAAGTGGCAAACTTGTAATTTTGAGCACTTTTAACCATAGGAGTAGCAAGTATAAATACTTGCTTAAGAAAGGGTTTGAGAGGCCATATATTTGCAAAATTGAGAGTTCATATTCACGTGAGAATTAGGGTTCCTAATTGTCATTAGACTCTTATCAATTTCAATCCCAAGAGTTGAAATTGTGGCGAGTGCAACACCTTGAAATTGTGAGTAGTATCAATTTCATTTTGTTGTGATTTCTTTTCTTCTCTAGTGTGTCATATCTAGGGGTGAATTGAGATAGTTCTTGGACAGATTTACTTCTTATTATTTTCGAATTCTTGTGTTTAATTAAGATCTTTTGTATTTGAATTCGGTTCATCCTTGAAAAATACCTCTTGAAACGTAATTATCACTTGTGGAAAGGAGTTCTTAGAATTGAAGTTTTCTTTTGAATTTATGGATTATTCACGTGGGATTATATGTGATTAGTGTGATGTTAGAAGAGATTATTATTGTGGCATCACAAATTCAACATTGAGTATTTGGATTTCATTGCATCTTCATTTGGTTCACGCTATTTTGCCCTTTTTGGAACCGGTTTTGTTGTTGACTTGAGTTTGTTTTTCTTAAGTCTTTTAATTGTGCTTTCAAGTGGATTTAGGCACATCATCTTTTTGGTATCAGAGCACATGTTGAGAGAAGAGATTGGTTTTATTTAATTTCGTGGAATTAATCATCAATTAGGGTGATATAGTGAAAACCGCAAATTGTGTTGATTGTTGTGGTTTTGAGCTTACGAAATTACCTTGGCTTGGAATTTAATTTGTTGTTTGTTGGAGTTGGATTGGGAAGGTTGTTGTATCATTTTATGATCAATAATTTTCGTGGAAGGGCAGAAGTATAGAGTGTTGTTTAATTCAACAACTTTTGGAACTTGCAAAAAACTTACCAATCCTTGTTGTGGCTTGTTGTGGCGTGAAGGAGGATGTGTAGCTTGTTGTTTTGATTTCCATTGTGTAATTCTGAATTGGAGAAGTGCAATTTACAGATTTGCATTGAGTTTTGATGAGTAAGGAATTTATTTGAATTCAAACATATGCCATTAAGTTGTGGGAGTTAATGAGTACTATTTGAATTTGAATTCATTGTTTACCAATTGAAGAAGGCTTGCAAATTAGTGAAGTGGTTTGAATTTCAAATTGAAGTTGCTGCCTATTGTGGAATTCGGAATACATTTGTGGAAAGTAACATATTTATCCTTTGTTGTCATTATTTGCCATGGAAGTGGAAGCCCACTTGTTATTATTATCCATTTTGTTGTTGCCGTGGAAGTAACTCATCTTTATTGTTGTTATTACTTGTGTGTTGCCGTGGAGTGGCTTGTGGAAATTAAAGTTGTTGCACCGTGTTGTGGAGAAGCGTATTACACGTGAGTTGCAATAACATAATTGTAAAGTTAAGTGGGTTTGTTTGTTGTCTTATTTTTTGTAGTTGCTATTATGTGGAGTTAAGGGAAGTGTAGTAGTGGAGTGTGTACCCTCGAGTCAAATTGTTTTGAGGATCAGTATACAGGAGTCTACAACTATGTCAAATGACAGTGTGAATGGGGGAATTGGTGATGAAGCCAATAGTCAGGTTGGTGGAGGTCAGGGTCGTAATGTGGCAGGTAGGAGAACTTTGGAAGAACAACTCCAGGATCTTACTACTATAGTTGCTACACTGGTAACTAGAGTTGACAGAATGACATTACCACAACCACCAGTGGTAAACCAACCGGCACCACCTCGAGTAGCTCCATAAAATCCTCATCGAAATAGAGTGATGGGGGATGGGAATTTGAATAGAAGGATGGGTGAGGAGCATCTTCCAAACAGGGAAGAAAGGGATGATAATTTTGGGGCAAACCCAAATCAGAATAGGGATTTCAAGCCACCTCGGGGTTTGCAGTATGTGAAACTACAGATGCCATCCTATGATGGCAAGGGATCAGCAGATGAATACTTAGACTGGGAGGACAAGGTCGAAGGTCTCTTCGAATGTTATGAGATCGATGACAATACTAGGGTCCGATTGGCTGCTATTGAATTTGTAGGGTACGCTGCACTCTGGTGGAAGAATCTGATTATCAACAGGCGTCGGGATGGAGAGGCTGAGGTTCAGACCTGGAGGGACATGAAAAGATTATTGAGGAAAAGGTTCATTCCTGAACACTACAAACAAGAACTATTTATGCGACTGCAAACATTGAGGCGGGGAGGTAAAACAGTGGATGATTATGTGTAGGAGTTTCAGACCCTTATAATTAGGTGTGGGTCTGTTGAGCCTCCAGAGAAAACTATAGCACGTTTTGTCTTAGGTCTAAAATATGAAATAGCGTGTATTGTTGAACTGCAGCGCTATAATACACTTGATGAGGCTATTCAGTTGGCCTTAAAAGTAGATAGACAAAGGAGGTTCAACTTCTTTAGGGCTCCGAGCAGTAGGGCCAGTATTGTTAATAGACCCATATCAACTAACAGTCGATCAGGGAGAACAAAGGCGGTAGGTGAGGGAGTAAAGGCAGTGGACACTACTACCTCAACAATTATGAGAGAAAATTTACCCACTGGGAAGGGTAAAGAGGTCGTGGCCCTAGAAACGAGGCAGTCTATTCCCGAATCTACTAGTGGGAAAACGCGCTAGATAAAATGCTTTAAATGTATGGGATTTGGGCATATGGCTGCACAGTGTCCAAATAAAGAGGGTGATGACTGTAATGGAAGACACTGGGGAGGATGTTGAGGATGATCATGAACAGATTGAACCTACAGATCTACCCACAGCACTACAGGAATATTATGATGATCAGACTGCAAACGCGCCTGAGGAGCATATAGGAAGAAAATATCTATCCCTTAATGTGTTACGCAGGACTTTATCTATATCTCCTGATACCGGTGATATTCAGAGGGAGAACATATTCATACCTCTTGCAGAATCAGAGGTAACCTTTGTGTACTCATCATCGATAGTGGTAGTTGCACAAATGTTATATCTGCTACACTGGTAGACAAATTACAATTGTCTACTATGCCACATCCTAGTCCTTATCACTTGCATTGGCTGGATAATAAAGGTAGTATGCATGTTACCCATAGGGCAAAGGTTCATGTGAATGTCGGACAGAATTATCATGATGAGATCCTGTGTGATATAGTCCCTATGCATGCATTCCATTTATTGTTGGGTCGGCCTTAGTTATATGATCGACGGGTGATACATGATGGATTTGAAAATACCTACATGTTCAGCATGGGCGAGTCACGCATAGTTCTATTACCAATGACTCTATCTAAGGTCAAGGGCTTTCAGAAATAGATCAGAAATCCATCAACTACCATTGTTAGCTGGAAGAGCAGGACAACAGAGATACTAGGGTTCAGTTCCACAACTGATCCTCTAGATTTGAGGGCAAATCTTTTAGAAGCCCGAGGAGATGATGGAAAAATTTCTGACACTGTCAACCTTTTCAGAACCCAATTTGTATGATGATCTAAATTGCTCATATTTACCTTATGTCTTTATTTCTAATAAAGTTTGAGATTAATTTTATAGGTACAATGATAATTCTCCATAGGATGCCAATATGTCCTACAACTCCCGTTGGACACAAAACATTTTTCAGGATGATAATCAAAGACCCGCTACGATTGTTTTTCTATTTCGAGGCATTGGATTATGAAGACTTATGTTATTTTGTATCTTGTAATTGTTTTATGAACTATTTTGGTTGTATTTTGGTTTTGTGACACTTTTATTTCCTTGTAATTTTCATTTAGGGTTAGCCACCTTAAAAGTGGCAAACTTGTAATTTTGAGCACTTTTAACCCTAGGAGTAGCAAGTATAAATACTTGCTTAAGAGAGGGTTTGAGAGGCCATATTTTGCAGAATTGAGAGTTCATATTCACGTGAGAATTAGGGTTCCTAATTGTCATTAGACTCTTATTAATTTCAATCCCAAGAGTTGAAATTGTGGCGAGTGCAACACCTTGAAATTGTGAGTAGTATCAATTTCATTTTATTGTGATTTTTTTTCTTCTCTAGTGTGTCATATCTAGGGGTGAATTGAGATAGTTCTTGGACAGATTTGCTTCTTATTATTTTCGAATTCTTGTGTTTAATTAAGATCCTTTGCATTTGAATTCGGTTCATCCTTGAAGAATACCTCTTGAAACATAATTATCACTTGTGGAAAGGCGTTCTTAGAATTGAAGTTTTCTTTTGAATTGTGGATTATTTACATGGGATTATATGTGATTAGTGTGATGTTGGAAGAGATTATTATTGTGGTATCACAAATGCAACATTGAGTATTTGGATTTCATTGCATCTTCATTTGGTTCATGCTATTTTGCCCTTTTTGGAACCGATTTTGTTGTTGACTTGAGTTTGTTTTTCTTAAGTCTTTTAATTGTGTTTCCAAGTGGATTTAGGCACATCATTTGATCTTACCAGTAATTTAGGTTTACTTAATTTACTACATCTTTTCTAGTCTTATAATTTCCTTCCCCAAAGCATTTTCATGCTTAATTCGTATTTTGGAATATGATTAAAATAAATAAGAATAAAATATACTATGTTCTTGCATGATATGGCTAAGGAAGTAGTCATGTAGGGGAGCACGACCTGGAGCATGGTCATGCTAATGATAGTCTCTTTTCTTAACTCAACACGCTTATGTACACGACTATACTTGTAGCCTTATACGTTCAAACTTTAATACACTCATGTATATGGCCGTGCTTATGGTTATGTATGTTCGAAATTTAACATACCTAAGTATACGGCTGTGCCTAAGGCTATGTACCTTATTGTTTCCCTTCGTACTCTTACACGGGTAAGTACATGAGCGTATACTTGACCATATACACCCTTTGTTCGTAACAAACCCTAATTTTTCCTTTTTCCAATTTCATTTATAAGCCTAATTAACCACTGTACTCATAAATTGAAATGTAATTTAGGTTCTAATGTACTCACTTAGCTCGAATTACACTTGGAATTCCGAATTTGGTTGATCCTTCGCTTGTTTCAACCCATCTTTTGATCCAATCTCTATGAACAAACCAAAGTCATATATGTGATTGTATATCTATTGTTAAAATAGACTTTTTACTAATTACAATCTTTACTTGTTTGATCAGTTTCGATAATACCCCCTTAGATTGCCTTAGATCTCTATAGGGTCTCTCCCTCTCTTTAGTTTTTTTTGGAATTGGCATATGTGCAAATGAGGGGAAATAGAGGAACCCTAGGTTAGCGTGACTTTTATAGTTCTACTAGAAAAAAGATCAAATTACTCTTGTCTAATCATCTTATTTATTTAATTGCTCTTATTTATGTTTTATATTATAATTATATATGTTTTTATTTTTAATTTTTGAATTGTGTATTACATTTTCTCTTCTTTTTTTTGTATATTTATTTTGTTGTTGTGTATAACTATTGAACAATTAAAATGCATTAAAATTTTAAATAAGTATCTTGAGAGATTTCTTAAAAAAAAATAGATTTTTATTGAAGATGTCGATTTATCTCCCCTTTTGATATCTTATTGGGACCTACAATCTGACTATGAATGGAGATTTTTATGCTGAACTTGATCGATCGATGGATTCAGGTCAATAAAAGAAACTCAAAGTGGGGTTCAACCGAATCCTCGTGTCCAAGCCAACAGTTGAGCACAAAGAATAAGTTATCCAGGCGAAGTCTTCTTTCGACGTATTCTGAACCTGAAAACGGAATGACTACTATAACATTTGGTATAAGCTTAGGGGAGGGTTGAACAGCAGTTGTTATAAAAGATAAGGATCTCTATTATCACTTCATCAGAAGCCACAGAGCACGAAAGCAGCAAGAAGTGTACTAGCGAGTGACAAACGAAGTTTTATTTTTTATTTTTGGTTTCAAACCCACACCAAACCCCCCCCCCCCCCAAAAAAAAAAAAAAAACTAGTTGGTCCCTTCGGTGACTTTAAAATTAATACAAGCTACTACTGGTTTTATATTCGAAAAGGAATAAATCAAATTGCATAAGCAATCAAACTAAAATTTTATTGTCAATGGGATCCTACCAAAAAATAAAAAAATGTAGGTGTGGCCAAGTTTATAAAAATATATTTTCCTTCTTATCCAGGTCATGTTTCAGTTTCCCCGAGAAAATTTTCAGTCGGATCATTTTAGCGTTCATGCTTTGAAATGCGGGCGGCTTACCATCTGGGGAAGAGCGAAGAATTGTGTTGGAAAAGAGGCATTAAATATATAACAAGCTTAAGCATGTCATCATGGGGTGGTGGCGCAGTTGGCTAGCGCGTAGGTCTCATAGCTTCTGAGTTATCCTGAGGTCGAGAGTTCGAGCCTCTCTCACCCCAATAATCCCCCCTTTTTTCACCAACACTGCTTTTGGTTTGTTTTTCTTAGACAATATTTGTTGTTTTCCATAGCCCCACTGATGAGATAAAACTTCATTTATGCCAGAAACAGTCCACAACAGCCCACAGATTTTCATAATGGACTCCTTTCATTCATTTTTTTTCATTTAATTATTTTTCCAATCATCTTCTTGTTATATCCAAGGAATAAAAAAAATAAAAATGGAGATCTTTCTCCTTTCTTTCTACCTTTTCCTTTTTCCATTGGATATTACATGTAATCCGCTCTAGGAAAGCATCGGCGTTCATATCTTAAATGTGTACGCTTGTGCGTTGTGGCCATACTGTGAAACGAAGGCTGCATCTTTATCTTCGAATACTTGCATGTACGATGACACTATTCTTCCTTGGAGAAAGTGGGTTAGTACCTTATCGATGGCAGATTTTTGTGTGTGGTCGTAATTCCGTTGACGAAAACGTACGATAATCCAGATTCACGCTAAGTTCAATCTTTACCCAATTGAGAATATGGAAAAGATCCGCTCATAATAATTTTAGCAGATACACATCGGGAAACCCACAATCAAACAAACCCAAATTGGATTGATAAAAATCACAGTTCGATTTCTCACGTAATTATATGACAATAACAAAACTCATATTTACATTTTACATACTTTTTCGCCTTTTATGGCTAAAAATTAGATAATCTCAAAAAACAAAAAAAAAAAACCAATTTTTCATAATAATAGTTCTATAGTAATCTCCTCATTCTTTTCAAACTCTTAGCAGATGCTGTAGAAACCAACAACCCCACACCGAAACACACAACCCATATCCCAACGTCGATGGCCCATTTAACACCTTCCGTGTCCGCTTCCATCATCTTCATCTTCATCTTCGACTCTTCCATTCCCATTTCCATTTCATCTTCAGACCCTCCACAGCAACAACAACATTCTCCACCCTCCGATCCTTCATCACCCTCCTCTATTTCTCTCTCCTCCGGAATCTCCTCCATCTCCCCAAACCCTGACCCCTTCCTCTTCTTCCTCACCACCATCTCCACCCTCTCACGCATCGCCGCAGCTCCCTCCGCCGCCACGCACACCTCCGCCACCGTCCCCTCCCTAACCGCCGCCGTCTCCATCGTACACTTGCACTCCAACCTCCACTCCCTTCCGTCGTCGCAGCTCTCATCCCTCCTGAAAACTCCCTTCAAGACCCTATCCCCGCGCATGTAGACATCGAACCGGAGTCCTTCCCCGGTGACAATGCGGTCCCTGGAGGCGAAGAGGTTGGAACCCTGAGAGACGGCGCGGTGGAGCGTGACGAAGGCGGGGGAGTCAGGTCGGATCTCGGAGCCATCGATGAGGAGGGAGTGTTCGCTGAGTCGAGGGAGGTAGAGGAGGGTGAGGGAGTCGGGCAAGGGTCGGGCTGGGTCAGGTTGGAGATCCGAGAAGTGGATGCAAAAAGAACGTATCTTCAACCGATCACGGTCGATGAATGTGTGGAAATCTGTCGACCGGCACATGATTGGAAAAAAACTTTAAAAAGTATACCGAAACTAAAACGAGGATGTTCTAGTAATTGTAAGCTCTAAGGGGAGAGAGAGAGAGTGGGGTTTATGGGGGCTGGGTATAATGGAATTCGGGGGGTCTTACTTGTTAAGGCACGCCGCGGTATTGGAGAGCAAGTTGCACTACCCGACACATGGGGCTGTTGGTTTTGACTTCCTGTGTGTGGATATGTTATGGTGGAACTGGAAGTGGGAGTTTTGTACATTGTGCCTTTCTGTTTCTGCCTCCAATCCAAGTGGGTGTGGGATCACCATGCTAATTACCTGTCAATTCTATACACAGGCTTAAGGCATGAGAATACCTTTTTTTTTTTTTTAATTTGGTGAAATAAATCCCTTTTCATAATGAAAGTACCATAATCACATGGGTAAAGCTCAAACTATTTCTTTCTCATTTAATTATAGCAAGTCCACATTTAATTATAGCAAGTCCACACCCATAATAGGTGTAAAAAAAAAAAGAATAATATGATAAAATTTAAAATATAAAAATAATTATTAAATTAAATTATACATAAAATTGATAATTTAAGGAATAAAATTTTATATAGACGGTTTTTAAAATATGTAAGGAAATTAAAAAAAGGAAATATACAATAATGAAATATTGATTGGACTTTTCTAACTTCTTCTACCTCCCTTTTATTACCCATACTATTGAATGGATATGTGTGTGGCCATTTTCTTTGTGGTGAGGTAATGATTAATTATTAAGGTATTTAAAGGAATTTTATAGAAAAAATAAGGAGTCGAAAAGAATAAGTATTTGCTTGATAATAAATTAGTAATAGGCATTTGACATTGTTGCAATGGAAGCTTATAGATTTGGAATGTTAAGAAGAAATTATTTCTTCATAAATAATAATAATCATAATTCTATTCCATTCCTTAATAATAGTTATTAAAGAATCATGTAATAATAATAAAAAGAAACCTGATAAAATATCCAAAAAAAGAAAATGCAATGAATTATGCTAAATGGAAAAGCGAATAGCAGGAATATGCTTAATTGTGCAAAGAAATATTATCGATATATATGGAACATCGATTTGTTTACTTGATAGTGTAGAATATTTATAGAAAAATTATAGGTGCATTTTCCAGGATTCAAATAAATGATATAATAATTGCAAATGATTTGATTCCAATTATTTTTTAGCAATGGTATTATATAAACTATGGCCTTTCTTTGAAAGTTTATATGTTTTTGCTCTCTCTACTGATATTCAGCATATCAAATAGATGGCTCAGGTGAAACTTCTTGTCGTAGCATTCCTCATGTTGGGGATTTTGATTGGACAGTCTCAAGTAGAGGCAAAAAGGCTCGGTGCTTGCATGAAGATATGTTTACTCAAATGCGTTCTCAAGGAAATCTTGATGCCATTCAGATGTCCTTCCGATTGCCTTGTAGATTGCATTGTTGGTGGCAATCCTCAATCAAATGATCAACCGAAAGAGGATATTTTGAAAAACTACTGCGAGGCTGGTTGCTTTACCACCAATTGTCTACAACTTGCTGTGACAAAGGATAGCATAGGTATACAATTAACTCATTATTCTTTATTATTCTTTGATAGGGTATCTTTGGAAGGTTGGTAGGATACGGACTTTGGGTTTTGATTTTTAAATTTTATATAATTTAGGCCAATAATTAGCATAATGTTGACAGTTCAATATAAAATTCCTACATAGGATCAAGCAAAATTTAAATTTCGAGTGATTACTCTATGTTTAACTTGTTGTCTTTTGTATAAAAGGCTTTGGTTGTGATGGTCTATATAAAAAAGTTGATTCTCTCTTTCCATCTCACCAAGAAAACAAAAAAAAATAAAAAATAAAAAACAAAAAACTGAAAAAACTCTAGCTTACTATCAAATGTCATACGTAACTCAAGTTGAAGGTTATATGTATCTTTATATTTATTTTGATTTATAACTCTTATTTAACTTACTACTGATAAGTCCTTATTTTTTGTTGTTGATTATGTAGAAAATGGAAGAATGCATGGGTGTATTGATGGCTGTTCTACATCATGTGAGAAGAATCACTAAGCATGAAATAAAGGCATATGCTTGTGAATTAGAATACGATTCTTCTATAAGAATAATAAGCGGGCTTACTACAATATCAATACAATTGTAACTTCAATGAAGGACATCAATAATATTATTCATTGAGTTTATTTCATGTCGACTAACCCACTAGTCCCACTCTTTCTCTCTACAAATTCTATCTTTTTCGAAGTGCTTCTTTACATTCAAAATTTTAAGCATTTTGTTCTAGGCTTTCACTATGGTGATTATCCGATTGCACATCATTTTGTTTTGTATAGTCAAGCGATTCGAATTTTTTGATTGGTTTGTTTTAGCTCCCTAAAAGCTTCCAAAATGCTTAAAAGGATGCAATTACTATAAAAAAAAAGTGCATGAACTTCCTTAAATTATTGCAAACATTAACATAATAGAATTTGAGTTTGTTTATAATATGATGATATTACAATAATTAATATGTTTCCTTACTTGAGTGTGGGCTTGGAGTTGTATCTTTAAAACTTTAAGTGCAAACTTAAACTATTTATAAACTTTTGGTGTAATATAAAGTCTTATAAAACATTTAAAATTACCCTTAACAAGTTTCAAAATTAAAATTTTATGAGAATTATTGAAGAAACCTATTCTTTTTGCATGTACTGTCGAAGTGTGCTCTCTGTTAGTGTGTGTGTGTGCGCACACATATGTGTATGCATATATCAAAACATTATGACACAACGATAGTGGTGCAATATGTGAAGTCTTAATAGATGGTATGCGGTATTACCATCTATTAGGTGGTTGAGACCCACTTATGTTGTTGGTCATAAGCAATTGTCTTTGATTTAAGAATAAAATAAAATAAAATTATTTATGCAACCATTAGGGGTGGGAAAAAAAAAAACTATTCGAGCCGAACCAATATGAATCGAAATACAAGTTTTTTTTTTTAATAGTTCTAATTGAGGTTTGAATTAGCCCCTCTAAAACAAATTATGGTTCGATTCAAGTGCATAATTCAAACCACATCTATAATTTGAATTGAACCATTAAAAAAAAAAACCCCCCAACCTATCAAGTATAACTAGCCCAAGCCTAGCCCAATGTTAAACAAACCCTAATCTCACTGCAACTTTTGTTCGCTCTCTCACATGTTCTACCTTTCTCTCTTGCCTTTATTCTCTCTCAATTCTCACATTTGTCTCTCCTTCTTTGTTGCATATTGTCTCTCTCACACCTTCGTTCTCTCTTTAGCCTCGTTTGCTCTCTCTCTCACCTCTATTTTCTTCTCTCGCCTCTTCTATTAACTCTCTCGCTACCATTCTCCCTCTTGCCTCATGGCTTATGCTCCTCACACTTATGTGGATATTTTATGTGATAATTTTGGTTTAATTCATAATCTAAACTGAACCAAATCATTATTAAATAATTTGAAAAATTTTCCAATATGAACCATATGATTTAGTTTGGAATGGAAAAAAAATTAATCATAAATTATGGTTTATTTTTTTTTTGCAAAAACCGAACCAATATGAACTGTATCCCCCCTTAGCAACCATAAAGGAAAACGACTCTTTTTAAATTGAAATGTAAAAAATAAAACCTTTTTTCTGTTGGGGGTAAGGGGTGGTGGGGTGGATAATTTAGGGACAGTAGACTACAAAGAATTAGGAATGTAGTCCTAATGAGTCGTTTGCTCTAATTCATGTTGGATCATGGGTCAATATGGGTTGGCCTGTATTAAAAGTGAGTTGAAATTGGTAGCCTATTCACTTTGCTCTTGTTTGTAAGTTAAGTGAGCTAACAAATAAATATGTTTGGTAGGCGAATATGAAGCTAATCAAGTGGAAAGATAAAATGGCAAATCCATTTTTCAATATATAGGACACCTACGTTCGTAATTGCAAAAAAAATATCTTATTGATACCAATTATTACAAATAAGAAAGAATCAGCAATTATTTTGAGAATTTCGGCTGGGTCAAGTATTTTATTTGTTGTCTATGATTAACTGTTATTCTATTGTTTCATATTTATCATTTAATCTAAGGGTGGGTATTGCTTTATTATTATTATTATTTATACCCATGACCGTGCCTGACCGACTAGTTGTGTTTGGAAGTTGCCATTATTATCATCGTTTTTTTAAAGTATGCAGGCTAACGTGGGCTTATTCGCTTGCATCGGATTGGCTCGCCCAGCGCGCGCACTTCTAAACTGCATCGTGGAGGGTCATGGTATATATCTTATATGTATATATAGGACTCTACTAAGAAATGCAGTGTAGTACCTTTGAATATATATATAGTAAAAATAAATTGAATTATTTTAGGAAAATTATTTTATAATTTACTTTATAGGTATTAATTAACAAGTAGTATGTAAAGAGAATTTTATTTAGTGAACTAATATTTTTAATTGAGTCAAATTTAGTTTTATTGCTTTTACTTGAGAAATTATTATAAATATTGATCGAGTAGTGTTTTATAAAAATATATGGAAAGCATTCAAATTGATAATAACTTAAGAAGACAAATAAAAGAAGAGAGAGAGAAAAAAGAAAGATGGAAATGTCATTTAGAATTAGAAACATGTTAATTTTTTTATTTCATTTTTTTTTTTTTTACAGTTTGGTAACTTTTTATTGAAACTATTAATTATGTTAATGCATCATCTTATATCAACACCTACACTGCATAAATAATATTATAAACTGCATCAAATTTGTAAATATCAGCAAATTTTCATACAAACACACGTAATATCAGGTAATTTTGTCATATAACCATAGCTTTACTTTCTTGCATGATTCTCCTTTTCTCTCCAAAAAAAAAAAAAAATCTAAAAATTATGAACAGTGTATAGAAATCTAACAAGTGTACTTATAACTTTTCATGTTAAAATTCAATGGTTTGTAATTGTTCTTTAATCCATAAACATGCAATAATTCTACTTGAAGTTGTTTAAATTTATCTTAAATTATGTGTGCATACCTATGCATTGTAATTTGTGTAAATATTTGTTATTTTCTCAATATCTTGTGGCCTACCTTACAAGACTTGATCATTTCGTGGCATTTAGTATCCTTTCACTAAGAAAAATATAATTTTCCTTCAAATGATGCAATTGAGTCTAATTTAGTTGCAAAAATGTAAAAGTGTTTGGATTATCATATAATTTTCCTTAAAAAAAAAAACATAAAGCTGCTATTCTTGAAAGCATTGGAAATACTAAAAATCTCTTTGTGCAGGTCTCAAAAGGCAGTCAAGAAGGTGGTTGAATTTCTATGGTGTGCTCATTTAATTACTTTCTTTATTACAGTAAAATCATTTTTAATGATAATTAAATAAGATATATTAATAGTAAAAAAAACTATTGATAACATCATCACATAAACTATTGATAATATCAAGATAGTTATTAGATTTTTTTTTTTTTTCTTTTCATAATAAGTCACCCTTCATTATAGTAAAATAAGGGCTATTAACAATAAAAGTAGCAACACTAAATAATTATTTTTAAATAATTATACCATAGTTTAATCATTTAGGAAGAGTTCCTTGGTATATTCTGTATTTTTATTTATTTATTCTCTTTTGCTGTTGTTTCCATATGATAGCTGGGGATAAATTCAATTGAAGATGATTATTCAACTACCTTAACGCTTTCTTATCCAATATCGATCGGAGGTAAATTATCAATTTTCATATTTCTTTTTTTTCCCCCTCTTAAAATACCTTTTTTGTCAGCATAGTAAGATTGATGTATAAGTAGCATAATAAAAGTACCATAATTCACTATAAAAATTTTGACATTTGATAATGTTTGTAAATTTTGTAAACGTTACTAATTTATAGATGATGTAGTAACGTTTATTAAATGTTATAAAAAAATATTATTTAATATAAAAATTAAAGACAAATATATATATAATTTGATTTATAATATTTTTCTAAAATTAATTGCAATTAATCTTATAAAATATTTTCTACTTATAATTAAAAATTTAATAACATTAAAATTAAAACAAAAAATTAAATAAACTACAATTTTGAGATGTTAAACTTGCCTCCATTTCCCTATGTCTTGTCTTATGCTTTGTTTTTTGTTTCTTTAGTTCCATATCTGTCTCTCCATTAGGTGAAGATATTGGCTCTCTCCCTTCATGCAAGACATCACCACTTGTATTGTCTTTCTCTCTGCCATCACCCCATAGCCCTACCATCACTTGGACACCGTCTCTCTCCTATTGCCTTGTAAACACTATCAATCGCCCCTCTCCATCCTCTCTGTGCAAAACACCCATCATGATGAGAACGCCCACCTCCATCGGCTAAAGGGAAAACTCATCGCCCCTAAAACACTCACTCATTTCGCAAACTCTTCCTCACCCTTCTTTGATCACCAGCAAAGCGCAACTTGGAGGTATAATTTTGGAACCCTAGTGCATCTTAATTTTTCACTTTCCATGTTTTTCTCTTTCAATTTTTATTGGATAATTCTAGCGTTCTTATGAACATTGCATGCTTATATTTCTTGTAAGTCCTTCTAGATTAATCAATAACCCACCCATGTTTTTCCTTAGCAAGCATATATTTGTCATAAGTCCTTATGAACCTATGGTTGTGGTTGCTTAAGATGCTGCAAATGGGTTTGTCCTGGTTTGGTTATCTACATTAGTATGGTTATAGTTTATTGGGAAGATTCAAGAGGGAGAGAGTTGTGTTTTGCTAGGAATTAATTATACCTTGTACATTGAAACAATTTGCAAACATTTTTCCACTAGTGGGTTTGTTTACAATGTTATAGTAGATGCTCAATCCTCTTAAAAACTTTTTTGTCACTTGTTTCTCTTTTATTATAGTGTATTTAATTAATTGTGATGAAAATTTAGATCAAATCCTCCAAAAATTGTCACACTAAAGTTGTACATATTATATTATAGTAGCATAAAAGCTATCCTATTTATGTTAAAAATAAGGTTATTAAGAAATGATACATTATGTGAAACAACAAGCAAGAAACAACTATAAAAACTGATGGAATCTACTACCAAAATCAGTGGGCGAAGTTGAGTGTTTATGTTGTTGTTTTCATCTTTGTGAGGTGAATGACATCAAGTAATGAAGGAATACCTTATATCATCTTCTATTATGTTGGCATATAGTGTACATCTTGCTTCTCTTTCATTGTTAGAGGTACTATGGATGGTTGATAGTGTCATTTGAACTTTGTAGGCTCCATTTAGTCTACTTAAATTGATTGACAAGGTTGGAGCTGAGGACGGGATTGAATACTACGGAAGTTTCGTAGGTAAAATCAGAGGTTTGTATTGTTTCAAATGTTGCCACGGTGTGATCAATATGGCCTAAGTTCTTCACAACTGCCTAGTGTAGGCCTAAGGTTGATAAACACATTGAAGGAATTTGGTGGGATATGCTTTAGAGACAGAGTTTCCCTTCTAACAATAGAGATTTAGGTAAAATTTTTATGTGTGATTAATTAGTAAGTGCATCACAATTGAAACTATAATGCTATGGTGTCTTTATTTCTATGTCACGTAACTTGTAGTCTTCTCTTTACCGCAACTTCTTGGTGAAATCGAAGTGTTGTTGTGGTTTGCTGTTTCATTGAATGCAATGCATTTTTAATCTATATGAAAAATGCACTCATTCTTTCTTTTTTCTTCTTTCTTAATGAGAGAACTAGTTACACTTATAAGAAAATATGACTTAATAGTGATATCAAGGAAATGAAAGAACTAGTTACCTTATTAGCCATTAAATTGATTGTAGATTGCTCTTTAGAAATATATAAGAAGAGACAATATAAGAATGAGGACATTACATTGGAGAATGCCTTCTCCCCATATAAGCACCATGAGCTTAGCATAATAGCCTTTAATAAATTGTTGAACGAAGAATAAGAGTGTCAAGGAACGCTACATCAGTTCTATACATGGTCCAGTGCTGCAAAATACTAGTTAAACCTTGATGACAAGACAAAAACAATTCCTTTTTATTTTGTGCATTGGCTATAAGAAATCATAGAAGTGGCATCCATTCTCTTATAGATCTCAGTGGAGTTAAAGAGAGGAGATAAACCAACATGCTATAGAATACTACCAATTGCTACCGTGACACTTAGGTTCTCTTGTTGATGGTGACAGTTGGATGTTACTCAATGGAGATATTTAGGATTTGATAAAGGTTGATTTGAGAAATGGTCCCTCTTTAAATGTATAGTGCATGCATCCTTCAAAATCCCTCACATTAGTACGGGATAAAAGATTATGAAAGGTAAAAGTCCCTAAGATCCTTAGGTTGATTTGAGAAATGGTCCCTCTTTAAAGGTATAGTGCATGCATCCTTCAAAATCCCTCACATTAGTACGGGATAAAAGATTATGAAAGGTAAAAGTCCCTAAGATCCTTAGCATAGTCTGGCCTGGTTCAAGTCTCAAATACTAAGGTATAGTTTCTTCGCTCAGATGACAACTAAACAAAGGCTCTACACCCTAAATAGACTAAGAGAACGAAGTATCATAACGTTAAATACTTGCTCCTTATATGGAACAGAGGAAGAAGACCACAAATTTGTTTTTTCAATGTGACTTGGCAAAGGTATAGTGATCGACCTACTAGGTCTAATTCTTAAACCTATTCCAGAATTCCTATAACTATCCTTGGTACCTATAGGTAGATTGCTATGCCATCTTTGAATTAGAGATAAGATAAATTTTGCTAATCTTGAACCTATAACTCTAACCTATATGTAATTTTATAAACATCTTGTAAAATGGTGCTAACAGCATTATCATTTCAAATCTAAACACATGTACTTAAAATCTCCTATCACATCATACATCATATATATATATACCATCAAGATCTCCATTCTTGGTAAGTAGGCATAACTCATGATTAATCTTGTAGCCTTAAGTGGCTCAAAAGATTACAAATCCAACCTTATACACACAAATATTTACATTACAATATGAAGATTAACACCTGTAGATCTTATTTACAAGCACTACAACATCATGTACAGGACATCCTATTACAAATAACAGAGGTTCCAAAATGAAAACTAAGGGCCTATTTGCCTCTATTGATGCTCTCAAAAAACCCAAATCTCTAACAACTTATTCTTCAGTACCTGTACTTGAGGTTAGCAAAAACACTAACCCCTTAACTTCTTAAGAAGAAAAGTGAGTACATAATCAAGCAACCCAACAAAAACAAACAATAAAATCACATAACAGTAACCAACAATATTATCAAAAACCTCGAAAGTGATTACTCAAGCAAGCAAGTTTTCAACTTAAAGCTATACTCGCAAGAAACCCAATTCAATTATTACATTTTAATATCACCATGATCTTACTTAATGGTATTTTCCTTATAATTCCATTTTACCAAACTCAAAACATTTTCATTGGAGACCATTTCAAATCACTTATGTTTACTCATAGGTCACAAATACTTTTCAGTTAACCCAAGCAGAGCCTGTCAACTGGTAGATAAACTACCTTCATGTACTTTTCAAAACTTAATGTTTTTTCAACCAATTAAGACATCTTTACATACACTTTTTAGTTAGAAACATTCAGTTCGCCTTTCACCTGCCTCGAACAAAAGTGGTGACTAGATCCCCATAGGTCATTGAACCGAGCCAGTTCATCAACCATGTCTCAAACCTATCCGGGTCGACTTAAAGGTCGTACCACAAACTTATTAGGTAGGGAGTGAAACTTTCCTTAGATTAAGTGTTTTGGGTTAGTAGGTACTTACAGCTTAAACCCCATTTGATATGTTCAAGACCTAAAACGCAGTTAGGTATACTTTAATGAAGTTATACATGTCAACAATTAGTTTTCCATTTTATTATTCATTTAGATATTTCATCATTATCGAAACAACAATAGTATGAACTCAGCCAATCATATAAACCCCATCCAATAAGCTAAAAATAACCAAGCATTACATCACAATCATGAAGCATTTAATAATTTAAGTTCATTACATCACATACAATCAGGAACAGTACAATCAAATCCCACACCTAACTCTCATTCTAAGATTTCTAGAATGTTCCCTTTTTCTCATAATCTAACCATATCATGACACACAACCAGCCATCACCAAACCAATGTAATTTAACAATCATCCTACATTGATCACAATAAGTGATCCTACAGGGTAATTTCGGCTAACAACAAGTGGTCTACATTATCAACCACTTGTACCCAAGAGAGGAGTTAAAGGGGGTACTCACCTGAAACAATATATGCCAATCCAAACAGTCACACCAGCTAAATTCCTTTGTCTTCCCCACTCAATAAAAATACCTGAATCATTAGTATACCAATCGATGCTATTCCATTTACTCTACTGAACCCTAAATTACTAATTCAGTATTCCAAACTCCTAAATTCCATCCTAACCTCATATAATCCACCATTTTCCTACAATTTCTAATTCACATAAATATGGGTGTATTACGCTCTATTATATATTAATGTAATTAAATTCTGATAGGATTCTATATCAAATCGTATGGTTCCAAATTAGCACGATTTTGCACTGAACGCTCTTGTTTTTGTTTCATAACTAACTTAAGCTTCTTAACATCATATTATACTTCAATGAAATCAAATAAAATTCCCTAAGTTTGCTAAGGATTTAATTAAGCCAGAACAGGGTAATTGGCTTGAAAAATTCACTAAAAATAGAAAACAACTCCAATTTGAACAATTATTGATTTGGTGATCTACTACATCATATAAGGATCTTATATAATAAACATTACATAAAAAATACATCATTTTCCAATTTAATTTTCAACCAAAATAGAGTATTTCTTAAGGACCACATATTTGTAAATCAAATTTCAGCAAAATAAAATTACCACATTAATATACATACAAATTTATGCTAGAATAACAAAAATAACAAATTTTTATCAACATTTGATATTTTTAACAAAAATCGGAAGTTTCGGACATTACTAGAGACTTCTCCATTCACCGGCCTTCGGCTATCAAAGCCGGTCACTACTATGTTGGCCAGAATTCTCCCCCACCCAAAACCTGAACCTTAGCTTAGCCTAGTTGCAGCTTCACCTTAACCCCTTCGACCAAGCAGACCAAATCCTCCCCTATTTAATTATGATTTTTCTTCAATTTCTTCAAATTCTTGTTGCATCCTACTTCAATCTTGTTCTTCTTCCTCTCCTGATAATTTCTTATCGGAAATTTCAATTTCAATTTGCTCAGAAAATCCTGATGAAATGGAGAGAGTTTTGGTTTCTTTTTTTTTGATGATTTTGGTTTCCTCTCTCTCTATCCTATATGTCTACATATATATATATATATATATAATATTATTTAAGAAGTTTAGGTTTGTTTAAGTTATGTTCTATACAACTGTCCTTTTGGGAGATATTCTAAGACAACTGTCAGATCACTAACACATTTCCTCAATGAAGACACATGAAATCTATCATGGATATTGGCTAACTCAACAGGTAACTTAAGTTTATATGCTACAGCTCTAATCCTCCTTTGAATCTAGTATGGACCAATATAATGAGGACTCAACTTCCCTTTTACTTCAAATCTTCTAACCCCCTTCATAGGTGATACTTTCAAGAACACAAAGTTTAAAACTTGAACCTCCAATGGTTTTCTGTGTTTATCAACATAACTTTTCTCTCTACTTTGTGCTGTTTGCATTCTGGCCTTTATCACCTCAACTTTATCCTTCAGCTGCTGGAGCATTTCTGGTCCCATTACTTATTTCTCTCTAATCTCATCCCAATATAATGGGGATTTGCATTTTCTTCCATACAGGGCTTCATATGGGGCTATCTGTGTAGTGTTATGATAGCTATTGTTATATGCAAACTCAATTAGTGGAAAATGTTCATCCCAATTACTACTAAACTCTAAAACACATGCTCTCAACATATCCTCAAGTGTTTGTATGGTTCTCTCTGTTTGACCATCTGTCTAAGGATGATAAGTTGTACTAAACTTCAATTTGGTGCCCATAGCTTCTTGTAAGGTTTGCCAAAATCTAGAAACAAACTTGGTATCTTTGTCAAAAGCTCTATGTAATCGCACTATTTCCTTAATATATAACGCTACTAAGCGAGATAGTGGCATGCTCTACTGAATTGGAAGGAAATGGGCTGATTTAGTCAGCCTATTAATGATTACCCAAATAACATTATGTTGTTTCTTAGTCCTGGGTAATCCTATAACAAAATCCATGGAAATCTACTCTCACTTCCATTCAGGAGTGGAGAGGGATTGTAATAACCTTCCAGGTTTTTGATGCTTTTCTTTAACCTGTTGGCAAGTGCTACACTTTGCCACATATTCTGCAATGTCTTTCTTCATCCCTGGCTACTAATACACTGATTTCGCATCCTTGTACATCTTATTACTTCTTGGGTGGTTTGTATAAATGGTATGATGAGCCTCATCTAGAATTTCTTTTCTGATCTTCTCTATTGCTGGTATACATAATTTGCCTTTGAATCTTAATACTTCGGTTTCATCACATATAAAGTTGGGATATCTAATCATACTATTCCTGACTTTTTACAGTTCCTCATCAGTTAACTGTGCTTCTTGAATCTGGCCTTTCAATGTAGGTTGAACACTCAAACTATTTAATCTAGATTCCACTTCTGGAAATATAATTTCTAACTATAACTGCTTTAAATCCCTCCACATTTCCACTCTATCAGTGATCAAAGTTGCCGGATTGCTACACTATTTCCTACTTAATGCATCAGCAACTACATTAGCTTTACCAAGATAATAGTGAATGGCTAGATCATAGTCTTTCATCAATTCCAACCATCGCCTTTGTCGCATGTTCAACTCTTTTTAAGTAAGGATGTATTTCAAACTCTTATGATCAGTATATACATCGCATTTATCACCATACAAATAATGTCTCTAAATTTTTAAAGCAAATATTATAGCAGCCAACTCCAAATCATGAGTAGGATAATTTTTCTCATATGGTTTTAATTGATTGGAAGCATATGCTATAACTTTGTCATCTTGCATTAGTACACACCTTAATCCATTTTGAGAGGCATCACAATAGCATACCCACCTGTTCCACTAGGAATGGCTAAAATAGGAGCTGAAACTAATCTCCTCTTTAATTCTTGAAAGCTCTACTCACATTGATCTGTCCATTCAAATTTGACTCATTTCTTCATCAATCGGGTCAGAGGTACAGCTATCTTTGAAAAGTCTTTCACAAATTTCCTGTAATATCCCGCCATACCAAGAAAACTTCTTACCTCCCTGACTGTGGTAGGAGGATTCCACTCTGTGATGGCCTTAATCTTTGTAGGATCTACGAATATTCCAGAACCTGATATAATATGACCTAAGAACGTAATCTGGTTCAACCAAAAATCACATTTCTTCAACTTAACATACAATTGTTTTTCATGTAGAGTTTGCATCACCTTTCTTAAATGCTTAGCATGCTCCTCATTATCTCTAGAATAGATCAGGATATCATTAATGAATATAACCACAAAGTCCTAAATATTCTTTAAATACCCTATTCATCATATCCATAAAGACAGCTAGGGCATTAGTTAAACCAAAAGGCATCACTAGGAATTCATAGTGGCCATACCTGGTTCGAAAGGCAGTCTTTGGCATGTCAACCTTCTTCACCATCAGTTGATGATATCCAGATTGCAGATCAATCTTTGAGAATACAGCTGCTCCCTTCAATTGATCAAATAAGTCATCAATTCAGAGTAAAGGATATTTATTCTTGATGGTTACCTTATTCAACTAATGGTAATCTATACATAAACGTAGACTACCGTTCTTCTTTTTCACAAATAACACTGGTGCACCCCGATACGACATACCGGGCCTTATGAAACCCTTATCCAATAATTCCTACAATTGCTTTTTCAACTCCATCAATTCTACAAGAGCCATATGATACGGAGCATTGGATACAGGTTTCCTACCTGACATTACCTCAATGCCGAATTCAACTTCTCTATTTGAGGGTAAGCTAGGTAATTCCTCAGTAAGTACTTTTGGGAATTCACGTACAACTAGGATATCTTCCACTCTCTTCCATTTCAATTGTGTATCTACCATTGAAGCTAAATATCCCATACATCCTTTCTTCAATAATTGTTGGCTTTGTTAGCTGCTATGATCTTAGGTATTGATCGCCTTACACTTCCTCTGAAACTAAGTGCTTCCTCATCTGGTAGATAAAACTTTACCACTTTATCTTGGCCAATCCATGCCAAGGATAACATCATACCCTTTCATATTAAGAACAACTAAATTAGCTAGCAATTGCCGCCTTTCAATCACTACAATACCATTCTCCAATTGATAACTTGCTATCCTCTCCCCTCTAGAAGGAGTACTTACCACATATTCACATTTCAGACTCTTCACTAGAGCCATGTTCTGTCTCACCCAGTCTTTAGTGACATAAGAATGGGTTGCTCCAGTGTCAAATAAGGCATAATCGGGATTATCATCTAATTGAATCACACCTGAAATCATCAAACACATCGCATTCCACTTCTAGAAATTATTGTTAACATCCTACTCAAGGATAAGTTAAACGTAGTCACATCCGCAGCTTAATTACTTCACGTCTACACCTATAAACACATCTATATAGTCACGTTTACATATACGTACTTACACGTACTTATAGGCATACATTCACTAATACAATTTGTTTAACCCCTAAGCAGATATAACTATTTCACATAGGTACACATGTAAATTCATGTCTGCACACACATTCATGCATATTTACACATATAGATTCATTCATTGATTCAATTACTCAATTCATAAACAAGCATCAGCATCCTATACACATCAAAGTTCACACATAGACATATTTACACTTATACACTTACACATTCATATAGATACATAGGTTCATTTACATTACAACTATTCAACCATTAAACTATCGGATAAGTTTAGTAGTCTTACCTCCTACTACATCATCCACATTAGCTGGCTCTGTCTGTTTTATAGTAAAGACTCGCACCTGAGCTTGAGGTTGCGGTTTACCCCTCCTAGGATTAGGATCATGCCTAGGTGTTGGGGCCTGAGTCTAAGCCTGAGTCTATTGACCTCCCTCACTCTTACCTCGGCAATTATGGGAAGTATGACTAAACTGTCCACAAGTGTAACATTGGAGGTCCTTAGGATTCTGACATTGCTTAGCAATGTGTCCATCTACCCCACATTTATAACATTTCCCTCTTAGCTAAGGTCATTCATTAGCCTTATGATTACCCTTACACTTCCAACACACTATGGTATAAGTTTAACCCCTCTAAGGTCGAACTGGTGGCTGATACTGCTTCTTAGCTTTTCCTTTATCTTTACTTCATTTTTTCCCCAAACTACCTCCATCCTTCCTTTTGTGTGAAGGACCCTCCATACCCTTCATATCTCTCACCTGTTCCAGTACACGAGCTTCATTCACAATCTCTGCATAAGTCACAACTTTACTTCTTTTCAGCTTCGCCTGAAAATAAATATCCAGCCCTACACGAAATTTACCAGCTTTTACCTCTTCATCATTCTGATAGGCTAATGGAGCGAATTTCAACAATATGCTAAACTCTCGCTCATACTCTATTATGCTTCTGCCCTTCTACTTTAATTCATAAAATTTTTCCCTCATTTTATCTTGCACACATGAGGGAAAATGCTGACTCAAGAAAACATCCTTAAATGCTGGCCAAGTAATTGGAGCTTCCATCAACTCTTTCTGTGATACCCACCAATCATGTGCAGTATCCTCCAATAGTACTACAGCATAGTCCACCTTTTTATCCTTAGGAACATCATGTACCTGGAAAGCTCTTTCCATAAAGTTTATCCAATTCACAGTTGTAGTGGGGTCTAGACTCTTACCATCAAAGGGCTTTACAATCCTTTGTACCCTAGCCAGTTTATCCCCTCCTGATCCCGTGGCTATAACTTTAGCCCAAGCTTGCATTACAGCAACCATTTGCTCCATTGGATTCTGTGGAGCTGGTGGTAGAGATGGTGGAGGTAAATCCTCTTGCTGATCATGAGGGACTATATTCTTGGTCCTCCTTCCTCAGCCTCTACCTCGACCTCTTCCACATTCCATTTACTGCAATCAAATCTACATAAATAATTACACTTGAATCAGAAATCAAACACTTAAACTTCTTAAACAAGCATCTGTATTCCATAATACACAAATACATCACAATTTGGTAAGTCAAATCAATTAACACAACATAAAGTCTTCATTCATCCTAACCACCCTACACAAGATCATATGGGTTTAATCATAATACCTAAACCTAAGCTTTGATACCACCTTGTAGCGACCAACCTACTAGGTCTGATTCTTGAACCTATTCCAGAATTCCTGTAACTATCCTTGGTACTTGTAGGTAGATTGCTATATCGTCTTTGAATTAGAGTTAAATCAAAAATTTCTAATCTTGAACCTATAACTCCAACCTCTATGTAATTTTATAAATGTCCTATAAAATGACGCTAATAGTGATATCATTTCAAATCCACATCATATCTAAACACATGTACTTAAAATCTTCTATCACATCATACATCATATATATATATATACTATCGAGATTTGCATTCCCGGTAAGTAAGCATAGCCCATGATTAATCCTATAGCCTTAAGTAGCTCAAAAGATTACAAATCCAACCTTATACACAAATATGTACAGTACAATCCAAAGATTAACACCTGCAGATCTTATTTATAGGCACTACAACATCATGTATAGGACATCTTATTACAAATAATAGAGGTTCCAAAATGGAAACTAAGGGCTTGTTTGCCTCTATTGATGCTCTCAAAAAACCCGAGTCTCCAACAACTTATTCTTTAATACCTGTACGTGAGGTTAGCAAAAACACTAACCCTTTACCTTCTTAAGAAGCAAAGTGAGTACATGATCAAGCAACCCAGTAAAAACAAACAATAAAAATCACATAATAGTAAACAATGATATTATCAAATACCTCAAAAGTGATTACTAAAGCAAGTAAGTTTTCAACTCAAAGCTATATTCATAAGAAACCCAATTCAATTATTACATTTTAACATCACCATGATCTTACTTAATGATATTTTCCTTATAATTTCGTTTTACCAAACTCATAACCTTTTCATTGGAGACCATTTCAAATCACTCCTATTTACTCATAGGTCACAAATAATTTTCAGTTTACCCAGGTAAAGCCTGTCAACTGGTAGATAAACTACCCTCATGTACTTTTCAAAACTTAATGTTTTCTCAACCAATTAAGACATCCTTACATACTCTTTTTAGTTAAAAACATTTAGTTCGCCTTTCACCTGCCTCAAACAATAGGGGTGATTAGATCCCCATAGGTCATTGAATTGGGCCGGTTCGTTAACCGTGCCTCAAACCTATCCGGGTTGACTTAAAAGTCATACCACAAACTTACTAAGTAGGAAACGGGACTTTCCTTACATTAAGTGTTTTGGGTTAGTAGGTATTTACAGCCTAAACCCCATTTGATATGTTCCAGTCCTGAACTTAGTTAGGTATACTTTAATGAAGTTATATATGTCAATGATCAATTTTCCATTTAGATATTTCATCATTACAGAGACAACAATAGTATGAACTTAGCCAGTCATATAACCCCCATCCAATAAGCTAAAAATAACCAAGCATTACATCACTGTCGAGTCTAATTTTTGGATTTCCCATTCTTAATTCGATCTATATTAGACCCTATACTCATCTAATGTAGATCCTCGACTTGAGTTAGGAATTTCGTTGTCTTGGAGTCGCCACCCAACTATTGTTGGGAAAGATTGAATTAAGACTAATGGAGCGGATTAGTCCTAATTTGGACCACTAGTCGTCGTGATTTCCTCTTCTCGTTTTTGTGAAAAGAGGAAAAGGGAAAACCAGAGTTTCTAAGTTCAGAGGCTAACCTATTAAAACCCTAAGGTTACCACCCTAATCTCCTAAAAATTTGCCTTATCTCGAAATGTCTTTTATTTTATTGTTGTTGTCTTTTATTGTGTTTTTGAGTCGATTATGCTAGGAAAATGATTTTTATTCCTTTTTAGGGTTGTCCCAAATGGGTGCCCACATACTTGCTATTCAAGATCAAACAAGCTGTAGTTCGCTTTTCCTGAAAAATTTTAATATGTTTGTGAATTTTAATTGTGAAATTTCTTTTGATTTATGTTTTTATCATTTTTAGGATTTTTCTAAAAAATCTAAGCCTAAGCTTGATAATTTGATTTTTGAGAATGATATTTTTGAGGAAAAACACTAATTTTGGATTTATTTGAGAAAATGATTTTTCTAAGTGATAAAACTCATTTTTTCTATTTTTCAACTTATTTATACTATTATAAATTCTTATTGATTTTTTATAAATTTTTATAAAATTTTAATTTTTATTAGTTTTTATTAATTTTTCATAATTTTATAATTTTTATTTTTATTGAAAAATTTTCTCCTAGATTTTTATCTATCCTATTTTAAAATCTAAATTATTATTATTATTTTCTAATATTTTTATTATTTTCTTTATAAATTTTCTACAATTTTATTATTTATTATGATAATTATACTTTTATTTTTATATCATTAAATCTTAAAAAAAGATTCTAATTTCTAACATTTTTCTATTTATTGAATTATAAATAACAAAAAGTAAACAAATAAATTCAAAATAAATAACAAAACTAAATAAATAAAATAAAATAAAATAAAAAATCGGAAAATCCGACTTACCTGGATCCGGGTCGGTGTGCGGGTCAGGTCGGTCGGGTCGGATTTGGTCGAAGCGGGTTGGGTCGGATCGATCGAATGCGGCGGCTGGGAGTGCTCGTTGACGGCGTTTCGGCGGCCTTTTACAGCGGTTGAGGTGTCGATTCCTAGGTTTTCGGGGGTGAGGACTCAACTATAGCGGTAGTTTGCTTCAGAAATGCCTCCTGGTGGCTGCCCAACACTTGATCAGTGGTCGCGATTTCGAACAACTCCGGCGAGCTTCGATTCTCTCCTTTTTCTCACTTTTGATCCGTGATTCTGCTTCTCCACTTCATCCTCTATTTATAGGCATTCAAAATCGAGCTGGATAAGCTCGGATTTCCACCGATCGAAGCAAATCGGATTTGTGGTTAAAAAAACCAACTCCAATTCGTGTAAATCCACCGATTTGTTGAGATTTGATTCCAATTGGATGATGTTTATCTTATTTCTGTTGAAGATCTATTGGATTTGTGCAAAAAATCGAATCAAAACGACCGAAATTCGGATTTTTCTCCTCGCCGGCGATCTCGGACAGAGGTTGAAGACGATCACGCGCCCGGCGCGTGCGTTCGCTCTAGCCAATCAGATGCTGCCACGTATCCCAAGTAAAGAAAAAATTCGCAAAACACGGATTTTGCTTCCCCCACGTTTCGAACCCCTGACCTCGCACCCCCGCGCGCACACCCGACCTTGGTCCGGACCAGCTGAGATAGCCCACTTTCGCGATTTTATTTATTTCTCAAATTGCATATATGCAATGCGATTTTTTTATTTTTTTGTATTTTTTGAAATTTCAAAAATTTGTAAAATTCATTTAACCCTTATTATTGCCATTTCTAAAATTAGTTTTCAAAATTGATGTGTTTTCCTATTTATTTTTATTTTTTGAATATTTTTCCTATTTTTGCTAAATTAGAGAAAAATATGGAAAAATTGAAAAAAAATGGAAATTAATTATGGTTGATTATTATTAATCATTAGGGCAAAAATGGGGTGTTTACAATCACAATCATGAAGCATTCAATAATTTAAGTTCATTACATCACATACAATCAAGAACAGTATAATCAAATCCCGCACCCAACTTTCATTCTAGGATTTCTAGAATGTTCCCTTTTTCTCATAATCCAACCATATCATGACACACAACCAACCATTAACAAACCAATGTAATTCAATAATCCTCTTGCATTGATCATAGTAAGTGATCGTATAGGGTAATTTCAGCCAACAACAAGTAGTCTACATTATCAACCACTTATACCCAAGAGAAGAGTCAAGGGGGTACTCACCTAAAACAATATATGCCAATCCAAACAGTCGCACCAACCAAATTCCTTTGTCCTCCTTACTGAATAGAAATACCTGAATCATCAATATACCAATCGATGTTACTCCATTTACTTTACTAAACCCTAAATTGCTAAATCAATATTCCAAACCTCTAAATTCCATCCTAATCTCATTTAATCCACCATTTTCCTACAATGTCTAATTCATATAAATATGGGTATATTACGCTCTATTATATATTAATATAATTAAATTCCGATCTGATTATATATCGAATCGTATGGTTATAAATTATCATGATTTTGTATCGAATGCTCCCGTTTTTGTTTCGTAACTAACCTAAGCTTCTTAACGTCATATTATACTTCAATGCACCTCAAATAAACATCAAAATCAACTAATCAAATCAAATTCCCTATTTTTGCTAAGGATTTAATTCAGCAAGAATAGGGTAATTGGCTTGAAAAATTCACTAAAAATAGAAAACGACTCCAATTTGAACAATTATTGATTTGGTGATCTACTACATCATATAAAGATCTTATATAGTAAACATTACATAAAAAATACATCATTTTCCCTATTCAATTTCCAATTTAATTTTCGACCAGAACAAAGCATTTCTTAAGGACAACATATTTTTTAGTCAAATTGTAGCAAAATAATTACCACATTAATATACATACAAACTTATGCTAGAATAAAAAAAAAAAAATTTTTCATCAACATTTGATATTTTTAACAAAAATAGGAAGTTTCGGGCGTTATTGAGGGCTGCTTTGTTCACTGGCCTCCGGCGACCAACACCGGCCACCACTATGCTGGCTGGAATCCTCGCCCATCTAAAACCTTAACCTTAGCTTGGCCTAGCTGCAGCTTCACCCAAACCCCTTAGACTGAATAGACCAAATCCTTCCCTATTTAATTATGATTTTTGTTCAATTTCTTCAAATTCTTATTGCATCCTACTTCAATCTTATTTTTCTTCCTCTCCTAATAATTGCATGTTGGAAATTTCAATTTCAATTTGCCTAGAAAATTCAAATGAAATGGAGAGAGTTTAGGTTTCTTTTCTTCTTTTTTTTTCCTAATTTTTGATGATTTTGGTTTCCTCTCTTTATCCTACATGTCTATACATATATATAATATTGTTTAAGAAGTTTAGGTTTGTTTAAGTTATGTTCTCTACAGTTTTTCCTTTTCTTTTTTCTTTTTTAGCTATATATATAATATAATATAATATAATATAATATAATATAATATAATATAATATAATATAATATAATATAATGTGTACATTTTTACATGTATATATATATGCCCATATATTTCATATATATTCTAGTATGAGTGATTTACATAAACACTTACTAATGTCCAAATAATCACATGATCATGTTAACCTTAATTTACGTTTTGTTTATACTTGTAAGGTGAAACCTTAAGACAAATATGCTTATCGCCAAATATAGACATGACCATAAGAATAGCTACTCAAGGTCTTCAGTTCATGCTTCACAAAAGCATCAAAACTGACAACTGCTATTTACAATTGTCATTTCAATTATTTCATTTGATTTTCATTCGGAAGTCAGTTTTTATGAAATGCCAATGGTTCGTGGTGTAGGATGCAGTTGAAATGCAAGACAATAGAGTGGTAGACACCACAGAGTCACATGTGTCACTCTTTCATATATTTGAGATTAAGAGGAGAAGGGGATCTAGGGTGGAGCCTATCTATCTATTCAAGGGGAAAAAAGATGCAATTACTATAAAAAAAAAAGCATGAACTTTCTTTAATTATTGCAAACATTAACATAATAGAATTTGAGTTTGTTTATAATATGATAATATTACAATTATTAATATGTTGCCTTACATGAGTTTGGGCTTACAATTGTATCTTTGAAATTTCAAGTGTAAACTTTAACTATTTACAAACTTTTGGACTTTGGTGTATTATAAAGTCCTCTAAAATATTTTAAATCACCCTCAAGAAGTTTCAAATTTCATGAGAATTTTTTTCTTTTTTCTTTTTTTTTTGTTGAAAAATTTTGTGAGCATTATAGAAGAAACCTATTCTTTTTGCATTTATAGTCCAAGTATGCCCTCTGTTAGTGTGTGTGTGCACATATGTATATGTATATATCAAAACATTGTGATACAATTATAATGGTGCAATGTGGGAAGCCTCAATAGATGATGTGTGGTATTACCATCTATTAGTTGGTTGAGATCCATTTATGTTGTTGGTCATAAGGAACTGTCTTTGATTTAAAAAAAAAAAAAATCTGTATATGTAGCCATAAGAAAAAATTACTCTTTTTAACTTGAAAAGTAAAAAACAAAACTTTTTTTATATAATTTAGAGACATAAAGTACAAAGAGTTAGGAATGTGGGCCTAATGGGCCACCAGCTCTCATTTGGGTTGGCCCACACTAAAAGTGGGCTGAAAATGGTAGCCTAAACTACCATGCACGGGTTTGCAAGTTAAGTCGACCAACTTGAAAATCCATAATTCGCTCGCAATAATTTTTCTAGAAAATTATATATTTTCAAATTAATAATATATTTTTAGTTTTTGATGATATATATATCATACAATAATTAGATAAAACCAATAATTATTAAAGATAATATGTATATACTTAAAAAGTAATTATTAATAAAGTTGCAACATATAATAATGGTAATGGATAGTTTGAAAATATAACTGTCATCCATCCATCCAGTTACCTCTTCAAAATTTATTAATATAATATTTCCGTCAGTTAGCCACTGTAATAAGAGCAAATATGAAGCTGATCAAGTGGAAAGATAAAATGGCAAATCCATTTTTCAATATATAAGACACCTGCGTCCATAATTGCAAAAGAATATTTTATTAATGCCAATTATCACAAATAAGAAAGAATCAGCAAAACATTATTTGAGAATTCGGGCTGGGTCAACCATTTTATTTGTTATCTATCATTAGTCGTTATTATGTTGTTTCATATCTATCATTTAATCTAAGGGTCAGTATTGCTTTTTTTTTTTACACCCCTTGGCTGTGTGTGATCGACTGGCTATGGCTGGAAGTTGCCATTATTATTATTTCTATTTTAAAGTATGCGGACTAATTCGTCTGCATCGGATGGGCTCTCATTGACTAGCGGATTAAGTGAGGCAGGTCAAAAAGCCAATAAATTATATGGGATATAATTTTTCGATCTAACTTATAATTTTTTATGGGTTAAATAAATCGATTTATCTAACTCACCCTACGTAGACTACATCATGGAGGGTCATGATATATATCTTATATGTACATAGGACTCTCCTAAGAAATGAAGTGTAATATCTTTGAATATATAACAAAAATAAATTGAATTTTTTAGGAAAATTATTTTATAATTTATACTATAGGTATTAGTTAGCAAGTAGTATGTTAAGAGAATTTTATTTAGTTAACTAATACTTTTAATTGAATCAAATTTAATTCTATTGCTTTTGCTTAAAAATTTGTTATATATGTTGATCAAGTAGTTCTATTACTAAAATTGTTAAAAATTGTTCTATTACATACCTATTGCATTGTAATTTGCTTAAATATTTGTTATTTTCCCAATATCTTGTGGCCTACCTTACAAGACTTGATCATTCCGTGGCATTTAGTATCCTTTCACTAAGAAAAATATAATTTTCCTTCAAATAATGTAATTGAGTCTAATTCAGTTACAAAAATGTAAAAGTGTTCGGATTATCATATAATTTTCCTTAAAAAAAACATAAAGGTGCTATTCTTGAAAGCATTGAAAATACTAAAAAATCTCCTTTTGCGGGTCTCAAAAGGCAGTCAAGAAGTTGGTTGAATTGATTTTCAAATGATAAAGTAATATATGGTGAGGCTAGTGTAGATCTAGACTGGGATTTAGGTGATGATGATGATTAGTTACTGTGAGTTAGATTATGGATTGTGTTTATTTCTTTTCTAATTCAAATATAAATGTTGTGGTGACAGGATTCTAGTTATGGATATAGGTTGGATGTTGACCTATGAGTATTTACTCTTGTATTTCAATTTTTGTAGGAGCTATTAAACTTCAGTTTAGTTGTATACTCCATTATGTTGAAAATGTAAAATGAGACTCATATAACTAAGTATGGTTATATGTTTATTATTTCTATAAATATTGTTCTTGTACTTATCATCGAGTTGAGGCTTTTTAGTTATTTCTAAATCTTTGTATATAATCACCCAGTATCGATTGATGGGTTATAATATCTTGGATTACAGGGTTTTGCATTAATTAACTAGATTTGTAAAACATGCTTTCAAAACCATCACGTCCAGCAACAAAATGATCATCCATGTTAGCAGTAGCTTCTCGCACCTCTTGATCATGTGGTAAAGAAACTGGATTCTCATAATTAGCCTAAGAGATACATGAAGAAATCCAACTTGGTCTGCAAAGGCTTCCTCTTTCACTTCTAAATCTTGCTGGACTTTAGATGCTTACTTCTAAGAAGTCTCTTGAAAAGAACTTGAACTTCGGTCACAGTCTCTAATCTTCTTCGTTGTTGCCCTTTAACTCATGCGATCATCTTCACAAGCAAGATGAAAAGATAATTGAGCTTGCATTTAATGTGAAGTACTTACATTTTCCTCAATTGGATTTTGAGTCAAAGGCTAGTTTGAAATGTTGCACATTCTCTTTCAAAGCTTTCACTTGATCAAAGACAATCCTGAAAACATTATAACTCGAGTCTTTCAATTTTCTTTCTTGATTTTGTAATTTATTTTGAAGCTTGATATCATCCCATAAGAAGAAACATTTTTACTCCAACTTTTCTTAGACTACATCAAGAAAACTTGGACCTTCCGTCCACATGTTTAAGAGCCTAATTGGAGTAGGTGAGTTTGGATTGGGATCCACTATTTCAATCACCACGGAGTAATCATCAAAGCAAGTTTGATTCAAATGAATTACCCTAAAGTTTTCCTTCTCCACCTACAAATGGTTTACGAGCACCCCGTCAAGTCTTTGCCATAGAGTACATATATTTAAGATGAAGTATAAACTTGGGAAATTCACATTTTGAAGCCCTGTTGTATATATCATGGAATTAAAACCTTGCATAGCTAAGATATTGGGAGCGTTTCCTCCTTTTCTTTCGAATGCTGGACGAGTATTGCTGTAATCCTCGCAAGCAACCGAGGAGAGGAACATCATTCTACTCACAAAACCATATCCTGCCATATTTCAATGTAAAATCGTACGAGGAATTAACACTATAACTGGCAATTTTTTTATTGAGAGAAATGGATAGTACCAAAACTCATAAACTATTCTGTAAAAAAAATTTTCTCCCGTGCATTGCTTTCACGGTCAAAATATATACAAAAGATATAAAATCATTGCTTCCTAAACTATCTCCTAAGAATAAGCTAATACAATTGCTTCCTAAACTATCTTAGAATATGCTAATACAAGCAATTTACTTTCTTAATTAACTCCCAAAAATTCTATCTACCAAAAATACAAATATTATAATAATACGCAATACCCCCCCTCAAGTTGGAGCATGAAGATCTCGAATGCCCAACTTGTGAAGTAAGTAGTTATATTGTCGTGTACCCAATGCCTTGGTAAAGATATCCACAAGTTGTTCATGTGACGGCATAAACCATGTATTGATATTGCCATTGAGGATTGCATCACGAACAAAGTGATAGTCCACTTCAATGTGCTTTGTTCGTTCATGGAATACTGGATTCTAAGAGATGTGAAGGGCTGCCTGACTATCACAATGCAACGTCATGGGTGTAGTATGCAGCACACCCAGGCTAGACAAAATGCCATTCAACCACTTCAACTCACAAGTACTCACAGCCATAGAGCGATATTTTGCTTCAGTAGAAGAGTGAGACACTATATTTGCTTAGAAACAGAAGATGCACCTAAAAACATCAAACAACCTGAAAGCGATCTCCTCGTTAACGGGCAACTAGCCCAGTCTACATCACACCATCCATGTAAACGCAGCTCGCACTTACTATTTAACAAGATACCTTATCCTGGACTACGTTTTAGATAATGAACCACCCAACAACGCAGTTTCCCAATGATCTTCTCGTGTTTGTTGCATAAATTGAGATAGGACATGAATGCTATATAAAAGCTTAAGTTGTGTGAAGCACAGATAAATCAATCGCCCAGCCTAGTGACGATATGGCTCCGGATTAGTTAGCAACTTACTAGTTAAAAGTGTTAAGTGGTGATTTTGTTCTAAGGGAAAACTAGTAGGTCTAGCTCCTAACAATCTAACTTTAGAAATAATGTCCAATGCATATTTTCTTTGACACAAAAAAAAAATCCTTTAGGCCTACGTGCAACTTCAACACCAAGAAAATACTTCAAAACTCCCAGATCTTTCATATGAAAACAGATACTTAGATAATTTTTAAACCTCTGAATGGCAACACTGCCATTCCTAGAAATTATAAAACCATCCACATACACAAGAACGTTAAGTAGTACTTCACCACTTTTCATAGAAAATAAGGAATATTCAAAATAAGACGGTTGAAACCCATAGGCTTTCAAGGTAGTTGATAGCTTGGCGAACCAACATTGTGGGGCTTGTTTGAGCCCATAAAGTGACTTTCGCAATTTGCAGACCTTGCTTGGAGTTGAAATCTAAAAAATAGGGGGGCAACTTCATATAGACTTCCTCTTGAAGATCTTTGTGGAGGAATGCATTATGGACATCCATTTGATGCACTTCCCAATTTTTCGCTACTGACATTGTTAAGAGAACTCGAACAGTAGTCATCTTGGCAACTGGGGCAAAAGTCTTAGAGTAATCAATCCCCTCAACTTGATGATTCCCTAAAATCACGAGTTGAGCTTTGTAACGTTCCACGGTGCCATCAAAATTATATATGATATTGTATACCCATTTGCAGCCTAGAGCTTTCTTATCAAGAGGCAGATCATCAATATCCCAAGTTTCATTATTTTCCAATGCCTGTATTTCTTGTTGCATTGCCTCCCGCCATCGTTTATCTTTCACAGCTTTAGAAAAAATTACTGACTCATGTTCTACATGTATCGCTACAAGAAAAGTACGATGTCACAAAGAAAAATTGTTACAATTCACATAATGTGCAATGGGATAGGCCATACCTAAGGAATGCCACGGTGTAGATGTCTGTGAGGATGGACTCAATTTCTGGATCATATGAGTAACATAATTAAGCAACAACACTGAGGTTTGCTTTTGCCGATGTCCACGACCCAACAGTTCTCCATCACCAGCTTGAACACCATGTTCCTATTCCTGTTCCCTATCTTATTCTGATCCCTATTCTAGCACATTATCAACGTGCCACCACCCCCCCGGTTACTAAGCCATTTACCTCTTGAAAGTCAATGTTAACCACCTCAACATTAGACAACAGGTTTGAGGCATCACTAGGAGATGAAGCAAATGGGTACTTTATTTCAGAAAATTCAACGTCGCGTGAAACAAAAAATTCATTTGTTTTTAAATCATACAACTGCCATCCTTTCTTCTAATAAGGATAACCAACAAAAATACGCCTTCTACTTCTACTATCAAATTTATCTCCCGATCTCCCTTATTTATGAGCATAGCACAGTAACCCAAGAACTCACAGATGATCATGCGTAGGTTCTCGTCTATAAAGAATACTATAAGGAGTTTTTCCATTCAAAACTAAGGAAGGTATTTGATTTATTAAGTAACCAACAGTTAAGACACATTCACCCAAAAAATCAATGAGAAGACATCCTTGAAAATGCAGAGCTCGAGCCACATTTAATATGTGTTGATGTTTTCTTTCTACCCACCCATTTTGTTATGGTGTTCCAGGACAGGATGTTTGAAAAATAATACCATTTTCAAGAAAATAGCTCTATAGGGACCCCACAAATCATAATGTATTAATTCAAACACATAAGAAGCTCTAAAATTACTGAGAGGAAATTTTTCTCTAATCTGTTTTGCTCTTTGACAAACATTACAGCATTTATTCAAACTACTATTCTTAATAGAACCTACAACTGGAACTAACTTGATAACTTTCATAGACAGATGACCCAGACACTAGTGCCAAAGATCCAAAGACCCCACCATGTTAACCTTCATAGCTTTAATTCACGGTATGACCTTGAAGTAATAGAGTCCATCCCTACGTTCACCCACACTAATAAGCATCCTCGAAGTGCGATCTTGCATCACACAATTATTATTAGTGAATTTAACAATACAATTAGAGTGATCTATGAGTTGTGACACAGAAATTAAGTTGCAAGTCAATCTAGGCACATATAGAACATTTTAAAGGAAAAAATCTCCGTCAAGAGTAATTGACCCTTCTTTGGTAATGATAGCATTGCTCCCACCCCACAGCTCCACAGGATATTGCGAAATTTCCTATAAGTCATACAAGTCACTCAAATTCCCCATCATATGGTTCAACGCTCCCATGTCAATTATCCAAAACATACTTATCGGTCATCTTTTCAGTCATAGAAGTTTTTTGATTGTTTAATAATTTTAGAAGAGCCTCCCATTGCTTGTTACTCAGACCAAGTGATCCAGCTCCATCTCCTTCTAAACCTCCTCCAATGGTCTAAGCGGCGTTGGCTCGCACTAAACCACGCCCCCGACTTGCTCCCTATCCTGTTCTTTGCTGCGACATTTGTTGTCCTTTACCGTGTCCTCCACTCTTCCCTTCATTACGAGGCCTGCTGCCTCACCATTCTAGATATCTAATTAGAGCGAAACAGCTATTGGCCTCATGGCCTGTACGTTTGCAATGGGAATACACCATGTTTTTATCCATCCCGCCTTCTTGATTGCGAATTGCAAAGGCCATCACTTCCCTACATTCATCTTTGCCTTGAGAGATAGATTTCACTCGTTCCTCTTGAGTGAAGATCGAGTATACTTTGTTCAAAGTGTGCACCCTTTCCTCTTCTTATATCTTCTCCAAAACAGCTTACAGATTACACGTGCATCTTCTACACTTGCATGTCGGCATCTGCTCATAGTTAGCCAGTTCGTCCTACAATTGCTTGAGTTTGCCATAGTAATTGACAATACTCATTCCCTTTTGTTTGCTTTTGGCAATATTTAACTTCAGTTGCTAAATTCTAGTCCATTAACTAACGAGAAGCACTCCCGTATGTCATTCTAGAGATCTTGTGCAATCTCTACATGTGAGATTGTTGATCGAAGATTAAGTTCGATGGTGTTTTAGATCCAAGACACTAATAGCAAGTTGATTGTCTACCAGTCTTCAAGGTCTGCGGAATTTTCATCAGGTCTCGCGATCGTTCCATCAACAAAATTGAATTTCTTCCTCACTCTCAAGGCCATTCTCAATGAACAAGACCATTCATCATAGTTTTCTCCCTTCAATTAGACTTGAGTAACTAAAATACCAGGATTATCAAGCGAAGTGATGTCATATGGCGAGATGGTGACTAGTAGTTGGCTTTCCTGCGTTTGATTTTTTGGCCATGGTTCAAAGGATCACGTTGTGATTTGCTATGGCTCTGATAGCATACCAAAACTCAGAAACTATTATGTGAGAATTCTTCTCCCTTGCATTACTTTCATGGTCAAAATATATACAAAAGATACAAAACCATTGCTTCCTACACTATCTCCTAAGAATATGCTAATACAATTGCTTCCTAAACCATCTCCTAAGAATATGCTAATACAACCAATTTACTTTCTAAATTAACTCCCACAAATTCTATCTACCAAAAATACAAATATTACGATAATACATAATAGATAGAAATATATAAAAATGAATCATTGTGAATTTCATTTTGTAGTTAGTAATATACGAAGAAAATGGAAAAAAATTGAGATTAATGTTTCCATTTTCTTGATTTGGTTGGTTTTATATAAAGAAGACAAAAAGAAATAAGTCAATATTCAATAGGCTTACCCTATTTTATCTTGATAAAGAAATATTGTTGATGTAAGATAATGGTAGAAGAAAAATTATAAATCATGAAAATTGTGGAAAAGTACTGAAATTAATGAGAAATGTTAATTTAAATAATGATTATATTAAAAATTTTAAGAAAGTTACCAAGAATTTTTTTTAAAAGTTTTTCTATAAAAGAAAATGATAACTTTGACGGGATATATCCAACAGTCTCACGCCATTAGATTTAGATAATGGTTTTACACCACCGTTAATTTATATGACTTTACACCACACAATAAATTTTTATGGTGGCTTTATACTACCTTTGATTTGTATGGTCTTGCATCATATGATAATTTTTTATGGTCTCATGCTATCAATAAAAAAAAAATGGCATCACACATCACTTAACAAATAGTTCTATTATTTAATATCAAGTCATTATATGACAAAGGGATTACATGTCTTATCTATTTATAACCATAAAAATACCTAATATTATATATATAAAAAAAGGAAATATAAAAAGATTTGTTATCTTATAATAAAGATATTAATCTAACTAAATCTTCAAAATAAGAAACTAAATTTAATCAAATAAAATATAGCACTAAAATCATATATAGCCTAAATAAAATATATATTATAATTATCTTGCAATATCTACTTATTCTTAATCTCCATTATTTCCCCTCTCTTAAAAAGATTTGCCCTTGAATCTTGAAAATTTTTTGGATCCTCTTAGATCAAATTGTAGCTTAGAAAAATTAATCATGAACTCATGACATTGCAACTCTTCATATTCCCCATTAATTCTTCTTGACTTGAGAAAATTAATATATCATAAATTGGTGCAATATCTGTTTTGGTCTTCTATAATACCTTTGGTTTCTCCTTTTTATCTAGTCACAATTATCATATCTTCCTTTAGATAATTTTTTTTAGCAAAAAGAAAGGATTTTTTTTTTCTTGTTCCAAGAACAAATACTAAAGATAGGCTCCAAGAAAAAAACCTAAAGGTAAGCTCTAATACCAAATTTGACGTAGGATAATGGAAGCAGAAAAATTATAAAATATGTAAATTGCAGAAAAGCACAATAATTAATGAGAAAATTTAATCTAAACAATTATTATATTAAGAATGTTAAGAAAATCACTAAGAAATAATTTTTTTGAAGCATTTTATAAAAGAAAACGATAAGTTGAAAGGGATATATCTAGCAATCTCATACTACTAGATTTAGATGGCAACCTCACACTACTCTTGATTTGTATGGCCTCGTATCATACGATAAATTTTTATGATTGTCTCACATCATTCTTAATTTGTATAATCTCACATTACATGATGAATTTTTATGATGACCTTACACTACTATTGATTTATATGATTTCACATCATACAAAAAATTTGACTACCTCACACCATCAATGAAAAAAGAATACATCATACCTCACTTGAAAAATAGTTCTATTATATAATATTAAGTTATTTTGTCATAAAATGATTAGATGTCTTGCCTACTTATAAATATAACAATACCAAATATTCTAAAAAAATAAGAAATATAAAAAGATTTGCTATCTTATAATAAAGATACTAATCCAACTGAATTTTAGAAATAAAAAATTAAATTTAATCAAATAAAATATAATCCTAAATTTTATAAAATAAAATAAAACCTATATTAAAATTATCTTTTATGTCTGCTTGTCCTGGATCTGTATTAATTATCGTAAGGGGTGAAGGAAGAACAAAGAAAAAGAAAACCAAGGGTCCAGATTTTTTTGGACGCATTGTTGTGTAAACGAATGACTGTATGGTAGGGTCTCCGAAGGGGCCACTTCCACCTTCCCTACCCAATAAACTTTGTCCATAAGTCCTCTTCCACACCTCCAATATAGTGCTGGTGAAGTAAGACCAGAAGGGAGGAAAGAATTGAAGAGAGAGTGAGAGAGAGAGAAAGGACAGAAGATACTGAGATGGCCAATCCGAGATGTTTAAGCCTCAACTTTTCATTTGCTCTCTTGATTCTCGTACTACTCAACGCTCAAGTCCTGTGTTACCGATACAAGGTTGGAGATCTCAATGCCTGGGGAATACCCCCTTCAACAAATTCACAAGTCTATGCCAACTGGTCTAAATCTCACTCCTTCAAGATTGGAGATTCCCTCTGTAAGTCACTTGAAAACGAAACAAAAACAAACCAAACTCATTACTTTCTGACTTAATGCTGTAGTATCCTCGCACATAGGCGACATTTCACATTAGCAATCAGTGTTTGTTGTATTTTATCGTTTTCTACGTCTAAGATTGGTTTTGATATGGAATGCTTTAACGAGTAAAACAAATGCACCCATTAACATTTTTTGGAACATTAATCCATAGTACTATGTGTATTGATGTCTCTGAGTGAATACAGTGTTTTTATACCCACCAAGTCAAGATTCAGTGATTCAAGTGACAGAACAATCCTACAACAACTGCAACGCAACAGATCCAATCTTGTACATGGACAACGGCAACTCTTTATTCAACATAACCTCACCTGGTGAATTTTACTTCACTAGTGGTGAGTCCGGCCACTGCGCAAAGAAACAGAAACTTCACATCTCTGTTTCAGGAAATGGATCGGCCTATGCTCCGGCTTATGGTCCCAGTGCTATGTCTGACCTCTCGCCCTCCTATCCCACCGTGTTCGGCTCCATCCCCACCACCAATTCATCGTCGGCAGCAACAATAAGATTGCCGGTTTTCGCGGCAGCTGCCATCGGATTTGCGGGGTTTGCTGTTATCAATAACATGATCTGAGGAGAAAGATCGTGCCAAATACAGATGAGGATTATTCATTTACTTGTTGAGTTTACTCTCGTTTTAGTATAAATTTATTCATTTGTAGTTTATAGAAACATTTAATTTTGTTGAAATTTTTGGGTGACTGTCATTGTAATTCTTTTTTAAAATCGAGTTAAATAATTTCTTGCTTTAAATGCCAGCTAGCAAGGTGTATAGCACGCGGGATCATCCGAAATCCGAACGGTAAAGATATGATGGAAGAAGGGTTCGCTCTTTACTATTATCAAATACATTTAGCTTGAACTTAAGGCGGATTCGAAAAAACAAAACTTGAATTTGTTGGAGGTCAGAATTTTCATATTGAGTTTGACTTAAAAACAACACTCGATCGACAAACATAAGTTTGGATAATTAACTTGCCTTATTGTAAAGTAAAATATTTTTCTGTTAAGGTCAAACTTTCTTGAGTTACAAATTTGATTTATCACCGCAAGTTTCCATTACATTTGTAAGCTAAAGCTCATTAATATCATAAAGTTTGAATTAATTTTGATCAATTGATCGAGTAGCTTGATTAATTTGTAGTCGAGTCAAACTCGGACATGTTGAATGTTTTCTTTCTTTCTTTCTTTTTTGTTTTTTTTTTTTTTTGTTTTTGGTTTTTTTTATTGATTAATCTATCCATGTTCACATGGATTTGACCGTTACTAAATTTACTGGTCAAAATAATTTCAAACGGCCTATATACATGAAAAGAACTATGCATGTACTGCTATTCGACTTCGTCTTTCTTGATTATGTAAATTGTTAGTCAAGAACCTGATAAGCTGTAAAAAGAAAACCTTTTGTTTTCTCTTTTTGCAATTCCCTATGAAGGAATAACATCAAAATAAAAAAAGTGTAAGATAAAGTTAAAAGAGCTTCACAGGTCGGGGCAAAATCCAACGTTGGACAGCCCGATATTTATGGGACTTGACGTGGTTTGCCTTCTATTATAAGCTCAATCCATACATTTGCCAGCTAATGATGTATTCTCGCGCACCGACGGCATCGTGGCATGTTGCAATCTGCATGCTGTGCTGTGTCAAAGGCAATTGTCGGTCTCATCACATGCTCGAGAAATTCTCGTGGGGGTGGGAATCTATCTACCATTATCCCATTCATTTATGGTATAGTACGACATGGTAAAATGCAAATATTAGATGAGTGATGTTTTAAGTGTTACCAGAATTTTGATCGAATTCATGTTCTAGTCAATGAAAAATTCTAAAAGTATAACTTGCCTTAAGTTTTGGGATTTTTTATAAATAAATTATTTCAACTTTTTAAGCAAATACATGAATTATATTTTATAATTATTTGTTAATGTTAATCATCGTAAATACATGTTAGCTTATGATTAATATAAAATAATTAATTTGAAAAAAAAACTATACAATAAAATTTAATTTATAATTAAATAAAAAATAAAAAAATAAAAAAGCATAAAATAAATTAAACCCTAGAACCTGATGGCTAGCCACCCTAAGGGGAAAAGGCCACCAAGTCATCGCACTAATGGGGTCGCCCAAACCTCTTATTGGGTGGTCACTTATTGCTATATGTGAATTGCATGATTCACTTATAGCAACGAGTTGAGACACACATAATATTGTTGTTTGACAACCACTAAAGGAAGGAGGTAATTAGTAACAATTTTGTAACGTCTTGAAACTTAAAAGTGCTACAGCTTGCTATGTATCCTTACTAAACAAGGACACGTTAAGGCTCTTGACCCTATTCCGATACCATCTAATCTTGTAATGCCTGTAAACCACAATCATATGCATCTAATACTTCCAACATAATACAAATACATCTTATATAAACTTTTAACTCTTAAAGAAAATACTCTTAATACATCAATCCAAATCATATAAAATATTTAAATATTCTAACTCTCAAAATTCTCATATTAAATAGCAAGTCTCACTATAATTCCTATGCTTCAGCTAATCGGTTCTCAATTAATCTTTATAATAATAATGGAAATCTTCCTCTTCTTTCGCTTGTTCATTTAAACCTAACTTCTCTTTATGACCAATATTTCCCTTTGTATCTGCATCTATAAATAAATAAATAATCCATGTGGGGTGAGTTAACGCCTAATACGTATAACAGCAAATAGATACACATGAATAAACAAGAACTTAAATTGCATATATATATATATATGCAGATCTTTAGCATCAATCAACAAATTCATATTTTACTTAAGTCCACATAATAACAAAAGGATACTCATGACTCCATCAAACACACTTAAAAGCTTAATCCATAACCTAATATTGGAAACTGCTATTATAAGCCCCAATACCCATAAGTCCTTAAACCTCAATTATACTTAAAACTTATTACGGTGTTGGAAATTACCACCATGGGCCCTAATAGCCATGCGTCCTTAAACCTTAAACCAACCTATATCATTTTCAAGCATGACTCCACTAGGGACAATGTCATATAAGAATTATTGGAATGCTCCTTAGGGATCTGCCACTATGGGCCCCTAAGTCGAGCCAAGTACATACAGTAAGTACTTAACCCCTTAAACCAGTCCATCCAACTTAATTTAATTTAATGATAACTTAACAAGTACAAGAAACAAACAAAGTTATACATACCTAGAGTCTTAGTCTTAAGCGCTTCTAGTCCTAGACTTAAAACTAATTTGTAATCTGTCAAAGCACCAATGATTCTTTCTTAGTACTAATTTAAGAATAATTTAAGTTTCTTAATTCTCTTCACTAAACCTTTATATGATTCCTTTTTTTACGCTACTAGAGTTTCTAGGGTTACACTATGTTTTTTGGTTACATGAAAGTTTGAATAAATATAAGTTAAATTGATAAACAAAATAGTACTAAGTATATGATCGTATTTTAGGCCATATACTTTGGCATGGTTGGGATACAAAGTCGTGTATAGTAGCTATGTATCTTTCTATGTGTTTTGCATTTTTGGCACATCTAAATACGCCGTCATGTAAAGTGATCGTATATCTTTCTATGGATTTTGTCATTTTAGCATGCTTAGATACATAGTCATGTAGTTGGTCATATACCTTTTTTTGGATTTCCATAATTTGACACGCTCAAGTATATGAGCATATACTTTAGCTGTGTATCTTTTTATACACAATGTGTGCTTTAGCACAGGTAAGTACATAAGTGTATACTTGACCATTTACCACACTATTTTTCACGAAGCCTATTTCCTCTTTTCCAATTTGTTCCTAATTTTAATTTCTTTTATCCTAAGCTTAATTAATTCTAAAACTTGTAATTTCTAACAAACTATCTAGGTTAATATAGTTACTTGTCCCAACTTGTGATTTGAACTCTTAGATCACTTGATGTTGTGCTCGTTTTGCCCTTTTCCTTGATTTGAATTCTAATTGAGAATTAGTTCATAACAATTGATTAAATCCTCAATTTAATATTTGTAAATAGCAATTCAATCATTAAAACTCCTTACCTAATTAAATCATTTTCGATTTTGTGGAAATCACTAATTCACCTTTAGGTTTGAGAGAGTGTCTTCTTATCTATCACTTTTCCCTATTACTATGCAAATAGCAGAAGGGAGGAGCACTATGTTACATGGGGTATTTATATCTCATCCATAAAAAGACCTATTTACCCCTTTGTTTTTGTAAAATTTACCTATTTACCCTTGTCATTATAATTTAATGAATCTTATATAATTATTTATTTTTGGGTAATTATATTCTCCCCCTTTATAAAGACTTTCATCTTTGAAAGTTACCTGATTCTGGAAGAGTTCTAAATATTTCTTTCTCGTCTCCTCTTCCAATTCTCACATCGCTTGTCATTCAGTCTAATTTGTCCATTGCACCTTAATGTAGGGATTCATTCTCTATCTCTATACTTGTTCCTTGATATTCACAATCTTGACCAATCCTTCCATGGATGACAAGTTTGGCTATACATTTAAGGGCTTCAAAGCCACTTTTTAGTCAAAGTTGGGTATAAACTTCCTCAACATGAAAATATGGAATATATCATGTACCCTAGCTAAACTTAGTGGGGGAGTTAACCTATAATTCATAGTACTTACTCTTTCCAAGATTTCAAATAGACCTATATATCTTAGGTTTAGCTTTCCTCTCAAACCGAATTTGATCACCCCTTTTATTAGAAAAACTCTCAATAGAACTTTGTCTCCTACTAGGAATTCTAAGGGGCATCTTCTCTTATCTATATAGTTCTTCTATTGGGATTGAGATGTTTGTATCCTCTACCTTATCAATTTCACCTTGTCCACAGCCTCTTAGACTAGTTCCAGTCCCAACATTTGCCTTTCTCCCACTTCATCCTAGTGTAATGAGGATTTGCATCTCCTTTCATATAGAGCCTCATAGGGAGCCATTTGGATAGTTACTTGATAGTTGTTGTTATAGGCAAACTTAACCAAATGTATGTGCTCATTCTAGCTACCACCAAAATCCAGTGCATAGGCTCTAAGCAAATCTTCTAGAATCTATATGGTCCTCTCAGATTGCCCACCCATTTGAGGCTGGAATACAATGTTGAACTGCAATTTTGTGCCCAAAGCTTTATGTAAACTATTCCAAAATTTACTTACAAACCTTTTATCTCTATCAGAGGTTATGGTCACTAGTACTTCATATAGTCTTACTACCACTTATATATATATTTGAGCTAACTTCTCCAATTTGTATCCACTCTAATAGGTAGAAAATGAGCATACTTAGTTAGTTAGTTTTATAATTATCCAAATTATGTCTTACTTCTCTTTAGTATTGGGGAGGGCCATAACAAAATCCATTATCATGTATTCCTATTTCCATTCTAATATTGGAAGAGGTTGTAATTCTTTAACTAACCTTTGAAGTTCAATTCTAATCTGTTGACAAGTTAGGCATCTAGCTACATATTGAGCTATCTCATTTTTCATATTTTTTTCACCAATAGTGACTCTTCAAGTCCTCGTGCATTTTGGTGCTTCCAAGATAGATTGTATAGGTTGACTAGTGTACCTCTTTTAATATTTCCTTCTTCAATTCCACATCCTTTGACATGCATAATCTTGTTTCATATCTTGAGATCCCCTTTGTGTCTATATTGAATTTAGGAGCCTTGCCCTATTTCGTCCTATTCTAGATCCCTTAGATATCCTTATCCTTTATCTAGGTAGTATTAATTTTGTCCACCGAAGTTAGTTGTATGCATAAAGTAGCCATTTTTGCTCCCACTTCTTGAGCAAAAACATCTAACTCTAGCTTACGCATGTCATCTAAAAATTCTTGCTGTGAAGCAATTAAGTTAGCAATATTACCCTATTTCTTTTTGTTAAGGAAATCTACTACCACATTAACTTTTCCTATATGTTCTAGGTCATAATCTTTGATCAATTCTAACTATCTTCTATGCCTCATGTTCAGCTCCTTTTGTGTGAGCATATATTTCAGGCTCTTGTGATATGTGAAAATTCTACATCTCTCTCCATATAAATTGTGCCTCCACAGTTTTAAGGTTAATACCACTATTGCTAATTCCAAGTCATGAGTTAGGTAATTCTTCTCATATGGCTTCAATTGGTGAGATGCATATGTTATGACTTGCTCATCTTGCATTAACACACATCTTAACTCTTGGGTTGAGGTATCACTATATATAATGAACTCTTCTACTCTCTTAGGTAATGCTAAAACTGGTGCTAACACAAGCTTATTCTTGAGTGTCTAGAAATTAGCTTCACATCTGTCATCCCACTTAAACTTCAAATTCTTTTATGTCAATTTGGTGAGAGGAGTTGTTATCTTAGAGAATCTATCAACAAACCTTCTATAGTAGCCTGCTAGACCTAGGAAGCTTCTTATATCTGTTACTGTCTTTAGTTTGTGCCAATCTAATACAACTCTCAACTTTTCTAAATCTATAGATATTCCATCCTTATTAATCACATGACTTAAGAAAACCATTTGCTCTAGCCATAATTCACATTTATTGAATTTGGCATATAACCTTTCATCTTATAAACTGTCTAACACCAATCTCAAGTGCTCCTCATTGCTCTTGGAGTATATCAAGATATCGCTTATGAAGATGATTACAATTTTTTCCAAGAAATCCCTAAACACCATATTTATTAAATCCATGAATGTTACAAGTGCATTGATCAACCTAAAAGGCATCACCAAAAATTCAAAGTGCTCATATTGGGTCCTGAAAGTTGTCTTCTATATATCTCATTCCGTAATTCTTAGCTAGTGGTACCTTGATGTTAGGTTTATTTTAAAGAATACCTGAGCTCCTTAGAGTTGGTCAAACAAGTCATCTATCATGAGAAAAAGATACTTGTTCTTGATAGTGACCCAGTTCAACTCTCTATAATCTATGCAAAGCCTTATGCTTCCATTTTTCTTCATGACAAAAAGGACAAGTGTATCTTAGGGAGATACACTAGGTCTTATGAAATCCTTATCTTGTACCTCCTATAACTGCTTCCTCAGCTCTTCTAATTCAACTGGCACCGTCCTGTATAGCGATTTTGATATTAATACAAGATACATGTACTAAATCAATCATGAACTCTATCTTCCTAGTTGGAGATAAACTAGGAAGGTCTTCTAAAAAAACATTTGAAAATTCTCTCACTATAGGCACCACTTCCAATTTTGTTTCCTCACTAGCTTCAATAGTTACAATTGCCAGCATATTCCTTCCCCCACAACTCATAAGTAGGTAATCCAGTTAGTCTCTAAGCTTCCAACTTATACTTAAAGTAATTTTCCCCGAGTATATTGAACTATACCACTATGTTATGACAATCAATAGTGGCATGGTATTCTAACAACCAATTGACTCTAAATATAATGTCAAACTCCACTATCTCTAAAATCAAGAAATCTATTGGCACCATCCTGCCATGTATCTCTATTTTTACTCTTTTGCAGATTTTATCTCTCTTTCCTCCAACTCCTAAAGGAGTGCTAACAACCAAACTATCACCCATATTCTCAACACCTAATGCACATTCACATACAAAGTTTTCAGACACATAGGAAATAGATGCACCAATTTCAAATATTATATAAACATTGCAAGTTTATACTTGAAGCATACTTACAATGGTATCCATGTTTCGAATGTCTTGGTGCTATTAATGCTAAATAGTAAATACTTTAGTAGGATCCCATTGTCTAGGGCTCTTTACCTATGGCCTACTAGCTTGTCCCCTCACTAGAGGTCTTACTGTCTATGGAGTTAAGGCTTCCTAATTACTTACTTGCCCCTAAGGACAGTCAATTGCCTTTTATCCCTTCTATTTGCATACATGATAAAATACTAGGGGGATTGACCTTTCATTGCAGTGTTTGCTAATGTGTCCTATCCTTCCACAAGAGAAGCATGCACCTTTCTAGCCATTTGTATTCCTTTAGTTCGTGAGGTTCATGGCACTTGGTGCATCTTATAGTAAGTGTTAATACTAAAAGTGCCAAAGGAACTAGTTTAATATGTAAAGGAGGAGTTGCAGCACTCTGTGATCTGTTTTAGAACATGTGGGGTCTTTTGCCCTTATCATACTTCATCCCACTTGAGGTAGGTCTTTTCCCTAAAGTTATCCTTACTCTACGACTTCTCTATTCTTCTATCCTTCTCTTGCTTTGTTTCATGTATTTGGCCTTAGCGACCATTTTAGCATATGTGTTCAACTAAAAGGCCTTAACCTCATGTTAGAGATCTAGCTTCAATCTCCTAAAAAATCTTCTAACTTTAGATCTGTCATTAACATGGACATTCTCAACCAGGAACTAAACTAGGCAATTCAATTCCACCTCATGCTCTTCTATGATCTTATTCTCCTATTCACAATTGTAATAGTCATTCTCCACTCTATCTTTAGAGTTGCAAAGGAAATATCTCTAGTAAAATAGTTCCCTAAACACCATCCAATTCATATACTCTCTTACCGACCTAGGAACTGATGCCTACCATTTTGCTCTAGTTCTGTTCAACATAAATATAGCATAGTTAACCTTTTTGTCTTCAGGTATCTAAAAAATAGCAAATGTCTTTTCCATCTCCTTCACCCAATCCTTAACCTCAATCGGGTCATCTATCTTAAGGTTGAATTCCTTTACCACCCTAATGAACTTATCAAAACTGACTAGTTCATTTGTATTTCTATTTTATGGAACAAAGTGGAATTCATGTTGCTGTGTCAACAACCCCACTAGATTGTTCACAGTCTACAACAATTGGGCGGTCTATTCTGCCATCTAACCTTGTCCCCCTTGTGGCTACTAACCCCAGATGTTCTCCTCATTCGGGTTACTATGCCCAACACCTCTTGCTACGCTTAATCCAATGATTCTTCTTAAAGACATTTTGTTTGAAAAGTGATAACTAGATAGACTCAAGAACTAATACCAGTTCAATTGTTAGTGTGATTAAGTGTTGGCATATATACCTCTACACATAATTGTATACATATATATGCATAACTTAGAAATTAAGAGAATTGCAAATAAAATAATAAGTATAGTAAAATAAATTATTGAATAAAATTTCATCCCATAACTTCACCTACTCTCATCGTATCTCACCCTCCTATAGATCAAATGCTTAATTCCTCTAAAGATCATATATTACTTCCCATTGTTTAAAACGTACACCTATTGATCATCACCTAATTTCTAAAGATCATTAAACCTAAGCTTTACAGATAAAAACTTAAGCTCCTAAGGATCGTCAACCTATGCTCTAATACCATCTAAGTTGTAACGCCTTGAAACCTGTGAGCACTACGGCTCGCTACGTGTCCTTACCAAACAATGACACATTAAGGCTCTTAACCCTACTCTGATACCATCTAATCCTGTAATACTTGTAACCTACAATCATATGCATCTAATACTCCTAACATAATATGTAGCTTTTAAACATCAATCAACAAGTTCATATTTTACTTAAGTTCACATAACAACAATGGGGTATTCATGATCCCGTTAAACACACTTAAAAGCTTAATCCTTAACCCGGTGTTGGGAACTACCACTACGTGATGTGCCTAAAATCCAAAGCACAAAGTACACTTTCCAATTGATAAATCAACTAGATAACTCCACAAATATGGTATAATAAATTGATGAACAATTTCCCAAAAATGGCGTGTAAAATAGGGAACACACAATTCCACAAATGGCGTGTACTAAATTAGACAACTAATTTAATAAACAACACAAGTGATTCCAATTTTCAATTACAAATGGCGTAAACCATATATTGACTAAAGGAACCCTAATTGTGTGAAACAAAAACAATAAGAACCAATCTAATCGCAAACTAGATAATACTCACTAGATATAATTGGATGCAACTTAGAAATGACCTTGATATAACTCACAAGGAATTCCTAAGCCAACTCACCACAATTCTACACTTGAAATTGATAAGAGTAGAAGCTTGTAAGAGGGTGTCTCTCATGGCCAAAAAGTGTATAATTTGATGTTAAAGATAATCCCCCTCCAAATATTTATACTTGCTCCTATTAAGGTAAAAATACTCTAAAAAATTACAACTATGCCACTATAGGGTGGTCGGTCCTAAAACATAAATTACAACAAAAAAAAGTGCCCCAAAAACTTATAACATAAATAGTTCCTAGAAAATAACAAACAAACAAAAATAATCCTCAACATGTCGGGTCTTCAAATCAACTCGTCGATCCAACTCATTTTCAGTTTAGGTCGATCCATAGATAACCCACAAGCTGAGTCTTAGTGAGTTTGTCCACCACCTTGTAAAGCATGATAAGTGTGCCTGTTGGAATATACAATACATGAATAATAGAAAAAAGGTTAGTAAGCAAATAATTTCAAGGTCAATTTGCTCAAAAAGGACCCTCATCGCCAAGATTTGAAATCTTTTGATTCTTGCCCTAATGATAGGTCTTATAGGATTTTGATTCCTATCACTACATGCCCTAACACCCATGAGTCCTTAAACCTTAATCATACTTAAAACTTGATATGATGTTGGGAACTGCAACTATAGGCCCTAACACCCATGAGTCCTTAAACCTTAAACCAACCTAGATCATTTCTAAGCACGACTCCACTAGGAACAACATCATTTAAGGATCATCGGGATGCTCCCTAGGGATCTGCCTCTATGAGCCCTTAGGCTAAGCCAAGCACATACAATAAACACTTAACCACTTAAACCAATTCATCTAACTTAATCTAATTTAATTCTAACTTAACAAGTATAAGAAATAAACAAAGTTATGTGTACTTAAAGTCTTAGTCTTAAGCACACCTGATCCTGGACTTAAAGCTAGTCTGTAATATGTGAAAACACCGGTGATTTCTTTTTAGTACTAATCTAAGAATAATCACCAATGTTTTCACATATTATGGACTAGCTTTTATATGATTCCTTTTTTTATGCTATTGGAGTTTCTAAGGTTACATTATGTTTTTAGGTCGCACGAAAATTTGAATAAATGTAAGTTAAATCGATAAATAAAATATTACTAAGTACACAGTCGTGTTTTAGGCCATGTACTTTAGCATGATCGGGATACACAGTCATATATAGTGGTTGTGTATCTTTCTGTGTGTTTTGCACGGATATACGATTGTATAGAATGGTCGTGTATTTTTCTGTGGATTTTGTCACTTTAGCACGCTTGGATATATGGTGTTATAGTTGTTCGTGCACCCATAATTTGACACGCCCAAGTATACGGGCATGTACTTTAGCTGTGTACATTTCTATACACAATGCATGTTTTAACACGAGCACGTACATGGGTGTGTGCTTGACTGTGTATCATACTATTCTTCATGAACCCCATTTCCTCTTTTCCAATTTGTTCCTAATTCTAATTTCTTTGATCCTAAGCTTAATCAAATCCTAAAACTTTTCATTTCTAACAAATTATGTAGGTTAGTATACTTACTTGTCCCAACTTGTAGTTTGAACTCCTAGATCACTTGATGCTATGCTTGTTCCGCCCTTTTACTCAATTCAAATTCCTATTGAATTGGGTAAGAACAATTGATTAAATCATCAATTCAATATTCGTAAATAACAATTCAATTATTAAAACTCCTTAGCTAATTGAATCATTTTCGATCCTTATGGAAATCGCTAGTTTACCTGTAGGTTTCAAAGAGTGTCTTCTTGTCTGTTACTTTTCTGTATTACTGTGCAAATAGCAAAAAGGGAGGAGAGCTAGGTTACATAGGGTATTTATATCTCGTTTGTAAAAAGACCCATTTACCCCTTTGTTTTTGTAAAATTTACTTGTTTACCATTGTCATTATAATTTAATAAATCTTATATAATTATTTATTTTGGGGTAATTACACATTTAAGGGGGATCATGACACCCCCACAATTAGCTAATGGCCCCTATCCTTATGGTGGTTGGCTAAGGGGTTCTAAGGTTTGATTTATTTTTCATACCGTTTTTTTTTCTACATTTTTTATTTTTATTAACTTATATACTTAAATATATTTAATAATATTATTTATTAAATTATTAATCATAAATTGATTTATGTGTCATTACTAATATTAACAAGTGATTATAAAATACAAAAGTCATATTTTTTTCATTTCCTTTCTAATATAGTCTTACTTTTCCTATACTAAAACAAATAATCAATGATGGGTCTAAACTTAAGTGTTAGCATGTGGAAATTTAGATTAACTCTTCTATTTTAGTGTCTATAGTTAATTTTGATACATATTTCCATAATAGGTCTATGGATGATGTTCATGCTTGTAGAGAAAAAGTTCAATAGATAGAGTGCTTAACTTTAATTGTAGTGATGAGGAAAGGAAATATGATTGCCCATCTTTTGGCAAACAAAGTGCAACAAGATTATTAATTACAAATTATTCTTGTTTATTCCATCAAAACAAATTCTGTAGTTGCTTAGGAAAGATTTGAAATTATTTTATAATATTATAAATAGCATTTTTTTTTAAAGCAAAATGCATCCATCCAATTTAGCTACATGAGATCCTAATAATATATTATTAAGATTTTGTGTAGCTTGATCATATGAAGAAAAGGAAAAGATTTGAAATTATCTCCAATTCAAGTTAAAAACAAAATTCTCTAGAGCATTTTCGAGAGAAAAAATTCATAAATTTCATTTATAAATTGGATGGATGCATTAGGCTTACAAAATGTTATTTTATAATATTTCCTATAGTAACTAATTTTTTATCTAATCCTACTAATGTAGATGACAAAATCACGTGAACCCCCTTGAAATTTGATGGAAAAATGAAGATCAAATGATGTAATTGCAATCCCTACTTGTAATCTTCACCAAATAACAACAAAGAGAGATTAGATCCATGTGAAATCAGAACAAGATTGAAGTATTAAAACCGTGATTTCCACTCTTTCTTCAATTCCAATGCACGCCAACACTAAATGATATATATAATTCAAGTACTAAAAGAACAATCAATCTTAACAAGTCAATTGTTCATGAATTACACTCACAATAGTTCCAAGAAAGATTCAAATCCACCCTAGATATGACTCACTAGAGAAGAAATGAAAAACAACAAAGATGAAATCGATATGACTCACAATTCCCCTTTATCGCATTCACCACAATTCCAATTCTTGGGTTGAAATTGATAAGAGATTTTTGAACTAGGATGAACCCTAATTCCACACGTGAAGTGCTGGGTTTAAACTGCAAAATATGGCCTCCTCAAACCCTACTATAAGCAAGTATTTATACTTGCTACTCTTAGGGTTAGAAAATGGTCAAAATTAAAAGTTTGCCACTTTTAAGGTGGCTAGTCCTAAATGAAAATTACAATGAAAATAAAGTGTTCCAAAAGAAAATACAACATAAAATAGTCCAAATAACAATTGCAAAATAAAAGAAAATAGTCTTCATTATGCGAGCTTGATAGAGCCATTTTATACTCAATCTTTATAGTATAAATTGTGTTAAATTATTATTGATTTTATAGAAATCATAAGGAAATGGTACTTTAATTCTATCATCGTAATAAATCAGGTTAAATGGAGTCAAGGATGCTAATTCAAGTATTTTAGAGAAGTCATCTACAACTTGGATCAAGACAAGAAATTACACCACCGGAGGAAGCACGGTTTTAGGCACGACCAAGTTTCAAACCGTGTTACACACTGGAAAAGAAGGCGAAAATGAGGACTTTGAACAGAGAGAGACACGCCTTAAGGCACGGCCGTGGTGGAAGCCGTGGGATAAACCGTGCTTGAAGCCATGGTGGAAGCCAGGACCAAGGAGAAGAAAGTGTGGAACATCAACCAGATGAAGGCACGACTTGAAATCTAGCCGTGGTTGTAACCGTGCTACACACTGGACACGGATGAAGACTTGAAGATTATGCACAGACGAAGACACGGCTTGAAATCTGGCCGTGTGTGTAACCGTGGTTCACACTGGGCGCGGTTGAAGACTTGAAGAATATGCACAGAGGATGGCACGGCTTAACCCACGGCCGTGTGGTGGGGCATGCCAGGCAGACGTATCTTCACTTCTCGAAATCTACTTGAAAAAGGAAAGATATTTTCGTATCTTGCTAGCAAAAGATCACATGTTATCCATCTAATAGTATAAATAGAGCCAACCCTAGAGGGTTAGGACAACTTTTTGAACTTTGGAATCTTGGATCTTGAAGAAGGAAACGCGGAGGCAGAGCAAACAACCGGGATCATTATGTTTCTATCTTTTATTTTCGTTTTATTGATGAACATGAGTAGCTAAGCTACTTTTCTAGCCAAAGGGTCATAGATGTTTAATTCTCCACGAATTGTGAGGTCTAATTGACTTGTATTTATTCTATTCTTTGCTTTCGGGTATTCATATATCTTCTGATCGTTTTGTCATTATTATCTTTGTTGATTGGTATGAATAGAGCTCTTCTACTCAATTAGCAAGTTAATATATTGTCAATTAGCACGTCAAATCCGTAATTGTTTGATTGTTCTAGTCTTAGTGACGCAATAACATGTTTGGTTATAAAAGAGATGATCGAATTCATGTTATGGAGGTATGTGATCATGTTTAAATAGGTTATCTTATAATCTACTGGCATGAATTGGTAGTCTCTCTAGATCTTAATGCTATTGATAGATTAAATCCTAAGCGCTTGTCTACGGGTTGTTTAATCAATAAGAGAAATAATTCAAAGCGCTTGTCGGAGGTTATCGAGGAAGTAAGGAGAGATAGGTTGTTAGAGATTGTTAATAACCATAACCAATTTATCTAGAACAAGAATAGAGAACATTTGCATCGATGATCAATTCCTAGAATTAAACCATCTCGATTCCTTTGGCTAGGCTTTTACCAATATCTGATTTTCTTACCTTGTTTTATTTTATTTGATTCACAAACAAACCCCCCCCCCCCCCCCCCCCCCCCCATTTTCCTTTTTCTTATTGTTCTCTTTGAATAGAAATATCTTTACCAATCCCTGTGGATTCGACCCTTCTCACCACTATATGCAAATCATATAATTGTCTAGGAGTAGGTTTTATTTTTGTTAGATTCGACACCCATCAAATTTTGGCGCCGTTGCCGGGGATTGGTGTCAAATTTATTTCTATTCTTGTATGACTCGTTCTTCTCAAACAGGTGAACTAACTTATAATCCGGAGATTGAGAAGACTCTAAAGAGGTTGCGACAAGAAGCTAGATCATCCCCCGGACCGAACTTAGTATCGGACTTGTCAGATTCATCCTTTGATTCTGAAAAAGAGGAAGACATGGCAAATCTCGAGAGAACCTTAAGGGAGTTGGCTGCGTCGGATGTGAATCAACAACCACTTTGTATTCACTACCCTGAACTAGCCGTAGAATTCGAATTGAAATCTGGGTTGATACATCTGCTACCTACATTTCATGGTCTTGAAAATGAAGATCCTCACAAGCATTTGAAAGAATTCCATATAGTGTGTTCTAGTATGAGGCCGCAAGGAATAACCGACGATCAAATCAAGCTACGTGCTTTTCCATTTTCTTTAAGTACTAAAGCTAAAGATTGGTTGTTTTATTTGCCTCCAGGTTCTATCACCACTTGGACAGATATGGTGAGACTCTTCTTGGACAAATTCTTCCCTGCATCCAGAGCCGCTGGTATAAGAAGAGAAATTTGTGGTATAAAACAAAGGGACACCGAGACTCTTCATGAGTATTGGGAGAGGTTCAAGCAATTGTGTGCAAGTTTCCCACAACATGGGATATCTGAACAACTCCTTATCCAATACTTCTACAAGGGCCTACTTCCGATGGAGAGGAAGATGATGGATGCTGCAAGTGGAGGTGCCATAGTAAACAAAACCCCTGGTCAAGCTAGGGAATTGATCTCCATTATGGCTGCCAATTCACAACAATTTGGGTATAGGCATGATACGTCTTCAAGGAAGGTAAATGAGGTAAATGTGTCTAACCTTGAACATCAAATTTCTAATCTTACCTCTCTTGTGCAGCAGCTAGCTCTTGGAAATACCCAACAGGTGAAAGCTTGTGGAATTTGTGCTGCTCCTAGTCATCCGACCGACATGTACCCCACATTGCAAGATGACAATCATGAACACGCCAATGCTGTAGGCGGATTTCCAGGACAACCGCAGAGGAAGTATGATCCCTATTCAAATACTTACAACCCCGGATGGAGGGATCATCCTAACTTCCGATATGGCAATAACCCACAAAGTTTCCAACAATTCCAGCTTAAGCCATCACACCACGTACCCCAAGCTCCTTCCACTTCAGGTATGCCCCTTGAGGATATTGTTAAGTCTCTAGCTGTGAATACCAAACAATTTCAGGAGGAAACAAAGCAAAGCATTCAAAACTTGGAGCATCAGGTAAGCCAACTTGCTTCAGTTGTCAATAGGTTAGAAACTCAAGGTAAGTTACCTTCTCAAACTATTCCAAACCCGAAGCAAAGTGTTAATGCCATTACCTTGAGAAGTGGAACAGAATTGCAGGGATCAAATAAGAAAGGAAATCCGTCTAATCTTGAGGAAGAGACCAAGAAAGAGACTTCGACTCCGAGCCAGCAGGGCGACCAGATTAGCAAGTCTCTAGTTGAGCCATCGAAGGTCACATTGATACCACCTCCTTTCCCCTCCAGATTAGCGAAATCCAAGAAGGAAGCGGAAGAAAAAGAGATTCTGGAAACGTTTCGTAAAGTCGAGGTAAATATTCATTTACTTGATGCAATTAAGCAAATACCGCGCTATGCTAGATTCCTCAAGGACTTGTGCACTAACAAAAGGAAGCTAAAAGGTAATGAAAAGATTAGTGTGAGTGAAAATGTTTCAGCTATTATTCAGAAGAAGCTTCCTCCTAAATGTAAGGACCCAGGTATGTTCGCCATTCCTTGCAAAATAGGTAGTCTTGGAATCGCTAAAGCTATGTGTGATCTAGGAGCTTCAATCAATGTTATGCCTTTGTCTGTTTATCAATGTTTAAATGTTGGCCCCCTAAAGGAAACATGCGTTATTGTCCAACTTGCTGATAGGTCCAATGTTTATCCTGAGGGAGTCCTAGAAGATGTTTTAGTACAAGTTAATGGTTTGGTTTTCCCCGCAGATTTTTACGTGCTTGACATGGAAAATGATGATTCTCGTAATTCATCGATGATATTATTAGGGAGACCATTTCTTAAGACATCTAGAACAAAAATCGATGTACATGATGGTAACCTCACTATGGAATTTGATGGTGAAGTGATTAAATTTAACATTTATGATGCTATGAAATATCCTAGTGACATCTCACCCGTTTTTGTTGTTGATGTTATTGACCCATTAACACAGACTACATTTGATTTGATAGATGATGATGAGTTGAAAGTTGTACTTAATAAGAGTCTTACGATTCATGCATTGACAACTCTTAAGGAGAAGTTTGTAATATCCTCTGATTTGCAGGACAAGATTTGGGAGTTGGAATCATTAAAACCTATCAGGTATGATGTGTCCTACATTCATTTACCCCCTTCTAACACAAAACTTCTTCCTTCTGTTGTGCAGGCACCGAAGCTAGAATTAAAACCCCTACCCAAACATCTAAAATATATTTTCTTAGGAGAAAAGGAGACTCTTGCTGTGATAGTCTCCAACAAGCTAAGTACTTTAGAAGAAGAAAAGTTGATTCGGGTGTTGAGGGACTACAAAGAAGCCATTGGATGGTCCATAGCTGATATCAAAGGACTAAGCCCATCCACCTGCATGCACAAGATTTTGATGGAAGATAAGTGCAAACCTTCAAGAGAAGTTCAGCGTCGTTTGAATCCACCTATGATGGAGGTAGTTAAGAAAGAGATCTTGAAACTTCTTGATGCAGGTATGATCTATCCAATTTCCGACAGCAAATGGGTAAGTCCGATCCAAGTTGTTCCAAAGAAAACAGGCTTAATTGTGATTGAAAACTCCGATGGTGAGTTAATTCCTACTCGGGTTCAGAATGGATGGAGGGTTTGTGTTGATTACAGGAAGTTAAATGCGTCAACTCGGAAAGACCACTTCCCTCTTCCTTTTCTTGATCAAATGCTTGAACGTTTGGCTGGCCATTCTCACTATTGTTGTCTTGATGGTTATTCAGGTTTTCATCAAATTCCAGTGGCACCGGAAGATCAAGAGAAGACCACTTTCACTTGTCCATTCGGTACTTTTGCGTATCGAAGGATGCCTTTTGGGCTCTGCAATGCCCCAGCCACATTCCAAAGATGTATGGTTAGTATATTTTCAGATTATGTGGAGAATATTATAGAAGTTTTCATGGATGACTTTACCGTTTATGGTAATTCTTTTGATTCATGTTTGACTAACCTTACAAAAGTGCTTCAAAGATGTATAGATAAGAATCTAGTGTTGAATTATGAAAAATGTCACTTTATGGTTGAACAGAGTCTCATTTTAGGCCATATAGTATCTTCTAAGGGGCTTGAAGTCGATAAAGCTAAGGTAGAACTGATTAAATCTTTACCTTACCCTGTAAGTGTACGGGAAATTCGGTCTTTTCTTGGGAGTGCAGGATTCTATCGACGCTTCATCAAGGATTTCTCCAAGATTACTCAACCCTTATGTCGATTGCTACAAAAAGAAGTGACATTTGAGTTCGATGAGGCCTGCAAGAACGCTTTTGACACACTGAGGGACAAGTTAACTTCTGCTCCAATCATCCAACCACCCGACTGGACCCTTCCCTTTGAAATCATGTGTGATGCGAGCAACTATGCAGTTGGAGCAGTTCTTGGCCAAAGAGTTGGGAGAGCTTCTCATGCCATTTATTATGCTTCCAGAACTTTGGATAATGCTCAATGCAACTATTCCACAACGGAAAAAGAACTCTTGGCTGTTGTTTTTGCATTAGAAAAATTCAGATCATATTTACTTGGTACTAAGGTAATTGTTTACTCTGATCATGCAGCTCTTAAATACCTGCTCGCGAAGAAGGAGGCGAAACCAAGACTTATTCGATGGATACTCCTCTTACAAGAGTTCGATCTGGAGATACATGATAGGAAAGGCTCAGAAAACTTAGTTGCCGACCACCTCAGTCGAATCCCTATCAGTGAAGGGTCCACACAAATACAAGATGATTTTCCAGATGAGTATCTCTTTTCTATTCAAAAGACAATTCCGTGGTATGCTGATATTGTCAATTATTTGGTTACTAAGACACTACCAAGTGATTTGTCTAGGGCTCAAAAAGATAAAATTAAAAGTGATGCTAAGTATTATGTATGGGATGACCCATATTTGTGGAAACATTGTGCCGATCAAATCATTAGAAGGTGTATTTCTCAAGACGATATCCCTTCTATCTTGCAATTTTGTCACTCATATGCATGTGGTGGACATTTTGGCCCTAAGAGGACAGCTCAAAAGGTATTAGGTTGTGGTTTGTTTTGGCCTACATTGTTTCGTGACTCTTTTATGCTTTGTAAGTCTTGTGAACGATGTCAAAAGATTGGGAACTTAGGACGTAGAGATCAAATGCCACTTACCCCTATTCTTGCTTGTGAAATATTTGATATATGGGGTATTGACTTCATGGGTCCTTTTCCTTCTTCCTTTGGTAATGTTTACATCCTTCTTGCTGTGGATTATGTTTCGAAATGGGTGGAAGCTAAAACGACTCGAACTAATGATGCTAAAGTTGTTGTGGATTTTGTTAAATCTCATATTTTTGCTAGGTTCGGGACACCAAAGGCCCTTATCAGTGATCGTGGCACACACTTTTGTAATAGGATAGTGGAAACTCTACTAAAAAAATACAGGGTCACTCATCGCACCTCCACCGCATACCACCCTCAAACCAATGGATTAGCAGAAGTCTCAAATCGAGAAATCAAGTCTATTCTGGAAAAAACCGTCAATCCAAGCAAGAAGGACTAGAGCATAAGACTTGAGGATGCATTATGGGCCTACCAGACAGCTTACAAGTCCCCTATAGGTATGTCTCCGTACCGTTTAATATTTGGCAAACCCTGTCATCTCCCTGTGGAGCTGGAACATAAGGCGTATTGGGCTGTAAAACAATGTAACATGCGAATGGATGAGGCGGGTGAACACAGAAAACTTCAATTACAAGAACTTGAGGAGATTCGAAGAGAAGCTTATGAGAGTACTAAAATCTACAAGGAAAAAACAAAGGATTTTCATGATCAAATGATTTCCCGAAAGAATTTTTCTGTAGGTAAAAAAGTATTACTTTACCATTCTCGATTGAAATTGTTTCCTGGCAAACTACAATCACGGTGGATTGGCCCTTTTGTTATCACTAACATATTTTCCCATGGTGCAGTTGAGATCGCAAGCCTTGAAACTGGTAAGACATTCAAAGTCAATGGTCATCGCTTGAAACCTTTTTATGAAGGATTTCACGTATGTAATATTGAAGAAACCAGTTTAACTCACCCCGAATATTGTGATTAATGACAGGAACGTCTAGCCAAAGACGTTAAAGAAAGGCGCTTCATGGGAGGCAACCCATGTAAAAAAAAAAAAAATTGTTTTGCATTAGTTTTGGTTTGTTTTAGTTTTGTTTTGTTTTAGTTTAGTTTGTTTTGATTTTAGTGTAGTTTTGAACTCTTTGGATCGGCTGCAGCAAGGATACATATCATTAGATGACACTTTCCAGAGCTTAAAGGGAGCACTCCAATACCAGGGAAGTACCAATATTTCCTTTCTCTTATTCTCTAATGTCCTTTATGTTGTTAATTCCTCTTCAATTGTGCTAAATTAGGAACAGTGAGGACACTGTTCAAGCTAAGTGTGGGGGAGAGGATAATAAAATATAGAGAATAGAGAACTAACTTATACTCTGAATGTTTGTCCTTAAGAATTTTAAGCCAAAGTTTTTTAAAATTATCATGAAATCTAGAGATTGTACTAAATGTTGTAATAAGCATCTACAAAATGTGAAATTGACTTGTTCAAATGCTTTACTCACCCACTGCTGTGATTAGAATACATGGTTAAAATTAAGTAGTGAAATCTCTAAGAAACAAATTTATCTTGTATTTAGCTTTAGAATTGGAAGTCTAAGAGTAAGTCGAGTCCCTAAGTGAAAAATAAACAAGTTTACTTCTAGGTTATATTAGCTACTGTATACTCTTTGAAGTTGTTTGTAAAGCAATCATAACACTTAAAAAAAAAAATCAAGCATAGCCATTACTCCAATGATTCAACTAATTGAGTTAAGAGTATTCAAACTTGAATGTTAGAGTGAGGAAGAGTCCGTAGGGGTATCTCAAAACCCGGTCACTTGAGTGATGAGCTCGGGATGTTGCTGACTCAATGAACTCACTATAACGATAAGGGCGAAAAAGACAAAAGTTCATGAAAAGAAACAGGCAAAAACCCGTCAAAATAGATGCTTGAATAAATCAAACGAATATGAATGTAAACATTCATTAAATAAAACAAAGATGTATAAAAGGGAGAATATCTAGCAAAGAGCTTATACTATATGCTTTTACTTTATGTTGCAAGGATTATATGTTTGCTAATGTCCAATGAAGTTTAATTGGGTGTTTTTCCTTAGTGGATTAAGTATTTACTTTTGGAATAAAAATTCTTTTGCTAAACATGAGGATTAAAGTTTGTTTTGTTTAGATTAGATATTGAATTTTGTCCAAAGTAATTTGATCACAGGAAACCAATTGGGTTGAAGTAGTAGACATTAAATTACAAGTCATGAATTACAAATGAATAGATGCTTGGAATGATGAAAAGAAAGCTTGTATAATTTATGACAGATTTCTCAATTGATTTGATGCAATTGCTTGAGGACAAGCAAGAGTTTAAGTGTGGGGGAATTTGATAGAGTCATTTTATACTCAATCTTTATAGTATAAATTGTGTTAAATTATTATTGATTTTATAGAAATCATAAGGAAATGGTACTTTAATTCTATCATCGTGATAAATCAGGTTAAATGGAGTCAAGGATGCTAATTCAAGTATTTTAGAGAAGTCATCTACAACTTGGATCAAGACAAGAAATTACACCACCGGAGGAAGCACGGTTTTAGGCACGGCCAAGTTTCAAACCGTGTTACACACTGGAAAAGAAGGCGAAAATGAGGACTTTGAACAGAGAGAGACACGCCTTAAGGCACGGCCGTGGTGGAAGCCGTGGTGGAAGCCAGGACCAAGGAGAAGAAAGTGTGGAACATCAACCAGATGAAGGCACGACTTGAAATCTAGCCGTGGTTGTAACCGTGCTACACACTGGACACGGATGAAGACTTGAAGATTATGCACAGACGAAGACACGGCTTGAAATCTGGCCGTGTGTGTAACCGTGGTTCACACTGAGCGCGATTGAAGACTTGAAGAATATGCACAGAGGATGGCACGGCTTAACCCACGGCCGTGTGGTGGGGCATGCCAGGCAGACGTATCTTCACTTCTCGAAATCTACTTGAAAAAGGAAAGATATTTTCGTATCTTGCTAGCAAAAGATCACATGTTATCCATCTAATAGTATAAATAGAGCCAACCCTAGAGGGTTAGGACAACTTTTTGAACTTTGGAATCTTGGATCTTGAAGAAGGAAACGCGGAGGCAGAGCAAACAACCGGGTTCATTATGTTTCTATCTTTTATTTTCGTTTTATTGATGAACATGAGTAGCTAAGCTACTTTTCTAGCCAAAGGGTCATAGATGTTTAATTCTCCACGAATTGTGAGGTCTAATTGACTTGTATTTATTCTATTCTTTGCTTTCGGGTATTCATATATCTTCTGATCGTTTTGTCATTATTATCTTTGTTGATTGGTATGAATAGAGCTCTTCTACTCAATTAGCAAGTTAATATATTGTCAATTAGCACGTCAGATCCGTAATTGTTTGATTGTTCAAGTCTTAGTGATGCAATAACATGTTTGGTTATAAAAGAGATGATCGAATTCATGTTATGGAGGTATGTGATCATGTTTAAATAGGTTATCTTATAATCTACTGGCATGAATTGGTAGTCTCTCTAGATCTTAATGCTATTGATAGCAATTGCAAAATAAAAGAAAATAGTCTTCATTATGCGAGCTCTTCCATAGGATTCGTCGACCCAACTCATCACTGGTTTAGGTTAGTCCATGGATAACCCACAAACTGAGTTTGAATGAGTTTGTCCATCGCCCTGTAAAGCATGATAAGTATTCCTGTTGGAATATAAAATACATGAATAAGATAAAAGAGGTTAGTAAACGAATAATTTCAGGGTCGATTTGCTCAAAATGGGCCCTCATTGTCAAGATTCGAAATCCTTTGGTTCTTACCCTAATGATAAGTCTTGTCGGATTTTGATTCCTATCACTGACCTGATGACTAAGGAAGATTTCTTTTGGAGTTTCATAGGCAAGAAGGACACGTAGGAGCACCAACATGTTAATGGCATGTGGCATTTCATAAGACAAGAGCCTAAGGTTAAAGCTAGAGAGAATATAGACGGGACTTCTATATTACGTTTTAGGAATGAAAGGGGGGAACTTCCTTTATCAGATACTTAATTTTTTGTTCATAAGCAAGTTGTGCCAAGTTGGCATCCCTAGGTCAATCACATCATGGGCAACTCGAGATATGTAGATGCTATGGAGTCTATAGAAATCTACTACCCTATGATGATTTCCTCCCGTTTTGGGTTTCCTCGACCAAACGAAACAGATTTTTAGCGAAGTGTTATGACTCGTTATGATAGAAATCATACACCTACAAGGCCCATCACCAGAGCAAGAGCCAAAGGATTACAAAATTTGGTGATAAGGGTCCTCTTTAAACAATTAGACCCCGAAGACATTTGTTTAGTGTCTTCGTTTCCATTGTATAATTGCTTTGCATTTCAGCATGTACATTTGTCAGTTTTACAGGATGGTAAACCAACACACTAATTTCAAGTCTGTAAGCTATACTTGAACCTATAAAGACAAGAGGAACTGGTTCACTTGGAGAAAACTGGCCATCTTCACCTCATTCCACGTGGATGAATCAGTTCTTCTAAGTGCTCCTTTAGGATCGGTTTTGCTCTATTTTACATTGTTATAATTTCCTTATTTAAAATAGGTATAAATACTTGTTATTTAGGTTTTGGAAGGAACATTTTGACAATCATTTTTATAGATTTCTTTAACATGGAGAGGGTTGCCTTCTCTTACCAAAAACACACTCTTATCAATTTCAGGATTATAGCGAGTGGCCTTCATTTGTTGTGTCATATCAAATTTTGAAGTTAATCCTAATTCTACTAGTGCGTTACATCTAGTATGAATTTGGATTCCTTTGTTTGTTCTTGTTCTTAAATCTTAAGGTTCACATGAAGGAAAAAGGGGATCTCTTGTCTTGTAGATTTCTTTTATCTTTTGTTTCCAATTATTGTTTAATTGATTGAATTATTCAATTGAAGCACATCATAATTTGGTATCAAAGTATAGGTTTGTGGAAAAGGAATTCGTGAATCACAAATTGGGGATTTAGGGTTTTTGTTCTTTCATTTTGAAATTGAAGTCGTGAGAAGTGGAATTGAAGTTCTTGTGTCGAATTGTTCCTTAATTCTACAGTAATTGTGAGTTGAATTTGAAGGAGGGTTGATTTTAGGGTTCTTTATCAGGATTAATTTTGAGGAATCATTATAATGATTCCATTAGAATTGTAATTGGGTTTATTGTGCCATGTTGTTCCTTGTTGATTTTGGAATTGGAAGTTTATAGCTCAAAATTTTGTTCTTGTGGTAGTTACCTTGCCGTGAAGACCTTGTTGTGAAGTTTGGGAAATATTTTCAAATTGAATTCCATAATTACCTTGTAGAGTAATTGTGCATTAATTTCTTTGAATGCACTTTGACTAAGTTTGGAATCATTTGCTTTATGCCGTGATATTTGGAGTGTGTGTTGTGTTGTGAAGTGGTATGGTACTATGAGAGCGTGATTGTGAAGTGAACCATGGGAGTGTGTGTTGCGTGGTTATGTATTGAAGCGTGGGAATGTATGTGAAGCCGTTAAGGTTATGTGTTGAACCATAGGTGTGTGTATGTGTAGCTTTAGTTATGTGTTGAACTGTGGGAGTGTGTGTGTGATGGGGATCAAGTAGCATCAAGAGTTCTCGAGCCAAAGTCTAATGACCCGCTACATGGTATTGGAGGTCCAATGACAAAAGCTAGAGTTAAGCGAGCGGGAGAAGCCTTGTAAGGATTAGTTATGAAACTCCAAGAGCAAGAAGCAAGTTGACACAAGTCTAATTCAAGCCCCGAGCTAGTAAACATAATATATCAAAGTACGGACGAAGCGGAGGCCATCAACGATGGAACGACAGCTTTCAGCCAAGGGAAGGTTGCCGGCCTTGGAAGCTGCACAGCCGGCGTAGTGCCGGCCTAGATATTCGTGGAATGTATTTTTTTTTTTCTTCCGTTATTTCAAAGCCGGCCATATATGAATTTAGGCCGCCAGCTTATGTGTTTTTTCGAATATAATACCTTATGTTGTCATTTGAAAGGACACTTTTATCATATTGAGTAAAAATTTCCTTGAGAGAATCCTCTCTTCTTTAGTTCTTGCAATAGAACTTCCTTCGATTTCTTCATCCTAAACGCTTGGAGAAATCAATCCAGATAGCTTAGGTTCTAATCGACGGGTTCGATTGGGGTCGGGTTTCGTTTCGTTTTTTGATTCAATTTCGATTCTCGAGTTTGAATCCTTCTTGAACGTTGGGTCTTAGATCGATATCTAGGGTTCGCGTCATTTGGTATCAGAGCCAAGTCTCATTGAATCGGATAATCTCTATCCTTGTTAATATTTTTCTTTAATTGATTGCATAAATTTTCTGTCGTAGTAAAAAAAAAAAATTTGTTGTTGTTGTTCGTGGAATTACTATTCTGCTTCGACGACGGGAAATTCCAATTGCTGAATCCCAAAGGCAATTCCATTGTCTTGAATTAGTTAGTCAGTAAAGTTCACAAAAAAAAAAAGAACAGAAAATTCGTATAGAAAAAAAAAATCCAGTTTATATTTTAGTTTGTTTGTTTAATTGTTCAAGTTCATTGTTTCCTATCAAATTCACTATATTCCATATTGGTCAATCGTAGTTATTCATTGAGTCGTCGTATTTTCGTGTTGAAATTCTGAGTTGTTGGTTGATTTATCCTAGTGGTTTATTTTGGAGAAAAACTCATTGAGTTAGTTCTTGAGCAAGGATTTGCAAAGGAGAGTAGAGTGGTGAGAATTTTATTGTGGAAAATCAAATTGTGAGATACACGAGTGTACACACATCTTTGAGTGTAAATTGGTGAGGGAGTGAATTGTGATGCCTTGATATATTTTTTATTACTAACGATCTTTGTTGCAGCAAACATGTCTGGCCAAAGTTCACCTGACAGGGAGAAGGGAGTAGGAGATAATAAGCTGTTGTTTCATGCACTATTGGGTGAGATGAGAAAAATGATGAGGGTTGAGTTGGAGCCAGTCCATCAAAGGATGGATAGGATAGAGCAAAGTAGGGAGGCCACGGGTAGCACTACAATGGGTCAAAGATTTGAGAGGCTTCCAAGGAGGGGAGTGAGAATAGAAGAGGGAGAGGACATTGAATTATGAGATTATAATTTCGTGATGGGGAGAGAAAATACCCAAAGAAGAGATAGTAACTTGGGTAGCATAAAGATGAAAATACCTTCCTTTGAAGGGAAGAATGACCCAGAATTATACTTGGAATGGGAGCGAAAGGTTGATCACATTTTTTAGTGCCATAACTATTCAGAGGACAAGAAAATTAAACTTGCAGGAGTTGAGTCCACTAACTATGCAAGTGTATGGTGGGATCAACTGGTTAGGAATAGGAGACGGTATGGAGAGGAACCTGTTAGCACTTGGGGGGGAATGAAAACTATTATGCATAAGAGGTTCATTCCTAATCACTATTATAGGGATTTGCATAGGAAGTTGCAGGGTCTGACACAAGGGTCCAAAAGTGTAGAGGACTATTATAAGGAGATGGAAATAGCCATGATTAGAGCTAAGGTGAAGGAGGATGATGAAGCTACAATGGCTAGGTTCATTGGTTGATTGAATAGGGAGATCGCTAATATTGTTGATCTACAACATTATGTAGATATTGAGGAATTATTGCATAAGGCGATCAAGGTTAAGAAGCAACTAAAAGGAAAGAGTACTTCAAGGTATCACCCAGTTTCAAGTTCTTCCAGGTATAATTCAACTTCTAGTTCTTCATGGAAGTCGAATTGGAAGAATAACAAACCACCACCGAAAACTAAGGAGAAAGAGAAGGCTAAGGCACCGGCATCTTATTTGAAAGGTAACACTGAAACCAAATCTACTTCTAGATTGCGTGATATTAAGTGTTTCAGGTGCCAGGGATTTGGGCATATTGCATCATAGTGTCCAAACACTAAGGCGATGATCCTTTTGGAGAGTGGTGATGTGGAGAGTGTGAGTTCAGGGGAAGATGATGACATGCCCCCACTGGAAGATTCTAATGATGTGGATTTAGAAGGGCCTGTAAAGGGAGAGATGTTTGTTACCAGGCGGGTTCTTAATACTCAACTTAAGGATGAGGGTGATAAACTGCAGCGAGAGCATATTTTTCATACTAGATGCCATGTGAATAACAAGGTGTGTAGTTTGATTATTGATAGTGGTAGCTGTACAAATGTTGTTAGCACATTATTGGTTGATAAACTGAACCTGAAAAGTGAGAAGCATGAACAGCCTTATAAGTTGCAGTGGTTGAGTGAATGTGGGGAGGTTAAAGTGATCAAGAGAGTACTGGTCTCTTTCTCTATAGGGAAATACCGTGATGAGGTATTGTGTGATGTGGTACCTATGCAAGCTTGCCACATATTACTGGGACGACCTTGGCAGTTTGATAGAAAGGTCACCCACGATGGGTATCATAATAGGTATTCCTTTATTCTAAACAAAAGACAGTTGGTCTTGACACCCCTTAATCCTTGGGAGGCTAGTGAGGATCAGATGAGAATTGCTAGAGAGTTCAGAGAGAGAGGGAAACACAAGAGTGAACAAGGAAAGAAAATTGAGACTATAAAAGAGAGTGGCAAAAACACACTGGTGAGTTGTGAGAAGAAAGAATTAGAGGGAAACACGAGTGGCATTGGAGAGGCAAGTGAGATTAATAGTGCTTTGAGGGCAAAACGACATTTACTTGTACTGATGTACAAGGATGTTTATCTTTCCACTGACCATCTTAACTCTTCTTTACCTGCAGTTGTTGTTTCTCTTTTGCAGGAATTTGCTGACTTATTTCCTGAAGAAGTACCAAGGGGATTGCCTCCACTAAGAGGCATTGAACATCAGATTGATTTTATTCCAGGTGCATCAATTCCAAATAGACTAGCATACCGGGCGAATCCAGAGGAAACCAAAGAGATCCAGAGGCAAGTTGATGATCTGGTAGAAAAGGGGTTTGTGAGAGAGAGCCTCAGTCCATGTTTAGTTCCAGTCATCTTGGTTCCAAAGAAGGATGGAACATGGCGAATGTGTGTCGACTGTCGAGCAATCAATAAGATCACAGTTAAGTATAGACATCCCATCCCTATACTTGATGATATGCTTGATGAATTGCATGGTGCTTGTTTGTTTTCCAAAATTGACTTAAGGAATGGCTATTACCAGATTAGAATGAAAGAGGGGGACGAATGGAAAACTGCTTTTAAAACTAAATTCGGTCTCTATGAGTGGATGGTAATGCCTTTCGGGTTAACAAATGTGCCTAGCACATTTATGAGATTAATGAATCATGTTCTTCGTGCTTTTATTGGGAAATTTGTTGTTGTGTACTTTGATCACATCTTAGTTTATAGCAAGACGTTAAATGTGCATGTTACGCATTTATAATGTCTTTTTGCTGTTTTGAGAGAAAATAAGTTATATGCCAACTTGAAAAAGTGCACCTTTTGCATGGAAACTGTGGTTTTTCTTGGGTTTATTGTAGGTGCAAATGGGATTGCTGTTGATGAGGAGAAGGTGAAAGCGATTAGGGAGTAGCCCACACCAAGGAATGCAAGTGAGGTCAGAAGCTTTCATGGATTAGCAAGCTTTTACAGGAGATTTGTTAGGGACTTTAGTTTTATAGCTGCTCCTTTAAACGATCTTGTTAAGAAGAATTCTGAGTTCAGATGGACTGAAGAACATGAGAAGGCCTTTAACGCTCTGAAAGGTAAGTTGACTAATGCACCCTTACTTGTTCTTCCTAATTTTGAGAAGGTTTTTGAGATAGAATGCGATGCTTTCGGGAAAGGTATTGGTGGTGTTTTGATGCAGGATTCCAAGCCAATCGCTTATTTTAGCGAAAAGATCAATGGTGCTACATTAAACTACCCAGTCTATGACAAGGAGCTATATGCTTTGGTGAGGACCTTGCAGACTTGGCAACATTACTTATGACCTAAGGAGTTCATCATTCATTCTGATCATGAGAGTTTGAAGTTCCTGAAAACTCAAGGTAAGTTGAACATGAGGCATGTGAAATGGATGGAGTTCATTAAGACCTTCCCATATGTGATCAAATACAAGCAAGGAAAAGAGAACGTGGTGGCTGATGCACTTTCTCGAAGGTATTCACTTTTGACTTCTTTGCAAACTAAATTGCTTGGGTTTGAACTCATTAAGGAGTTATATGAGACTGATGCTGATTTTGGTCAAATTTGGGCTGCTTGTGTTGAGTCTGGATATTCTGATTTCTATAGGCATGATGGGTTTTTGTTTAAGAAAGATAAGTTATGCGTGCCTAAAAGCTCTGTGCGTGAATTGCTTGTGAGGGAAACACATGGGGATGGTTTAATGGGATACTTTGGTGTTAAAAAGACTTTGGATATTTTGCACGAACATTTTTATTGGCCAAAAATGAAACATGATGTGCAAACTGTGTGTGATAAGTGCATTGCATGTAGACAGGCCAAATCCAGAGTAATGCCCCATGGAGAATACATTCCATTGCCTGTGCCTAATCAACCCTGGACTGACATTTCTATGGATTTTGTGTTAGGGTTACCACGATCTCAAAGTGGCAAAGATAGCATATTTGTTGTTGTCGATACGTTTAGTAAGATGGCTCACTTCATTGCCTGTTCTAAAACTAATGATGCACAACATATTGCCGATTTGTTCTTTAGGGAGATTGTACGGTTACATGGCTTGCTTAAATCCATTGTGAGTGATAGGGATGTGAAATTTTTAAGTCATTTTTGGCGTACTTTGTGGAATAGGCTACGCACTAAATTGTTGTTCTCTACTGTTACACACCCTCAAACTGATGGTCAGACGGAAGTAGTCAATAGGACTCTTTCAACCTTGTTGCGTGTTATGATTCATAAGAATTTGAAACAATGGGAGAAATGTCTGCTACATGTAGAATTTGCATATAATAGGACCGTGCATTTCACTACATCTTATTCTCCATTTGAGGTAGTGTATGGTTTTAACCCTCTGACTCCATTGGATATTTTGCCTTTGCCTGTTAATGAATTTGTTGATCTTGATGGAAAGAAAAAGGCAGAGTTTGTAAGGGAATTGCATGCTCAGGTTCACGCCAACATTGAGAAGAAAAATGAGCATTATGCTCGACAGGCCAATAAGGGTCGTGTGAACTGTTTTTCATCCAGGAGATTGGGTGTGGGTACATCTGAGAAAGGAGAGATTTGCTAAACAGCGGAAATCTAAGTTGCACCCCAGGGGAGATGTGCCATTTCAAGTGTTAGAGCGCATAAATGATAACGCTTACAAGATTGACTTGCCAAGTCACTATGGTAATGTAAGCGCAACCTTTAATGTTTCTGGCCTTTCTCTGTATGATGCAGGTGATTCAAGGTCGAATATTTTCGAGGAAGGGGGGAATGATGGGGATCAAGTAGCATCAAGAGTTCTCGAGCCAAAGTCTAATGACCCGCTACATGGTATTGGAGGTCCAATGACAAGAGCTAGAGTTAAGCGAGCGGGAGAAGCCTTGCAAGGATTAATTATGGAACTCCAAGAGCAAGAAGCAAGTCGACACAAGTCTAATTCAAGCCCCGAGCTAGTAAACATAATATATCAAAGCACGGACAAAGCGGAGGCCATCAATGATGGAACGACAGCCTTCAGCAAAGGGAAGGCCGCCGGCCTAAATTTCAAGGCTGCCGGGCTTGGAAGCTGCACAGCCGGCGTAGTGCCCGCCTAGATATTCGTGGAACGTCTTTTTGTTTTCTTCCGTTATTTCAAAGCCGGCCATAGATGAATTTAGGCCGCCAGCTTATGTGTTTTTTCAAATATAATACCTTATGTTGTCATTTGAAAGGACACTTTTATCAAATTAAGTAAAAATTTCCTTGAGAGAATCCTCTCTTCTTTAGTTCTTGCAATAGAACTTCCTTCGATTTCTTCATCCTAAACGCTTGGAGAAATCAATCCAGATAGCTTAGGTTCTAATCGACAGGTTCGATTGGGGTCGGGTTTCGTTTCGTTTTTCGATTCAATTTCGATTCTCGGGTTTGAATCCTTCTTGAACGTTAGGTCTTAGATCGATATCTAGGGTTCGCGCGCGTATGTGTGTAGCCTTAGTTATGTGTTGAACCGTGGGAGTGTGTGTGTGTCATGGAGTGTTGTTGTTGGTTGAAGGAGTGTTGTGTTGTTGTAGTAGTTAGGGCCATGAAGGTGAGTTGTGTTGTTATGTTGTGGTTAGTGCCATAAAGGTTTGTTGTTATTGGTGTAAAAGTGTGTGGTTGTTGTGAAGGGATGATTGTGAGTATATATATATATATATAACTCAAAATCATGTCAAATGATAGTATGAAAGGTAGAATTGGCAATGAGGCCAATAGTTAGATTGGAGGAGGTCAGGGTTGTCATGCTGTAGGTGGATTGCAGGATGGATCTTACCACTATTATTGCTACATTAGTAACATGGGTAGATCAAATGACGATGCCACAACCACTAGTAGTAAACCCTCAAGCACCCCCACCTCAGGTAGCCTATCAGAATGCTCGCAAGAAATGAGCTATTGGAGGAAATAAGGGTAGAAGGATGAAAGGTGATTATCATGCTTTTAGGGAGGAAAGGGGTGATAATTTTGAAAATGAGCATTACCCTAATCATGAGTTCAAATCACCTCGAGGCTTAAAATATGTGAAATTGTAGATGCCTTCATTTGTTGGAAGGGGTTCTACAGAAGACTACTTAGATTGGGAAGATAAGGTCGAGGGCCTATTTAAATTTTATGAGATTAATGATCACACTTGGGTTCGCCTTGCAGCTATTAAGTTCATTGGTTATGCCGCCTTATGGTGGAAGAATCTTGTGGCTAGTAAGCGAAGGGATGGTGAGGCAAAAATACATACATGGCAAGAAATGAAACGAGTTATGAGAAGGAGGTTTATACTTCAACACTATAGGTAGGAGTTGTTTATGTGTCTCTAAACACTGAGGCAGGGAGGCAAAACAGTTGACAAGTATATATAGGAGTTCGAGACATTGATGATCAAATGTAGGTCAGTTGAACCTCTTGAATAAACCTTAGTACGATTTGTGTCAGGGTTGAAGTATGAAATTGCCTACATTGTAGAGCTCTAGAGGTATTATACCTTTGAGGAGGCCATCTAGCTAGCTTTGAAAGTGGAAAGACAGAGGCGATCCAATCCATTTAGAGCAGCAAGTAACAAGTATGGGACTTCTAAAAAATTGTATGGTTCTGAAGGTAAACAGGCTGATAGAGGGGGATACAGTAGAAATATAGAAAAGAGCCTAGTGTTATAGGATAGTAGAGAGGAGAAGGAGATAGTGGGGAAAGGACAAATAGTTATAGGAAATGATAACAAACCATTAGTAGCTGGCACATCAGGAGGACAGAGTCATCAAATCAAATGTTTTAAATGCCTGGGTTTTGGACATATAGCTGCTCAATGTCCAAACAAAAGGGTTATGACTACTGTGTAGGATGAGAGTGAGGAAGATGAGAAAGATATGCTTAAGGCCACAGATTTGTTAGGGGTATTAGATGAGTATTATGGTGACACAGATGATGTAGTATATGAGGATAAGGGAAATGATCGGTATTTATCTATTAATGTACTGCGCCGAGCTTTGACTTCTTTTCCTACTAATGATGGTGAGTAGAGGAAAAATTTGTTCCACATCTCTTGCAAGGTACAAGGTAATTTATGTGTTATTATTATTTATGGAGGTAGTTGTACTAATGTAGTGGTTGCATCATTAGTAACTAAATTGAAACTAGTCACTACCCCACATCCTAAACCCTATAAATTGCATTGGCTGAGTGAGCAGGGTAGTCTACATGTTACCCAGAGGGCTAAGGTACCTTTCAACATAGGGGATAAATATCATGATGAGATTGTATGTGACATCATTCCCATGTGTGCATCCTATATATTGCTTGGTAGGCCTTTGTTGTATGACATGAGGGTTTTACATGATGGCTTCAAAAATACTTATGTGTTCCAGAAAGAGGGTAAACATAGAGTGTTGAACCCAATGTCACCTTCAAAGGTCTAAGAGGCTTAGAGGCAGATAAGCAAGACTGGGAAGAAGAAGACCTTATTGGTGGGACAATATGAGTTAGAGGAGGCCATAGCAGATGAGAGACCAGTATTTTTGTTGCAGATGAGGTATGCCCTAGAGATAGATGGGTGTGAGCATCTATCCCTTGTGGTATCTCAAATACTGGATGACTATAGTGATCTTTTTATAGATGAATTGCTAGAGGGATTGCCGCCTTTGAGAGGTATTAAGCACGCCATTGACTTTCAGCCTGGATCAGTTTTACTAAACCGACTTACATGTCGCATGAATCCTGAGGAGGTTAAGGAATTAAAGCATCAAGTGGATGAGTTAGTAGAATGAGGTTTTGTTAGGGAGAGTATTAGTCCTTGTGCTGTTTTAACCCTTCTTGTCCCTAGGAAGGATGGCACTTGGAGGATGTGTATTGATAGTAGAGCCATCAACAAAATCACCATCAAATACAAGTATCTTATTCCTAGACTTGATGACATGTTAGATGAGCTATATGGTGCACGAGTATTCTCCAAGGTGAACCTTAAAAGTGGATATCACCAAATTCGGATGGGGGAAGGAGACGAGTAGAAGACCGCTTTTAAAACACATCATGGATTATATGAATGGATGGTCATGCCGTTTAGTTTGACTAATGTTCCTAGTACTTTTATGAGGTTAATGAATCGTGTAATGAAGGAGTTTTTAGGTAAATTTGTTGTTATTTATTTTGATAACGTTTTGATATACAGCAAAAACCTAGAAAATCATGTGGAGCATCTATAAGCTATGTTTTTAATACTGAGGGCGCAACAATTGTATGCTAATCTCCAGAAGTGTTCTTTCTACCAAACTAAGGTAACATTTCTAGGATTTATTATATTTGGTTCTCGTGTCAAGGTTGATGAGGACAAAGTGAGAGCTATTAGAGAGTAGCCAACACCAAAATCAATTGCTGAAGTAAGAAGTTTTCATGGACTAGCTTCATTTTATAGACGATTTGTCCATAACTTCAGTAATATTGTCAGTCCTTTAACTGAACTGACAAAAAAAAATGTTCATTTTATTTGGGGTGAGAAGGACCGAAAGAGTTTTAAGGAGATAAGGTAAAACTTACTAGTGCTTCAGTATTGGTTTTACCTAATTTTGAGAAAAGTTTTTTAATTAGAGTGTAATGCCTCAAGGATAGGGATTGGTGCTGTGTTGATGCACGATAAAAGGCTTATTGCATATTTTAGTGAAAAATTGAGTGGTACACCTTTAAACTACTCAACATATGATAAGGAATTCTATTCCTTAATGAGGGCGTTGATGACATGGCAGCATTATCTTCTTCTAAAAGAATTCATTATCTATACAAATCATGAATCCTTGAAACATTTCAAAGGTCAGCAAAATCTATCAAAACGCCAAGCCAAATAGGTGGAGTTTCTAGAGAGTTTTTCATATGTGAATAAGTAAAAGAAGGGTAATGCAAATATGGTAGCTGACACTTTATCACGCAGGTATGTACTTATCACCTCTTTACAATTGAAACTACTTAGATTTGAATTGCTGAAGGAACAGTATATGCATGATGAATCTTTGAAAGTAGTAGTTGAGAAATGTTCTAGGGGAAAAATATTTGAGGGGTATTATATGATTGATGGTTTTTGGTATAAGGTTAGAAAATTGTATATACCTTATGGGTTTGTTAGAGAATTATTAGTGAGGGAAGCACATGCTGGAGGGTTATCTAGTCATTTTGGTGAAAAAAGGACTTTGGCTTTGTTAAAAGAACATTTTTATTGGAGGGGCATGATGAAGAATGTTTATAAGGTGCTAGAAAGGTGTGAGGTATGTAAGAGAGCAAAAGGAAAGAAAGGGGTTCAGGGTAAATATATGCCTTTGCCTATACCAACTCAACCTTGGACTAATATTAGCATGGATTTTATTTTAGGTCTGCTCAGGATACACAGAGGAAAGGATTCGATTCTATAGTTGTTGTTGATCGCTTCAGCAAAATGTCCCATTTTGTGCCTAGCTACAAAACGGATGATGCACTTTTTATAGCTAACCTTTTTGTATAGGAAATTGTAAAACTGCATGGTGTCCCACATAACATAGTGTTTGACAGAGATACTAAGTTTTTTTAGCCTTTTTCTAGAAAACACTATAGAGAAGACTTGGTACTAAACTCATGTATAGTACCTCTTGCCATCCATAGACTGATGGCCAGATGGAGGTTGTTAATCATACTCTTGGTACCTTACTAAGAGCATTGGTTGGCAAGAATCTTACTGATTGTTGAGTTCGCTTACAATAGGTCTACCCATAGTTCAACCAATGAGTCTCCCTTCGAAGTCGTATATGGCTATAATCCTACTCTTCCATTGGATTTCATAGCTAGTCCGAAAACAAAGAAAGAAAGCTTGAGTGGAGTAGAACGAGCCTAGGAGATTTAGAAACTTCATCAAAGGACAGTTGAACATCTTTAGAAAACACAGGAACAATAGAAACTTCAAGGTAATAAAAACAGGAAAACCAGAATTTATAATCCAAGTGATATGCTCTAGATTAATCTCAACAAAGACAGGTTTCCTCATAAGAAGTCACAAAAGCTATCACCCAGAGCATATGGACCTTTCAAAGTTGTCAAACGTATCAACAATAATGCATACAGAATTGAATTGCTAAGAGGATACGGCGTCTCTACTACATTTAATGTTGCAAATCTATCACCATATTTACTAGATGACGTTCATGAAAACCTATCATATTTGAGGGTAAATCTTCCACAGGCTCGAGGAGATGATAGGAATCATACACCTACAAGACCTATCACCAGAGCAAGAGCCAAAGGATTACAAAATTTGGCGATGAGGGTCCTCTTTGAATAATTAGACCTCAAAGACATTTGTTTAGTGTCTTCGTTTCCATTGTATAATTGCTTTACATTTCAGCAGATACATTTGTCAGTTTTACAGGATGGCAAGCCAACACACTAATGTCAAGTGTGTAAGCTATACTTGTACCTATAAAGACAAGAGGAACCAACCTTATTTCACTTGCATTTCACTTGGAGAAAACCAGCCATCTTCACGTCATTCCACATGGATGAATCGGTTCTTCTAAGTGCTCCTTTAGGACCGATTTTGCTCTATTTTACATTGTTGTAATTTCCTTATTTAGAATAGGTATAAATACTTGTTATTTAGGTTTTGGAAGGGACTTTTTGACAAGCATTTTTATAGATTTCTTTAACATAGAGAAGGTTGCCTTCTTTTACCAAAAACACACTCTTATCAATTTCATTTTAAGGATTGTGGTGAGTGGCCTTTATTTGTTGTGTGTCATATCAACTTTTGAAGTTAATCCTAATTCTACTAATGTGTTACATCTGGTATGAATTTAGATTCCTTTATTTGTTCTTGTTCTTAAATCTTAGGGTCCGCATGAAGGAAAAAGGGGATCTCTTGTCTTGTGGATTTCTTTGATCTTTTGTTTCCAATTATTGTTTAATTGATTGAATTATTCAGTTGAAGCACATCACGTTGGAGTACATAGACACACACTTTCGTAACTTCTTGAGGTGAGATTACTCCTACATTAGAGGATGTGTGCACACTCCTTCATTTTCGTGATTTTGAGTTAACAGACATTATAATCGCTAACGTCACTGAGGAAGATGAAGTAGTCATATCAGCTTTAGAAGCAATGATGGCAATGGCCATTGATAGTCGCAGGAAATCTACTTTCTCTACATGGATCAAATACTTTTTTGGAGCAAAAGAATTTAGATGACTCAAATGATCGATACAAGTTTTTCCTAGTCCCATGTGTGATGAATCCCTCTCTCCCCCTCCCCCTTTTTTTTATCATATAAGGTTTGGTTTAATTAACTCGCTTACCATCGTTTTTGTTGTTCTTAGGTTTAAGCTTGAGGCCTTTTTGGCATGTTGGTTGTCTTTGTGTGTATTTCCCGGTGATCCAACTAATGGTGTAAGTTGTCGTTTCTTTTTTTCATTTGGCAGTTCGTATGGTATGTGGCACTTGTTTTGCTTTAGGATTATTTTACCTTGGGTCTTTGTATAGACATTTGGACTTGTATCATGAGGCTTCAATTTGGTCCAAGGGGTGTTACATCGTACTGTCACATGTTGATGTGATGTTTTTGCAAATATTCTTTGTCGAGCGGTTTATAAGACACTTTAGTTCGCCTCCGAATAGGCCTAGTCCTATTGAGCCCTGAGCCTTCGTGTGGATAGATAGAAAGCCTTTAGGTTCGCTATTTTATGTAATAGATGACATAAAGGAGGTGAATTTTCGACCTTACACAAGCAGATTAGCGTTTCCAGAGTTTTATCCCAAAGGGTCGAAAGATATGGTAAACCTTCTCCAGGCCCGCGAGAGACTCAACGCTAGTGAAGTGGGGTTTATCTTATGGTGCTCGTGATGGAAATCAACTTGCATCAACTCTTTCCTATAACCCATTGGAAGAAATTGGAGGACCGATGACAAGAGCAAGAGAAAAATGCTTAAAGCAAGCCTTCAATGCACTTATTCCAGAACTCTTAGATAACGCTTTGCGAATACTTGCACCAACAAAGGAAAAGATCATTTTTCATTTATCAAGCATCTCCACTATTGGTATTAAAGATCGCTTTGAAGTGGAAGAAGACCGCCGGCTTTGTGATGCCGGCCCAGCACTTTAGACCACCAGCTTTGTCCTTGTAAGCTGCCGACTTACTAGAGCCAGCCTATATATAGGTCACTGACCTTGACGTTGTAAGCCGCTAGCTTACTTAGCCGGCGTAGAACATAAGCCGCTGGCTTTAGGCTGGCTTTTAATTGTCCATCTCACAATTTCTTTATCATTTTTTCCTTTAATTGTCAAAACTATATATAGTCCTTTAGGGTTTCAAATTTAGGGACTTTTTGATGTATTTTTTTTTCTCCAAAGGAAAACCTCTTTATTATTCTTCATCAAGAACGTATTCCGATCTAATCAAGGTAACTTGTTTCGATCGTAATTCTTTATAACTTTGGTTTTAATTCGTTCTTCAAGTTAGGGTCAAGTTGTTGCTTGGTTCCAAGGATGATTTGAGGGCTATTTTTCCATCCGATCTGGTTCTAGGACAATCGTAACCTAAGGTTCGCATCATTTAGTATCAAAGCTTTGGCTCTTGGAAATCAAGTATTATCTATCCTTTAGCATTATTGCAATTGTTGTGTTTGTGTTAATTTAGTCTTTTGAATTCGGTTGTTCAATATTGTTCTTGTGAAAAATAAAAAAAAAAAAAAGAAAATTAATGTTCCATTGAATTTGTTCTACAAGTTTTAGGAATTGTTCAATTGATTTGGTAGATTGCTGGTGTTTATTCTTTGTTAGTGTGTTCAAGAGTTAAAAGGGGGGGGGGGGGGGGGGGGGGGGGGGGGGGGGGGGAGAGAGAGAGAGAGAAGAAGAAGCAAAGAAAATTCGTATAAAAAAAATGAAGAAGAAGGTGAAGAAAAGAAATTAAAATCGTATAAAAAAAAGGGGGGTTGTTACGAAATTTTTCTCTTGGATAGATTAGATTGAATTAATTCCTTAGTTCATAGCAATTACATGTCATTATTTGCTACTTAGTAGGGTTATTGATAGGGTTCTTGTTAAAGAACTTGTGAGAAGACATTTATTGAATACCAAATTATACACATATTCTTAAGTGATACACAAGTGAATTGAACCCATATCTCTGAGTGTGAACACGTGAGAGAGCGTTAAGAGGAAAACAAAATTATTCTTTTTTGTGTTATTAACAAATTTTATTACAGGCCATGGAAACATAAGTAGTGGAGGAGAACATGTAGATTATGATATGAGGACGTTTATGAAGTCAATCTAAGATCAATTTAAACTTCTGAATAGAAGGTTAGATGATCTTGAATCTCCTTCTAAGCATAGGTCTTTCAAAATGACTATGGATGAGGAGGGGGAAGATGAGTATTTTGATATTGATATGAATAGTTCTATAAGAGGTAAAAGGGTTGTTCAGAGGCAGGATAATAATTTAGGGAGCATTAAAATGACAATTCCTACTTTTCGAGGGAAGAATGACCTTGAGTTGTACTTAGAGTGAAAGAGAAAAGTAGAACATGTATTTGATTGTCATAATTATGTTGAGGAGAAGAAAGTTAAATTAGCAACAGTTAAGTTCACTAATTATGCCAGTATTTGGTGGTATCAACTTGTGGTTAGTAGATGAAGGACAAGAGAGAGACCAATTAGGTCATGGGAGGAGATGAAGGTAGTAATGAGAAAAAGGTTTATACCTAGTCATTACTACATGGATTTGTATAGAAAGTTGCAGGGGTTGACTCAAGGTCCTATGAATGTTGAAGACTATTATAAAGAGATGGAGGTCGCTATGATTCGAGCTAACATAGAAGAAGATCGTGAAGCTACAATGGCTAGATTTTTTAATGGCCTGAACAGAGAGATAGCTAACATTGTGGATCTACATCATTATGTAGAGATAGAGGAACTATTGCATAAAGCTATTAAGGTTGAGAGGCAGTTAAAGTCTAAGGGCACCTCTAGGTATAGCTCTACTTCTGACTCTTTAGGGAAGACAAATAGGAGGAATCATAAGGATGCCTCTAGACAGAAGGAAGATGTAAAGTCTAAGAAACCAACTGCCTATCCTAAAAGTAAAATTGAACTTAAAACCTCTGCTAGATCACGTGATATAAAATGTTTCAGGTGTTAGGGGTTAGGGCACATTGCCTCTCAGTGTCCAAACAAGAAGGTTATGGTGGTTCTAAATAATGGCGATGTAAAGAGTATCAGCTCAGATGAGGGAGAGATGCCACCATTGGAGGAATGCAGTGATGCTGATGTAGAGGGTCCAGTGAAAAGGAGAGATGTTGGTTACTGGGCGTGCTCTAAACATATAACCTAAGGAAGATGATGATGAGAAACAACGTGAGCATATCTTCCATTCTAGTTGCCATGTTGGTGGTAAGGTATGTAGCATGATCATTGATAGTAGTAGTTGTACAAATATTGCAAGTTCTTTAATAGTTGAGAAATTGCATCTACCTACAATGAAGCATCCTAGGCCATATAAGCTACAATGGTTGAATGAGTGTAGAGAAGTTAAAGTAACAAAACAAGTTGTAGTTGCATTTTCCATTGATAACTACAAAGATGAGGTACTTTGTGATGCTACACCTATGCATGCCGGACATCTCCTTTTGGGGTGTCCATGGCAGTTTGATAGGAAGGTCAATCATGATGGGTACAAAAATGTATACAAACTTGTAATGAATAACAGACTCATTATGCTAACACCTCTCAAACCTTTGGAGGCATATGAGGATTAAGTTAGAATAGTGAAAGAGTATAAAGTGAGTACATCAGAAAAGGAAGGTGTGATAAAAAGAGTGAGAATGTAAGAAAGAGAGGGGAAAGCAGTTAAGAGAACAGTAAAAGAATGAGTGCTTTTGCTACAAAAGGAGAGATTAAGAGAGCTATGTTGGCGAGGCAACCATTACTTGTACTTCTGTACAAGGATGTTTATTTTACAACTAACGATCTTAACTCATCTTTGCCCAGTGCGGTTGTGTCTTTGTTGTAGGAGTTTGAAGAGTTATTTCCCAAGGACATTCCAGATGGATTACCTCCTCTAAGAGGTATTGAGCACCGGATTGATTTTATTCTAAGGTCATCTATTCCTAATAGACCCGCATATAGAGCCAATCCAGAAGAGACCAATGAGATACAAAGGCAGGTGGAAGAACTTGTACAAAAGGGATTCATGCGAGAGAGTCTCAGTCTATGTTTAGTTCTTATGCTGCTAGTTACTAAGAAAGATGGAACATAAGACATGTGTGTAGATTGCTAAGCCATCAACAAGATCACCATAAAGTATAAATATCCTATTCTCGGGTTAGATGACATGTTTGATGAGTTGTATGGTTCATGTTTATTCTCAAAGATTGATTTAAAAAGTGGTTATCATCAAATTCGCATAAAAGAAGGCAATGAATGGAAAGCTGCTTTTAAGACAAAATATAGGTTATATGAGTGGCTAGTCATGCCATTTGGCTTAACTAATGCACCTAGCACCTTTATGAGTCTAATGAATAATGTGTTGCATTCTTTCATTGGAAAATTTGTTGTAGTTTACTTTGATGATATCTTAGTATACAACAAAAATTTAGATGATCATGTTAAACATTTACAGGTTGTCTTAAGTGTTTTGAAAGAAAATAAATTATATGCTAAGCTGCAGAAGTGTGGTTTTTGTATGGAATCTATTGTTTTTCTTAGATTTGTTGTAAGCTCACAGGGAATAAAAGTAGATGACGACAAGGTGAAAGCGATTAGAGAATAGCCTACCTCAAAGAGTGCAAGTGAGGTAGGAAGTTTTTATGGTTTAGCAAGTTTCTATAGGAGATTTGTAAAGGATTTTAGTTCTATTGCAGCACTTTTTAAATGAACTTGTTAAAAAGAATATTGTGTTTAGGTGGGAAAAGGTACATGATAAGGCTTTCAATATTTTGAAAGAAAAATTGACTAATGCGCCTTTATTGCGTTTGCCTAATTTTGACAAAGCTTTTGGGGTTGAATGTGATGCATCAGGGATTGGAATAAAGGCTGTTTTGATGCACGATTCTAAACCAATTGCCTTCTTCAATGAAAAGCTTAGTGAGGCGGCATTGAATTACCCTACCTATGATAAGGAACTGTATGCCTTAGTAAGAACTCTTTAGACATAGCAGCACTATTTGTAGCTTAGGGAGCTTGTCATTCATTCTAACCATGAGAGCTTAAGATTTTTAAAATCCCAAGGTAAGCTTAATAAAAGACATTTTAAGTGGTTGAAATTCATAGAAACTTTTCCTTATATAATTAAATACAAGAATGGGAAAGAAAATGCTGTTGCTGATGCATTATTTAGAAGGCACGTATTACTAACATCCTTGCAATCTAAATTACTTGGTTTTGAATTCATTAAAGAATTGCATAATAATGATGTTGATTTCTACTAAGCATGGAATGCCTGTTTAAAATGTGCTTATGGAGAGTATTATAGGCATGAAGGATTCTTGTTTAAAAAGAATAGGTTGTGTGTACGTAAGTATTCTTTGTGAAAACTGCTAGTTACAAAGTCCCACGAAGGTTAGCTAATAGGACATTTTGGTGTGCAAAAGACTTTAAACATATTGCATGAACATTTTTATTAGCCTAACATGAAACACAATGTGCAATCTGTTTGTGATAAGTGTCTAACTTGTAAACAAGCAAAGTCTAAAGTAAAACCGCATGGGTTATATACACCATTACCTATACCTACTCACCTCTGGACTAATATTTCCATGGACTTTGTAATTAGGTTGCCTATGACTTAAAGTGGTAAAGACAACATATTTGTTGTTATTGATATGTTTAGTAAGATGGCACATTTTAGTACATGTTCTAAAACCAATGATGCAACACATATTGCTAATTTGATCTTCAAAGAAGTAGTACGTTTGCATGGATTGCCTAGAACAATAGTAAGTGATTAAGATGTTAAGTTTCTAAGTCATTTTTGGCATACTTTATGAAATAAATTAGGGACTAAACTCCTATTTTCAACTATTGCACATCCCCAAACAGATGGGCAAACTGAAGTAGTTAATAGGATACTTACCACATTGTTGTGTGCTATCATTCAAAAGAACTTAAAACAATGGGAAGCTTGCTTGCCTCATGTTGAGTTTGCATACAATAAAACTGTTCATTCTACTAAATTATATTCACCTTTGAGATTGTGTGTGGTTTTAATTCTTTAACTCCTTTAGTGTTATTACCTTTGCCTTTTAATAAAATTGTTAATCTTGATGGAAAACAGAAGGCCAATTTTGTAAAGGATTTACATGCCAAAGCTCGTACCAACATAGACAAGAAGAATTAACACTATGCTAAACAAGCCAATAAATGGCACACTAAGGTTGTTTTTTAGCCTAGAGATTGGGTTTGGGTATATTTTCACAATGAAAGGTTTCCCAAACAAAAGAAATCCAAATTACAACCTAGAGGAGATGAGCCATTCTAAGTGATAGAAAGGATAAATGGCAATGCCTATAAGATTGATTTGCCCAGCAACTATGGAAATGTAAGTGCTACTATTAATGTTGTTGATTTATCCTTATATGATGTAGGTGATTCGAGGATGAATCCTTTTGAAGAAGGAGAGGATAATGGAAATTAGCTTGCATCAACTCTTTCCTATGACCCATTGGAAGAAATTGGAGGACCGATGACAAGGGCAAGAGCAAAACGCTTGGAGCAAGCCTTAAATGTACTTATTCCAGAACTCTTGGATCATGCTTTGCAGATACTTGCACTAACAAAGGAAAAGATCATTTTTCATTTGTCAAGCATCTCTACTATTGATATTGAAGATTACTTAGAAGTGAAAGAAGACCGCCGACTTTGTCCTTATAAGCCGCTAGCTTACTAGACTTGACCTATATATAGGTCGTCGGCCTTGATGTTGTAAGATGCCGGCTTACTTAGTCGGTGTAGAACATAAGTCGCTGGCTTTTAATTGTCCATCTTACGATTTCTTTATCATTTGTTCCTTTAATTGTCAAAACTATATATAGTCCTTTAGGTTTTCAAATTTGGGGACTTTTTGATGTATTTTTTTCTCTTAAGGAAAACCTCTCTATTATTCTTCATCAAGAACACATTTCGATCCAATCAAGGTAACTTGTTTTGATCGTAATTCTTTATAACTTTGGTTTTAATTTGTTCATCGAGTTAGGATCAGGTTGTTGCTTGGTTCTAAGGATGATTCTAAGGCTACTTTTCCATCTGATCAGGTTCTAAGACAATCACAACCTAGGATTCACATCAGCTCACCTGCGGGTCTTCCTTCTCTTCATGACTGGAGAGACTCCTCTAGTTGTTTTCTAGAGTGTAAAGTCATGTTATACTTGCCTTATAGAGTAGCCCGATAGTTTGGTTTTAACCAAAGAGTTCCTCGGACCATCCACATAAAAGAGGATTTTAATTCGTGTTACCAATCACTCGATCCTGCATATTTCAAAGATGTTCATCTAAATATGAGGCAATTATATTTTCCCTCTTTATCATGTTTTGGACTTGCTTCTATCGGGTGGTTAACATACTGGACTAACTGCTTAGACGATTTTAAGAAGTATGTGGATACGTCCATTGAGGAGGAGCTACTTGAGGAGTCTATTTTTAAATATGACTTTCTATTTCATCTCTTGAATGAAAAGGCAAAGTCATCTACTAATGCGAAGAATAAAGCATCGAGTAGTTATTCTACTCCTTCTTCATTGATTATGAGGCAAGTAAAGTGATCGCGTGTTCAAGAGGTATTACCATTATTTATATGTATCTTATTCCTCTAATTTTCAACTATTACTATGCACTCATGCTAACTTTTTTCCTTTCTTTTGTTGCAGGACAAAAGAGATCACGTTGCTACCGATCCCCCCATTGGTCCTTTGAAATCGACTCCTCCTTGTATTACACCATTTCCTAGTCGTTACGGTGTTAGGAAGGAGCTTCAAATTAAGGATCGTCCTTTTATTGTCAATGTTATAAATGAAGAAGATGATAACGAAATGGCTGATTTAGAGGACACTCTCGGGCACGGTATTGATAGTAGTAAAGGTACTCTAGTTCATGTTGATGATAGGGAGATTAAGCCCTTACCAAGTAATAATGTTGAGTCATATGCTACCATTTGTATGGATGACATTGATAACAATGAGATTGGGCATTTTGATGAGCATGACATTCAGGCTTATGCCAATGAACTGAGAGAGGCAAGGCTTTTTGATAATCAAATAAATGGGACATTAAATGAGGCTTCAATCAGAATTGGTATATCCCATGACACACCTGCTCTTTGTAGCGAAGTACTTCACCTATAACTCTTCCTATTATCATCCCTTCCCTAGTGATTGAAGTACCAAGACAAAATGAAGAGGGCTGCTCGAATATATTGCAAGCGGCTTCATTTCACAAGTTAGTGGTTCATTCACAACTCCTGCCTTCACTAAGGCACTTGTACGAATTAGAGGGGTAATTCTGGTCTAAAGGTATTTGTCAAGGTTCTGAAATGAGTACCACCATGGTATCCATGCTTGGGCAAACTACGTCCCTTCTAAATAGACATTGAAGCTCATTATCTAAAAAGGAACTAAAACTCATCATTAATAACATTAAAGGAGTGCAAGTTCTAAAATTCAAAGTTGGTAATATAGAGCCTATTGTGATTGAAGCAAGGAAGTATCTTGGTTGCCAAGACTTAATGGAACAACGTAAGGGAATTTTAGAGGAATTTTCAAAGATTGATCTCAAAATGGAGGCTAACTTAGCTGGTCTGGATGTTAATTCCTTAGTTGGATTTGTTATAAGTTCCTGATTTGGCATTATCCCTTTTCATGTGTTTCTTTTTTTTTTATGTAATATGTAAACTTTTTTGATGAACAATAATTTTTGCCTTGATTTAGAGGCTAGTTTCATGTCTTTATGAATTCTCTCTCTCTCTCCCGCACCCCCCTTTTTTTATTGGTAAATGATATGTTATTTATAGAGCACTTAATAGTAGCTGCACTTACATGAATAACATGATAGGGCATGAGTCGATAGCATGTCTAGAGAAAAATTGCTAAGGGAGTATTACCTACTACTTAACAAGACGCTTGTAAAATTACTACCAAATGCATTGAATAATAGAATCATCACGTTTATTGAGGGTATTATGCTATGCGCTTAGGAAATGATATTTTCACTAGTCAGCATGGCATGACCCATAGGACATTACGCATTTAGGAGATTAATCTACTACCAAACTGCAGCAATGTAATGTACATAATGTGCACTAAGGAATTAAATTTCTATCCTTGCAGCAACAAATGAAATCTTTGAGACAAAAAGGTTGGAAGTAAGTTCTCATGTCTTGAGATGTGTTTTCATTGATCTCATTTCTCTTGTTCATTTAACCCAATACAAATGAAACTTTTTGATATACTGGAAATTGATAGGAGTTGTGATAGCATTCATATTTGGATTACAAAGTTTATAGTAACCACTATCAAGAACTTCCTCAACGATAAAAGGTCTTTCCCATTTGGGTGTAAACTTTGGTGTTGGAATACCTCGGCACACATGATCTGCTACTCGAAGTATAACATCGCCCTTTTGAAATGACCTTTTCCTCAGCAAGTAGTTATAAGCTACACCTAGTTTCTGCTGGTAATGAATTAGCTTATGTTTAGCAATATCTCGTCTCTCCTCCAAGGCTTCTAAATCCAGCATACGCAAGGCACTTGGTTCAAGCTCAGCATTAATAGCTAAGCGTGCAGATGGAATCAAGACTTCCACCAGGACTATCGCTTTAGTGCCATATACTAGAGAGAAAGGTGTCGCTTGAGTTGGCTTTCGCTTCGAAGTTCTATACGCCTAAAGTGCTAATGGTAGCTTATCATGCCATTCCTTATGGTTATCATGAACCATATGACTCAACACCTTTAACAAACTCTTGTTGGTAGATTCCGCCTAGCCATTGCCTTTTAGGTAGTAAGGCATAGACTTAACATGATTTATTCCATAGGAAACCATCAATTGTCACACATGAGTATTGATGAAAGGAGTACCATTGTCAGATAAATGCACTTTAGAATGTCGAATCTACATATAATGTTCTCCTTCATGAAATTTGCAATTGTTGGTCTTGTAGCCTTTTTCAAGGAAGCAGCTTCCTCTCATTTCGTGAAATATTCAGTTCCTACTAAAATATAAATGCACCCTCTTGACGGCAGTTGAATTGGGCCAATTAAATCGAATGCCCATGTATGAAAGGGCCATGGTATTGTCACACTATGGAGTGTAACTGTAAGAGCGTGAATGGTGTTACCATGCTGTTGACAAATGTGAAATCTTTTAACAAAATTGAAAGTGTCAGCTTCTATAGTTGGCCAATAATAACCTATATCAAGCAAGTGATAATACAATTTCTATCCTCCTTGATGCTCTCCACATTCTCCGACATGCACTTTAGTTAATATTGCTTCTATTTCAAGAGGTGCAATGCATCTAATAGGCTTTTCCATGAATGAAACCCTATATAGTTCATCCTCATGCATAAGATATTTTCTTGCCTTTGTTTTCATAAGCCTTACATCCGTACTATCATTAGGCAGTGTATTGTTCTTCAAGTAGTCAATGTACAATCGCCACTAATCACCTGCACTAGCTATAAAGTTACATTCCTTCTCATCAAGTAACTCAAAGCATTTGGGACAATTTGCTTATACTTAGAATGCATCCTTGGACATTGATGGCTAATAGTATCCCGCGTGCTGAATGCGACGGTACAAAGGTGGCCCCTCTTCTCCACACCAAATCTTGTGGTATTTGTCCAATTTCAAGCAAGCTTCTTTTATCCTAACACAATGGGACAAAACACCTTTTGGTCCCTTGTAATATAGTGATCCATTGACTTGAATGAATTCTTCAATACTAAAACAAAAGCTGCACTTAGGTACACTAACTGTTTCTTTAGCGACATGCGGCAATCATCATGTGCTTCTTCATTCTCATCAACAAGACCCAATGCGGTGCATGGGATAGATTTCTTAAGTACCTGAGTATTTAAAGCAGTACTTGCATCCTGGATCAGGACTTTTAAAGCTAATGTGGCCAGAGCGTCTGCATATCTATTGATAGATCGAGTTGTATGCTTATAGTGTACTAATTGAAATTTTGCTACCAGAGCTTGTACCGTAGCCCTGTAGGGTGTTAACGAAGGTTCCAAACTCACCATTGGCTTGCTTAATGATCAAATTAGAGTCCCCTCGAATGCATAGCTGATTTGCTCCTACCTCTTGGGTAGATATCAGTCCTAGCAACAAAGCTTCATATTCAACTTCATTATTGGTGCAATAAAAATCAAGTTTGAACGCTAATGGTATTTCCTAACTATCGGGTGAGGTTAACACAATTCTTGCTCCCCATCCCTTACTTCCTATGGAGCCGTCAAACTGAAGTGACCACTCCCTGTCCAATTCAATCATAAGAGAGTCTTCATGAAACTCTATTGGAATAGTATCCACAATGAAGCTTTCATGCACATATAGGAAGTGTGCTAACAAATCGGCTAGAGCTTGTGATTTAATGGCCTTAAGGGAGTAAAATGCGATGTCAAACTCTCTAAGAAGGAGTAACCACTAAGCAACTTGACCTGACAAGGTTGGTTGAGACAATAAATACTTAATGGGATCTGAATGTGTGATAAAATTGACTATATGCGCTAAGAAATAGTGTCGTTACTTTTGCGAGGAAAATACCAACGCGAGACAGTGCTTTTTGCAGGCTGAGTAGTTGACCTCACTCCCTTGAAGGGTCCAACTTAAGTAGTAAATTGGTCTTTCTCGCCCATCTATTTCATGTGCGAGTAAAGTTGCAATCGATTTATCAGTAAAAGTAAGATACAAGATCAGTAGTATTTCCTTCACTGGCATTATCATAGTTTGAGGGGAAGTCAAGATCCTTTTAATCTTTTCAACTGCTCTCTCATGTATTTCCTTCCACTCAAACGAGACCCCTTTCTTCATAAGTTGAAATAGAGGATATGAAATCTCTATCAATGCTAGCATGAATCTTCTGACGTAGGAAACTTTTCCCATGAAAGTTTTTAATTCTTTTAGGGTAACAAGGGATGGTGTAGATAATATAGCCTGGATTTTTTCCAGATTCACATCAATTCCCTTCCTATGAACTACAAATCCCAAAAACTTCCCTAAAGCTACATCAAATACACACTTTAGAGGGTTTATGCGGAGCTTATACCACCGACATTGCTCAAAAACCTTTTGTAGGTAAACTAGATGATCAGGTGCTCTCCTTGACTTGATAACTATATCATAGACATAGCCTTCCATAAAGTCATGCATCATATCATGAAATATGACAATCATGGCTCTCTGGTAAGTTGCACCTACATTTTTCAGTCCAAAAGGCATGACAATGTAATAAAAATTTCCCTTTGGCGTTCTGAATGCAGTATGCTCAGCATCTTCGATAGCCATCTTAATTTGATTATAACCATTGAAACTATCTATGAATGAAAACAACTCGTGTCCTACAGTTGCGTCAACTAATGTGTCAATATTTGGTAAAGGAAAGTCATCCTTTGGGCATGCCTTGTTTAGATCACAAAAATCAACATGGACACATATTTGCCCATTCTTCTTCCTTATCGGTACAACATTAGCTAACCACTCAGGATTTTCAATTAGTTTGATAAAATTTTCACGAAGTAACTTTTCAATCTCATGCTTGATTTGGATTTCAACCTCAGGACGAAAAATCCTCTGTGTTTGCTTCATAGGCGCCACTCTTGGGGCAACATTTAACCTATATACCACTATACTAGGATCAAGCCCTGGCATTTCTTCGTACGTCCATGCAAACACATCTCAATATTCCCTTAATAACTCTATAAGGGGAGCCTTTATCTCATGTAACAAGTCCTTGTTGATAAAGATTGGCCACGATGACTCCCTAGGTCGCGCTAGATCAAATTCTTCTATCTCCTCGACTTGAGCTTTCATTTGATCTTATAATTGATGCGAGGTAAGTTGAACGTCTTGGAGTGGTATAGGATCTGATGAGGATAAGTACTCCTCATCAAATCCCTATAACCATCATAAGCGGTACACCGTTCACCCATCATCCCTAACATAACTTTCAATTTTGATTAGCTTCTTGTTTTTATTTCTTCCTCCACGACACCCTTGCATCTTCCTCTTCTTTTGTTGGCCCTCCTGAATTTCATCCCATGTGGGTAGTAGAATACTAGTAGGGCATGCAATGGCCATCTCTCCTTCTTCAGCAAACTCGTCAAAAAAGGTTGACTCTATAAAATATGATTCATCATTCTTGAAGGGATTCTTAGTAGTAGAAACAAACATATCCTTTCCTTTCCAATGACCTTTGATACATTGATGTAATGTTGAAGGAATCAAATTATGATCATGCAGCCATTTTCTTCCCACCAATAAGTGGTAGGACACAGATGCATCAATCACATGAAAAGTTACTAAATCATGTATAGGGCCAACCTTGAGATTTACGTTAACTCATCCTAGTGTCTTAGTAAGAGAATGACTAAAGCCATTTATCAAGATGGGTTACCTCACAAGCTTTTGAATATCAAGCCCAGCAGCTCTGAAGGTGGACATTGCCATGATGTTCAACGAAGAACCAACATCAATAAATATCCTCTTCACTAAATAGCCATTAAGCGTTCCTTCGACATATAAAGGATGGTTATGATTTGAACCTTTGACACACATATCAACTTCAGTGAAAAAGATTGCATTTTCATGCTCTTTAATGGCAAGAAGCGAAGCGCCAAAGAGCATTTGCTAAAGTTCATTGAGATGCTAGAAGTCTATGGGCAGGATGATGACTTGAAACTAAAGGAATTCTCCAAGTCTCTCACTGAGAAGGCATATACATAGGATGATAGGAGAGCTTCAATTCTAGAATCCCTATAACAAACTTCACTTGTATTTCTCTCAAGTATGCATCTAGATCCTCCTTTGTAACAAATGAACCTCTCGAAGCAGAGGTTCCAAGATCTACCAGTGTGACAAGGACAGGGTTAGGGTGACTTAAGTGTTCAGCAATAGTAACACGTGGGGTACTATGTGAAGACGAAGGGCCACTAATTTGAATCCCTACTTCTCTCCCTATAGTAGCCAAGCATTGTGGAGGTGTAGGTTCTTGAACTGGTGTTTACTCCTTAGTTGCTACTTGATCATTAATGATAGGAGGGTTATCTTGTTGAGGTGCCTAAGAAGCACACTGTAATGTAGAACGTACAGGGTTTAGCAAAGCCTCACCCTGATGCACATCTACAGTAGCAGCTACAGCAAGCATGAATTGAGTCATCATGGTAATGAAAAGTTTCATCTTCCTATTGTTCTCTTGGTTTACATCGTCAAAGGCAGGTGTGAATTGCTTAGTAGCTTCAATATTAGCGTCTGTTTCTTGATTGTTCCTGTCAGTAGGGTTAGGTATTCTTCTCCTTGGAGGTGCCATATTACCAACTTCCTCGTTTTCCCCAGTAGAGTCGCTAAATAAATGTGGGGTGTGTTGGCTCGAGTGTGAGGTCATGTAGGTATTATGTGCAAATGCACTATGCGTGGCCTAACGAGGAAGTGACACATGTGAGGATGATCACAGGGTGATCAAGACGGAAGGACGAGTAGTCAGTCTTAAATAAGGCCCAACTCTACGATAACAAGTATATAATTTGTGAGATAAATGTAAGTAAGTAATAATTCGAATCTTCTACAGAAAATCTGGTAAAGTAACCACACTTTTTTCCAAAGAAGTCCTCCTTTTTAATCAGGAGGCATGAGGTATTTATAGTGTTTAGTTATAAATCTCATTTATCGGATATTAATGGCAATCAAAGGTTCTTAGCCAATAAGGCCTCATATGAGCCTTATATGGATTTAGGCCCACCAAAAGCCTTTAGTGTGTATGTGTATGAGTCTTATTTAAGAAATGTTGGATTGGGCGAGCCGATCCAACGGGCCCTACTCTAAGTCTATCATGCCAAATCTCCCTTAATCATCTCATAACATAAACTTTACTTTTTGGGCCCTATCACCTCAACCCAAAGAGTCAAATCCATTAAAATAATAGAGCGTAAACCTATGATAAATTGTACATAACTTTACAACTCGAATAATGATGCCATACAAATGCATGTCATATAATTAAGTAACATGCATGATATGATACATAACTACAACTGGGTAACTGATTTTGGAAGTTTCACTTGTAAGTTCACCCCAAGTAGAGTCATTTCTCATGTAGGGCAATTAAGCAATAGTAAAAGAGGCCGCCTAAAAGGTTTTATTGGCCAGCTCTCCCAGACTGCATGTCTTTTCTTGATCTTCTCCCACTGATGCTTAACGAAAATAATAGCTTAGGATAAATTTTGTCATTTTGTAATTACCACTTTCTCTTCTAACCTTGTATTTATGTCCATTTACAAAACAATCAAGGAGGAACTTATCTGAAAGACCATTAACCCCATTCGAGAGTGCCTTAAACTGCAAGTGGTATTACTGTGAAACGGACAATGGAGACAAATTCGACAATTCCCCTTGCTGGTTTTCTCAAATTATGAAGGTCTAAAATCAATCAACAACCAAAGGCCACGTATTCAACTAACTTCTTTTTCCTATATCCATTTGTACTAGCTAGGTGTCGGATCACCCATTGACAATGATCCTGCAGTAGTCCTTTGCTCCTCGGGAACCTAATGAAACTCCATAAATTGTTCAGTTTAAAGATCCACTCAGTTGGACCAGTTCCATAAAATCGCAGCACCTCCAATTTGACATGGCACAAAACTATCCCTATTTGAATCCGAATTAATGGACAGTAATGAATCGCTAAGATTTTGACTCTTTTACAAGCATTGACCTAATGGGTTAATGCTTGAAGTTAACAGCTTGTTGCATTGAACTTTGCCTTGCTGTCACATAATCTTAAACTATGCCCACTTTATTTTGTATTCTAAACATTGTTCCCTCTAGTAGCATTTGTCATTCTTGATTCTTGAGTTGATCTTGACACAACGTGAGAATGACTAAATAATAGCTCAGTAGCTCAGGCCAACAATCGTAAATTTTCCCATGAACGAAAACATAATCCACCTAAATCTCTGGACAACCCTAATTTTACCGAATCTTTTAGGGACACTATTAGAGCTAACTTTACACTTTCTCCTCACTTTGGCTTCTCATTACAAAAATTCGTCAAACCCCTAGTTCACTCTATAACTTGAAGTACCTCTCTTTTAACGTAGGATGGTGAATAAGAGAGTATCATGTTTATCCACTTGCTTGTTTTAATTCTTACGAGGCAAATAAGCGGTACAGAAAGGAAGCCAGTTTAAGCTGGCTAGCTAGAACTCCAAAGAAATTTTGAGTTAATTGACGATATATTTTCAGAGGGTAATAGCTGTAAACCCACCCCCCCCCCCCCCCCCCCCCCCCCCACCTTTGGGTACAGTATAGAGACATCAAATAAGGTTTTTCAGAGTTTAATCCATAAAAATATATTTGTTATTGATTTTGTGCGCTTTATTGGCACTAATTTGTAACAAAGTCTTGGAGAATAATACATGATGTAGTTGATATTACGCAAGTGTCCTTGTAAAGGTATGTGGGTAAGTGAGTGCCAATAGGAGACATAGAGACGAGATTATCATGTCTATCGATTCAAGTCGTACTCACGGATTGAGAGGACGAGGTTTAAAAAAGAGATATACACCAAAGTGCCCGAGTTAATACATTCAAGCATCATTGTTTCCTTCCTTAGTAAATCACACTATCAATGTGATTAATCTTTAAATCTAAGATCATCATGGATTCGGTATTTAAACCATCATGCTTTAATGCCAGTAAAAAACAGCTCATCCTAGACTTATTATCAAATTGAATATTATATAGGGCACGAAACACAAGTGAATTGTAATAACAAGTCAAGATAAGATCCATTCATCCACTAATCAGCTTGCATATTTTGGGACACTTGGTCAACAAATGTGACTCGGAAGTTCATAGTTATGGTAAGGTCCAAATGAGCATGAGTTGCTCTCACAAACCAAGCGAAGAATTAGAATTCATGATAATGCATTCACGCATGAATGATCCATTTATCCAAAGTACCAAAATAGAAATATATGATTGCCCATGTAAGATGATTAGTCTATATCGTGGAGATCTTTCCTAGAGCATTAGGTGCTCAAGGAATTTAGCTAGGTATTCTAAGAGTCTATACTTAGGCATGGCATGGCCATTGCAAAGGGGTCCAAGAGGATTGCACAAAATGCAGGAAGTGTTTGAATAGGATGAAAATGGAGATGCCAAGAAAATTAGATTGAAAAATTTACAATTAATTAATTTAATTTAGAGTTAAATTCAAGAATTCCAAATATATCTACTTGTTAAGGTTTTGGAATTCAAATTGATAAAAAATGGAAATGTTCCTAAAACCTCTAGGTGGGATAATAATTGGATAATAAGAAAATTGGATAAAGCCCACTTGGCTTGTGCGTGCAAAGTGGCACTAAAGCCTATTCAAGTGTATCTTTGAAAAAAATTAGCATTTAATTGACAATATATACCCATAAAGGTTTACAAATTAAGTTTTAATTTGCAAAGTGCAATATTGTGTTGTGACATGTATATATCACGTTCTTAAATTTATGGAATAGAAAGAATGGCTAGATATTTGATATATATTATATTAGTCAAGAGATGAGGTCCGGTATCCTTTTCTTTTTAAAAAAAAAAATCAAATCAGCATGCGTTGGGACAATTTATTTATTGTCTCTGCCATAAATCACAAAATTTTCAAATACTATTGGAAATATATATGTAAAGAATAATGTTTCTTGTGAAGAAATTCAGAATCCTCCCAAAACCGTTGTTCAAAAATTATGTTTGGTGTATAAGATTTAAATTTCATCATCAATTGCATAAAAAAAAAAAAAAAGGAGCATGGACTATGGACATCCGATACGAATAAGGAAAGCCTTTTGGATTCAGAAGAAAAGAAACTGGTGCATAGTTTTATCTTCGCCGATGAAACCCTCAAACATCTCGAATCATCTGCGAATTTTCGGCTAAATAGTATGTTTAGTTAAATTCATGTTCTATGGCTGTATAGTGTATAGTGATAACGAGTTTAATTACTATTTGTAAAGAGTTCTGTTTACTGAGTATAGAGTGAGGGAGTTGGCTGCTTCTTTTTCTTTAGACAAAACTCTAGAACATGGTATTTAAGATTAGTTCCTAAATTAACCATTATACTTATTTCCTAAAAAAGATGGAAACATTCTGTACTTTACAAACATGGAAAGTTTAGAGCAAACTAGCTATGTACAGTAGCAGATGGAGACACAATGAAAGCATTTCTTGCCCTAAGTCAAATAAATCTGAAAGACACCAAGTTGTTTATGCAGAGAGCGATATCACATAATTGAAAGAGACTGTAATTTTCATCGGTCAATGGAGACACTTCTCCTTCCTTCTCTCCAAATCCGTCCTCGCATGTTGTCGCCGCTTCCATTACCCCACTGAGCCACAGGTTAGCAGTACGATGCTGCCCAATCATGAAGGCTCCAATAGTATCGATCAATGTCCCTGTCACATCGGAGTAGAGTTCCATGCAGTCATTCAAGCAAGCAATGGCAAATGGATCAAAGCTCGAATTACTCAAATATTTGCTTATGGTTGAGATGGTGCCGGTTGCGTTTTGCAGGGCCAGTTCAATTGAAATGATCCCGAGGCCTTCGAGATTGGTAAGGTGACTCACTGGGATTGCTTCAAGAGATTCTGAACAGAATGCGTAGCTAAGGATTGATGATTTTCGTGCACATGTATTGCAAGTTTTGTTGATTATGTCCTCTCGCTCGTATGCAGGAATTATTGCTAATAAGGCTGTTCCTAGGGGAAAGACTAGGAAGAAGTAAAAGAGAAGTGGGGAGATAAATGAACAATGGTGCATTTTTCTCATTGTATAAAGAATAAATGAAGTACTCATGATACTTGAAATTAACTATATAGTATCTATAAAAGAAGGAAGCTTCCTGGCGACTATGTCTAGTAATGCTTGTTTTGGAATTTTATGATATAGTTGTCCGGATCATTGCCAGAACTCATGTTTTCATGTTAGTTTCGTGCTTGTGTGTTGGACATTCTTGTTTTGAAGGGTCATGTGTCTCAGAATTTCAATCTTTAATGTATTGCTGCCATGAATAATGCCAAGGAAGCCTTAGCTTATTACTTCCAACGAAATTTCCTAGATGAATTGGAGATCGTGAGAGAACAACGAAGGCAATGAAATAAAAAGGTAAGGTTCGGTCAGTTGATCTTGAGTAGACACACTATATCCTGTGGTCAAATCATCATGTTGCGTCATGTACTGAAGGAAGTGATATGGTATCAAAGTCATGTAACATGTGACCTAAGTTATTTATTTTGCTGGCTTATTTTGTTATTTTCCTTTAGGTAGTGTTTTTCCTAATTTACTCAAGAATTTATTTCCTATAATATTATGATTTATTTAGTTTATAAATGGACAAGTTTATAATCACTTCTATAAATGAATTAGTGACTACTAAATAGAACTGTTCTCTATAAATTAGTGTGATGTATTTTCTTTCCATCACAGTTGGTGTAACTTTATAGTAAATCTAAGGTGGTGTAATGCCTTACTACCCCTCTTGTTGATGTGACTTCATAAAAAAATTGTTGGTGTAAGGTTTTAAGAAACTCATTATGATGTCAATTCACTAGTATGAAGATGCCAAAATTATCTTTTTTTCAAGCTTACTGTTTATTTTTTTTTTTAGAAAAAAAACACGTTTTATTTTTATTTTGACGCAATTTCTTAAAATTCTTGATATAATTATTATTTAGATTGCATTTTCTAATTGATTTCCATGCTTTGAAATTCTCTTTAACGAATATATTTGGGTTGGGAGAATTTGTAACTAGGTTAGTTGCAATAAAGCAACTTAAAACCATTAAATGCCATGTTAGCATCCTAGAAGCGGCTGAATTACTCGTTGGCCAGAAGAAACATGTATGAGCCCAAAATAAGCAAGTTCGTTATAATGTTAATGATTTGAAAACTGAGCCTATTATTAGTCATAAAACCCAAGAATATATATATATAGTGCACAACTAAATTAAAGTTGAGTCAATACATGAAAACACACAAAATAGTACACCCAAGGAATCATGTTTCTTAGAAGGATGTTAATGAAGTCATACCAGTTCTGCTTTCTGTTCAATCTTTAAACCTTGTTGAGATAATTGCTGCTCTAACTCATGAAGAGTCTATGGAAATTGAGAAGAGAATTAATTTAGGCTCTTTTGTTTTATGGTAAACTACCTACTAGCACAAAAAAAAAATTTCCCTCAAATTATTTTCTTAAAAATGATATATTTTTATGTGTTTAGTTGTGTTTATAAAAATATGTTGAAAACACTCTTCCGGTGTTTGACTTCTAAATTTTATGTAACTTATAGTCCTACCAAAATAAATTAATATAACATGTTACTATAAATAAATTGTTTCAAACATTTCTTTTAAAGTAAAATTATAAATGAAAACAACTTTGTAATATAGATTATTACAACTTCTTTGATTGAATTTTATAATTTTTAAGAAGTCTTTTCTTTTCTCTTTTTCTCATTACATTCTTTTCTTGTTCAAAATATAATTTACAAGCCAATTATAACTAAAACAATATAGATATTATTGTATTAGAGTTCTGCTCTTACAAAAACTAATTCAAAAAAAAATATTTCGTTTGAAAAATGTAAATTATTTTCTAAAAAAAAACCTGGGATTTTTCTTTTAATAGAAAAATGTTTTCCCTTTCAAGGGAAAATGTTTTATACTTAAAGACCCTTTTCCAGCATAACAGATAAGAGAAAATAGAGAAAATGTTCTTCAAATTTTATTTCCTAAAACAAATAAGCCCTTAAGCAATGAACTATGTGAATTTACTATATATGTACATCATAAGAACCTAAAATATTTAGAGGAAGGTATGGTGATTTTGACGAGAAGAGAAGAAAGCAAGGCAATATGAAAGACTGGAATGGATATTGCACCCAATCACTAGGAGGTGAATCTTCCCATGCCAGAAAACTGATGGGTTCATGGGGAATTGTTGTATAACATTTTTCACTTTTTTTTTCTAATGTTTCAATAATTATTTTCAAGTATTTCCTTATTATCTTATTTTTAGGCTTTTCTTAGTTTGATTGAAAAACTGTAATATGCTAAAAAATGAAAAATGGAATGCTATCACCTCAACTAAAAGCTTTAATATGTGAAATTAGATGTGAGTGAATATAGTGTGGATAGGATATGAGGTTATATGTGTACTTTATCCTATAAAGTAAAGGTTTTCAAATTTTGAAATCAGAACTTACTTTATAGTATTCGAAAACTATTTTGAAACCTATATTCTATAAAATTTATAGGTTTCCTGATATCCTATAAAACCTGTAAATTTTGTCTCTTTTATTATAAATTTTAGGTTTATGCTATATATAATATTACAAGTTCTTCGTATAAAAAAATTATGAAATTATAGCATTAAATTTAATCGTTTAGTGTTATTAACTTATCGGCTTAATTTTGTTTTTCCTTTTTACTAAAATATTTATCAACCAAAAAGAATAATTTTGTCATTTATTAATATTATTTAATAATTTCTTATGGGTGGATACCAAATACATTAAAACTTATACTTTATATATCTTAAAGTATATATACCAAGGTGTATACAAAGAAAGAGGGCCTTGTACCTATACCTTACCTATAAGGTTCCAAGTAATATATACTCAAAACCTATATTATGATCTTTAATATCTACACAAAGCTTATCCAGTCGAACAGAGCATTCACCCAATATAAAGTATTACATAAGTAAGTTTAGGAGGAAGATGTAACCTATGACTTTTTATTCTTTCTTTAATGAATAGATATATCTTGTGATTTGAAACTCTCATCTTCCCAGAAATTTCTTCACGCAAAAGATGTGATGAATTTGGATTTTTAAGTGATATAAGTGAACTCCATATGAATAGATTAAATGTGACTTGTTTGATGTGCTTAAAAAGAAAGAAAGAAAGAAAGAAGAAAAAAAAAAACAGAATCCTTATTTTGGGAGTTAATTAAAGGGTACAAATCCAAAAGTTAAATGGTAGAGAATTACAATTTACTCTAAATTGTGAATAGAATAAACAATAATTGTAGCCAATTGTGGTTTGATTATTATTTCTATGCGTTGCTTTATTTGAATCCTTTCAATAACACAAACGGAAACATGCTTCTTAATTATATCAACGCATTTCTTTAGTGAAAAAAAAAAGATTTCTAAGTTTTTTTAATTAGGGTTCTACTAGGAAGCCTTCCAATAATACACGTTAATTGCTAGTGAAAAAAAAATTTATCTTTTTTTTTTTTAGATTGATTATAAATTTTAATGGTACTCATTGGAATGCCTGAATTATTAAGGAGAGTTTCTTAATTTTTTTTTCATCTTTTTATGTATCAGGTATTAATTATTTTTAATCAATACTTTTAATATTTTATAATTTAAAATCTAATTTTTGTAAGAAAAAAATTAATTAATTTGAATAGCTTTTTTCCCTCAAGAACCTTTCCCCTACCCCACTCCCAAAAAACAAAAAAAAATTAAAAAACGGATTCCTATTTTTAATCTTGGATTTAGTGTAAAGAATGAGGACTAGGGATGGTGTTTTTTTTTTTTTTTTTTTTTTTAGATATTTATTTGAAATCCCGCGGTGATAAACATGAGTTAATCTCTCCCAAACTCAAATGTCTGTTTATCCTTGTTCGCCCTGGCCTATAGGCTATATGGCAAAATGCGAATGCTTTGGACGTGGCTATACGGTTCTTGGCTTGCGACATCTAATCATGTACCAAAAGAATCATACGATCAATTTCTCTTCCTTTGTCTCCTACTTGTGACCATTATGAACCACATGACTGGTTAGTATATATTTACTTCTCTTCCTTGTTTATATGAGTGGTTGGTTTAGGACCACGAACAATTAATGCCCTGTTTAAAAGTATTAAAAAAGGTGTTGAGGCATGGGTTTTACTAATGGAAATTGTTAGCAAATGATCTATTGTATTTGTTAAAAAATTAATATATATGCTTTTATCTTTTCATGAAGTGGATAATGGATATTGAAAAGTATGAAATAATGTTTTTTTTTTTTAATCCTTACGAATGTCCGAGATATCATTTACAGAAAGTTTATTAAATTTATCATTTGGAATTTTTTTTATAATTGGATGAAAAAGAGAATACATATTTTAAAAATAGTCAAAATTCTATTATTTAATTCAACTTTAAGCATAAGTTAACTGTGACTCGCTCTGCAAACTACTTTGAAAATTTTAATTATACTATATTATATTTCAAGTAATATACTTAAGAAATGCCTATTTTCCTATTCTCTTTAAAAAAGAGAGAGAGAGAAAAAAAAAGACTCTCTTACATATATTACTTGAAAAAAAGTGTGGCACTTAGGGCTATATGTGTGATGTGTAGATTAATAAGATCTCTATTTCTTGTTTAAAAATATGTCGAGATTAATCTTAAAATAATAATAATAAAAGGGAAAAAGGTCATCATTAATCCCAAGCCTTTATACCATTAACTTAGTTCAAATCCTTTTGTTCATACTTAATTAAATGCTAAACCTTTTAAAAATGGGTAATAGGAGTTTACCTATTGAGATTTCCCCTCATAAATAAATCAGTGTGCGACTTAAGTCCTACTCTACCTCTGCCTCTTCTTGTGAACTTAGGTTTTCTTTTTAGTCTTCAAATCTTTTTGTTTATATGCATGACACTTAGGGCTATATAAATAAATTGATTTGAGATTATACAACACTAACCTTGACTAGAAATTTGAGCTCAAGCTCAAGCTTGATCAGGCTTATAATTTTAAATTCACACTCAACTCGAAAATATTACTCATTTGAAAATATATAAATTATTAATTTAATTAAAATCATTCATATATTTAAACTTGATTAATAATTTAAATTTAACCTAAGTTTGATGAGATTATAAAGCCTGACATTATAAAATTTAAGTTTGATTTAATAAACTATCTAAGTAGCTCAAGTTAAACTTAAGTTCAATATGCATGAGTTAAATTCAAATGAATACCCACTTGAGTAGGTTGCCAGTATACTTATCACATCTACAACCCTAATGCTAGTTAGACTTTTTTTTTTTTTAAGTCCCACTATTGGCTAGCCACTTAACATAGAATGTTGACATAATAAAAATAAATAAAATTATTGAAGTTGGTTGTGATGATGGAAAACTTCACAAATTTTTATGACTTAAAAGTGCATATTTAAAATGTTATGGACTTAGATGCTAACAAACTTATATACAAAATATTGAATAAAGATTTTTGTATCATATTTTTTATGATATAAAATATAAATAAGTATTTTGTTTATTACTTTAAAATCATTTTTATCTAATAATCGAGAAGATATATAAATAAAATAAAAGATAAAATGTTTTATCGAGTATAATACCATCAATTTAAGACAACTAAACAATACTTTAAACTCACTTACCTTCGTGGCTTTATATCCCAATTGTCTTGCTATTATAAAAATAATTTCATGTAAACAAAAAAGCATTGGATTGGAGTTACAGGATCTACTGACTCCTTTAATAACTATTACAGGGTTCTCTGTAACCTTCTAACTTTGAATATACATACATTTGTAATTTAATATTGCATTTTGGTGATTTCAATGGCTAAATACTCTTTTGTATTTATTACTTAATCTATACTTTTGTTTTCACATGAGACCCTCGACATTTTCTTAAATTGATATTTTTATCCTTTATCACTTGTTTATCTTCATTCTTATGTAACTCCCTCATTTTAGCTTTATCTTTAAAATATTGAATTTGCTAATTTATTATTATTATGAAATGCATTTTCAAGTTTACTTATCATTTGGGCTTAAACCAAGTCTTATAATACTTTTACATTTTTGCCTCTACGAAACTAAAACTTCAATTTAACATAAATTTACCATTCTAAGTTAGATTTTAGTACACTGGATATCTTTTGATTGTCACAGAGCAAATTATGTTTATACAGTATAAAATACTAAATAGAAAAAGTTTTTAGAGAAATCCTTCTTTATTAAACTTGATTACTTAATCAGAGAGCAATTTAGCTTACTTTGATCACTCTAAAGTTTATTGTATATGATTTAGAAGCTAAATATTCAAGTTAGATCCAAATTAAACAAGAAAAATTCAAAGTTTGTTAAAAGAAATTCAAAATCAAGAATTTGGAGCTCGAACAGGGGCTTTTTACCGACTTTAAAAATGGATTTCTTACATATGGGAGGGAGATAGGAGCTTAGGTCTTGCGTGGAGATCGTAGGCCCAAGGAGCTTGTAGAGTGGTGGTCGATCGAAGATTTGGAGGCGCATGGAGCATATGTCGAGGCCGCGAACAGGTCACTATGTCCATGTAAAGATGAGAAAATTGCAGTTAGGGTCATTGCTCCAGGTGATCGGTGGTACAGTGGATAAAGGCTAAGTTAAAGGCTACTTTAAAAAAATACTCATTAATATTTATTAGTTTAGTTATTATCAACTCTTGACTTAAAGTGTTATAAATAATATTAGAGTCGATCCCCTATTAATACATATTGTACACAAAAAATAAGAACAAATTAGACTTGATTATAAATTCCCATAAAGTCTTACAATGAAGACATTGTGTGATGCAGGGAAGGGAATTAGAGATTATAATACCCGTGTTTAAGAGTAAAAATTTTTAATATCCTTTATAAAATATAATTCCGCATGGATTATAAAAGAATATCGGGATTGATTTATCATGTTAAATAGTAAATAATAAATTAACATTAACTAAAAAAATTTAAATTTAAATAATTAAAAATGATTAATTAATATTTATTTATTTAGTTATTAGTTGTTTTTTGCCTAATATCTTATATAGATGTTATGTACGGTTATATATAATGAGTAATAGATGATTATCACTATTAGCTGTCATGGACTATAAATTAACAAGATTAAACAATTTTAAGGAACTTTATTCAGACCATCAATATTAAACTTTCTAAATAATTTAAAACTAGATATAATTATTTGAATTCTATTACTAATTTATTAAGGCAAATAATTAGCCTAATATAATATATAACTAATTTCGAGTTTGGCCCGTGAAATCATAATGTAAAAAATTTACTCATCTACTCTCAACAAATGCATTATACTAAAAGTTGTGATTCAATTATAATTTAATTTCATTGGAATCTCTCTCTACAAATAAAATAAGCTTGGGTCGGTGTTGCCCTAATCCCTCTTTGCTTCCCAACTAACCCGCGCTCACCCAAAACAGTCCAAAATGAAGAATAATAATAATTAAAAAAAAAAAAAAGAGGAAAAGAGTAAATATAGTTAGCCGGGGACGAGAATTAACAATAAATACTTGTGTTGATGTGAGCAAATCTTAATCTCAATATACTAAATTATTTAACCAAAACACTAACCGATTCGAAACTTGAAGATTTGATCGGCGCGATTTGAGAGTGGGAAGCGATCACCACCATAATCATCGTCAATCTGAGAGTAACTTGAATCGAAACGAAGGAGAAGAGGAAGAAGAATCAGAAGAGAGACATGTACGTGAAAGCAGTGCCACCGACGGATCTGAATAAGAACACCGAGTGGTTCACGTACCCAGGAGTATGGACCACCTACATACTCATCCTATTCGTTTCATGGCTCTCCGTACTCTCTTTCCTCGGTTGCTCTCCCGGGATGGCTTGGACCATCGTCCATCTCTCTCATTTCTTCGTCAGTATTCCCTTTTCCCCTCTCTCTTTCATGAATATCTCCTTTTGATTATGGATTGTTGGTATTATGTTCATTACTTCTGTATCAATTTAGATCCTTTCTAGGGTTTGGCATCGTTTCTTTCTGTTTTACTTGTGTATATGCTATGATTGATCGATTTGTTTTCCAATTAAGTGCATAGGATTTCTTTATGATACAATTTTCATGTGAATGTGGGATGAAAACATAAAATCGATATTTATATTAACTTATAAGACCATGCGTATTTATTTATTTATTTGTTTCTTTCTATTCGATTTGTCTTTTTTTTTTTTTTCTTTAATGAATCCATCTGAAAACAATGACAAGAGTGAGGGTATTCATGCTTGGAGGAGGTGCAGGCATATGCATGTCCGTCCTTTGACAAATATAGATACACATTAGAGGACTGCAAACTTGTATCACGGGTGCCAAGGATATTGAAATTATTCTTCAATTAAGCTATACCAGAAATTGCTTTTCAGAAAGGATAACTTCTGCATGAAATTTGAAAGATTGGCTGTTTTCCTTTAGTGTGGACATGGTTTGAAAAGTTAAAATAGTGTCTAGTGGTAGTGGTGCAGCAGTTAAGAAGCATATAGGGTGTGGAGATGAATGGTCCTCATTCCCCCTTTAGTAATGTGTGGACAGATGGTATGCTAATAGGTTTCAGTTGAATAGCTATTGGTAGCAGTTGCAATGGTGTGGCATGACGGTTACAAGTTTTGGCGAGTGAATATTTTAGATGGTGATTCATGGTGTTAGTTATTGCTGCAGGCGCTACTGATGTTGGTGAAAACATTGCTATGGTGATAGTGGAGTACATGTTTTCAAGTAGGAGTCATGACTCATATCGTAATAGGGTAGGGTGGTGTCAGCAACCTGTGATGATGATGGCTATTTGATAATGGATTGGGGCAGTGGTGATGTGTGGTGGCTAGTAGGGACTGGTTAGCAACAGCCCAATAAATCCATGGTGGTGTAAATATCATTTAGTATGCTTCTTGTTTTTTTATCAATATAATAGTTTGATCTTTAATTATCTCAAAAAAGAAAAAAATCAGGGTATGATTTTATGATTATGATGATGCTGGAGACAATTTTGGTATTGGCGGTGACAATTTGGGGAAATGATGAGTGTGATCACGATTGAAGCTGCTGGTGGCAGTTGGCAGGGAAACAGTTATCCAGGAGTGCTTTTGGTGGTAGCTACATGAGGGAAAATGGTGGTGGTGTGGAATGGTGTGTGCTGGTTCTAACAGATGACCCTAGTGCAATGTTAGATTTGTTATTAGTTTGAACTTGCTAGGGAGACCAATGAAAACAAAGGAAAAAATATCTAATTCAACTCAACTCTATAAACATACAAAAGTAGAATGACGGTAAATATTACTAAACATTAATTGGGGACAAGGAATACTAAAAATGATGTTGAAAGAAACAATTTAAAAAAAAAATGACATTTAGGTACTGGAGAGTATGTTTTGTGATATCGCTAAATGGGGAAATATGATTCATATGGCCAATCCCACCTAGTGGAACTAAGGGTTGATTGTGGTTGTTTTTATTGATGTGCTTATAGATACATGCTCTCACTCATTAAAAGTATTAGGTATATGTCTTTTTTGTTTTATAGTTTATCAAATGCTCATTTTATGGTTAAACCTTTTAAAGGTCATTTAAAACCCATATATTTTAGTATTCTGGCAATATAACATTGTTTACAAAATGCGAAATTAGTGATTGTAACAGTTCAAATGATTTTTTTTCCTTGTTTTTTCTTCTCTTTTCTTTTCTTTCCTTTCCTTTCTTTTTTCTAGTTAGTTCAAATTACCATAAAATACAATTTTCCTTTTTTAACAGGTGATATCAATGATTTATGTTTTTCTTGTCTTCCATATAAACTCATCCTAATGACCAAAAAAGAAACTGTATGTAAACCTAACTAGTTCTGGAATTTATGAATTGAAAAAGATTTGTTTTACCATCTTTGCCAGCAATGTTTGTTGTGGTTCTCGGTCATAGGACCTTGTGGAAATACCTCCAATAATTAGAATATGATTTTCATCTATTTCAAGGCTCCCATCGACAATCTGTTTTTGCTTAAAGCTTTACTAACTTCCTGCTGCTGTTGCTTTGGTTTTCTGTTTCAGATAATGGTGATTTTGTTAGAGTTTTTATCCATTTTATGGGGATCTGCACCTTTTTATTTTCCCCTTTCCTCATTTCCGTCTTTTCAGGGTTACTCAAGCTGTAGATTTTGCTTGATGGTGAAGATGTATATGTGCTTGGGAGGACTACTGATTGTTGTAAAACTAAAAAGAGACCATTATTGACCTGTTATTACCTCTTTCTGAGAGTTAATTTGCTTCATGGATGACATTTTATAAATTTAGAGAAGAGAAGATATACATGATCAATGACTTTCTTTTCCATCAAATGAATTTTTTATCATAAATGATGAAAATGATTTTCTTTTTCTAAACCCCAATTCCTTTGCCATTTTCCATACGAAGATCAATGCCAAATAATTTAACACACAATTGAGTATTACTGTGATAGACTACACTTTCAGTTATAAGATGATATCTAATGTTAAAAAGCAAACAGAAAATATTGTTCCTAGAAATAGACACATTCTTAATTTCTATCAGGAAATTACCTTTATTTTTCCTAAGGATCATCATATTTGGCAGCATTTGTCCCATTTTTGTTTGCTAGTTAAGCTGCAGTGACATTCTCTCCAATTTTCTAGTTGAAACTTCAGGCATATCATTTGCTGTGTAAGAAATAGTTAGGCTGGTGTCAGCTGTGACTATTTTTCCTCAATTTATATTATGTTTTTCATTTTACATTTTTGAAGAAATAGTTAAGCCATTGTCAGCACATATTATTTGCTATGTCACACTGGCCTATTTTTGGGTCTTTGTTGCTGACTAGAAAGTTACTGATAGAAAGACAAAGTTTTGGTCTTGTTTTCCAAATCCTTAGTTTGTCATTGATATACACAAGTTTTCTTTCTATTTTTTTGGTCTCATATATTATACTTATATGACTACAACTATTAATAATAATATTAATAGAAGGCATATATACATAAGTAATTCCAACAATGCATTCCTTGGGCTGAGATGAAAACCACTTTTTGTAGTTCTCCCTGGTTGGCAGTGCTTCAGGGTCGGTTTTGGGGGTATAATCTTGCTTCTTCATATGTCAATAAGCCATTATTTTCTCTTTAAAACAAGTGGGCTCCTGTCTTCTGGATGTATTTGCTGCCCTGGTTTATAGGATTGACGTCAACATTGTTCATGGTTCCACAGTCTGTGGTATTATAGGCGCTTGGCCTTCCAGGCTTTCAGCTGACGTGCATGATGGTTTTTCTGTTACTAGTTTATCCTCTCTGCCTGATATTAAAGGGAGTTCACTTGTATTGAAGCTTTGAATTAGGATGCAGTTTTCTTTTTTTTTTTTTTTTTAACCTTTGGTATTTTGCTGCTGGTTGTAAAGTGATCTGAAACTAGCAATAAGCAAATTTTCACACGTGAAATTGGCATTGACCTTGGATATTACTGCCGTGGAAACTGGAGAGGTCATTGTTTAGTACCTGAAACACCTCGCTCTTAACACAAATTCTATGCTCAAAATCAGCTTTCTGTCCTACAGGTAACTTATCATTTCTTTCATTGGAAGAAAGGAACACCATTCTCTGATGACCAGGGAATCTATAATGCTTTGACATGGTGGGAACAAATCGACAATGGAAAGCAACTTACTCGTAATAGGAAGTTCTTAACCGTCGTTCCTGTTGTGCTGTAAGTACTCTGTTTGCTGCATCTATTGTTTTCTTTACATAGTCCAGCATTTCATACATCAATCTATCCTAGCCCAGTATTTTCAAGAGAATTACACTTGGAAAATTTTCTTGTCTCTTACATTTATCACCTTGAAATCTGTCTGCCCTTTCTAGTTAAGAACTCAACGAAGTTGCCTCTTATTTTTCCCCTGATGTCGCAGGTACTTGATTGCTTCCCATACAACAGACTATAAAAATCCTATGCTCTTCTTCAACACACTGGCAGTATTTGTCCTGGTGGTCGCAAAGTTCCCACATATGCACAAAGTTCGTATATTTGGAATCAACGCCGGTCACTGATATCGGCCAATTGAGTCAAATGTTTTATTCCATCCAATGCTGCTACTGTTTAACTGCAGAAATGTTGGAACTGAAAGGATTATTTTTTTTTTTCCTTTTAAGTGAATGAAAATTTCATGTGTTTGTGTTTTTAGATATATAGGGAAAAGAAAAAAAAAGTTGTAATTCTTGGTTTTTGGTCTAGAGCCAACACACCGGTATATTTTGCTGTCTCTTTGCTGAGGTTTTGTTGGCTTTGATATTATCATTTGCCTTCAATCCAGAGTCGGTCCATGTTTTGTAGTGAAAATAGGACACTTCGTTCCAATTTACGCAGTTATTTATATCTATATCTATACTATAGCAGTGAATAAGCAGCAGCATTGAGGCAGCAGCTGTGTTGCAGATCGCATGTGACATCTGCATACCTTTTATTACTTAAATTCACGTGTACAGATCAAATGTTCTGTTCTATTTATGAAAAACTTCCTCAATTTTCTTGTCTTTTCATTATTAAAATAATGCTTTTGAAGATGATGGGAACATTCCTCGTAGATTACTGGTTAAACTTATCTTTTTATAAAGGGAAGGAATAATTTTGGTGTAGCATTCAAAATTTCCCTTTTTATCTATTTTTAGAAATGCAAATGAAATCTTTGGTACGTATTAGAAAGAGTATATATATATAAAAAAAGAGGATGCATACATAGTTTACCCTAAAATCTACTAATAAATATTGTTTTATGATCGCACCTGTATAATCGACAGCAAAGATGAATGTTGTGAAATTTGCATGCAATAAAAAATAACTAGAAGTTGTTTCTTAAAGTAGGAAGAAACTTGCTATTAGTCAATCGAGACATTCAAAAATTTATTAACATAATGGTGTGCAAGTCGAGCTAGACAGGGCTACATTAATGCATTCATTGACATCGTTGAATTTTTATTTTTATTTTTTTAATGTATACTTATTAAAAACAAAAAAAAAAAGAAAAATAAAGGCGTATGCAAAAATTTAAGAACGTCAAAACTGAAGTGAGAAAACGATGCAACAAATGAATAATTAAGGTGTTTTATTGTGAGAGATATAGACTATTTCTCGCTTAAATTAATGAATATTTTGCGAATATAAAATGATGCATCAATATTTCTAAGTGCATATAAAAATATATATATAACTTTGGTGAAATATGATAATTGATTTTATAAAAGGAAAAATTGTCAAAAAATTTATGGGAACAGGCATTACTAAGTGCATATCATATATTATTATAGATGAGAAGTTAAAATTTTCGCCTTCTAAAGTTTGGAAAGGTCATGAATGTTTTTTCGTACAAGCACATGAATCAAGGCATTGTGTCCTCTACATTTTTATGATTTTTGGGTGTTCACAAATGATCATGTTCCCATTGTGTTTTTTGGCCTCTCACGCTTTCATAATTTTTACAAAAATGAAAGGGCGCCTTATATCCTACTCTAAGCATACTAAGAAACATTGGTGATTGCTACATCAACATTTCGGATTACTTTGTATCATGGGAGAAATTTGCCTTACAACATTAGCAAACTAAGTATAGGCCGCAAACTCTTTTAAAAAATAGTGATGGCGCTCTCCTTTGTTTTGATTCCACAAAACTCTACATTACCTTACTGACTGTCTAGCCCTTATATTCCATTCAACATGATATCATATATAACTAGCAAGATTTACATTTGACTTAGGAAAATCAAAGACAAAAACCTTGCTTGTCATTGTTGCGCCAATTCCTTCAACTTGCTAAGAGTCACAACCTGGTGATAGTCTCTATGCTCCTCCAACTTCATATTGAAATCGAATCAAAATAGGCCCGTCGACTTTGTCTTGCTTCATCTTCAAATTGTTCATACCATTAATAATGATTCTTATCAAAAGTAGTCGATGATTAAATTAACAAATATTAATAAACCTTTTTTAACTATTATAAATTACTACTAATTCTTTTCCTCAATCCATGTAAAATTATATTTCATATATTGGTGATATAATTTCAGCCATCTTGCTCAGTAATAACTCCCCAACCATAATAAACCACACGATACACATGTTAAACGCACGCACTCAATCATGGTCATTTCATCATATTTCATGTGTTACAGCCCTTATGGCTCGTATGGCAGCACAAACACATAGATAAGGATGGAAAAAACCTACCCCTATCGTCTACTCCAAAATATAGAGTTTCGGGGAAAAAAAAAAAAAAGACCGCGTACTAAATGAGCTTTGTTTGTACTTATCGTTCGTTACGTGCTCTTTATTTTCTTCATCGAGGTGTTTCATATGTGTGCATGCCCAATTGCCCCCATTGGCATTAACACATACACAAATATAAAACAAGCCCGATTCTCTCCTCCCTCATCTATTCTAAAATATAAGTTTGTTGGGAAAAAAAAAAAAATGAGATCATGTACCAAATGATCACAATAGTTGTCATTAGTCACACTTTTACTTGTACTTATCATCCATTACATGTCTATTTTCTTCCTTAAAGTGGATGATGGCAAAGACGTAGGTACAATCGTACAGTCGAAGATCGGATGCATCCTACATAAATCAATATTAAAATTTCCTCTTCTAAGAGAATTTATTTCATTAATTATAATTTATTGATAGAAAAAATTTATATTATTAACTTTTATTGAAAAAAAGAAAAGAAAGAGAGATAATATCATTTAAGCAAAATAAAAATAAATACAACTTAAAAAAGCAAAGTAACTTTTTGAAGGAATTAAACTCAAGATCTCATATTTATAGGATTTGTACAACTAACTACTTATCTAATGTTTAATGTCACATTAATATATGCTTCTTAAGATATACATATAATATATAATTTTACCTTTTTAAAATAAATTTTAATAATCTCTTCTAAGCTTGAGGGGTAAGGCTCCTTCTTACTCCCATAGGTCTATCCCTAGTCGAACGATAATTGAGCCAACTTTCCAATATAAAGGTATTTATTAAGCTACTTGAATTCTTAAAATGGCTTTGGGCTTTTCTTTCGCAATGGTAAACACATAGATAATTGGAACAACAAGATGAAAAGAAAAGAAAATAAAATGTATGGGACAACTACAATTATATGCATTTATGAATGTGCTAAAATTTAATAAGATCCTCTAAATTTAATTATGCCATTTACATCATATATTTCTACATAGGGATAAAATGGATTTTACACTCTAACCCTACTAGCAACCTGTAATATCAAAAAATATAACAAAAACAATAGAAGAAATAATAATGGTAGACAAAATGATAATAATAATAATATGATAATAGGGATATTTTGATCTTTGTGGAGTAAGAGCATTTAAAACCCCTTAAAACCCTTGTCTACCTTCCTTTTCTTTTCATGTGGATGTTATCCAAGGAGACTCACAATTTTTCTTTTGCTAAAATAAAAAAAAAAATATTAATGCGATTTCACAAGGTAAATTTTCCAATTGATGTATTTGTTTGTAAATTCCCTTGTATCTGTGGTTTGCTTATCGTAACAAGGATTTTGACATAGTAAGGAGGTTTTGATGCAAAAAAGGGAAACGACGTTCTAAAGGAATTCAGGTAAAACTTTAACTATTGAGATAACCTAAATAAGTAAGTAGTAGAGAATAGTATAAACTAGAGTTTTAATGCTTTAATTTATATAGAATTAGGTGTGGAAGTGTCAATTTTAGGATTTGGGATGTGAAAGAGTGGATTTGGGAAATAGTACACGATCGTATACTTAAGCTTATCGAGAGGTCTTTTTGCACAGAGAAGAATATGGTTGTGTTCTTACCGGTTCTCTTCTATATAGCCATTCCTACCTATGCTCTTCTATATGGCCATATACATGAACGTGTTGTCCTAAAAATTTTGTAACTCTCTCTATTCTTCCTTTTTCCTTTTTTTTTTTTTTTGGCTTTTTAATGGTTCTAAGTTAATTTAATTTAATATAGAGTGACATGGAGAGGGAATTGACCAACTAGCCATAGTGCAACAACCTTAGTAAATTTAGATCATGTTGCAAGCTAACACTAAGGTTAGTCTATTCTTACCTAGTAGGTTCTGGTAGTGTTGATAATTACAAACAAGTTGAAATTATTCTTCCAGGTAAGTGTATACTTTGTGTGTTAATTGTAGTTGTTAGGTTAGGAATAAAATGAATCTAATAAATATATGATTAATTAATTGGTTATTTTATGTGATTGGCTCAACTTAAGGAAGTGTAGTGGTATAACCTTAGGGACACCCATTGATCTATATGTGGTGGTAACCTTAGTAGAGTTGCATATTGAAATGATTCAATAGGTTTAAGTGATTCATGGGTATTGAAACTAGAAGTGACAATAAATGTGGCGGGATCATGGGTATCCCTATGTTACTTGAGGGACTTAAAGAAGATAATAATTGAATGAATGATTATCTATTTACATTGATGCATGTGAATTACGAATGCTTATTCATGCAGATGTGATCTTGGTTTACATATGTTAGGCATTCTCTCACCCTTCAAGGATATTTCTTTTTCAACTGTAGGCATGGATGATTATGTGGTGTATGATGAGGAGGTATTGAACTATGCATAGGATGGAGATAATGTAGAGTACTTTTACTATTATGATGATCATTAAATGAGAGGAGCTATTTGAAATTCTAAGATTAGGCTAGAAAGTTATTACTATTTGTGAGAGATGAGACTCCTGTTATTTATCTTAAAGTCTTTAATGTTGATGATACTAATTTCTCTAGGCGTTTGAAGTATTAAACAGTTTTAGTTGTTACACTTATGGATATAGAGTGAGACTCAGCAGAGTTACTATTGATGGTATTTAATGAATTATGTTATTGTGTTTAACAATTACTACAAGTGTTACGTAGAATTAGTTGAGTTAAGAGTCTTAATATGTCTTTAACTTTTAAGAACATGTGGCGAGTTGTAACATTTTAAGTTTTAGGGCATTACACAACCTAAACTTGATTCATAAGGTTAGTAACTGGCCAAAGAGTCAAGTTTATGAATTTGGGATGACATAGAGATTTAGCATAGTAGACTTGAAACTAAAACCATTGAACAGATCCATCCACTTTCAACATTTTCCAAGAGCTCATGCACTTAGAGAGATCTTCCTTAGGTTTGGACTCAAGAGAAGACCAAAGAGAGATCCGTTAAAAGGGAGACTTATCTTGGCTATCGACCAACAAGGAAACCCGATGGACATTGTTGACAAGCAAGCTCTACAAATAGTCAAGTAGTCAATAGCTCTTCCTCATTTGATTCAATTAAGATATTAGAGAAATGATGTTGTACTATCAAACTACTACTCTGTAAGATCAAGAAGGACTCATAACAAAGAATACACTCCTTATAATTAAGAACAGCGGGGTTAATATTATATAACTCCTTCATCTTTCATTTGTGCATTTAAGCCCTATGTGATTGCCTATTCCTTGTCCGTACATCTTTCTCCATGTCATCTTTATGTGTCAGTATCATGTCACTCCTCTTAAACCACATTAAGCACAAAACTCATATTATACATATATGACCATTATCAACATTGTCAAACTCGTTATTCTACCTAGAATCGCCAAAGGGTATATACATGGTTGTTAAAATCACAGGTCAATTGTACGATTCTACGAGTTTGCAATTTTATGAAGTTTTTCATAATCAAAATAGAAAAAAAAATCATTTACGTACAAACTTTTGATATAATTATGAGTTTAGATACACAATTCTATAAGTTACTGATTCTATATAATTTTATACGATTCTACCAATTTTATACCATTCAATTCCAAGTAAAATCGCGATTTTGACAACTATGAGTGTATAGAATCAGAGCATAAAATCGAAATGTAGAAATGTAAGTTTCTATAACCTATATAAAATAGCTTTAAAAAGCTATTAATATATTTATTATAATCATAAAACATGAAATATAAGATAAAAATAAATAAATTCAATATAAATTTTAGTCACAACTCATAATAAAAGTTATATATTTATAATACAAATAAATTAGCATAATTTATTATGCTAGTGCATAAAACTACAATATGAATAATAGTATCAATATGAAATATATTACAATATAAATTATAATAATAAAATACAATGACAAAAAAATTGTTAACCCCCTTTTCATCATTAAAAGTAAAAACTATTATTAACTTTCTTTTCACCATAACCAACATTGCTACCTTCTTCATTGTCAAAGCCAATATTATTGTTAGTACTATTATCAATTATATTCTTATATTCTAATTTCTAGTCTTTCAAATAATTAATAATATTCATATCTTATGAAAGTTAAGTTGTATTTTTTAATTTTTAATTCAATTAACCTTAATATGTAAAATCGATAGACTTAGTTAAAAACATCTTTAGTTCAAACTTCTAGTAGAATTATGAATTTATATGAAAACGATTTTATGCCTAAATTAACCTAGAAAAGGCACTCTAAAATCGTAACCTTATAAAATCCTATAAGTAAAATCATGATTTTGACTACTATAATCATTATAATCATATAAGTTCATTTATAATGTTTCTATTAAAATTCAATAAAAAAAATTCTTCTATTTTCATGTCTTCTTAAGCCCCGTGTATTAGTATTTCCCATAACATCAACCATAGGTATAGAAGGCTTGTTTGTATTAGAGCATGAATGTAAAAAATAAATAAATAAATAAATAAAACTAAAATTATTCACTTAAATAACAACAAACTTGCATGAATTTTGATGTAGCACGAAGTAATTAAATGACTTGATCAAAATATCCAAGACTGCGAGTTTCGACACAAATACAAGACTTTCAACATACTTAATCCGAAAATATATTGAGAACTCCATGAAACAACGGATAATTATTTGGTTTTTAAATATTTATTTTCCACATTTTCATGTTGATCAATTAATAGTAAATTATAGATTGGAGAAGTTGCAATTTCCTGTTGGGCAAGGAAAACGTTGGGGACCAAGTCTTCTTTTATTATGGAGGTAGTGAAAAATTCTTAGCTTGGCTTGGCAAGCACTCACCATTCCTAACACAATTGTATATGTCTCACCATCATTAAGTTCTATCTCTTTATGCGTAAAAATCCTAGAATTTCACTAGTGTTGAAGGAAAATAAAGTATATTCCAAATAGATCAACGACTCTACCCTTGTTTTAAGCAGCTTATTAAATAAAACAGATATCCAAACCACCTTTTTTGAAGAGAATAGTCTCGTGGAAAAACATTTAATTGAATGGGCTTGATGATGAGGTGTTGTTTGGGCCTACCATCATTATAGTCAGCCAATTTGATAATGTTGAAGAAAGAAGGAGAAATTCACACGTCTCTTGCTAAGTATTACCCCTTTAGGCAATGATACTAACATGTCAACATACTATTAGAGATAAATGGGTAATCTTATTATCTAAAATATCTATCTGTATTCTACTCGATTTAATAGATTTTATGTAAGTATTAGAGGTTACATGGTTGGTTTCAGGTATAGAATTTTCAAAATCTACTCCCATAAGTGATATAAATATGAATATAATATTTTCTACCACATATCCACCCTCAAACCTATACTTCAAAATATATAAAGTATAGGTTCAAGAATACTATATATTTACCTTATAAAGTATTATTAAGTGCTATTTTCCTCTCTAACTTTAAGTTTCCTATTCTTTTGTCATATTCTTTTTCATTTATTGAGTATTAAGATTATAAAACTTGAAATAATTAAGGTAGAAATATTAGTTTTTTTTTTTTTTACTTCGCATATTTTGTTAGACTCCCATAAATTTTGTATATGAATAACTTATAATACCACATATAGATTACTTTTTTATATTATATAAACTTGAAATTTATAAAAAAAAAAAAAGTAAAATTTATAAATTTCATAAAGTATTTTATACCATATAGATTTTATAGGCTATGGGTGTTTTTAAAATGTTATAAGATAGGTTCAGGTTCTAAAATTAGAGAACCTATATTATGCAAGATAAAATATAGATAAGTTCTCATACTTTGCTTTACTTGTATCCACTCACCCTTAGAGATTATGGGACAAACTTATCTATTTATAAAAGCAAAGAATAATTTTGGTGTGGCATTCAAATTTTCCCTTTTAATCTATATACACACTAGAGGGTTGTGTAGTATTGAATATCTAAAGACTTGCCTATACTTGAATATAAAGTGTATTGTTGTGTGCATGCTCACAATTTATATGTTGCATATGTCCGATATGAGTTATAGAGTGCCGGCGGTCACGAACTCTTCACATGATCATTTTTTCCTTAATATAATAATAATAAGAATAATAATATCGTCATGGTTATCTTAGGACTGAAAGTACATTTTTAAAAATATAGATCTAAATGTTCAATTTTAAAGGAAAAAAAGTTAAGCATATATGAAATAAAAAAAATATACATTTATAATTTACCTAAAATTTACTAGTAATATTGTTATACGATTGTATTTCTATATTGGACAACAAAGTTGATTAATGTCGTGAAATTTTCTGTGCAAGCAAAACTGTTTCCTAAGTAACAGAAACTTGCAACTAGTGAATTGAGACATTCAGATATTCATTAACATAATGGTGATATAATGGTGTGCAATTAGAGTTAAAAAAATATACATTACTACATTCGTTGATGACTTTAAAGGGTTTTTTTTTATGTATATTTGTTGAAAAAAAAAAAAAGGCATTTGAAAAGTTTAAGAACATCAAAATTAAAGTAAAATACACACACAACAAATCAATAATTCAGGTGTTTTATACTGAGAGGTATAGACTATTTCTTGCTCAAATTGATGATTTTTATTGCAAACATAGACTGATGCATCAATATTTCTATGTCTATGTTCCACAATAAAATGGATTGCCCAAAAGAAAGAATGTGACCTTGGTGAAATATGATAGTTCAAATTTATTAAAGGAAAATATTGCCAAAAGATTTACGATAACAGGCTAAGCTCACATCAATGTAAAAGAGGATAAATTGGAACCATGAACTGTTAAATGGGATAAATGTGATTGTAAATTCATGGGAAGAAGCATTGCTAGGTGCATGCCATATTATAGGTAAGAAGTTAAAATTTTCACTTTCTAAAGGTAGAGAACACATTGTGAAGCATCTCTAGGTGTGAGGGAATCTTACTTAATAGTAGGCTTTTCATAAAATCAAATCAAATTGAACCGTAAAATATGGTTCTTTTATATTTTGATTCGTTTTATAGTTTGACTCAAAGATAATTTAAATGGTTGGTGGTTCGGTTTGGGACGTCAAATTATATTGAACGTTTAAACTCAAATCGAATCACTTTTTATTAAATAATATAAGTTATGGGACATTTTTTAATTTTAAACCTTATTTACCATTTCCTTTTTATCAGCTCTCATTATATTTTTAATATGCATAGTCTACTCCCTTTCTTTCATTTTCATCTATCATTTTTTAAGTAAATAAATGTATCCTTATTGTTATTTAAAATATAATGTTACCATAATAAAATGTTATATTGCTTACATTTTTGCATAATGTATTTCAATTTGAACATTAGTATTTGGTTAAAAACTTTAATAACTATTAATATTATCAATTAAAATAAGGTATTTTTAAAAACGAATTGAACCGAACCAAATTGTATTTTAAACAGTTCCGTTCAAAACCTAAACTACTAAAAGTAAATTGATTTATTAAAAATTTATATTGAACAATTTTAAATACAATTTGATTCAATTTAATTCCTAAATCAAATCAAACCATGAACATCCTACTTAATGATGAATGACTCTACGTGGACTAAAAAGGACTCGGAGTTTTGAGGGATGTCATTGTTGGATACATTCAATTATCAATAATTTATAGAACATTTGTTTAGTGCACAAGACAACCGTCTAAATGTCAGAGACTCAATTTTTCAAAAATAAGGTAACATGATGCATTGTTTACTGATAACACACCAGGTAACAAATGTTCTCTTAAGTGACATCTGATAAGGACTACAAATCTGAGTGTTTGTGCATCTGAAAGCGACTCCGTACTAATGAAGTGGGTTAGATGTCATGAGTTATCCTCTGAATAAGGACTTCGTTCAAAATAATGATATGAGATGTAAACAATGGTGGATGCTTTGTTCAATAAAGTTTATATATATTATTACCCATATATTCAATAATACAAATAGTGAAGAGTCATGAATGTTTTTCACTAGAATACGTGAACCAAAACATTGTGCCTCTAGAGTCATGATTTCCGGATGTCCATAAGAGATCATAATCACATTGTGGTTAAGAAATTTTGGCTTCTTACACTTTCATTATTCGTCCAAAAATAAAAAAAAAAACGGCACCTTATATTATATCTTATTCTGAGCATGGCAAGAAACATTACTGGTGATTTCTACATCAAAATTTCGGATTACATCGTATCATACGAGAGATTATTTGCCATACAACATTAGCGAATTAAGTATAGGTAGCAAACACTCTTAAAAAATAGTGAGTGTGCTCTCCTGTGTTTCGAATTCAAATTTCTGATAAACCCTACATTAGCTATTATGGATAGTATGAACCTTATATTCTATTCAAGTTGATATCATATATAACAATTATAAAAAATTCTTAGCTTGGTTTGGCAGGCACTTACCATTCCTAACCCAATTATATATGTCCCACCATCATTAAGTTCTATCCATTTATGCAAAAAAAAAAAAAAAAAATCCTAGAATTTTCCTAGTGTTGAAGAAAAATAAAGTATACAATATTCCAAATAGATCAACGACTACTCTTATTTTGAGCGGCTTATTAAATAAAAAAGATATTCAAATCACCTTGTTTGAAAAGAATAGTCTCGTGGAAAAATATTTAAATGTTTGAGAATCGCAAATCACCAATTAAAGCTAGTTCGAACTAAACTAGGACCATATCTTACTTAACTATTACTATTTTTTAAAACCATTGCTATTTTAGGATCCCTTCGCAATGATTTAAAAGTTTTAACAGCCAGCATAGAGATAAATGTATTTTCAAAAATTATCACGAAGGTAAAAGCATTCATATGGCCAATAGCTGCGGAAGTAAAGATTGTCTTATACCTTAGCCAGTAGTAACGTAATCCGATCATTTGAAATCGGTTGAACATGAACTGCCCCTCATGTTCTTTCCTTTTTATTTCTTCTTCTTCTTTCATCATTGAATGAGTGGGGCCAATATAATTTCATTAGATTTATGAGGGGTTAGTAATGGGAGAGGTGCATAATTGGTCTTTCTATGCCCAAGAAAGGGAAAAGAAAATTGCCGATTGGTGCAAAATCATCAATATGACAACGGTAATAGAGTAATTAACAAGGCATTATGGAGGCCTTTAAGACGCGGACCTTTCAACTTTCAATTGAAAGCGACTCGTCCGTCGGCAAGCAAATTCATAAATGGCGACTCATTTTCAAAGTCAAAGTTCACATTGATGGAGCATCGCAGGGCCTCACGAGTGGAATTGTATGCAAGCTTAGTTTGCATGCCAAACAACGTCAACCTAAATTTTTTTTCGATTTTAGGCCTAAACTTTTAACTTTTTTAATTGTACACCCAATTGAAGTTTTAGTTGTTAACACCATTATCTCCTTCAACTCTGTTTTCCTTGTTATTTTATATATAATATCCATCCAATAAGAACATAAAACTACACAAAAATAATGCATCACCAACTAGTTTAATGCTTGCCCTCCTTTGCATTTCAACCAAGTAATGCACTACGTGTTAATAAATTGATTAAAATAATCCTATATAAGTGTAAAGGAATAACGATTTTAATGGGGCAAATTAAAAAGTGGAAAAAAAAAATATACTCCATCTCAAATCCTAATATTTTAAAATGTTCATAAATTTAGATTCTATTACATTCAGTTAAATTATAATTCAATTTAAAACTGTAACTCAAATTTATGGACCATAACTCATATAAAAATTATCGTTTTCACAAGTCCACGATGAGTCTATCCGCTGAACTGTTAAAACTGACAATTACACAAATCTCACCCTCCTAACTAGAGGATGGGCTTCATAGTGTTGTGGGTTTCATGACCAAGAGATATTTTTGGTGTATCAAGAAGATCTAATGTATGGTTGATGGTTTAAAGTAATGGTGGTATCGTGGTGTTTTTAGATCTATGGTGGAGATGTTTAGAAGCTCTGAAGTAATAGTTTTAGCATCACCGTAAGACTTTGCAACTTTGGCTCAATGTCTTCTTGGGCTAGGGCTAAGGTGAGGTAGAAGAAGAAAAATCTAAGTTGAAGAAGAAGAAATATCTTCAATATGTTCTTGTTTTATTTTAAATTTGTAAGTTCTTAAAACGGTTACAAAATTACCTTCCATTTTAACAATCGAACTCTTACGATTAAGACGTTTGAGATGGAATTCTGAAACTTCCTTTAACAACTACTAACATGCGATGATCTCAAAAAGCTCACAAATCTCTTCCAATTTATACACATGTGACTGTTCTATATTGTTGCATTGATCATCCGTGATCTCTAGTATGAATTTTGGAATCCCCTGCAAAGACCCTGATTCTAAAGTTTCAATGTATAATTAAAGTAATAATAGTAATAATAAAGTTTAGGTCCTATAATTTTTCATATTCATTTTAAAAATATTCTTAAATTGAAATTTTTATTAAGAACTGATAGGACAACCCAAATTAAACCAATTTTTTAAAACACATGATTTTTCTGTTTAGAAATCCCCTCGTCATATTTCTCTTAACTATCAATTAGTACATTAATTGTCAACAAATAAAACATCGCATAGTATTTATCATAGAATAAAATTTCATGAGATTTGACTTAATAATGTTCAGGGACCAATTACAATTGCAACTCCAAAAGTAGGATTTAAAGTATGAATATATTCAAATACTTTTTAAATATGCTTTTATCCGTTTGTAACTTTTGAAATATATATATATATATAACTAAGACTATCATAAAACTTCCAAAATTATAGCTCTTTACCATTCTTTGACTAATAGATTTTGGAGATATTTTTATAATTACCCCCCATTATGTTTTCAGTGAGAAGTTAGTCATAATATAAGGATTATGTCCAACGGAGTTGAGCTTGCATTCCTAGGATTGTAAATAACTAAGAGGCTACGAGCTTATATACTTTTCATCATTACCCTAAAACATGAGCATTCCCATTAAAAGTAGTAGTAGAATGGTCCCCATGGAATCTGATTCTCTAAATCAAACCGAGTGAAGTTTGAAAGGTGCATTCGTTGACTAAAAATACTTTCCATAACTTGGTCGGACATCGCTAAAAAGTAAGATTGAAGAACACGTCAATTTGCACGCGTAATTTTTTAGTCTTTTTCTTCCTTTGGTTTGATTTGTTTATTCTTTTTGGAAAATGACAATTTTAAAACTAGCCGATTACAAAATGCATTACAAATGAGTAAGAAATGAAAATTTTAAAACGGATCCATTTCGTTTGAAGATTAATATTTGTGATGTTATAGATCGTCCTTGCTCACCGTTTTAAATAATAGGATAACTGCAATTTTACCTCAAAATTATTGATTTGATATCACTTCTAATACATATTTTAATCCCAGATGCCAAAACTTAAAGATCCTCACTAAAATCGTCAAAAATAGCACTTTACAATTCATACTTGACCAATAGCTTTTTGAGGTGTGATTGCAATTTGCTGCGTTTCTTTTCTGTTAATATAGTCAAATCATATTCATGAAAAATAAATGTATTAAATGATAGAGTAAATAACTTGGCTTTATTTTCATCATTTATTATGAGTAAATTGCAAATATATTCTCAAAACAATTTTCAAATGTAAATAAAATAAATAAATAAAAACTTAGAGAGTGCTTTCATTCACTTCACCTTAAAGAAATGCGCATGTGCTCCAAAACCACCACTAAAAGGCCATTAACTATCATTAAAAGGATAATAAATAGCAATAATTTTAAGGTTTTAACAGTAATGATTTAAAATTTAAAAAATAAATACATATTCTTGAAATTTACGCAAAATAATGCTAGGGCGTGTTGTTCAATTTGCCCATAAACAATAGTTTTATTTTTATTTACAATAATCTCTTGTTTAAATAAATTGATACAAAAGTGGAGCAAAAAGTGCACGATTGTTATGCATAGAGGAAATCTTAAAAATCATCACACCTTGAAGTATAGCTAGGGGTAAGAGCATAACTCCATTGAAACTTTGAACCTATTTTATCTTGCATGATTAAGTAAGTTTTAGGTAGGTATTGGAAGTCTTAAAGTAAGTTTTAGTTTCAATTTTCCAGAACTACCTACATAAGATGGGGAAACAAGATACAACATATTTATATGTATATCTATCTAGGAACTTGTTTGTAAGATGTATGGAGTATACTTTTCATAATGCTTTCTCTATAAAAATTCTTAATTAATAATATTGAACATGAGAAAGTATAATATGTTTAGCTTAATACATACTCAAGGCTTAAACCCATTTGTCCATTGCAAAAGGTAAAAACTGTAAAGCATAATACATCATATGTTCCCTTGTCGCTTCTCATTTTCTTCCCAAAGTTCCATTGTTGAAGATGTGATAGATATTGATTGAAACAAATAGACAAGCTATATTCTTGTAAAGATGTAAATATTGATTGAAGAAGAATGGTTTGTGTTTGAGTCAAAATTGTTTGAAACTTGTTTTATTTGTTGTATTATGGCTTTCATCGAATGTTCTTGTATTTGTAAAATATTGCAATGGGTTTGGTGTTGATACTTATTTTAAACATGTGGATCTAGACTTATGATAGGTTATAATTTTGTGATTCCTTTAAGTTTGATAATTTTTTTTTTTTGAATTATGAGTTTTATTACATATGCCTTCATGAGAAATATGTAATTGAAGAATATATAATTAAATTGTTTGAGATTACCAAGTTGATGAATGTACGAGTACAAATACGTGAAAAAATTGGCATGCTATTAGGCTACTTTCCTCAAAAAAATTATATTACGAATATGTAATTAAAAATTTAACAAGCTCCACTATGACTTTTTGCCCTTGTAAGACTTATAGGGTATAATGTTACAACAAGACCAATGAGAGACAAACCAACATGGCATGGGGACTTTGTTACTATAAGATAGACATTTTTGTTCATAGTCTTGTAATTAGGGAAATATAGTTCATTAACAAATCCTATTAGAATCAAGTGGGAAAAAAAAAAAAACAAATGTAACAAACATATCAAATGAACAATATAAAAAGAAAGGGAAAAGGCATCTTGCCCCTGAAATCTCTGGTGTCTCATTAGGAGTTTCGTGAGCTTAGAATACACTACTAATCCTTCAATTTACACCTATAAAGCACAACCGTTGTAAAGAACAAAATAACAACTTTTGTAAAACTTTGGCTGAATGCCTTTCATAATTCATGTTCAAGTATATATATACATTAGGAGGATATCTTTCCAAGCAACTATATCTTACAAACTAGGAAAATAAATCTTCCTCTACTAAAATATACAATACAAAATATACATGCCATATTTACAAACTAAGTCACGAAACAAATATCTAAGTATTCACGGCCGTGTTACACGGCCGTGCCTTCTAGCCGTATATAAGGCCGTGTATGCTTCTAGCAGCTACCTAACACAATACACGGCCGTGCCTTCTAACCATGTATCAGACCGTGTATGCTTTTGGCAACTACCTGACACGATACACGGCCGTGCCTTCTGTCCGTGTATCCGGCCGTATATGTTTCTAGGAAGTACCTGACACAACACACGGCCGTGCCTTCTGACTGTGTATCCAGCCGTGTATATATCTGGAAGTTATCTGATACAATACACGGTCGTGCCTTCTGACCGTGTATCCAACCGTGTATGTTTCTGAACTTCCAGACCTTCTTGATTGATATCCCCCCTCAAATTGATGCGGACTGGTCAAGAAGCATCAATTTGCCAACAAGAAACCGATGACGCTGCCGAGAAAGAGCCTTAGTAAATATATCAGCCGTTTGAAGATCCAAAGATATATGCGGAAGAGAAATAACACCATTATCATAAGCTTCTCGAATAGAATGACAGTCCACTTCAATATGTTTCGTATGCTCATGAAAAACAGGATTAGCAGTAATCTGAACAACACTATTATTATCGACATGAAGAGAGGTAGACCCAAGTTGAGGAAAACCAACCTCAGCCAACAAACCTCAAAGCCAAATAATCTCAGAGCAAGCAGACGACATAGCACGATATTTGGACTCAGTAGAAGACTTAGACACCCGATCTTGTTTCTTACTCTTCTAAGAAATTAAAGAGTTACCAAGAAACATACACCAACTAGTAATAAAGCGACGTGTATCAGAACAACCAGCCCAATCAGCATCACTATATGTGGTTAAGTGAATGGGAGACTCCGCAGAAAAGAACAAACCCCAATGAGAAGTCCCTTTTAAATACCGAACAATACGGTGAACTGCTGCTAAATGAAGATGTGTAGGTGCCTGCATAAATTGACTAACTTGTTGTACAGCAAATGAAATATCAGGACGTGTAATAGTTAAATAATTGAGACTTCCAACAAGTTGTCGATATAGAGATGGATCAGATAGAAAGTCACCATCATGTCGTTGATATTTAACATTCACTTCCAAAGGAATATCGATAGAACGTCCCTCTTGGAGACCAGCTAAAGCAATAAGTTCCTCAGTATATTTATGTTGACGAAGAAAAATACCAGCAGAAGAAGAATGAACCTCAAGACCTAAGAAATAAGTTAACGAGCCCAAATCCTTCATATGAAAAGAAGCTTGAAGTCGTTCTTGTAACTGAGACATTAATTGAGTATCAGATCCTGTGATAACAATATCATCAACATAGACTAACAACAAGACAATTCCCTTATCAGTCTTGCACAGGAATAATGAAGAATCATACTGACTTTGAATAAAAGAGAAGCTAAGAAGAGTATTACGAAACTTCTTAAACCAGGCCCGTGGAGCCTGTTTCAAACCGTATAGAGACCGTTTGAGCTTACAAACGTCAGGTGAGGGTGTGAAAAACAATCCTGGAGGAGGAGTCATATAGATATCTTCCTTGAGGTCTCCATGCAAAAATGCATTCTTAACATCCATCTGTCGTAAAAACTATCCTTTAGATGCAGCAATAGATAGAATAAGCCGAACAGTTGTCATCTTAGCCATAGGTGCAAAGGTCTCTTCATAATCAATGCCATATTCCTGCCGATTGCTAAGAGCTACCAACCTTGCCTTATATCTGTCGAGGGAACCATCAGATCGAATCTTAAGAGAGTAAACCCATTTACAACCAATGGGTTTAACACCAGCAGGGTAGGAAACAATATCCCAAGTGTGATTATCTTGAAGTGCTTGAAGTTCCTCTTACATGGCTTTTATCCAGCAAGGCTGTTTAGCAGCCTGAGAATAAGAGGTAGGAATGGTAGTATTAGTTACAATTGCAGAATAGCCGTATCTATCTGGAGGACGACTGTGTCGAGTTAATCGTCGAAGAATCATTGAAGCATTTTCAGGAGCAAGGTCGGAAAGGACAAGTCCAGGCTTGAACCGTTTATCAAAATAAGAGTCATCAAAGTGAGGAAGCACAACAGTATCAGATGTCGAAAAATGTTGCTGAAAATAGTATTCATATTCAAAGAAAATCATATCCCGAGAGATATGCCATCGATTACTTATCGAATCATAACACACAAAACCTTTATGATTAGGACTGTAACCCATAAAGCCACATCGAACAGACTGGGCTGACAACTTATGACGTTCATGGTAGGTAAATGAACGAAACAAACACATCCGAAAGTATGTAGCATATGATAATTAGGATGTTTACCAAACACTCGTTGATAGGGAGAATCAAACTTCAATTGTTGAGATGGTAAGCGATTAATCAGATAAACAGTAGTAGATAAAGCTTTCGTCCAAAACTTAGCTGGAACAAAAGATTCAAATAATAATGTGAGCACCACATCTAATAAATGTCGATTTTTCCGTTCGGCAACTCCATTCTGTTGAGGTGTATAAGGACATGAGCGTTGTGAAACAATACCCTTGGTATGAAGAAATGCTTGAAACTCATGAGACATATATTCACCACCATTATCAGATCGTAAGATTTTAATACAAGTGGAAAACTGAGTCTCAATATATGTCACAAAGGTTTGAAACACAGTAAACACGCTTGCTTTGGAATGCAAAAAATAAATCCATGTAAATCGACTATAATCGTCAATAAATGTCACAAAATATTTATACTGATCATGTGAAATAATTGGTGCAATTCCCCAAACATCACTATGAATAATGTCAAAACATTTATTGGCACGACTACCTAAAATAGGAAAAGGCAATGTCTTACTTTTGCCTAGTTTACAAGAAGAACAATCAACTAATAAACTCTTATCTACGGAACCGAGAACACCTCTTTGCAACAAATGATTCAAAACAACATTATTTGGATGACCTAAGCGTCTATGCCAGATGCCAGCCTTATTGTCAACAACTGAAGAAGCTAATGACAAAGTCCGAGGAACGGTAAATTGTAATGGAAATAACCTGCCCACTTTAGGCCCCTTCACTATTACCTTCCCCGACACTTGATCCTGCACAATGCAACCATCACGAGAAAAGTGGACATCACAGTTATTATCTACCATTTGCCCAACAGAAAGTAAGTTAATAGATAATTTAGGAGAAACCAAGACATGTCGAAAGGAGGAGCTAATATCACCAACTGTCGTAATAGGAATATTATTTCCATCAGCAACCTGAATGTGTTGAATACCAGTATATGGATGTTGATTATGCAATAAATCAGATGTGCCAGTCATATGATTTGTGGCACCGGAATCAACAAACCAAGGAACAAAATTAGTAGTCTTACCTTTCCCTTGAAGACCAAGAGCAAAGAAGGCAGAGAGGATCATCTGTTGAACCATATCTGGCGTGAGAACAGATTGCTTGTTGCTAGCAATTGTGGATGTTGAACCAGGATTGCAAGAGTCAGATACCGCAACATGAAAAGCTTGTGACCTTCTGTTTTGAGGCCTTGTAGGACACTCCTTAATAATATTTCCTTTTTGCTTGCAATAATTACAGAACTTCTTACTACACTGCCGGGCAATATGACCAAATTCTTTGCAGCTGTAACACTGCATTGTTCCCTTTCCTCGGGTCTGAGTAGCATATGCAACATTAACTATTCCAGATGATCCACCAGTTGCACCAATAGCGGCTTGTGTCGCCAATCTTTGTTCCTCACACAGCAATTCCCCAAAACATACATCCAAACAAGGCACTGGATCTCTATGCAGTAACCCAGCCCGAGCGGTTTCAAATTCAGGTCTGAGCTTCATCAAGAACTGATCACGACGACTCACTTCATGAACAGCCTGAAGACTAGCCAAACTCTCCTTTGACACCTTAGCATAGATAATACCAGAATATTCACTCCATAAATTAAGGAATCCAGAATAATATTGTTCAATTGAGAGATTACCTTGACTATAATTACTTATATCAAGTTCCAATTGGAAACGTCTTGCAGTATTATCTTGATTGTAGACGTGCTTCAAGTATTCCCACATTTCTTTTGCCGTGCCAAAGGATCGTAAGTTGTTCACCATATGAGCCTCAATAGATCCCAAAATCCATGAAACAATCCATGCATCTTCTGCCTCCCATTGACCACGATCTTTTGACTATGTAGGAGCCGGAGAAGACCCATCAATGTGACCCCAAAGCTCCTTCCCTTTCAAAAACATCTTGAACTGAAATTCCCATGCAGCATAATTCTTTCCCGTAAATCTAATAGCTAAGATTTCATGTGTTTTCTCAGAAGACATCCTAAACCGAATTGTCACTCATAACTTGATTATCAAAACTTGTTGATTGGAATTAATCAACCTAAAGCCAAAAATAAAAAAGAACCAAGAACATACCAGCAATTCCAAGACTAAAAAGAGAACTATGGATTCAGCGCAATACTCAGTTGTGTAACTCTGATACCATAACAACTTTTGTAAAACTTTGGCTGAATGCCTTTCATAATTCATGTTCAAGTATATATATACATTAGGAGGATATCTTTCCAGGCAACTATATCTTACAAACTAGGAAAATAAATCTTCCTCTACTAAAATATACAATACAAAATATACATGCCATATTTACAAACTAAGTCACGAAACAAATATCTAAGCATTCACGGCCGTGTTACACGGCCGTACCTTCTAGCCGTGTATGCTTCTGGCACTACCTGACACAATACACGGCCGTGCCTTCTAGTCGTGTATCAGACCGTGTATACTTCTGGCAGCTACCTGACACGATACACGACCGTGCCTTCTATCCATGTATCCGGCCGTATATGTTTCTAGGAAGTACCTGACACAACATACGGTCGTGCCTTCTGACCGTGTATCCAGCCGTGTATATCTGGAAGTTATCTGATACAATACACGGTTATGCCTTCTGACCGTGTATCCAGCCGTGTATGTTTCTGAACTTCCAGACCTTCTTGATTGATACAAAACTTCCATTAAAATAAAGTAGTTAAAGCAAAAAGGATAGAGAGAGACTGAAAGAGCAAGAGAGTGTACATAACTTAAGAGGAAACCCTATTTTTGAGAGGAATCTAAAAGAAGATAAACGGATTACGGCTAAGAAGATATTAGGAAAGTATAGTAGGCTTGGGCTTATAATACAAGGCTTAACATTTGGTGCTCTCATTTCATCACAATCCAAAAACTTGAAAAACAACAATTGAAGAATAGTTAGTAGCACTTTCATCAAACATTCAATGGATGCAATAGAATGCTTTTTATGAAATGAGTAAAAGATTTCAAGATATGCAATCACAAATGCAAATTTAGCAACAAGAAAGATTTCAAAATTAGAAATCTTCATTTCCACAAGACTTAGATAATCATCAAATATCATCATCATCTTCTTTAGAACATGTATATCAATTTCTTAAAGGCATCAAATTGGAAATACTAAGGTTTAATGGAGACGATGCAATAGGATGACTTTTTAAAACTAAGTGTTTTTTTTTTTTTCATTTTCGTTTGATTCTAGATAAACAACATATCACTATTGCTTCATTTGCCTTAGAAGGACATGCTCTGAATAGGTATCAATGAATGTATAATAACAAATAACTCCATTCTTGGTCAAGATTTTTGGAACCGTTGAAAGCAAGATTTAGTCCCTTGGCATATGATGATCTAAAAGGAGATTTATCTAAACTTACTTAGGTAACTACTATGGCTGACTACCAATCTAAATTCAAAGCATTATCAAATCGTATTTTTGGTGTTCCAGATAGTTTCCTTCTTAAATATTTCATTTTTAGACTTTCCCCTTCAATTCAAAGAGAAGTAAAAATAGCTAGACCCAATGATGTGTTTCATGCCATTTCATTAGCCAAAATATATGAAGCTAAGTTTGTTGATGAAATTTCCATTTCTTTACCTAATCCATATTCTTCTTCCACTTACAAATCCTCTTCAATTCAATTTTCCCCTAAAACTTGTACTTCTATCCCACCTAATTCGTTACCTATTTATTCCACTCGATCTTTACCCAATTCTACCCCTCAAACTTAACTAAATCTTTCTAAACCATCATTACCTATCAAGAAACTATCTAAGAAAGAAATGTTAGCGCATAGAGAAAAGAGTTTATGTTATAATTGTGATTATAAATATCATAAAGGACACAAATGTAAACCCAAATTTCTTTTATTGCTAAGTAATGAAGAAAATCAAGATTATGATGATTGTGACATGGATTAGGATTTGAGTGAGAATATAAATGTAGGTGATTCTAGAACAATTAGTTTTCATGCTTTATCTAGGATAACAACACCTCGCACTTTGCATTTTCAAGGCACCATTAATAATAAAGAGACATCAATTTTAGTTTATATTGGTTAGTACACATAATTTTCTTCAAAGTCGTTTGGTAAAACATTTAGGGTTGATTAGTTTACCTTCTCTTGGATTTCATGTAATGATCGATAATGGTAGAAAGTTGGTATGTGAGGGACAATGTCCTAATATCAAATTAGGCATTCAAGGATTGGAACTTGATGCCACATTCTATTTATTAACAATACAAGGAGCATACGCTATTTTGGGAGTTCTATGGCTACAATAGTTGGGACCAACTACAATTGATTACAATACCTTAAATATGCAATTTATGCACAAGGGTACTCAAGTGTCTCTTTTAAGTGACAATAATGTGACAATGATTCTTATTTCAAACCATTAGTTGCAAAGAATGATTCAAACTGATGCTATTGCTTCATATTTTGGTGGCTTAGTTGATTAACTCTTGAAAGAGACTAACAACACAACCTTGACAGATGTATTAGGTAGATTTTCTTGAATTTTTGAAACACCTTCATCATTGCCATCGATGTGCTAAGTTCAACATAGAATTCATTTAGATGGGACTCCACCAATGAATGTTAAAACTTATTGCTGTCTTGATTTAAAAAAAAAAAATGAGATAAAGAAACTGGTTAAGGATATGTTAGTGCAAGCAATCATCTAGGATAGTACAAGTCCATATTCATCTCCAGTTGTCTTAGTGAAGAAAAATGATGGAACTTGGCATTTCTATATCGATTATAGGGCACGTCAATCAAGTTATTATTAAGGATGAGTTTCCTATACTGACTATTGATGAACTATTGGATGAATTATATCATGTAAGGATATCTTCCAAGTTAAACTTAAGAGTTGGATATCATCAGATAAGAATGTACAAGGATGATACTGAGAAGACAACATTTCACACAAATGAAGGACATTACAAATTTCTAGCCATGCCCTTTGCATTGAGTAATGTGCTAACAACATTTCAAGCTATAATGAATAAAATGTTTAAGACTTTCCTTTGCAAGTTTGTCACTTTTTTTAATGACATATTGGTGTATAGTTTAACTTTGGAATTACATGTAGATCATCTCACTAAAGTCCTTCAGGTGTTATTGGATAATAATTTCTTTCTTAAGAAAAGTAAATGTTCATTTAGATAGACTACAATAGAATATTTGGGACATATAGTATAAAATGGAGGAGTAAGTCCTAATTTTACTAAAATAAGCAGCGAAAAATGGCCATTTCCAACAACTGTAAAGGAATTGAGAGTATTCTTAGGTTTATCAAGCTACTATGGAAGCTTTATAAAAGGATATGCTTCCATATCTAGACCTTTAACTGATATGTTACAAGTTAATCAGTTTAAATGGAGTCCTGAAGCACTAAGAGAATTTGATAAACTTAAGGAAGCCTTAATTCAAGCTTCTATCTTAAGGTTACCAAATTTTTCACAATAATTTGTAGTAGAAACAGATGCTTCTAGAGTGGGCATTAGTGTAGTTTTACTACAATTTGGTCATCACGTGGCTTATTTTAGCAAGAAACTTCCTTTGCACGTGAGGAAAGCTTCAGCTTATGTTAGAGAGCTATTTGCCATTGTGGAAGCTATGAAAAACATGGCGTCAATATCTATTAGGTGTACACTTTATTATCAAGACAGACCATAAGAATTTGAAAGAAATTTTAAACTAAGTAATACAAACTCCAAACAACAAAAATACTTATCCAAATTAATTGGATACAATTACACTATTATGTATAAATCTAGTAACGAAAATGTGGTAGTAGATGCTTTATCACTGCAAGTAGATAGTCCTGGTGAAAATTTTGGGATTTTGTTACCTCATTTTCAAATATTGCATATCTTAAAACAAGAATATGTGACTCTACCCACATTTCAAGAAGTAATGTCTGACTTGAATTCAAGGAAACCACTTAAATGGAACCTTACATGGTGCAATGGATTTTTATACTATGGAAAGAGATTGTTTCTAGTGCCTCAATCTACCGTTATTCCTTTATTATTACAAAAGTTCCATGGTTCCCTAACCTCTGGTCATTTTAGTGTCCTTAAGACTTATAGGAGGCTAGCAGCTTAGTTTTATTAAGAAGGAATGTGTACTGAGATAGAAAAATTTGTGAGACAAAGCACGGTATGTCAACAAGTGAAGTATCTAACCAAATCACCTGCTAGACTTTTGAGTCCTTTACCTATACTTGAGCATGTTTGGGAAGATGTTAGTATAGATTTCATAAACCACTTGCCTAAGTCTCAAGGAAATATAGTAATATTGATGGTTGTGGATAAACTTTCAAAATATTGTCATGTGGGAGCCTTAGATTCCTACTTCATCGCAACTAAAGTAGCCACAATATTTCTACAGATTGTAGTCAAATTACATGGATATTCTAAGACTATCATTTCAGACCGTGACCGTAACCATAACCCTATTTTTATGAGCAAATTTTAGAGGGAGCTTTTTACTTTGAGTGGGACATGATTAGATATGAGCACCTCTTATCATCCACAATTAAACAAGCAAATAGAAGTTCTCAATCATACTATTCAATAGTACTTAAGTTATGTTATGGATTGTTCTACTCAATGGATCAAATATTTTCCATGAGCGGAGTATGCATACAACACTTCCTTTCATGGTGGAGCTCATTATACTCCCTTTCAAATAGTGTATGGCAAAGATCCTCCAACCATACAATTTTTTATTAAGGGAAGCTCTATGGTGGATGTAGTCAACATTGAACTTTAGAGTGGAGATGAGACATTACAACTTTTACATAGTAATCTTACAGAAGCTTAGCAATGAATGAAAGTTCAAGTAGATCAACATAGATCAAATGTTTCTTTTATAGAAAGAGATGGTATTTGTAAAACTCGAACCATATCAGTAGACATCAGTGTCTTAACATTATCACAAGCTTTCTAAGAGGTATTCTAGACCATATTTAGTAGTTAAGAAGATTGGAACATGTGCATATGAGGTTGATTTACCTCCAATATGCTAGGATATACAATGTTTTTCATGTATCCACTTCTTAAGAAAGCTTAGGGTGTCTCTAGACCATCATTAGATCTACTTATGGAAGCCATTTAAAATCATCCTTTGTTGGATCCTCTTTATCTATTGAACCAACATATCATTTTTAGGAAAGTTCAAACTATTCAACATATTTTGGTCCGGTGATTAGGATTACTACCAGAAGAAACAACTTTGGAAGATTTGGATGAGTTTTGGAAAACCTATATAAATTACTACATTGAGAACAAGGTTGCTTTTCAAGAGTTGGAGACATCTATTACAACAAGACGACAAGAGACAAAAGGGTGCCAACATGGCACAAGGGCTTTGTTGCTATTGGATAAACATTTTTGTTCATAGTCTTACAATTAGAGAAAAATATTTCATTAACAAATCCTACTAAAATCACACGGGAAAAACTATAACAAACTTATTAGATGAACAATATAAAATGAAAAAGAAAAAAAAAAGAAAGGAATAAAGGTGTCTTGCCCTCGAAATCTCCGGTGTCTCACTAGGATTTTTGCGAGCTCGAAATACACTAATCCTTCAATTTACACTTATAAAATACAACCACACCAGAGAACAAAACTTTCATTAAAACAGAGTACTTAAAGTACAAAAGATAGAGAGAGATTGAAAAAAATGAATGAGTGTACATAACTTAAGAGGAAACCTTAGTTTTGAGAGGAATCTGAAAGAAGAAAAATGGATTACGACTAAGAAAATATTCGGAAAGTATAGTGGATCTAGGCTTATAATACAAGAACCAACATACAAGTTTTAAGAAAGTTCCTTTATGTTATAAGTTAAGTATTGGTTCAAATATTAAAAATTGATATATGTAGAATAAGATAAAAATAGAGTTTTATATGCACCTATTTACCTCAAGTAAAGCCCTCTTTCCTTAATACCTTATTTTTCTTTTAGTCTCCCTGTTTTTCAAATAAAATTGGTAGTGGAATCAACGTATGGCCATCTTCTTAGAATAAATTATGAATATTCTTTTTTTTTTTTTTTTTTTTTGGCCATCATGAATATTCAATTCTCCAACTGGTGGCTTGGTCCAATAATGTTACTAACTCCAGTTAGTAATGTTTGTACTATTTAGGTTTATGTTTATGACTTTATAATGTTAATACCGCTAGTCTCGGGCATCTAGTTAGAAATTCTTGTTATGATTAAATTATTATAGAATTAAAGTGATATCTCTGTCTACAAGAAAGTCACTCCTTTTTTTTTCTTTATTTAAATAGAAATTGTTAAAATATATATATTTCGTCATCAGTACGTCTAATGCTTGACAATGAAAGTCAGCTAACAAGTTGGTTTTATGTCGCTTAATTACTTTTCTATGGCATGTTTTTTTAACAATTTTCTCATTGTCTCATTTGACTTTAATGTCTAAGGGCCACAAGTAAGAGAAATAAAACAATTCACTTCAATAGGAGTGCAGATACATAAAATATATATATATATATATTATTTATATACATGTTTTAATATAATTTTTTTTCTATATATCATATTTTCAATAAAAAAAACTGTTAAAATATCACAATCCGGGTATGATTTTTTTCAAACAAAAAAAAAAAGTAAAACAAAATTATGAACTTGTAGATGTCATTTCATCACACGCCAATTCAATTCGCCTTTTGTCTGTTTTCTTTTTTACTTTGGCCGGGATAAGCCTTTAATTAAATCAATTTTTTTTAGTAGTTTCTGTGATGAGTCATGCTTTTATTGGCTGATAGGCAATTTGTGCAAATTATTAATGAATATGTCATCCCAAAAATAATTAAATATACATGCTCTTTCTTAGCCCTTCCTTTGGTAAGGTGATTATTTACTTGCAGGCGGCATATTTTCAGCCCCACAAAATATATTGACCTTGTATTTTTATTAATGGAAAAGTCTTAAATCATTGTAATAGGTTTATTTTATTGGAGATCTTAAAATAATAATAATAATATTTAGAATTTCGATATATTTTATGATCTTGCTGGATGTTATACACATGTCATCATTTTGATTAGGTGTTTAATTATTTACTGCGCCTATAAACTGTGAAATATGCAAATTATTGAGAACTTGAAAACTAGATTGCTCACAATAACACGATGAATGCAAATAACCAACCGCAAGGTTAAAAGGATTAAAGCAAAAAAGGAAAATAATACTATGTATAAATTATATATATATATTAGGAGTAGACAAAAAACTATTTGAAATGAACCAATCCACAAACTAAGCCAATTCAAGCTAAAATGACAGGGTTTTTTTTTTTTACGGTTCAAATTGGGGTTTGAATTAATCTCTTCAAAACGGATTACAATTTAATTCGGGTGCACAATTTAAACTGAACCATTTAAAAAAAAAAAAAAAGGCCTACCTTCCTATCTAAACCTATAAGGAGCAACCCAACCCAACTTAACAAACCAAACCCTAACCTAAATGCTATGTCTTTTGTTCACCTTAACTTCTACGTCTCATGCCTCTTCTCCCTCTCTCTCTCTCTCACCTCTCTACAGTCTTCGCCTCTTCGATTCTATTGTGTCTTGCTCTCACCGTTCTGTCTCTCATGTCTCTGATCTCCTTGTCGCCTCTCTCTCTTGCTTCGGCTGTTATAATGTGTGCCTATGTGGAGTCTATCCCCATATTGCATATGTTCTCCGTTGTGTCTATTCGTCTATCCGTCGCATCTGTTGTAGTCTCCATCGCTGCGACTACAAGGAGCCTCTCTCTCTCTCTCTCTCACATCATCTTTCCCCGTGTCGCGTATGTTCTCCACGGTTTATGGCTAGCCCACGTCACTTCATTGCGTATTTTATCTAAAAGATTTAAGTACGTTTTCATCAAACATTTAAATTTAAATGTGTCAATTTTTATCGAAAATTGTTTTTAGGAATTTGATACTATTGAAAAATTGTTCAATAATGGAGTACTTTAATTAGGTAGTGTTGTATTGAAAGATTTATTTGTGATTTATCGAAAGATAATAATTTATGGAAGGCATAATGTATTTTGTAAATATGTAAATATTTTATGTGATAATTTTGATTTAATCCGTAATCCAAACCGAACCAAACCGTTATTTAATGGTTTGAAAAAATTGTCAATCCAAACCATATGGTTTAGTTTGGAATGAAAAAAAAAAACCATAAATTATGATTTGATTTGGTTTTTTGTAAAAACCGAACCAATTTGAACCGTGCCCATCCCTAATATATATGTTTTGTCTCTCTATGTAAAACCCTAATACTATATATATATTATGGACACAATTAGGCTCTACCATGTCCAATAAGAAGTTTACAAGAACTCACTGCATAACCTACAACATAAATATGTAAGGTTTTGAAACCAACTAAACATATACATTTTCATTAATTAACTATCAAACTCTCTATTTATTAGGTCTCCATAAAGGAAAAAAGTTACATCAAATCTTTTGACAAATAGTCTTCAAAAAGAAAAGTAGACAACTGTGCTATAGTTTCCATAAAAAAAAAAAAAAAGAAATCAAATGGTAAAGTTTGGAGAGCTACTAGAGTTTAAATCTCTACTACTCATCTTCAAAGGTATAAAAGTCATTTACTAACATCATTCCACCATCCAATTAAAAATCGTTACCTAAATAGTCATAAAAATCCACATCCTTATAGTTATTACCTAAAATCAAAGTTCCAAGGGAGTAAGTGATAAAGCCTAGTAAAAAAAACTACTATGTGCACACATATACTGATATCACACCATCTATAACTTAAATATTCTAAATGCAACAATATAAACTTCTAGCACATTTAGTCTACTTAATTTATTGTATACAACACTGCATCATGAAATACTCATAGAACTAAACCTCAAGGCTCATTTTTGAAAATGTGAACTCTCATATGATTCTAAGAGTGATTTTAGAAAGCATGAACTCATGTATATGTTCCCAAGAGTCAATTTTAAGTGTCTATACATGTATGTTTTCTCAAGAGTCGATTTGTAGAAGTAAGAACCCATGTATGCACTCCCAAGAGTCGGTTTTAAAAGTGTAGATCCATTTAGATTCTATGAGTCCATTTTAAAAGTATGGAATAGGCTCGAAGAATCTATCATAAAAGTAAAGAGCAGGTTCCAGGAGTTGATTTTAAAATTGTGGAATAGGTTCAAAGAGTCAATTTTCAAAATTGTTGAGTAGGTCTTGTGAGTCAATTATAAAAGTGTTGATCTTTGTTGGTCTATGTTTTCATCAAAAAAATATTTGAAATCACAAATATCAAACGATAGATTTATTAGCTAGTCTAACTTAATCCATTTATTTTTAATCCTAGCATGCCTAACCAACAATCAATAGCAATTCATGTACTTGTATTCTACTTAAAACCTTGATAATAATCCAATTAATTTCCTAAACCATGTAACATAGCAAGAATCTATTTCTTATGCATTAAGAAATATAATTCCTAGGTCTATTAATTAGTTATTTTAGATCAATCAAAAGTTGACTTGTGTCCTGTTACTAACAATAACAAGAGGTAATAAAACACATACCTTATGATACAAGTAGAGGTTGCAAAATTTTATAACCAAAACTTATCTTATAATATATAAAAACCACACTAATACTTACACCTTGTACAATTTATAGGACATAAGGCGCCTTGTAGAACATGTGAAGTTTTTATTGAATTATTATGGTGTTAAATTTTTAGGTAAATTACCTTAGAGTTGAGAGAAATGAAGTGGTGACAAAAAGAAGATAAAAGTAGTAAAGAAATGAATAATATAATATGCTTTAGGATTTCTACTTCCTATAATAGCTAATTAGGCTTAGGTCTTGAGTATCAATTAAATTAAAAATCTTATTAAGTTTAATATTATTAATTAAGTATTTTTATAGGATAGTTATGGGATACTTGAAACTCATATTGTATATAACTTATAGTATATGTTCTAGGGTTGGTATGGAGTATAGGGATACTATACCTTACATCCTATTGTATGGGATCAATTTTTTGAAAATTGAAATCACAATCTACCCTACAACCTTTAATAATCTCCTATAACCTGCTCAACCATGCAAAGTAGAGTAGATTTTAGGTTTTAACATAGTTAGCCTCTCATCCCTAATGAAAACATATGTATGTAATATAAAACTTACCCTAAAATTAACACAATTTGTATGGATTAATTACACTTCCTTTTTATTAAATTGATATTTAAATTTAAATTATTATATATGTCATAGTTAAAAGGTAAAAAAATAATTCTTTTAACCTCTAAGCATCTGCTATCATCTTCTCAAATAATTTTGAAGTTCCCTCCTATTGGGTATCAAAATATTTATTGATGCATTTGTTTGTAAAATCATTTTGTATACATAAGATGTATTGTAATTGTAATAATAAAAGAATATTTTTATTAAGTACTTTCCTACTGCATTCATGCATAGTCCTATAATATGTAATTTAAATGAGAGATAAAAAATAAACACATTAATCCATTGTGTAAATAATCTCTATATGGTACAAAATATAGCCTACAAGACCTTGTATAGTAAAGGGAAATTATTCATACAAAGCAATTTCTCTTCAATTTTTTTATACATTTCTCTCGTAAACATCTAAAATAAAATCATTTAAATTAAGGTACATGGTTTAGTTTATTCATAGTACTTGTTGTACTAATAATTTCTTCTACAATGATTATAGTAATTAGTAATACGGATTATTGAATAACCAAACTATTTAATTACTCATAAAAAGTTGATATTTTTATAGTATTATTATAAGACAATCAGCTTGCATAGTCATTATAAAAAATTATAGTATACTTCATCTGTATCTTGTTGCTCTTTTTTTTATACTTATATTTCTATTTAAATTTTTTTGTGATATATTTTTGTTGATTGTAAAATATAAATAATCTATGTGCATTAATTTCAATTTTTATACCCTTTTAAGTGCCTTGAGCACTCGTAATCATTTTATAAAATAATTAAATTTCTCTTTCTATTGAGTAATAAAATGTGTCAAGGTTAAAAAAATCTTTTTTTACATATAATATGTACTTTAATATTGACCTAAATAAGGTAAATCCAATTTCCTAGCTTTATAATTCTACTCCATCCTCAATTTAACTGCACAATTTATAAGAGAGGTGGAATCCAATCTATTGAATCTTAATAAGAATAATATTTATACCTGTAGTATTCAGTAAATCATTCCTCTAAACTTACTAAATTTTGTTTTTAATTTAAGATTTGAATAAGTTTTTCTAAATATTTTTTTATATAGTTTTCCTAAAACACATCTATAATTAAATCCTTAAAATTAGGATTGAACTCATTTAATGACATTTTTATAAAATATATGGAATGATTAAATCAATACACTTCTTTCTTTTCTCCTTTCCCCATCTATTATATCAGTTGTCCATCCCTTCTCCACATGAGTTGATAAAAAAATCTAACCATATTTTTAGCATTTTTATGATTCTAATGAAAAAAAATGAAAACTTTGAAAAAAAAAATTACTTAATTTTTTTTAAATAAAAAAAATCCTCTTAGCTTCTTAAAACTGAATTGAATTTGGTGGATATCCATGTAGTGTCGTAGCCTTACTTAAAAATATCGGATAATACTCTTAAATATTGTAGTTTTTTTTTAAATTACATAAATATTATATCCGAAATAATTATTCTTAAAATAAATTTCAAAAACACATATGCGATTTGCAACTAGTTCGTGCCTTCAATCTTGAAAGTACGAAAGAGGTCCGCACCTTTAGTATAATTACACTAAAGGCGCAGACCTCACTACCTCCTTCAATATTTTGCTTCAAAGTGCAATATTTAATACAAATTATATTGAAGACGCAAATATTATTAGCACAAATCGGGTATACGTCTTCAATTTATTTACTTATTTATTTATTTTTACTCTAAAATTATAAACTATGTATTCGCCTTTAAAATCTATTTTATGAATATATAAAAAAATAATATTTAAAAAAAATAAAAATATAAAAAATACATAAAGAAATAAAGAAATAAAATAAAATAAGGCTTTAACCGAATGCGAAGTGAAGTCATCCAAAGAAGCCAAAACTAGAAACTAATGAGCAGTACTTTTTACCTTTACTCCCCTTCTCTCCTTTCTCTCTGCACAGTTGACGCTGAAACCAAAGAATTTTTGCCTTTTTCTTCATAATTTATTTGCATTTTTATATTATAACCAAACCACCCCCCACCTCAATATTCTTAATAATTATATTTCCACCACTGAAATGGTTATTTTCCTTTGGATTAGATTCTTTACCTCCGAAACTGGGAACTTATAGAAGAAAGACAAGGTTTTTCACAATCCCCATACCCTTTTTGCCTTCTGGTTCTTCACCGAATATCCATGCATGCTTATCAGGTGTAACGTTGGAATGAACTTCTTTTCTTATTTTTATGTTTCTTTTGGTAATTCCCATGCTGTTGTAATAATTTGGTTAGTTATTGTGTCTCATGGACCTCGCCCGCTGCTTTTTCAGTCAAACTTGGACAAATTCGATTTTTTTTTTTCCTTTTTTCATGTTGGAGACTTCATATTTCATTTTTGTATATTGGGTTCTCTTTTTTTGAGATCTGGGTATCAGTTTAATATAGATTTTTGGTTTGGGTTCTTTATAATTTCTTCAGTATGTATATAATAAATAATAGAGAGAGAAAGCAAAAGAGTTTTTTTTTTTTTTTTCTAAATATTGTTAGTGTAGTTTCGATCAGGAATTTATGATTTAATGGAGAAGGGTAGTTCAAATTTCTTATTTTGTTGTCTCTTTGTTGCTGTTGCTGTTCTGTAGGAATTTTGTAAGAGTGAAGAACAAGGGTCACGTAAAGTTAAATTTTTTGTGCGATATTCTGATCAGGGTCTGACGGTTTGGATGTAATAAAGTAATGGAGAGTTCCTGTCAAGAAGATGATGATCACTACTTCGATGCCAGAGAGGAGATCTCGTCTTTATCGGATGGAAATTCAGACGATTCTGATTGTTGTTGTAGTAGTTCTGGGTATGGAGATAGTTTTGGATTTGGAGTGTGGAGTAGACGTCCGGAAACTGTTAGGAACCGGAAGGCTAGGTTTTTAAGATGGATGGGATTGTCATTGGATTGGAATTCCATGGAGAGAGAGGACTCAGAGTCGGAGATCTTTTCTCACAAGATGACTTTTGATAAAATAATGGAAGATGAAAGCGCATTGGAGGGGTTTTCAGCTGTTGACATCCAGTATTCATCAATTCAGCAGTCTATAACCTTTCGTGCACAGGAACTATCAGACGCATCTGTCATATGCAAGCCTGACAACAGTTACGGATGTAGAAGCAGGAGTTTTGATGATGGAGATAGATTAGTGGCAGATGAAGTGGCTCAGAATAGGCAGCCTGCTGAAGTACGTCAAACAGATTCCACTGGATTGGTCAGAGTGATGTATCCCTTGTTGCTTGAAAAAGTTGAAGGTGCAAGGGGCTCCATTGACGCAAAATGTAAATCAAGAAAAGGCTGGTTTAGGCGATTAGGTATGCCAGCATGTGTAAGCCATAGACACAAGGATGCTTTGTTTAAGCCAGACTTTCTTCAATTACCTACGGGTAGCAGAATGCAAAAACTCCACGTTTATTCGCTTAAAAAGAAGTACAAAGAATTATCTGCTCTTTATGGGGGACAGGATTTTATTGCACATGATGGTCCAATCTTGACAATGAAATTTAGTGTCGATGGGCAGTATTTGGCAAGTGCTGGTGAAGATGGTGTTGTACGAGTGTGGAAAGTGACCGTGGATGAAAGTTCAGACAAATCTGGCATTCTGGACGATGATTCTTCCTTTGTATATATCCGTCTAAATAAATCTACAAAGGAAACCACTCAAAACATAGATAAAGAGTTTATGGAAAAAATGAAGAGACTGGGGAGATTGTCTGATTCTTCATATGTTATCTTACCATGTAAGCTCTTCCGGATTTTGGATAGCCCTTTGCATGAATTTCGGGGACACACGGGTGAGGTATTGGACATTTCTTGGTCAAAGAAAGGGGTTAGTATATTTTTAGCCTACTTCTTGTATCTCATAGGTTATTCATGAAGGAATACCAGTTGAAGAATCTTACACCCGGCTTGTGAATATTGCAGTATTTGCTATCCTCGTCTGTTGATAAAACCGCCCGTCTTTGGCGAGTAGGATGTAGTGAGTGCTTGGATGTTTTTCATCACAATAACTATGGTGAGCCTGTCTTCATGCAGATTTATGTTTAGCATATTTTTATATTGGTTGCCTTCAATTGTGGAATATCGGTACTTGCTAAGACTATCAAATCAGAATTTTGATTCCAAATTTTGCTCACTTGGATTTGCATTAGTCATGGTGAGCTGATACAGAGCAACTGATTTTTCTACTATCCAGTATAGTTTATGATAGTGAGTAGGAGTAGGTACTACTTCTGAGCTTTCAGGATGTTTTAGAGTATCTTTCTAATATTTTAGTCTTCCTGCAGTTACCTCCATCAGTTTCAATCCAATGGATGATAATAGTTTCATTAGTGGATCTATTGATGGAAAAGTTTGTATCTGGAAAGTGGTCATCAATCATGATCACCACTGCCACCACCGACTTGTCGATTACATTGATATTAGAGAGATAGTCTCTGCCGTATGTTACCGTCCTGATGGAAAGGTCTGGCAAATATTATTAACCACTCATTTAAAGAATTTTCAAAAGAATATTGATGAGATAAAGAATATAGACAGTCCTCATGATGGCAATGACGTGGCTTTATCTTTTCAGGGAGCCATAGTGGGAACTATGAATGGGAACTGTCGGTTCTACAGTATTGTAGGTATGTATATCTCTTCAGTTTATACCAGATTTTAGATTGATGTGGGTATCAGATTTGTTCCCTTTGTATTTTATCTATATGGTTGTTGAAAATGTCAGATTCTTATATAAAATGTTGATATTTCCTAGGATCACTGGCACTGATATTTAGGATGATCACTAAAAGAATTTTGAATTGATGTTTCGTCTTTTTTACAGTTAGTTTAACTAATAGCTCTGGGGAAAAAGAAAAGCCTTAGGGATATTTTGTATAATCACATGTCAAGCTTACATAATAGAAATGATGCAAGTTCTACTTATTAGGGCGAATCATGGGAACGCCATCATCTACTTTTATCATCTGCATTTTTTGGGATAAATAATTATCTGCATATTTATCAGATTGCATTATTTAAAGCATGCTTTTGTTGATTTTTCTGAAGCTTTGAGCTTGTGAAGCTGGATTAAATAGTGAAAAAAAATCTAGCATGAACCTGCTGTAGCTTTCTTGATCTGTGTGAAGCAGAGATTGGCAATAAGTTGGACTCATATGGTAGCTTTTAGTGATATATTCCTCCATTGGCATGAGATATGAAAGTGGGTGATGTTTGTGATTATAAATGTCTTACAGTAAATTAAAATGAATTTAAGACAAGCATATTATCAGTATTGGTGGGCAAAATGTATAGTGGGTGTCTGACAAAATTATCTTAAAATTTAATTTGGTATCTTACCTTGCATCTCTATGGTGGCAAGACAATGAGGCCTGTTTTTATAGTTGATGTGGCTAATATAAAAGCTGTGAGAGCATGATTCATTTTTTGAATCATTTTGTGGGTCTTTTTTCTTATTTTTTATTTATTTATTTATTATTATTTTTGGGGGGGTGGGGGAATTTGACCATGTTGTGAATTTGATTGAATATATCTTCTCTCTTTGGTCAATAACGCATCACCGTGCTTGCTGCTGGTCAGGGAATCATCTTCAGTTGGATGCTCAAATATGCATACATGGTAAAAAGAAATCACCAGGCAAGAAAATTACAGGATTTCAGGTAAATACACAGTTAGCTAATGGCACAATTATTCATCTCTCCCCCTCTCTCCATGCATATTGCATCGTGCCATCTAAAGTTCTATTGATGGTTTTAATGCCAGTATTCTCCTGGTGATCCAAGCAAAGTGATGGTCACCTCAGCTGATTCTTCAGTTCGTGTCCTTAGTGGTGTTGATATTATCTGCAAGCTCAAGGGTGCGTGCTGCTGCATTTGACTCCATCCCCCTTTTGGCTATGTTTAATTATTATATTCTATTGGTGATTCATGTGACAATTAGTATCATTTTACTGGTTTATCTCTTGAGAATACAATGTCAAAATATGTTAATATTCACAACTTAGCAACTGATCAATCGGTTTTCCTTTTTTCCTATTGCTCTGCACTAGGTGTTCGAGGTGCTGGAATCCACAGACTTGCTTCTTTCAGCTCAGATGGAAAACATATCATCTCAGCTGGTGAGGATTCTTATGTCTATGTCTGGAACTATGCTAGTCAGGATAAGATTCCTTCAAAACCACATAAGATCTGGTCGTTTGAAAGTTTCTACTCCAACAACGCTTCTGTGGCAGTGTCTTGGTGGGGCATGAGAACAATGCAAGGCACATATACATCTTCGCATGACGGGCATTCTCAAATAAGTATAAATGAAACAAATGATTTGTTGGACTTGGACCAGAAAATTCCATCATCTTCTCCCGATTGTTTCTCTATAGGCCGTGATTTTCTGTTTGAGCTTTTGCCCAAGGGTTCTGCCACTTGGCCAGAAGAGAAGCTTTCTGATTCAAGTCCAGTGGCCGTTTCTCCAGCAAAATTAAAATTTGATTATAAAGCATGGAAGAATGGTTTTCATAGTACTGTAAGTTCCCCTCATATGTGGGGCAGTGTAATTGTTACTGCTGGGTGGGATGGACGGATTAGAACTTATCAAAATTATGGGTTACCAATGAGCACTTGAGCACCAGGTTCATAACTCTGCGGCTATACTTTTGTAGTCATCATTTTTTGGTGGAGTTCTGCATTCCCTGTTGCAGGTCTATTTAGTACTAAGAATCTTTTGTGCGGAAGTGGTTATTCATTTCTGGAAGAGAAGGCAAGCAGATTCACATGGTTTATACTCTTATCTCATAGAATAGTAATTGTATTATAAGTTAGTCATGCCATGCCAATCGGCCACATCTTTTTGCGTGATCCATCACTGCCTCAAGTTGCTGGGTTTTTTCTATTGTAATGTATTCGATAAAAGGGCATATTATACAATTCTTTTGTTATATGATTCTTTGATTCCTTCCAGGGACTCTAATTATTTGTCCTCCACGTGCCAATGGACCCTCTAAAGCATAGTTAAGAGAGCCTTTCATGATGATGTTAGGGACTCAGGAATTTGACTAATGGAGGTATGGTTGATCTCTGAGTGGCAGGGTTCTGGTAGTACTTTGTTAGTAAATATTGGCTTACGTTACAAGTGCCAAATGCATGGGGCAACAAAATTCGTTTCCCTACATGAACATATTTGTGGTGTTGATGTCATTGTTTTTGCCCGGGTGGGGCACAAGAGCCCAAGGGAGGGGGTCATAGCCCTTTGTTAAATATCCTTGTGTTCCCCTTGGATCTTTCTTGTAAAACGCGTGGCCGGATCTTATGTCTGAAAGCTATGATGAGGAGGTGATGGAGCCTTTGTGGGTTTACTATGTTACCGGCAAATTGGACATGAGTTGTGTGCTCACATTTCTCCTACCATCCATGATTTCAAGTTTAGAACTGAATGTTACAGAGCTTTAGTTAATGATCTAAGTGATGAAACTAGAGCCTCTTGCATAGGATGGCCCAGGTTCCCGGAGCATACCCTTCTATTTTTTTTATGTTAATAAGTTCTCCTGCGGTAGTACAATAAAGAGAAGTATTGGATTATGTATTGCTACTATATTATGAAGTTTATAGGAGATGCTGAACGGATTGACCGAGTCGGTTCACATTTCACCAATCAATATAGGATTTGTTTGGAAATTACCTTAAGGACAGCTTACAACTACAAGGAATACCCGGAAGCGCGGTATCGGACAGACATTCAAGATTGAGATCCCGATTCATTAAAAGCTTGCAACAAGCCTTAGGTACTTCAAGGAGAAGAGTTATGAAGCTCTAAAATAGAGGAAAGCTAAGCCATTAATACGTATGGGAACAGTCGAGGTACTTGAATGCATTTAAGAGCACAGAGGACTAAACTGGTTCATAGGATTTTGGGGCTTGATTCCTTAAGTTAGTAACAGAGTTCAGGGAATTAGGCTCATAGATTTGAGATGATTTACAGAGATTTAATACGGTGAACTTAGAAAGCAGATTGTTGCATTGATCCATTTACTTTTAACCTTTCATAGGCAAGTTTATACACTTTTAAGAAGCTTTTCCTGAGTTGAAGAGCTCATAAAGAAGGGAACCATTAAGAGGAGTACCCATTTAGATCGTCCACCGCTAATGCAATATAGCAGCCTTTGTAGATGGTTAAACTCCATAATTGCTCGAGAAATCTTCTTCATTTGACACGATTCGGTGATTGAAGAAATGATGTGTTGTCAACTTTTACTGTCAAAGATTAAACGAGGCTCAAAATAAATAACAAGTTGGGTAGATACTTTAAAATTCTTCCATCTATTGCTTGTGCGTTGTGAGCTCTATGATATTCCTTGTTCTTCCTTTCTGCCTCTCACTTCAAGTTATCCTACTTTCCATGTGACAGTTTTATGTCATTCATTCGACACCATTTGAAGTGTGAGACTAATATTACATACACATAACAACGTCGCCTACTTATGGAGTAGCTTTGCCGTCGGGCATAGTGGAGTGGAGTTTATCATATATTCCACATCTTGCCAACTCTGCGTTCGTACATTTTTTAACATTTTCGATAAGGCATAAGCATAGAATTTTTGAGTTTTTGAAAAACCAATTTCCATTTTTCTTTTAATCTCGGTTGTTGGATCCTAGTAATGACATAGAAATGTTGATAACTATAATTGGCAAAGATGAACGAATATATAAACTTGGTAAGTAGTGATTGAAACACCAAGCAAGGGAATAGGATTTGATAGAAAAGTATACTCCCTAACCAAACCAAGCAAGATTGAGCACAATCCAACATTAAATTGCCACCATCGAACCATATTTACTATTTAGACATCTAGAACCAAAACCTCAAGCATCATCAAGAAACCGATCATCCACAAACATCACAAACCAGACAAATACTTCTATGACTGAAGTGAGCTTAGTTGAGTCATACTCAAACCAACTAAAAAGCAATTTGAATTGGTTTTACTTGATCTTGATTGAAATTATAGCTGTCCAAGTGTAAAAGCCCGTAGATTTAGTACGCACATTTGAGACGAGATTTGAATTGGATATTCACTTGAAGCTTAGATCATTAGTTTATTCAATTAAGGTAGTACTAATTTTAAATATGTAAGGAAAAATAGACCAAGAATTGGAGAGAGGGATTAGCAACTGGGGAAGGGCACTTGAAAGTTGAAACCGAGAATTGAAAAATTGAATCGATTGATTTTACAGTTATTTGGTACGGCTTTAGTACAAAAATTCTTAATTTTTTTTTCCAAACTAAAAAAATCAAATCAAACTGAATTTTTTATATCTATATTTATATTGTTAATAATAAAATATATTTTATATAAATTTAAATGCATAAACATATATACACATGTATTACGTTGGATGGAAAAATTGATCACAATGTTGAGAGAAAAGAGCCTATGAAGAGAGAGTGTAAGGCAAATTTATGGGAGCTTTTAGGGCCTGGTAGCTGGAAAGTATTAAATAACATTACAAACTTTTAAATTGTAGTATGCATAGATACTGTATAGTTAGGAACATTTATACGTGCATTAGGCACAAAGGAGAAAGTGCGCAATGTTATGAAGTTATATGAAACCTAGGAAGCTTTTCGCAAACCTTAGATATCTTATAAAATTTTGTTATAAATTATGTACTCTTGAGAGTAATTACAAACTTAAAGTAAAATTACAAGCTTGAGGTTAATCGTGAATTTTCGATATTATTAGGAAGTAAACTTTAATAGTGGTTCATAGACAAGTTGATGTTACAAATTCTTCAAATATATACCTTTATTTGAGGTGTTTTACAAAAAAAAAAAAAAATTATGAACATAAAGAGGGTTATGAAATGCTTTATGGATGTCACATAAAAAAATTAGGTAGAATGAAAAGGTGGATTATAGAAAAAAAAATTACGTATTACTACTATATTATAAAGTTTATAAGGTGAATTATTCGTTTGAAATGACTTTGATATGAAGATAACGTTGTTTCAATGGTGTTGGATAGACCAACCAAGTAAGGAAATGCTGGATAAATTGATCAAGTTAGTTCACATTTCACTTATCAATATAGAATTTGTTGGAAAGGACCTAAAGGACAATGTACAACTATAAGGAATACCCAAAAAGTATGGTATCAAATAGACCCAATTCATAAAAAGCTTGCAACAAGCCTTACATGCTTGAAAGAGAAGAGTTATGAGGTTCTAGAATAGAGGAAAGCTACCTCAAATGGATTGGAGATTGGAGGAGTAGAGTAGTTTATAAGATTTATGTGCTTAAAATATATTAGCAATTTGGGCTTGACTTATTAGGTTAGTGATAGGGTTTAGGGAATTAGGTTCATAGACTTAGAATGACTTATAAAGATTTGACATGATGAACTTCAAAAAAAAATTGTTGGATTTGTTCATTTGCTTTCAATCTTTCTTATACAAGTTTATGCATTGAACGAAACTCTTTATGACTTGGATCCAAGAGGAGCCAATAGAGGTGAGATCCATTAAGAGGAGGATTCATCTTGATTATCAACCATTAATGCAATATGACAACCTTTTTAGACAACTAAACTCCATAACTGCATGAGAATTCTTCTTCATTTGACATGATTCAATGATAAAAAAATGGTGTTGTGTTGTCGACTTTTGCTTTTAAAAATCAAATAAGGCTTAAAAAAAAATAACAAATTGATAGATATTCTAAAACTCTTTCACCTATTACTTATATATTTGAGCTTCATGACACTACTTGTTCTTCCTTCCTGCTTCTATGTTCCAGTCATATTTAAGTTAATTTTACATTATTCATCTGATGACATATGAAACGCGAGACTCACTTTAAACACACATAACCATGTTAACTGGATCCTGCATAGCATCTATAGAGAGATTGCTTATAAAGTAGCATTGTCGCCCAGCGTAGTGGAGTGCATCATTTATTCCATGTCTTGCAACTTTGCATGTATATATCTTATTGATATTTCTGATAGGGTATAAGAGAAAGAATTTTAGAGTTTTTGAAAAGCCAACTTCGATTTTTTTTTAAATCTCATTTGTCGAATCCAAGCAATAACATAAATAAGAAAAAAAAAATTATTGATAACAAAATTGGCAAAGATCAATGAATATATGAACTTGTTAGTTAGTAATTGAACACTTGATCAAGGGAATAGGATTTGATTGAAAAGTATACATCCCCTAATCAAACCAAGCAGATTAAATACAATCCAACACTAAATCGCCACGATCAAACCATATATAATATTCATATAACTCAAAGCGAAACTCTATGCATCATTAGGAAGTAAATCATCCACAAACATCACGAGCCAGAAAGACATTTTTATGACCAAGCTTTTCTAAATCGAACCAACTAAAAAGAAATTTGAAATGGTTTTAATTTAATCGATCTTAATTGAAATTAGGGCAATCCAAGAGTAAAGCCTATAGATTTAGCAGATGCATTTGGGGAAGGATTTGAATCGGATATTTACTAGAAGCTCAAATCATTAGAATATTCAATTAGGATAGAATTAATTTTGATTGATTGAATGATGCAAGGTAAAATAGACGAAGAATTGGAGAGAGTGATTAGTAACTGGGAAAGGGCACTTGAATTCGAGAATTGAAAAATTGAACAGATTTTACAGTTATTTGGTACGGCTTTAGTATAAAAATTCATAATTTTTTTTTTAATTTTCTAAACTGAAAAAACTAAACCAAATTGAATTTTTGTATTTATTTATATTGTTACTAATAAAGTATAAGTTAAATAAATTCAAATGCATAAACATATATACACATGTATTACTTTGGAAGAAAAAAAAATGAACATAATGTTGGGAGAAAAGAGCCTATGTAGAGAGAGTATAAGGCACATTTATGGGAGCTTTTAGGACAAGTAAAATTACAAACTTTTAAATTTTAGCATGCATATATACTATAAAGTCAGAAACATTTATACATGTCAAGCATATAGGAGAAAGTGTAAAATGTTATAAAGTTATACGAAACCTAGTAGGACAATTTCACAAACCCTAGATATCTTAGAAACCGTTGTTATAAATTATATACTATTGTGAGTAGTTACGAACATAAAGCAAAATTAGGGGTTTGCTGTAAATCGTGAATTTTCAATATAATTAATGTTACAAATTCTTCCGATATATACCTTTATTTGAGGTGTTCTACAAACCACAAAAGAAAATTATGAATATAAAGAGGGTTATGAAGTGCTTAATGGGTGTTACAGAAAAAATTGGGCAAAATGAAAAGGTGGATTATAGAATATGAGTTAATACATGAATCTTACAATAAAGTTATAGAGTATGAAGGAGACAAACTTACAGGTAATGATCAGCTGAAAGGATTATTACAAGCAATAGAGGAGAATTATGAATTATGAGTATTGCCATAGAAACATAAGAAAGTTATGAACATTAAAGGAATTATGAACCATAAGGACATTTATGTGAAACGTTACGGATTTTTTTTTTTTTTGAAGTACCATGAACTTTATAGAATGTTAGAAAGTTATTAGAATCTATGACATTATAGGTTTGTTAATGAAAATCATTGCAACATATTTTTTACTTTTCTAAAATTAAAAATTTAATTTTTTTCGTTCTTAAAAAGCTCATAACTGATGCTACAAACATTAACTTGAATTAGAAAGTGTCTTAAAGTAAAGTTGCATTTCTTATAAAGAAGTTACCAACATTCACATAACCCAATATAGCTGATACACATTGGACTAAACCAATTCAATTTTAGTTTAGTTTGGGCCCAACTATGAGAGCAGGTCGATCCTTTGTTAGGACCTGGTTGGGCATTAACTCAGTGTGACCTAAACAGTCCAATTGTAACTTAAGCAAAAGGATGGCTCTATTAGGTGAATGAAGGTTGACGTTACAAAAAAAAAAAAAAAAAAAAAACCTAACCTAACCTAACCTGCTTTTGCAAAATATAAATTTAGTCTCTATGTTTTTGGATTTAATAAGTAGTTTTTGGGCCCTTTGAGGAGGAAAGTATAATGAGTGAAAGGTGGGTTAGGAGAGAGAGCAAAGAAAAGGAAGAGAAAGAGAGATTGAAAGAAGAGAGAAAAGAGAAAAAAAAAATGAAGTAGAAGCAAATAGGGAAAATTAGTAGGACAGTTGCCATCTAGCAATTTAAAAAGATCTAACAGTAAAGACTTTAAAAAAAAAAGAAATTTTAAAGGCGAAGATGTAATACAATGGTGGAAAATTAATTCATGAATTATCTAAAAGATTAGATTGGAGATTTCTTTTTAAGTCACCAATAAGTGGTTTATTCTAATACTATCCTAATCAATGGAGGATGCAAGTTCGGTGATATGATTGGAATTTTATGAATTATTTTTTTTTTAAAAAGAAAATTATATTTTTGGTTTTCAATATTTGCTTCAATTTTAAACATTTCATTTTTTGCATTCGAGTCATCAAGGTTTGTAAACGAATCCTTTTACGATAGCGTTAATTTTCTGTTGGAGAATAACACACACATGATTTGATTAATTGGAACAATATATATTATTATCTTTTTAATTAAATTAATTATTTTGACTAATCTACATATCATTTTCTAATAGAAAAACCAACATCATCATTAAAAGAATTTGTTAATGTTAAGAACTCAAATGAAAAGAGAAGAAAGATTTATGACTAAAATAAAAAATATGATAAATGTTGATAATTAAATTTATATTTTTCTCTTAATGTTTTTGGGTTTTGGGTTGGTGATAGAAGAGAATTTAAAAGGTGACTGAATATGTACATTGAAAGGTTGGAAATGATTGGACTTTTCACTTTTATGGAGTTGTTAATTACATTTTGATTATATTATTAACCTGGTAGATATTTTGTTTTGCCTCTAACCACTGGCCTTTTGGCATTTCAAGGTCAATCTTCAGTCTGGGTCAAACAACAACGCAAATAACAAAAAAAATTGTCCTCTATTTCTGCCTTAGAGACATCCTCAGTATTGAAATTCAATATAAATTGTGGGAGAGTATTTGTTATACCACTGTCATTTAGAAAATATTTTATCATTTCTTGTTTATTTCAGTTTTTTACTCTATCACTCAATTTTCCTGCAGTGTATGAAGCAGAAAACTTGTGACTTACACCATTTCCATCATAAAAACTTGTAAACTCATAATTTTCAAATAGGTCTTAGTCTTATTATTGAAAACCCCTTTTTAGCGAATTTCTCAAAGGATATAAAAGTATCACTTTCATTTTGGAAAAATAAAATCTAAGTACATATAGAAAAATCAACAATTATAATTGGACCATTTTTTTGTTTTTTTCCACCAAGGCTTAAAGTGCGGGTAGGACCGAATGAATCCAATGCAAGAGCTGCAAGAGTTTGTTTCTGGAAATCACATTCTTACATTTAAAAAGAGCACTTATCATATTGATTTTGGAATAAGAATTCTTAATGTTTAATTTTGGCAAGTCATTTATCAAATTATTTTTGGATAGCTTTTCCAATTGATTAAAGCTAACATGACCAAACTTAATGTCGCTGTTTAAAGAGATAAGGCAATCTTCAAATTGAGCCTTCGATGGTTTAATAACGTATATATATTTCCTTGACTTGTCCCTTCAAAAATCTTTTTTTCTCTCAGCTTCTTTACTAAAACCAACACACTTGTTTTGTTAAAAAATCACTTAATAGCCCTTATTACATGATTGACAGATGCTCAAAAGGTTGTGTTTAACTCCTATTTTAGAAGTTAGTCATTCTCAATCGAATAAAAAGAAAGACCAACATGCCATCATCACTGATTCTGCCTTTGCTATTGTTTTGAAATGTGATAAATCCTTTCTTCCCATTCTACATAGGTTGGTGAATATTGAAGCTTCTCTTGTTATATGTCTTGAACAGCCACTATTCGAGTGCCATGCTCCTTGTAACTTCACTCCAAGTTCCTGCAAAAATCCAGATCAGATTATTTGTTCTTAGGAGCCCATATAACCTTGAATCCTTAGAAATTCAGACCTGTAATATTAATATTCATATTCACTTATTCATCATTAAGCTTGTTTTTCTTATAAAATGTATTTATGTTACAAAAGACATAAGCATAGGTGGATTGATACTTATATCCCTTGTTATTTATCTGATAAATTCTATAGTAAGTATGATATTTTCCATCTTAATTGGGGAACCTTCTATGTTGGACAAGGCACTTCTACCTTGAGAAACAAAATTTGTGTTGTTTTCAACCAAGCTTCCGTTTCCTTCTTTTTTTTTTAAAAAAAAAAAAAAACTATTTTTTTTACTTTTATGAAGATAGCTTTGTTTTTTGAGTTTGAACTCTTGCTTAATTTAAAGCCCAAAATATTTTTAAAACTGCTAACCTTTGGCTTGCTATATTTTTATCACTTTCATTAAAACTATTGAAAGTTTTTTTAATTGATTAAATAAGCATCACTTTCAAAATTGATATAAGGTAAATATACCTATCAAATTTTGTAATATAGTAAATTGAATACAGATATCGCTCCACAGGGATTACAAGTACTAATATTAATCTACACTCTATTATCTAATCGATAAATTATAAAAATTAATTAAATTAAAACCTAAAAATAATTATTAACTAATGAATTAAAAATTAAATTGAAAGAAAGAAGAGCAAAATATATTATAATTAATTTCAAGATAGTAAAATAAGTATTTAGACTTTGTTTTCCCCATGATTTATTATGTAAAATCAACAAAATTCGTTTAAATCCTTCTTTAATTTCATTAATCGAGAGAATTTCTAAATTAGTTTAATAACTTTCTCAAGCTTATTAACCCTAATCTTAAAAATATCTATTTGAATACCTTCATAATAGCATATTTCAAATATTGCATTAAGAACAATGAATTTCCTAAAAACAAATTAATCAATTTTGGAAGAATTATATAACTTTTCTCTAAGATTATATAAATTTTTTTCAAACATACTAGATCTAATTACACATCAAATTTCTCAATCATAATGTATAATATCAAATAATTAGAATAATTTCTTAGAAATATTAATTTGAACAAAATAAAAAACACATGATTGAATTAAGGTCGTGTCAAAATCGTCAAATAAAATTTCGAAAAATTGAAATCTATAATAGACATGGCTTAGACACGGTCATGTCTAGAGGTTGTATCTAAATCATACTTCAAAATAATAATTTTTGAGAGACATATGACTAATAAACATGGTTATGTCTCACCTCTATGTAATTCTCGACCTTTATTTCTTTAAATTTCAATTTCAGCACAATTTTAGCATAATTATGTCTACTACTCGTGTTTATCTTAAAGCACTCCTAACTTTTTTTATTTAATTTTAAATTGAGTAAATTTTGATTCATTTTTTTTAATTCAATTATCCATCAAAACCCTAAAATCAAAATATTACTTAATTAAAATTTAAATTCTTAAAAAAACATACTAAAATAAAAAAAAAATACTTTAAATCCCACCTAATATACATATCTAATTAAGCACCTATTAAGAATCTTTCTCAAGATATAGAAGTTTGATTATTACTCCTTTTAAAATGTCCTTTTGTTTGTTTCCTTTAGAGCCGCTTTCTTATTTTTCAAAACCTGAATTTCTTTTTCTAATTTTGAATTTTAACTTTAGACTTTGAAAGAGTAAAAAGCCTCCTCTCTTAGAATCAAAATGTTCCTTTGAGTAAGCATGTCAAGCACGCAAGCACAAACGGTCCACCTCTCTTGTTTCCTTAAATTCATTTTACTAGCTCCATATAGTTATCATGGCTTTTCTTCTTCTTGAATATATCGATCCGGAAAATTTTTGTAGTAGTTATCTTTTCTAGTTTTCAAAATTTTTTCAATTTTTATTCTTTTTGAAAAAAATATTTTTTATCAAAAAAAAAAAAAACCTCGTTAATTCGAAAACCTTAGTTTCTAATGGAAATCCTAATCTAAAGATCAAAGAAAACACATGTTATAAAAACTTCAAATTTCACGAAATTCTAAGAAACTCTAACTTTCTTTTTTTTTCTTAATCCAATCTTTCAAAAGCTAATTTTCTTGGAAAACCTGACTCTAAGAACCCTAAATTCAGTAAATCATCAAAGAGACTAAAAGAATCTTATGATCATCTAAAATCCTAATTTGATGATACTAACAAATAAATCCTAAGGAAATGGATTCCACCAAACTCTGAACTTAGAAAAAATTGTGATTCACAAAATTTCCAATTTTACGTTTTGACATAATTCAAATTTTATGGAAACTCTAAAAATCCTTTAAATAATAATAATAATAAAAAAGTGATTTCTCATCTTGTTTTTATCAAATTCTCATGAAAATGCTAAGGAAATACAGATTTATTAGAGTCCAAATTCTATTCATTACTCTAAACTGACAAATCCACCCTAAGAAAAACTAGCATTGGAAATTAATATCTAGAAAAAAAAAAACTTAAAAATCCTGTATCAATATTAATTTGGTTTTTTTTTTTCATAAAATCACAAAGGAAACAAACTTGTTAGGGGCACGATTCCCAAGGACTACCCTAATTACAATATTCTGAAAAGAAAAAAAAAATATTCAGCGTTTTTTGAGCATAATACAATATTGTACTTATTAATTAATTAATAATACACGAGACATGCCACATAAGGTTTCATGCATTAATTTGGATGGCATAGCGTGGTGTTATTTTTCCAACTCCTTAACCTAAATTAAGATAGAGTTTATTTTTTAATTAACTTTTAGAATTTTACAATTTTAAGAATATTTAAAGAAAAATAAATTTAAAGTATCTATTTCTTAACTTTTTATGTTAGGTTTTAGATAGTTTACGATGTGGATGTAACTCTCTTATGTTGGTCATATATAGCATCTAGCAATGGCTAACAATTCATTTGTATTTCTATCCTTAATTCTTGATATTAAATTTAAGATTATGAATCTATTTTTCAGAGTTTTAACGAGATAAAGAGAGGTATATATATTTTTTAGAATTCTTCATAATCCAAACTTATTATTATTTTAACTTTTTTTAACAAGCACAAATAGAAACTTTTTTCAAAGATTAAAGATCCTTAAAAAAGAAAATGCTTTTAAAGTACTGATATAATACTTAAAAACCTTAAATAAAAGGCTTAAAGTTAAAAATGCCTTTTAAGTGTTTCACAATAATCGAGATTTCTAATATCATTAAGTGCATGGTTTTGGCTCACCTATCACCCCTCTCACCGTCTAATTGTGCTGCAGATCACTGATCAAGTTTGTTACAGGCTAGATTTTAGCAACAGAGTAATACTTTCCGTTTTGTGACATATGAATTTGGCTACGAAACTATCAAGTTAGATTTGTTGATCAAAATTGAGTAAGGAGAGGTAGGCAATGTGAACTATGGAAGGAAAAGTCGTTATTCAAAATGTTGATATGTAAACATATCATTTAGTCTTATTAAAGAATTTGTACTTGTTTATTTTGATATGTAATGAACAACAGTCCTTTTTTCTTTGAGAGGGAAAGATCAAGCATTGAAGTTCACCTAGTAATCAATAAATTGATCGATTGATTGTTATGATATCAGGGGTAATAAATATATAAAATAAATGCTTCCCTCCCCCCATCTGTGCTTTTGGTGTTCATATACGTACATGTAAGTATATACATCGTAATAGCAAAATAAACTATCCTAGCGATTTATGAGAACCAACAAGAGAAAGTTTGTGGCCTTAAAACATAAACCTTATTTGATACCTTGGCTCTGCCGAATAAATAACCCGTGGAGGAAAACTGTCGAAAAACTAAACAACACTCGAAAAGGAAAGGGAAGATAATATCATATTGCTGGGTGGTAAATACTCTTAGGAGTGTGAGCATGAGCATGTGTGGGCTCAGGTTTAGGCGGTACGGGCTCAGGTTTGGCGGTACAGACAAGGACATGCGAGAAAAATGAAAGGTACGACTATGGACGAATCAAGCACGCGACACACGAGCACAGTCATACAAGGCACGTGAAGATTTGTGGGCGGTCTAAACCTTAGCACGCACAGGATGTAATTGGTACAATTGTAATAATGTATTTAGATCAGATATTTTAATATAAAATAAAATCCGATAAGATATAGGTCGGATTATGAAATTTAGAAAAAACTCGATGAAAACTTGATTCAATCTGTTTTATTTTTTAATAATAAATTAAAATTATAGTTTATAATTTGTATTTTTTATTTTATTATTTTTAAAATCTTTTTTGAAAAAATTTTCAATTTTTTTCAATTATAATTTGCATTCCATTTCCATCTGTTCTGTTGCTACCTTGCCTTGTTGGAGTTGGACGCAGGACGAGGACACGCCTCACACCTGGACTTAGTGAGACGGCGACGCTGTTGTTCTGTTGAGCTTGAGTGTTGTGTAGGATAGCAGGTGCAGTAGCACGTTTGCTTGTGTTTTCTACAATACATGATCAGCGATGATAGTGACTCAGTGTCTCTCAGTCTCAACTCCATGTTGTAATTAAAAAAAAAATTAATCCATTTTTGGGTCGAGTCGGGTTTAAGTATCGATTTCTCTAGGCAGGGTGGGTTTGGGTTTGCTGTAAACAAAAATAACTCATGTCGAGTCGGGTTAGGTTTTGGGACTTTCATTCCTTCCCGAGTCGAGTGCGGGTTTCAATTGACCCGTTCCAAACCAGACCTGTTAACATCCCTAAGCACGTAGGTATGCGAATTAGCATGTGAGCTTAATAATTATTTTAAATTAATATTAATAAATTATTTTAATAGTTGTTTTGTTGAATAAAATATTTGAATTAATTATTTTTTATTTAATATTGATAATTTTTTAAGCTTTTTTTTGTTGAATGAAATATAATTAGTTATTTTACAATGCATGCCACTATTTTTAATAAAAAAAATATCTACTATATTATTTAAATGGTATGAATTTATTTTTTAGCTGTTGTATTATGATGACATTAAAAACTTAAACTGAATTTTATTGAAAATTAAAGAATTAGTTAAGCACATTTGCAATTTAGTTTCAATGAAAAATTATTAATAAAATTTATGCCTCAACATAATGATTGGACAATTAAGTAAATTATGTTGAACAATTTATATATTCACTTTGCATTGATAATTTTGAGGGGGGATTTGCATGGCAATTGTGCAAGAACTATGAAAAGTGCAATAATATGTTATACGTGTATGTATGTATATATATACATATTTAAATGTATACGAATAAAATATATTTTAATATTATGTAAACATAGTATATGTATATATACACATTTGTATATAGGTACTCTAGTACTCATATTTCATATACGTATGTACTCATTTGTTTAATTTTTTTTACTTTTTAATTTTCAAAAAAAAAAAAATAAAATGCAATACGGAATAATTTTCACAATTCATTTCCTTTTTTTCCCTTATTGTCATAATATTGTTCTTTATATATATATATATATTTGTTTACTCGGAATTACGTAACAATACTTATAAATCTATGGTCTATATAAAAAAAATTGAAAAAATCATATATCTACCATTTGTGTTCGAACTCATTTAAAAGTTATGCAAGTAATATATGAATAAAGAGATAACAGTCGGAAATAAAAAACATGTAAACACATAGATTGATAGACATGCAAACACATTAGACTCAGCATGCGAAAAGCACAAATATACAAGACGTATAAATGTTAGGATGTGCAGGCAGGTGCCACCCTTAGTTGCCGTTCAATTTTGGCCTCAGCAAAACAATTTCCTAATAAATTACAGTGTTTGAAAAAGGCTATTTTTGTCTTTTACTGAGCTTATATTTTTAGAAGAAGTGTTTCTTGATTGTATTCCATTTTGACAAATCCCATTCAAAAAGATTGAAAAGTAAACCCTATAAGTCGCAAGATGGCATCAATCTTGACCGTGGAAAAAATCACTTGAATTTTACTTTTCTAAATCTCCACTTAAATTCTATTCCTTTCTAGATCCTATTATTTGTATCATATATCCTTTTAAAAGGTATATTTAAACTATAAATAACTCAAATCACTTCTACATTATTCAAACTTAATTCATTTTAAACTCGGTTCAACTTAACCTCAATTTATAAATGAAATAAACTTAAACTCAAAATAAAAACTTTTTATTTAACAAAAAAAAAACTCGAATTTAACCCAAATCTGAACCTTCAAAAATTCGAATCAATTTAACTCAGTTTATAACTTTATAGGTTTCAATAGTTTTTACTAAAAATACACCACTAGTGTGGCTTTATTTGTTAAGAAACATTTTACAAACATATAGACTTAAATGCAGGGTCAGAAAGGTTTAGTAATTAACTGACAAGCTTACAAAGCTTTAAGATTCGAAACATGCATTGAAAAAAGTTTAGCACTTAATCAATAAAATCGTAAATGTTTAACAACTCCAATGACTTCCTTTTCCCCTTTTGAAAATTTGCTCGGTGGCCATAATTATGAACCACAACTTTTATGGGCTTCTGGGCCAGACGTGGGCGTATATTGAGGAATCTCGTGTCACTTGTCAACAAAAATAAGTAGTAAATACATATTAATATATTTAAATATATAATAATGATAATAAATATATTTAAAAAAAAATTATTTATATTTTTTTAAATTGAAATTTTAATAATATTTATGTACAATTAAATAAGCTGTTTTTTTCTTCTTCTTTTTCCGAATGAGTGGCCTCCACATAAAAGAAGGCTGTTGACTGTGGGCTAAGCAATTGGCGGTAAATTGATGGTTTGGAGTCGGTCTTAATTCTATATAATATTATAACAACTCTGTAGAGACGTGTGCAAAAATGAACCGATGAAACTCTGCATACGACAAGCTTGAGTTCTCTAAACAATACCGTCAAGATGCGTAATGTAAAGGTCCTTACATATCGACCTCAACTTTTAAAAGTTTTGTTTGTGTAATTATTAGGTATGAATAGTGTCGAGTCTAATTTTTGAATTTTTCCCATTCCTAATCCGATCTAGATTAGACCCTATGCTCATCTAATGTACATCCTCGACTTGAGTTAGGAATTTCGTTTAATTTTGGAGTCGCCACCCAACTGTTGTTGGAAAATATTGAATTAAGACTAAATGAGCGGATTAGTCTTAATTTGGACCACTAGTCGTCGTTATTTCCTTTTCTCGTTTTTGAAAAGAGAAAAAGGGGAAAACCAGAGTTTTTAAGTCCAGAGGCTAACTTATTAAAACCTTTACGGTTACCACCTAATCTCCTAAAATTGTTTCTATTGAGAAATGTGTTTCATTGTGTTTCTGTTACTTTTTATTATATTATTTCAAAAAAATGATTTTTTTTTATTTCATTTTATGAGTTGACCCGAATGGGTGCCTACGTACCTACTACTCAGGATCAAACAAGCCGTAGTTCGCTTTTCTTGAAAATGTTTAGTGTGTTTGTGAATTTTAATTTTGAAGTCTCTTTTGCTTTATGTTTTTACTTATTTTGGGATTTTTCCAAAAAAAATCTAAGCCTAGGCTTTGATCTGATTTTGAAAATGATTTTTAGGGAAAAACATCAATTTTGGATTTATTTGAAGAAAAGGATTTTTCTAAGTGCTAAAACTCATTTTTTATGATTCTTTTATAATTTTTTTATGATTTTTATGATTTTTTATGATTTTTTGTGAAAAATTTTATCTTAAGTTAATATCTATCCTATTTTGAAATCTAAAATTTTGTTGTTATTTTTCCTAATATTTTTTTATTATTTTTTTTACATTTTATTATTATTATTATTATTATTATTTTATCTATCTATTTATTATTATTTTTCTACATTATTAAATTCTAGAAAAATCTAATTTCTACATTTTCCTATTTATTAAAAATAAAATATAAACAAATAAATAAATAAATAAATAACTAAATAACAAATAATAAATAAATAAATAAATTCGGAATAAATAAATAAACAAAATTAATTAATTAAATAAAATAAATAAAAATCCAGAAAATCCGACTTACCTGGATCCGGGTCGGGTCGGTCGGGTCGAATCGGTCAGACACGGCGGCGGAGGTGGCTCGTTCACGGCGTTCCGGCGGCCTTTTGCAGCGGGTGAGGTGTCGAATCCTAGCTTCTCGAGGGTGCTGAATCCAATGGTGGCGGTGGTTCACTCCCAAATCGCCTCCTGGTGGTGATTTAGCTCCTGTCGGTGCTCGCGATTTTGGATCCTTCTCCAATGCTCTTCGATTTGCACTCTTTCCTCACTTTCCCTCAATTGTGATTCGTGTCTTGGCTTCCTCCCCTCCTCCTCTATTTATAAGCGTCCGGAAATCCTCTTGGATAAGCTCAAATCGGCCGATTTGGATAAATCCGAATTTCTTCCGTTTTTAGATTTGATTTTATCCCGGCGATTTGATGTTGATCTCTTGTTTTTCTTTGATTTATCTTATGGATTTGGCTTTATCTTGACAGTAATCTAGAAGATTTGAAAAAAAATGATCGATTCCACCTTCGTCGGACTTGCTCCGGCTTCTTCTCGCGTCTGTCCGGGTGAGGAAGACGATCACGTGCAACACGCGTGTTTTCCTTCGGCCAATCACACGCTGCCAAATGGCAGCTCCAGGCGAAAGGCGAAAAAAAATTGCATCGAGTGCTCGGGGGAAGATTCGAACTCGCGACCTCCAAGCCTCCCACACGTTCCCAGCGCACGCACGAACCAGCTAAGCTGGCCCAATTTCTCGATTTTCTTTATAAAAATTATTCATCCCTTATTATTACTATTTCTAAAATCATTTTTCAAAATTGATGTGTTTTCCTATTTATTTTTATTTTTTTGAATATTTTCCATTATTTTTGCTAAATTAGAAAAAATTGGAAAAAATCGAAAAAAAAATGGAAATTATTGAAAATTGATTATTTTTTATTATTATTGATTCCTAGGGAAAAAATGGGGTGTTTACAAATAGTGTGAAACGATTAATAAAATTTTAATATATAATAGAATACAAAATACTGATAGTAACTTTATATATATATATGACGCAGTGCGGAAAGCGTAATGAAACGAATCCGAATATGGATTGGCTTCACAACAACAAAGAAAGATTCTTTGATGCAAACTCCGGTTGCACACAACCAATAAAGGAGATAATTCTCTCTCGAGTGTATTCGAAATATAATAATAAGACGTAACCCTACATATCTGACAAAAGAGTATTTATACTTCCCCGTAAAATACCTAAAAGGGGAAAATCTAAGCATACACGTGGCAATAAATAATGAAATACACGTCTATAACCTGTCGCATACACGGCTGTGCCTCTAGGCCGTGTATGTTTCTGGACATGTAATGAGCACAGTACACGGTCGAATACACGGCCGTGACTATAGGCCGTGTATGTTTCTGGGCATGTGACGAGCACAATACACGGTTGCATACACGACCCTGTATGTTTCTGGGCATGTGACGAGCTCAATACACGGTTGCATACACGGCCGTGCCTTTAGGCCGTGTAAGGCCGTGCCTGTACCCGTGTAGGATTATACACGGCCCGTGTAAGATTATACACGACCGTGCTCTTAAGCCATGTAAGCTTCTGTGTTCTCTACGATGTCCGCATCATTCTCTCCCACCAAGGAAGAACTCGACCCCGAGTTCGCTTCTGGATAAAGGGGTTCGTCATCCTCATAAAATGGAGATAAATCCGCCACGTTGAAAGTCTTGGAGATTCTCATGCTTTCCGGGAGGCCAACCACATAAGCGTTGTCATTGATTTTGGCCACTATTTTGTAGGGCCCATACTTTTTCAATTGCCATTTGCTATATGTGCCCACGGAGAAGCGTTCTTTCCTTAAGAACACCATCACGGGGTCTCCCACCTCGAACAACTTCTTCTTCTTATGCCTGTCAGCTGCTTTCTTATATCGCTCATTCACTTTCTCAATTTGTTCTTTGATTTCCGATGCCAGGTGCTTTGCTGCTATGTTGGTCTCTACACCTTTGGGTAGGGAAACTAGGTCCAGAGCGTGAGAAGGTGCCTTGGTATAGACCACTGAGAAAGGTGATTTACCGGTAGTTCTGTGGACCGAGTTGTTGTAGGCAAACTCTGTCTGAGACAATGCCAGGTCCCATTGCTTTGGCTTCTCTTCACAGATACTTCTTATCAGATTGCCAAGGGTCCTGTTCGTCACTTCGGTTTGCCCATCGGTTTGTGGGTGGGCTGTGCTGTTGAAGTTGAGGGACAAGTTGAACAGGTACCAAAGCGTCCTCCAGAAGTGGCTAAGGAATCGGGTGTCCCTATCAGAAGTGATGGACTTGGGAACCCCATGTAATCGGACCACCTCCTTAAAGAATAATCTGGCCACGTTCTGAGCATCCGCCGTCTTCTTACACGGGATGAAGTGAGCCATCTTGGAAAACCTGTCCACAACTACAAAAACAGTGTCAGCACCTCGTTGGGTACGAGGCAAACCTAATACGAAATCCATGGATAGGTCTTCCCAAATATTCTCAGGTACGGGTAATGGAGTGTATAGTCCCATATTCTGAGAGTGGCCCTTTGATGTTTGACAGATGTAGCAGCGTTGCACTATCCGACTGACATCCCTGCGTAACTGAGGCCAATAATATCTTGCAGCTACTGCTGCTAGTGTTTTGTCCCGCCCCAAATGGCCGGCAAGTCCCCCTCCATGGAGATCTCGGATCACCTTCTCTCTCAAGGAGAATGCAGGGATACATAGTTGGTTTTCCCGCATCAAATAACCCTCCAGGATGTAATAACTGTCATTGGGTTCCTTATTAGTGCACTTTTTCCAAGTAGTTCCGAAATCTTCATCCGTTTCATACAGCTCCTTCAATTGTTCAAACCCCACAACCTTAGCTCTCAAAGTCACTAGTAAATCCGCCCTTCGGCTTAGTGCGTCGGCCACCTTGTTCTGAACCCCAGATTTATGCATCAAACGAAACGGAAACTTCTACAAGAATAGTATCCATCGGGCGTGCATGTCTTTGCATATGCGGGTCTGATTGCTCAGGTGTTTCAAGGCAACACAATCAGAATATAGTACAAATTCCTTACCCACCAAATAATGCTCCCACATTCTCAAGGCTCTGACCACAGAGTAAAACTCCTTGTCATATGTGGACCACTTCCTCCTGGCCTCGCAGAGTTTCTCACTATAAAACGCAACAGGACTCTTCTCCTGAGAGAGTACCGCCCCAATACCCATACCACTAGCATCACAGTCAACTTCGAATAATTTGTCGAAGTCCGGTAAGGCCAGTACTGGTGCGCTACATAGCCACTCTTTGAGCACGGCGAATCTCGACTCAACTTTCTCGTCCCAGTGAAACTGCCCTTTCTTTAAACATTCGATTAAGGGAGCCGCCACCGTGCTAAAGTGTCGTATAAAACGCCGGTAGAATCCCGCTAACCCCAGGAAACTCCTCAGCTCGGTGATGGTCTTGGGTGTAGGCCAATCCCTAATGGCCCATACCTTATCCTCGTCCACCGTGATCCCTTCCCCACTCACTATGAACCCGAGGAACAACAACCTCGATGACAGGAACACACACTTCTTGAGATTAGCATAAAGTTTGTTCCCTTTCAGTACCATCAGGACATCCTTCAAATGCACTAGATGTTCCTCCCTAGTCTTGCTATATACTAATATGTCATCAAAATATACAACAACAAATCGGCCTATGAAGGGTTTAAGTACCTGATTCATCACGCGCATGAAGGTACTCGATGCATTGCTGAGCCCGAATGGCATGACCATCCATTCGTATAGCCCCTCTTTCGTCTTGAAGGCGGTCTTCCACTAATCCCCAAGTCTGACCCGAATTTGATGGTACCCGCTTCGAAGGTCTATCTTGGAGAACACTACTGCTCCACTCAGCCGATCCAACATGTCCTCAATGCGAGGTATTGGGAATTTTTACCCAATTGTGATTTTGTTGATCGCTCGGCTATCCACGCACATCCTCCAACTCCCATCCTTCTTAGGTGTTAGTAGTGCTGGTACGGCACAGGGAGTCAAGCTATCTCAAATGAATCCCTTATCGAGCAAGTCCTGGACCTTCTCCTGTAAGATCTCCGTTTCCTTGGGACTCATCCGGTAGTGAGGGAGGTTAGGAAAACTAGCTCCCGGCACCAAGTCAATGTGATGTTGGATGTCTCGCAATGGAGGTAATCCCTCCGGTAAGTCTTCCGGAATGACTTCTCTGAATTCCTCTAGTAATTCCTTCACTTCTTCTGGAATCTCTGCGATACTCATGTCCTCTCCCGCAATTTCCACTACTAGGGCATGCATCACGCGGGACTCCTTGATGTCTTCGGTCATCTCCCTTTTCGATTGGGTGATCGTAAGAAAGGACTTCCCTTCCACCTTCTGGATTTTGGATCGCTTATCCGTTAGTGGCAGTAGTGTATACTTCACCCCCTCCTTCTCCAACCTATACTTGTTCTCTTTCCCTTCATGTTGGGCATCTACATCAAATTGCCAAGGCCGTCTGAACAACAAGTGACAAGCGTCCATATCGACGATGTCGTAGTACACTTCATCTCGATATTTGCCAATCGAGAAAGGAACTCTACACCTCTCTTTCACCTTTATTCGCTCTGCCGCTTTGATCCATCCGATGGTGTACGGACTCAGATGTTTCTCTGTCGGTAATTGGAGCTTCTTCACGACCTCCTTCCCAATGATGTTCTCACAGCTCCCACTGTCGATAATCAAGTCAAACACTCTCCCACCAATCGTGCACCTAGTGCGAAACAATTGGTGTCGTTGTGAACTATCCTCTTGCTTCGGTGCTAACATCATCCTCCTAATTACGTAATTAGGCTCTACCCCGTCATCAACCTCTTCATAGTACTCTTCATCACCGTCTGGTTCACAACACACTTCTTCCTCCTCTTCCCTCTCGACAATGTTTACGGTGCGTCGATTTGGGCACTCATTTGATCGATGCCCCGGGTGATTACATCTATAGCATTTTCCCAGTATCGGCTTGGCATATGGATTGTTTTGCCTTTGGGTGTCTCTATTCTCCACCGGTCTCTTTCCTTCCACCTTGTCTTCTCTCCTATCCATATTTCCCGTTGGTTTCTCAACTACTCCTCTAAGTCTCTCACCAGTCCCTTTACTACTATTACCAGGACTTTCGTAAGTGTAAGTCCTTTTACTACTTCCAAACCTTACGCTCTGTTCTTGTATTATCATTTCCGCTCGGAGAGCCAAGTTCTTTGCTTCATTCACGGTTCGGAACACCGTCACCCCTATCTTATCTCTTATCTGAGGCTTCAAACCGTGCCACCTGTTGACCCTCAGTCTCCCTTAAATCATTCCTCTCCGCTAATCTCATAAATTCTGCGGTGTATTCATGCACCGTCCTCTGCCCTTGTCGGCACCACTGATACTGTTGGAAGAGAATTTGCTCGTAATCGGGTGGCAAGAAATCCCGCTGCAGCAGATTCCTCATGCGGTACCATGACCTAATAGGTTGCCGCCCTTCCCTTTGCCTACGGTGCTGCAATCGATCCCACCATGCAGACGCCCCGCCTTTCAATCTACAAGCAACCATTCTCACCCTTCTCTCCTCAGGAACTTCCATATAGTCGAAGAACCTATCGACCTCCGCCAGCCAATCTAAAAACTCTTCTATATTCAAATTGCCATTAAAAGAAGGGATGTCTACCTTAAGACGGAAGTCTCCGCCCTCAGCATGGTCGAACCCTTGGTGATTGAGTCGATATCCACCACCATAGGCCGGTTCATTCCGGTCATCCATTCCACGAAATCTTCCGCTGCCAACAACACCACCCCTTCTCGGTGGTTGTTCCATCCTTTGCAAAATTCCGTCCTCTTCCTCAGAAGAGCTTCTGTCAATTCTCCGGTTCCATTGGTTTCCGGCAACAAAGTCATTGATAAGGCCGCCGCGAGCAACTGCTACCCCCGGTCGATTCCCAACAACGCCCCTGTGACCGTTGTGGTCCATCACCATGGCGTCGAACCGTGCCACCAGATCCTCTAGGCGTTGTTCTACACGCCCAAGCCTCTGCTCCATGGTTTCAACCAGTGCCCTCGGAGCCCATTGATCGACTCCTTGGACTTCCGCATCTCGATCAAGGTCGATAACGCGACCGCCATCAACACCACCGTTAGCCGACATCTCCGCAGGAAATTGCCTTACTCTGATACCAACTGACGCAGCGTGGAAAGCGTAACGAAACGAATCCGAATATGGATTGGCTTCACAACAACAAAGAAAGATTCTTTGATGCAAACTCCGGTTGCGCACAACCAATAAAGGAGATAATTCTCTATCTAGTGTATTCGAAATATAATAATAAGACGTAACCCTACATATCTGACAAAAGAGTATTTATACTTCCCCGTAAAATACCTAAAAGGGGAAAATCTAAGCGTACACGTGGCAATAAATAATGAAATACACGTCTATAACCTGTCGCATACACGGCCGTGCCTCTAGGCCGTGTATGTTTCTGGACATGTAATGAGCATAGTACACGGTCAAATATACGGCCGTGCCTATAGGTCGTGTATGTTTCTAGGCATGTGACGAGCACAATACACGGTTGCATACACGGCCGTGTATGTTTCTGGGCATGTGACGAGCTCAATACACGGTTGCATACACGGCCGTGCCTTTAGGCCGTGTAAGCTTCTGTGAGAATTCTATAGGGACACACGGTCGTGTCTCTGACCGTGCCTGTACCCGTGTAGGATTATACACGGCCGTGCCCTTAAGCCGTGTAAGTTTCTATGTTCTCCACGATGTCCGCATCAATATATATATAATATCTATTTATTATAATTATCATGTATCTTATACATTGCATATACATACACATATTATGGGACATATATATATATATATATATATACACGATGGGGTGACCTGTTGAAGAAAATGATGCAAGCGCCGTCGTCATTATCCTTGGCGTCGGAGCGGCGAAGGACCCATTTACACGGAGAAAATTTGGACGGATACTAGTCTCCAATTCAACCAGACTTAACAAATATAGAATATATCTGAGTTCTATTACCTTCAAAAAAAGAGGTTTCAGAATTAATATTATTTTTCTAAACTTAGATCTCATGTGTTTATTTATTGATAAGTACCAGCTTAGTTCCATCCTTGATTAATGAACTCCTAGCCCATTTTGGAAATCCTCAAAACTTTTAAGCTATGTTTACATTCAAGTACTAGACATGCCATTTACTGCAAATTTGACAATTTTAATAGTTTATTTTTAACATTTAAACCGTAAATTGGCATGTCACTTCAGTTAAATTAAGAATCTCATTAACATTTCTTAATAATTTTTGTAAACACTGAATAATAACGGTTTTATTTTTCTATGACAATCCAGCTAGCCTATATTGTCGGATGATTTATTTGCAAAAGCAAAAAAGTTAAAAAAGGTTTGCTAAATTTAAGAATTCTTCTGCCATGAATGTCCATACGTACATTCACTTGTCGGAGCTTGTCGAAAGGACCAGCTTTTTGGAAGGATTATTAGTACCTCTAGATGCCATAATCATTGGATGCCAATAATTTATTTTCTTTGTTTGAGCTGGGCTCACATATCGAACATCTCAGCGTTTCTCATGCATTGGCGTCTCGTCCGATCTACCTTTCCCTATAGGACAATATTTATAAATATTGTAATTTTTTTTAATTTTTTAATAAGTATTATATCCAAAATAATTATTATAAAAATAAATTTTAAAAACACTTATACAATTTATAACCTTTTTTTATGAAAATCTGTAAAACTAAAGATACAAACGTAGTTAATACCTTCAAATAATTTGTTTGAATGCACGAACGACATATGCGCTTTTAGTATAACTCTTTTTTTTTTTTTTTGTGCTTCGACACATGGAAATAGGATATGAATGGACTAAGTTTGGGATAAGTCAATTGAAACTCGCACCCAATCTAGCAAGGAATGAAAGTCCTAGAACTCAACCCAATCCGACCTGAAAATAGATTAAATTGATTTGCTATCACAGACAGAAGTCATAGACCGAGACAAAAAGAGAGAATGAAGTGAGGGTAGGTAAGTTAAAGCAAAGCAACCATGGAGGTGGAAGATGATGAACAAGGAAACGCAATTGCAAAGCAAAGCCTACAAGCTACAAGAGTCGGTGACACGAGAAGGAGTAGGACCGAGAGTGGGACGAGATGAGTGGATGAGGACGACCGGCGACTAGACGAAGCGTAGATAATCGAGTGACTTCAATCAATGATGCAATAACGATGAGTGGATGATTGGAAGTCTGGAACTAGCAAACTACAACTGGATGAGGAATTGAGGATTAAAGGTCGAATGGTTGTCTGGTCGATGTCTCATCTCCAAGAGTGGTTCGAGTAGAGTGGAGACGAGTGAAGATTAGCAACTGCACACTAAACTGGAGCTAAAGCTGGATAGGACTTAGAAGTCATGGCGTCAGCGTCACGGGAGACGAGACTTACATCGACACCTACACCTACACCTACACCTACACCTACACCTACTTGGCTAGTGGCTATGGCTACCTCTACTCTATGGCTTTGCTCTATAAGGCTGCACCTACACCTTTGCCTAGATTGGAGAATGGAGATGATGAATTGACAATGACAAGACGTTGTTGTTAAGTGTTGTCCATTGATAGTGATAGACATATTTGATAATTGACTTTATGTATAAGTATATGTAATATATGTTAAGTCCAAGCCAAGCATCCAATGGTTTAGGTTTTGGTCATGGTCAGCCTCATGAGAAAAATTGAAAAAAAATTAAAATTTTAAAAAATAATAAAATCAAACATACAAATTATAAATTAAATTTTTAATTTATTATTTAAAAAATAAATGGGTCAGGTCGGGTTTCCCATCAAGTTTTTCCTAAATCCTGTAACCCAACCATATACCTTATTGGGTTTCATTCCATATCTCAAAACCTGACCCTAAAACCCTATAAGGTTTTTATCTAGTCAGTCGGGCGAATACCCTATTATAACCCGCCCTTGTTACATCCTTACATGGAAACATAACAATTTAACCCTTATGAAAATAGCAAACGGCAATGTTATTTAGTCTTAGTTATAATACACTCAAATCAATCTTTTTTTATATATTATGGGCTCCGTAACTCCAAATGAGCAACAATTTATAGCCCTTTAAAGTTGAAAAAAAAATTGAAACTGATGTGATTTGCTTTTTCAACTTTAAAAGGTCATAACTTTTTACTTGTTTAAAATTACGAAGTCCATAATATATCAAAAAAAGACTTATTTGAGTGTACTATAGCTAATACTAAACCGCATTACCTTTTTTATTTTTATAAGGGTCAAATTATTATATTTTCATGTGCTGAAGCGAAAAAAAAAAGAGAGAGAGAGAGAGAGATATACTAGAGGCACAAACCTTTAGTACAAATTGTAATAAAGGCGGAGATCTGGTATGCACCTTTAATTTTGCAAATTTTTGTAAAACAAAAGTCGAAAATAGTGTCCATACCTTCGAAATCTATTTTTTTGAATAATTATTTTGAATACAATATTTGCGAATTTTTTTTTAAAAAAGACAATATTTATGAGTGTTGCTCGCACATGGGATGAAGGTAGGGCTTACAATCCTTGTGCTTGTGGAAACCCTCTACTTTATGATGTCGTTGTTTACATTTGTTTTGGTAGACTTATTTTTGCTGCCTCTTTTTTTTTTTTTTCCAAATGTGATGGAGGAAGTCAACAGATGTTGTTCTGTTTAGTTCAAAAATTGAACCATTAATTTATAATTTAAGAAACTTTTACATGCACAACATGTAACTGTATGTCACAAGTACTAATTTTTGTTGATAAAAACATGTATTAGTATTATGTAAAAGTTTTTCATGAAGTCAATTTTTATGCAGTTAAGTAATTTCAAAAGTAACTTGATAATTATTTTATTATAAAATTAATATCCAATATAAACTTTGAATTAATGTATATACATATTTTAATAACTTATTATCATAAGAATCACACAGACACACACACACACATTTAACAATTGTATTTTTTTAATACTATATTACAATAAAAGAATAATTTTAAGTAATTAAAAGAAAAATATTACATTGTTTTTTTACAATAATTAGATTTGATCTTTTCGATTTGATTCGGTTTACCTTTACAAATGGTTTAGTACATCATAGTTGTCAAAATCGTGAGTTAACTCGCACGTTTCTATGATTTTACGAGTTGTTGAGTGCATTCCTAATCAATTCGCATGTAAAAACGTTTTTAAGGTAAAATCGTAATAAAATCGCGATTTTGAACAGTAAAATCGTCAAAATCGCGATTTTACTACGTTTCCACCGATTCTACAATATTGCACAACTAAGTAAAATTTCAACCATCTGGATTCAAATGAACAAATATGTAATAATAGCTATTTATAGCTCAAGCCCAAACTTTTAATAAACAAATATGGGCTTAATTATTAAAAGCCCTCTAATGTCCACAGGACGCTACCCACTTGAAACCCCTACTGGGGTGGCTTCTCCAAACCCTCACCCGTGCGAGACCCACGTGCTTTCCTATCGTATGGGAGTATGAGCCATATCCCAACATGTTCGTCAATCATCACTCCTCTCTTGTTAGTGTGTTGCGTTGCATTGAAGTCTTTGGGTTTGTGTTCATCGATTGTTAGTCTTCTTGTTCCTATTTGTGATCATGTTTGTATTAAAGCACTCATGTTTGATTGCTGCAACTTTCCTTATTTTAATTAATATTTTTGTAATAGTAAATAAAATAAAAGGTAGATAACTTTAACTTTATAAGAATTTTTTAGATTTTTAATTTTATAGGAAAGCTATAAACGTATTTATATTTCTATCTTTTCAATATATCATTATCATAGTTATGTAAATGTGAGATATTGTTAAGTAAATATATTTTGAATTAATAATCACGAATAGTGTAAAAATTTACCTAGTAATATATAATTTTGAAGGTTTTTCTTATTATAGTATCTTTTTTATTATGTACTTTTGGTTAGTAGTTATTTGTCATTTTTTAATATTACTCATTTTTAATGGTATATCTTCGTTATCAATTTTTATTTATTAGTAATTTCTTAAAGTCACAATTGATTTTTAAATTTTATCTATTATCTTTTAACTTTTGTATATATAACTAGATAAAACTTGCTTTATACATGATTTATCATTTTAGAAATAAAATATCTATATTATACAACTTATGCTCAATTATCTATATTATGACTTTTATTGCAAATTTGCAATTTATGGCTAAAATAAATGCTTAATTTCCTTATTTTTATTATTCATTATATTTTTTAATGACTATTATAAGTAAATTTATAATATTTGGAAGTTATTTTACTTAGGTTGTAGAAACTTACGTTTCTACGTTTCGATTCTACGGACCCCTTAGCGATTCTATATAAAATCGCGATTTTGACAACCTTGGGTACAATTAAAAAAAAAAAAAAGTAAGCCATATCTTTAACTTAATTTAGTTCAATTTGGTTGGTTTTTTAACTTCTCACTAAAATAAGCATTTATGAGCTTGGTAATTGTGTATTTCTACCCTACAAAGCGTATTTCATTATCTCAACTATTCCATCTAGATTGCTTCTTTGTGTATAAGCCTCTTTCTTTCTTTCTTTCTTTTAGTTTTTTTTTTTTTTTTTGTAAATGGTCCCTTTTCTCTACAATTAAGAGCTTGATGCATGCAAATAACAATTGATGTGCTTCAAAGCCAATTACAATAGTAAAACAAGGATGGAAGAAACAAGATAACAATTCCACAATCAATTGACGTGAACCCTAATTGGTGTGAAAGTGAGAGAAGACAAGAATGCCAATTGCTTACTAAATGTAATACACTAGTAAGAATTAGGAAATGGACTTGAAATTATTGATATTACACACAATAACAACAAGCCTACTTGCCACAATTCTTGGTTGAATTGATAAGAGTGTTTTTTGGCATGAAAGAGAGGACTCTTCACGTGAATGCAGCTGTAAAATATATCTGAAAAAGTGTCCTCAATACTTCTCTTTTACAAGTATTTATACCTATTCTAAATAAGAAAAAAGTAACAAGATAAAATGTTACATAAACCAGTCTTCCCCACGTCAATTAGAACAAGTGTTAGTCGGTTCTCTACGTCCAATGGAATAATGTATGGCCGGTTCCTTCTAGATTTTTGTAGGTCCATGAATAACTAACACACCAAGCATTAGTATGTTTGTTCATCATCTTGTAATACAGACAAATGTGTCTGATGAAATGCAAAACAATTATATAAAGTAAGCAAAGATATTAAACGAATGTCTTCGAGTTCCAATTGTTTAAAAACATATCCTCATCGCCAAGTTCTGTAGTCCTGTGGCTCTTTACTCGGTTAATGGGTTCTGTGGTTGCATTGGTTTGATTCCCATCAACAACCTAACATGAATGCAAATATTTTGACTTGTGACGATGCCATAGTTTTTTTAAGCATATAGCTCTAGGGAGCATTGTCTTACTATGAATTTACTAATTACATTAGTCAATGCCAACATCATATCAAGTAAGCGTAAACTTTTTAGTTAAGTTAGAATTTGATTAGTGATTTCGCACTGAATACTTAATTATATGTAGCATAATACATGTAATATCGCATAAATCTCTCATAATTCAAATTTATGATATATTTTCATCTAATTGGATAATGAGCTTGAATAACCTGTAAAACAGAACACGATTAGAATGGGCATCAGAGTTTTCTCTGATAGAGTGACTTCGATGTTTAAATCAGTTTGCACGTAATGAAAATAGTAATGAATAAGAGTTTAAAGTTAAGAATTTAAGAATGATATAGGGTCTCGTGTCTCCCTTTAAAAGTAAGAACTTAAGCTTTTATAGAGGGACTCTTCAAGTATGGGCTAGTTATTAGCTTCAGGTCTAAGGTGTCGCTTATCTCCTTTTAGAGCACGGGGTTGTTGTAACGTCTTGACATGTCAAAGTGTCATCAACTAGTCATTCCTATATTTCTATCCTTTAGGCTCATGATGCCTTTGGATAGGTTTTTGGCTTCAATGCTAAGCTCCCTATATTAGGTTTAATAGCTTAGGTGCATAAGACCCTTAGGCCCATATACTAATTTCATTAATCAACAATTCATAATATAAATCTTAATAGTTTTCACATATATCACACTTTTACATGTTAAAACCTAAATTTTATGTGTCATAATGTAATTGCAAGCATAAATGAGATGGGTTGTATAAATTCCAATTATAAGAGAAAAGAGGCAAAAAGCTACTAAATTTTTTATGCTTATAGCCGTGAGGTGCAAATATCATCCCATGACATTCATATTTCATGCATAAGAGTAGTTGTATCCAATTAGGGGTCATAATCCAAACGAGACCATATGCCCTAAATAGGAAGATTTAAACAAATCCACATGTTTTCAGCAAAGACCTCAATCTACAACTTTTATGTCCGATCAAATCCTACGCAATAGAAGACTTTGTTTTAGTCTCACTTTGTGAGATTCAAATGAAATATATGCTTTAAAGAAAAACAAAAATCAACTTTGCTTATGTAGTCGAGAATGAGTATCTAGAGCCATGAATTTTGAGATAAGAGCACCAAATGATAAGCCCAGGCCTAAACAATTTACCCTAAAGTCATCTAGGTGTAACCTTGCTAGTCTTCTTACGAAAAGTTAAGAAACGCTACTTTCCCTTACTTTCCTCTTTCTCTCATTCTTATCTTGATTAACAAAACCTTAACAATCTATTATTTGTGTGAAAAAGAAGATGATGATTGTGGTAGCTGGATTAGTGATAATCAATCTCTAAGACCTAATTTGAGAAGTAAACTTTCTTTGCCCCTTTTTCCGTTATTTATCTATGTTTATAATGTTTGTTATATAGTTGTGGTACTCTATATTTTCTTGCCTAAAATACAATTTCTAATGATGTATACAACCTATTATTCAACTAATTTTCTCGCTATATAAATGTATTTGTATTTGTATCTCATTATATAATTATGTACTCTATTACATGTGATAATTGGTCTACTGTTGAGGCACCTTTCTATGTCTAATTGGTCTCTTTGGAAAAATTTCATCCTATCCTTCAAAAAGAACCTAGTCCTTAAGGTTGAAATTAGGGTAAAGTTTGTAAAAATTATTCCAATCTTCCCTAGTAGTGTCATCAAATGGTAACCTTAACCATTAGACTAGGATTTGACAAATTTAAGCCCTTTGTCAACAAATAGTTCTTGAGTCTAAAATAGCCAAAGGAGTAAGTTATGGATGGTTATCTATATCATTGGGTGGTAACTCCAAAGAAGGCATATTAGACCCTTAAGCTTTCTTTAAAACCGAAATATGAAAGACTTCATGAATTCTTGAGTCTAGTCGCAACTGAATCTCTTAAGTTGTAGGTCCAATCTTTCGTAAGATTAAGAATGGACCATAATACCTCTTTGAAAGTTTATGAGTGAACTGATGAGACACTAATATTTACCTATATGGTTGTAGTCGGACAAACACTAAATTGCTTAGCTTAAGCTTTAAATCAATATGTTTATCTACTATAGTTTTCATCTTGTCTTAAGCTTTGGCTAAATTTTCCTTTAAGATCTTCAATAATTCATCCCTTGTTGCTAGCTCACTATCCACTGCATCCACTTTAGAAGCACCTACTTACATAAGTTAGAATTGATGGTGGTGGTCTTCTATAGACTATTTCAAAAGGAGTGGTATGTGCACCACTATGAAATAAGGTGTTATTAGCATATTCCGCCCAACGCAAGAAAGACTACCATCCTTTAGGAGAATCTATGACATAATGCCTCAAATACTATTATATAATTTGATTTAGAACTTTTGTCTAACCATCACGTTGAGGATAGTATACAATATTACTAACAAACTTAGTCCCACTCAACTTAAATAAGTCTCGCCAAAATTGGCTCATAAACACTGAGTCTCAATAAGAAACTATAGTACGAGGAAATCCACGTAGTTTCACCACTATATTAAGAAACAAATTAGCTACTTTCCAAGCAATAAAGTGTGTCTCTAAAGGTCCCAAATGACAATATTTTGAGAGACAATCCACCATTACAAACACTACTATATACCCATGAACCTTGGGAAGATAAGTAACAATATCCATACTAATGTCTTTCCATACTCATGCTGGGATGAGAAGAGGAACTAATGATCTAGCTAGAGAATGAGTAGAATACTTAACATGCTGACATTTCTAACATAAATATACGAAATTTTCAATAGTGTGTCTCATTCCATCCTAGAAAATTTTTTATGCAATGCAGTTAAATGTCTTTTCTCTCCTAAAATCACCTACGGTAGGCCAATGATGATACTCAAATAATATTTGGGATATCAATGATGATTGAGGCACCGAAAATAGTCTTGCATGATAAAAAAGAAGTCCATCTTCTATTGTAAAGGCCATTTAAGAGCCTTGCCATTCTATAAATTAGCAATCACCTTAATAAACTCAAGATCTCTACTATATTCTTGTCGTAACTCACTGAAAATGAAAATACTAGCATAAGGACATTAATGTGAGTAGCATCATCATGCTATCTAGAAAGAGAATCAACCATTTGACTATCTAATCCAACTTTGTAAACAATAGAATAATCATAGCCAATAAGCTTGGCTAAATATTTCTGTTGCTTAGGTGTTTATATAACTTAGGGCAATATTTTCTTAAGACTTTGATGATTTGTTTTGATAAGAAAACGACCACCCAACAAGTATTAACGCCACTTCTTTACTGCATCAACTATGGCATAAGCAAATGCTTTTCGTATGTGTCATGGGAGTTCCTTGCTAAAATAAGCAACTAGGTGATTCTTTTCTAAAAGAAGAACTTCTATTCCTATCCCTAAAGTGTCTATTTCCACAATAAATTACTTCAAAAATTTAGGTAAATCAATATAGGAGCTTGTATCAAAGCTATCTTAAGACGATCAAAAGAAACTCTAGCTTCCTCTATCCATTCAAATCTATCTCTTTAAAGCATATCTGTGAGAGGTGACACAGTAGTTGCATATCCCTTAACAAATCGTCAATAGTAACAAAAAAATCTCAAGAAAGCTTGTAATTATTTAACATTTGTAGGTAATGACCAATTACGAACTACCTACATTTTAATTGGTTTAGGTGAGACACCATTTACTAATACAATATGACCTAAATAGCCAATAGAATCCCGAGCCGGGCATTTACTCTCTTTAAGATAAAAAGTGTTGTCTATAATAGTTGTAACACGATAGATAAATGCTCAACATGTGATTCCATAGTCTTGCTATAAACATGAATGTCATCGAAAAATACAATGATGAACTTTCTCAAATAAGGTTGGAACATTCTATTTATAATTGCTTGGAATGTAATCGGTGCATTGCTTAAACTAAAGGGCATTACTAAAAATTGGTAGTGCCCATCATCAGTGTGAAATGCAATCTTCTCTACATCTTCAACATGCATGTGTATCTGGTGATAGCTAGAATTTAAATCCAATTTAGAAACCACCAAGGCACCATGTAATTCACCCTTCATAATTACTTAATCTAAAGCTTAGTAATCCACACAAAATGTCCAACTTCCATCCTTTTTCTTCACCAATAATGCTAAAGATGAAAAAGGACTAATACTATGCTCTATAGGGTTGTACATTAATAGGAGATGTTCTTTCTTAAAGATGAATACGATATTGAATATCCCTCATCAATAGGGATGCCATTAGGTGGGTTATTACAAGGTACCCGACCCACTCAGCTCAATAGGGTTTTGAAACTAGTTTTGGAACGGGTTTCAAAACTTTATAGGGTTTTAGGTTACGTTTTGGAAAAAAAAAAAAAAACTAACAAGAAACCTAAACCTGATATAATATAATATAATATAATATAATATGTTAGTATACGATGTGTAGTGTGCTAGTGCTATACATTAGTTAAAAATATATATATTAATTAATAAAAGTGACATTTTGATTTTTGAAAGGATTTATTTTAACTCTTTATTAAATGCTTAGAATGAGTTTTTTTTTTTAATTTACATTCATGATTAGAATTTCATGTTTTCAATTGTTAATTATCAAATTGAAATTTAAGAAACTTAATTAAGTGCAACTAAAATTTATGGATTAACTTGATAGCCAATATTTTACTTTTAAAACCTTATTATCTTTTTGTCAAAACATTATTGGAAAAATTAATATTGCGGCGGGTCATGTTAGGTCATTAATGGGTTTAAGAAAACCTTACAAGGGTAGGTTTTGGGAATAAGACAAAAACCTTATCAGGTTCTAGAGTGGGTTCTGGGAAGTTCTATAAGATAATGAATCAGGTTCAAGTTTTGCAAAATCGATCCCAGACCCACCCTAATGGCATCCATACTCATTAGTGGCTAAATATGCAAGAGAATCCACATAATACCTACTTAATAGTGATATTGTTGGCAATACTCTCTACTATATTAAAATTTGCCTTCTAAGCCAATAATTGAAAGCAACACAAAACCAAATTAGTAGACATCAATTTCTTCAATTGGTGATGTCAAATAAGCCCTAAAATCTCAATATCATCTCCTCTTAATATGACTCGAGTATCTTAATGAGTAAAATTCAAGGAAAGAGGAGCATAATCAATAGTAACAAGCCCCAAGTTTTGTATAGACAATGGAGCACCCAACACTCACTCAACCTCACAAATAGGCAAATCATAAACTATGTCTTTAAAAGAGAATCCTTGTATAGACAATGGAACATTTTCACATTTTCTTTCACATTCCATTTTGCTACAATTACCGATCAATACAAAAAACTTAGGGGCTAACAACATAGTAAGTCCCAAATATTGAACTAGTCGACTTTATATAAAATTGTGGGCACTACCTAAACCTACAAGCACAGTAAATGAATTGTTAATAATAGTATCTCTATATTTGATTGTACATGGCATTAGAGCACTTGATAATGCATAGAGACCGATTACACGAGTATCTTCTTGCTCTTCAAATCACACTTCATTCTGCATAGTTTCATCATGACCATCCCCTTCCACTTCATCATCGTCTTCGATCAACAACATCACTTTAGCATTACATTTATGAAATATCTGAAACTTCTCATTACAATTAAAACATAATCCCTTCTCTCTATGAATTACCATTTCAACTTAAGTTAATTTCTTAATTGGTAAGGGAGGTTTAGAATTTGAATCAAAAGAAGAATAAGAATGAGGGTGTAGTAAAGATTTAGAAATTTTTAAGGGCTTAGAATAAGACGAAGAAAAAGAAGAGGGTTTTAAATAAGAAAGAGGTTTAGAGGGTTGATTGTTGTGCAAAGATAATTGTTCTTAAAGCTTTACTTCATGCATTTTAGCTAAAGAAATGGCTTTTGTCAATGTTGCAGGCTTGGTAATCATGACTTCTTGTTGAAGGAGAGGTTTCAATCTAGATACAAAACAACTTTTAAAGATTCAATTAGTAACCCCAACTATTCTATTTGACAAGGCTTCAAATTCAGCCTAATACACTAAAATAAAAGTCTTTAGAGTAAGTTTCAACAATTCACCCCCTACATCCTCATACTTCAAAGGTCCAAACCTTATTTCTAATACACATATAAAATTCCGCCATGTCAACAAGTGATTATTTTTGTGCATCCATTGATACTGTTACAAAATAATCATTTAAATAATATTTTATTTACTAGAAAGTATAATTAATGTACTGTTAGGTAGAGTTTAGTATAACAATCACTAGAAACATTTTATCTATATATATATATATATCACTCCTTATATGTATAAAAAGAAAATATCAATATACAATTATATTACAATTTTCTACATGATATCAAAGCATTGATTCCTAAAGCTGTTTGAGTGCTTACCCCCATTTGTCTAGATCATCTTGTTTGAGTAATCCATTGGTGTCATTCATGCATTGCGAGTGGCCTAAGGTTCACTTTAAATCTCGAATTGGTGTGTGTTCTCTTCTATTGTTAGGTCTATTTAGATATGTTGGTGATTAATTGTAGGTTGTTAGTTGATGTTTGTTGTGTGTTGGTGAAGTGGTTAACCAAAATTTGGTGTCTTGTTGTAAGTACAAGTTTACCATTATGTGAAGGTCGAGTAATAGACATTATTTCAATAATGTCTAAAATCATGGAATATAAGCTTATTAGGCCTAATTATTTAGAATGGAGTAAGACGATTAAGATATATTTGCAAAGTACTTCTCAAGACCATCATCTTACTGATAGCTCATCCATTGATGATACATGTAAAGAATAGTTAAAAGATGATGCTAGATTATTTTTACAAATAAGGAATTTCATCCATTGCGAGTATGTGAAAGAATTAATGAAATATTTGGGATTTTTATACTCTAGAAAAGAGAATCTTTCTCGTATTTATGAAGTTTGTAAGACATTCCATAGTCCTAAACAAAATGATCAATCTCTTTAAGCATATTTTATGAACTTTAAAAAGATTTATGAAGAGTTAAATGTCTTATTGCCATTCAAATTTGTTATAAAGAGTGCAATAATCACAATGAGATAATATGGCGATTATGAGTTTATGAAAAAACTTAACCCTCAATTTGAGATTGTTAAATCTCATATTTATCTAGTGTTTACATTTCTTCCTTACATGAGGTATTTACTAGAGTACTTCACACAAATAATAGCAATTGTATTGCTCCTTCTACATCGACCTCTAATGCACTTGTTAGTCGTGATGGACGAAGAGCTACAAAGTCACCTAATTAGAAAGGAAATAATAGAAGCCAAGAGCTAAGGGGAGTTGAATGTTATTATTGTCATAAGCATGGTCACACTAAACACACTTATCAAAAGTTGTTGATAAATATCAGAAATCTCATTCAGCTTATGTTGCAATAGCTGCTGGCACACCCAATCCATTGCTTGAATAGGCGGTTACAATTTTTCTACAAATGAGTTTTCTTAATTTCATCATTACCAAGAAGCATTGAAAATTCAACTCAATCTATCACTATTGTTGTTGAGATAGGTAATTTTGATAAATGCCTTCTTTCCTCCACATCATAATAGGTCATTGCTTCAAGTGCTATTGATCATATGATAGGTAACTCTAGTCTCTTCACTACTATTAAACCACATACCTCATCTTCTCCTATCACTTTAGCAAATGGCTCTACATCATTTATTCCCGGTTCTAGCACTATGCATCTTATTCCGTTACTCTCTCTATCTTTTATCTTTAGCCTACCATCTTACTTCTTCTTTAATCTCATATTAATAAGTCAAATTACTCGTAGCTTAATTTGTTGTGTCTCATTCTCTCTTAATTATTGTTTGTTTCAGGATCTTATGACATACAAGATTATTGGTAAAGGGCGTGTTTCAGAAGGACTTTATGTTTTGGATACTCAAATAGAGGTGCCTAAACCCATTGCTTGCTCGAGTATTTTGACTCTTTTGAAGTACACTGTCAACTTAGCTATCCTTCTCTTTCTACCATGAAGAAAGTGTGTCCTCAAATTCAAAATGTAACATCATTAGATAGCGATGCATGTCAGTTTGCTAAACACCATTGTTAATCTTATATGTCTTATGTCAATAAGATAACTAATTCTCCTTTTTAGTTAGTTCATTCAAATGTTTTGGGCCCTTGTTCAATCATGTCTAAATCTAGATTTTGTTACTTTGTTATTTTTGTTGATGCTCAAATGACTTACCTTTCTCTAATGAAACATCATTGTAATTTATTTTCTCATTTCACTACTTTTTGTATTGAAATTAAGACTCGGTTTAATATTTCTACACATATTCTAAGAGGTGATAATGCAAGGGAATATCTTTGACTCATTTAAGACCTATATGACAAAGCAAGGCATTCTTCATTAAAATTCATGTGTAGACACACCATCTTAAAATTGCGTTGTTGAAAGGAAAAATAGACATCTTCTTGAAACAATAAGGACACTCCCATTTCATAATCATGTTCCTAAGTATTTTTTGGCATAAGCTATTTCAACAACTTGTTTCTTAATTAATTATGTGCCATTGTCTGTTCTTTATGGTGAGGTTCCCTATAATATTCTTTTTCCCACAAAACAGTTATTTCCTATTAAACCCTGCATATTTGGGAGTACATGTTTGTTGAGTCTAATTTTTTATTTTCCATTCCTAATCCGACTTATACTAGACCCTATGCTCATCTAATATAGATCCTCGACTTGAATTAGGAATTTTATTTTATTTTGGAGTCGCCACCTAACTGAAGTTGGGAAAGGTTATTGAATTAGAACTAATTGAGCAAATTAATCCTAATTCAGACAATTAGTCAGCAAGATTTCCTCTTTTCGTTTTTGTGAAAGAGGAAATGGAAAACCAGAGTTTCTAGATTCAGAGGCTAACCTATTAAAACCTTAAAGTTACCACCTTATTCTCCTGAAATCTAAACCTTACCCTAATGTCTTTTGTTGTTATTTTTGTTATCTTTTTATTGTATTTTTGAATAACTTATTCTAAAAAAATGATTTTTTTATTCTTTTTAGAGTTGCCCCAAACGGGTGTTTACGTACTTGCTATTCAGATCAAACGGGCTGTAGTTCGCTTTTCATGAAAAACTTTAATGTGTTTGTTAATTTTAATTATGAAATTACTTTTGGTTTACGTTTTATCATTTTAGTATTTTTTTCTGGAAAAAATCTAAGCCTAAGCTTGATTATTTGATTTTTTTCAAAAATAATGATTTTAAGGAAAAAACCAATTTTGGATTTATTAAAAAAAACATTTTTCTAAGTAATAAAAAATTTATTTCTCTATTTTTAACCTACCTCTAATATTATTATTATTATTTTATTAATTTTTTATTTTATTTTTAATTTTTATTAATTTTTGTTAATTAATTAATTAATTAAAAATTATTTTATCTATCGTAAACTAAAAATCTGAATTCTATCATTTTTTTAACATATCTTTATCATTTTTTTCTTTAAGATTTTATTATTTTATAATTTTTGTTATTATTATTTTTTTATTTTTTATCTTTTTTGTTATTATTTTATTATTATTTTCTATTATTCATCCTAAACTAAATCCTAAAAAAAAACTAATCTAAATTCTAATATTTTTCTATTATTTTTTTTGGAACAGATAAATAAATTCAATAAATAAATAACTAAACAATAATAAAAAATACAAAAAAATCGAAAAATCAGACTTACTTGGATCTGGGTCGGCGCACAAGTCGGGTCGGTCGAACAATCACGACGACTGAGGGTATTCGTTGATGGTGTTCCGGCGGCCTTTCGAGGAGGTTGAGGAGTCGTTTCCTAGGTTTTCGAGGGTGGGAAACTCAACCGTGGTGGTGGATTTCTCCAAAAATGCCTCTTAGTGATGGTTCGAGGCTTGGTCGTTGGTCGCGGCTTGGGGAACTCTAGCGAGGCTTCGATTTCTCTTATTTTCTCTCTTTTTCTCACTTCTAATCCGTGCCTTGGCTTCCTACCTTTGTCCTCTATTTATAGCCGCAAGAAATCGAGCTGGATAAGCTCGGATTTTCTCTGATTGAGGCAAATCGGATTTCGGTTGAAAAACCCATCTCCGATCTGTGTAAATCTATCGATTTGTTGCGATTTGATTCCAATTGGATGATGTTTATCCTATTTTAGTTAAAGATCTGTTGGATTTGTGCAAAAAATCGAATCAAAATAGCCAAAATTCAATTTTTCCCCCGCCGGCGACGATCTCGGACGAAGGAGGAAGAAGATCACGCGCCCAACGTATGCATCCGTGTCAGCCAATCAAGAGCCGACATGTGTCCCAGGAAAAAATAAAAATGGGCAAAATGCATAAATGCCCCCTCTGAGTTTCGAACTCATGACCGAGCCCTCCCCCCGCGGGCATGAGACCGTAGTCCGGACCAGCTAGGCTAGCCCACTTCTTAGTTTTTCTTTTTATTTTCGCAATTTGCATATATGCAATGCGATTTTTATTATTTTTGTATTATTTTGAAATTCCAAAAATTTGTAAAAATTATTTAACCCCTTTTATTATTGTTTCTACAATTATTTTCCAAAATTGATGTATTTTTTCTATTTATTTTATTTTTTGAATATTTTCCCTATTTTTGCTAAATTAGATGGAAAATTGTAAAATATGGAAAAAATTGAAAATTGATTATTATTGATCATTAGGGGCAAAAATGGAGTGTTTACAACTACCTCTCTTTATAGTAAAGTTTGAAAAACTTAACTACAAAGACAAGAAAGACGCCATTTTTGGCCTCTTGACTGAATGGATAACATCGTGGTTTGGGCTGGTTATCTAGACTTTGGTCTTTAGTAGGAAAATGCTCCATGAGCTAATAATCCCACGAGTACTTTGTGATTATTGGTATTGCTTAGGAAATGGTCTTAAACAACCTAACAATCTAAAGTAATGTATCCTCCCGAAAAGTGCTCTATGGGCTGACTAATCGGCGATGAGAAACATCTCAAGGATTGTGTAGGAATGTGTTATTGTGAGTGGAATAGCTGATGATAGGAAGCGTCTCATCGGACTAACAACCTTAAAGGGAAGATTATCTTAGGAAGCGCTCTTATGAGCTGGCAACCTGTCAACAGAAGTGTCTAACTAGACTAGCGACTGCTTGGGGAGAAATGCCTTCGAAGAGTGCTCTTATGAGCTGACTAATCGGTTATCGACAAATTCCAAAAGTGCTCTCATGAGCCGACTAATCAACAAATTTGAAAAGTGCTCTTGTGAGTTGACTAATCAAGAGCTTTGAAAAGTGCTCTTATGAGCTAACTAATCAAATGATTCGAAAAGTGCTCCTATGAGCTAACTGATCGATAGACTCGAAAAGTGCTCCTTTGAGCTAACTAATCGATAGATTCGAAAAGTGCTTCTATGAGCTAACTAATCGATAGCGGGAAGCGCCTTCTCAAACTTACAGCCCTGAAAATATAGGTATCTTGAAAGGTGCTCCTATAAGCTAACCTCAAGAAAGGGTGTCTAAGAAAGTGCCCCTTTGCGGACTAACTAGCCTACAGCGAGAAGACATGCCTCAAAAGGTGCCCTTAGGGGTTAAACTTGAGAAGGAATGTTTAAGAAAGTGCCCCATTGTGGGCTAACTAACCTATGATGGAAAGCGTCTTCTTAGACTCGCGACCTTGGGGAAGAAATATCTCGAAAGGTGCCCCTACGGGCTGACCTTGAGAAGAGATATTTAGGAAAGTGCCCCATTGTGGGCTGACTAACCTATGGTGGGAAGCGTCTTCTTAGACTCGCGACCCTAGGGAAGAAATGTCTCGAAAGGTGCCCCTACGGGCTGACCTTGAGAAGAGATATTTAGGAAAGTGCCCCATTGTGGGCTGACTAACCTATGGTAAGAAGGAATGTCTTGAAAGGTGCCCCTACAAGTTGACCTTGAGAAGAGATATTTAGGAAAGTGCCCCATTGTGGGCTAACTAACCTATGCTTTTGAAAATGCTTCTAACGAACAGGTCAAATGACTTGATAAGAGATGTCTTAATTATGTGAATGATGGTTATTTATTCTAAGATGCTTACCAATTTATCGTGGATAGCAATCAAACAACCGATCCTTCGTGCTGGTTTGCTTCTCCTTTACTTACCTTTGCTTTAAAACAGGACTGAGGGTCTTGATGTGCTTCCTTTCTTATGCGCATGACTCTTGCGATTGTAGTATTATCCTATTGATGTACTAAGTGTAATGCTCAAAAGTAGGTAGAATTACATCACAAAATTTATTGAGATTCATTATCATTTCAATGTTCATCATTCATTGGTGAAGTGATGGGCGATGTGTTTAGGAATGTTTTTTTTAATGAGAATTGGTTGGAATCATTGATCATTCAGAGACATTAACTTTGTTTGTAAGAGAAAGAAAAACTAAACTCAACGAAATTCGTATTGAATATTGGCATTCATAAACATTGGCAAAACTTTAATTTTCTTGGTTAAGGATAGTACATCTTAACAGCATCTGCATTAATGGGGTCTCTCAATTCTAAACCGTCCATTTGAGTTAATATCAGAGCACCTCCTGATAATACCTTCTTTACAACATATGGACCCTCATAGTTTGGGGTAAATTTCCCTCTGGAATCATGAGCATTCGGGAGAACTTTCTTTAACACCAAATCCCCTTCTTTGAAGCATCGAGGCCTTATTTTCTTGTTAAATGCTCGGGCCATCCTTTGTTGGTAACACTGGCCGTAACATAATGCAATGAGTCTTTTTTCATCAATTAAATTCAACTGATCAAGCCTCTTCTTTACCCAGTCTGATTCATCTAACTACGCTTCTGACAGAATTCTAAAGGATGGTATTTCGACCTCGACTGGTAAGACTACCTCAGTGCCATATACCAGTGAATATGGGGTAACTCTAGTAGATGTTCTAATTGAGGTTTATAAGCCATGAGGGCGAATGGAAGCATCTCATGCCAATCTTTGTAAGTGATTGTCATCTTTTCGATAATTCTTTTAATATTCTTGTTGGCTGCTTCCACCGCCCCATTTATCTAAGGTTGGTCGGGAGTTGAATTTCTGTAGTTTATATGGAACTGCTGACACAAATATGTCATCGACTTGTTGTTGAGATTGGTACCGTTGTCGGTGATGACTAACTCAGGAACTCCGTATCGAGCTATTATATCCCTCTTCAGGAATCGAACTATTACCCCTTTTGTGACATTGGCATAAGATGAAGTTTCCACCTACTTGGTGAAGTAATCAATGGCTACCAATATAAACCTGTAGCCGTTGGATGTTGTTGGAGTGATTAGGTCGATTATGTCGATTCCCCACATGGAGAAAGGTCATGGTGCAGACAACGAATGCAGCTCCTTTGGCGGAGCATGTATTCGATTTGCATAAACTTGACACAAGTGACAGTGCTTGACATATTTGATACAATCCGATTCCATGGTTAGCCAGTACTAACCCAATCTCATGATTTTTCGGGCCAACATATAGCCGTTCATATGAGGCCCACATACTCCTTCATGCACTTCTTTCATCAGTTCACATGCCTCATTTCTATCCATACATCTTAGCAAGGTGGTATCAGGTGATCTTTTGTAAAGCATAGGCCCATTTAATAAGAAATGACTTGCTAACCTTTTGAGTATTCTTTGGTCATTTTTGCTAGCCATTTCAAGGTATTTTCTTTCTTAGAGAAAAGTTTTGATGTAGTGATACCAAGGCTTATCGTCTTGTGCTTTTTCAATTACCAAACAGTAGGCGAGCTGACTTTCGATGTCTATTTTCAATGGTTGGACTTCGACTCCCCCTGTTATCTGAATTATAGATGCTAGTGTGGCGAGTGCATCTACAAACTGATTCTGAGTTCTCGGGATGCATGTGAAGGTGATTGCCTCAAATTCATCGATTAGCTCCGTCAAATACTGATGGTATGGTACCAATTTGGGGTCTTTAGTTTTGTATTCCCCTCCCGTCTATAATATGATGAGTGACGAATCTCCGTACACTTCTAATTCACGAATTTCCATGTGGCAAGCCATTTTGAGGCCGAGGATGCATGCCTCATATTCTGCGATATTATTAGTATATGGAAATGTGAGCCTTGTTACTAAAGGGAATTGTGTTCCTTCTAAGGATATCAGCACTGCCCCGATCCCACAACCAAATACATTGGCAGCTCTATCAAAGAACATCTTCCATTTAGGATTTTGGTCTGTCCCACAGTCTTCTACTAGTACACTTCCCACTGTTAATATATTTTCATTAGGGAATTGGGTTTGTGATTCTTGGGAATCTCTCTCAACTAGGTGTTCTACAAACTGGTCGGCTAAAGATTGCCCTTTTATTGAATTTTGATTTATGTATGTGATATCAAATTCTGATAAAAGCATTTGCTATTTAGAGATTCTCCCTAACAAAACAGGCTTCTCTGTCGGGTGCTTCAAAGAATCGTGTCTTGTCATCAACTCAATGTAATAGTAAATGGTGTATTGCCTCAATCGGTGCATGACCCAAATCAGAGCACAGCAAGTTCTCTCTACTTCTGAATACCTCTATTTCCCGTCTGTGAATTTCTTTCTTAGATAATATATGGAACGCTCTCTTCCCTCTTCATCTTTCTGCCCCAACATGCACCCCATTGATTCAGGGAGTATCGTGAGGTATAAGAATAAGGGTTTCCTTTGCTTTGGAACTATTAAAACTGGAGGTTTTATGAGATAGTCTTTGATTGTCCTGAATGCTTCTTCACATTCATCGTCCAATTCTTCTGCAGCATTCTTTTTTAGCAGACGGAATAGCGGACAACATTTGTCTGTGAGCTGTGAGATAAAATGAGCTATGTAATTCAATCTTCCCAACAAACCTCTTACCTCTTTGACAGTACGTGGAGAAGGCAGCTCCAGTATGGCCTTTACTTTGTCAAGATCGATTTTAATGCCTTTTCGGCTTATGACAAACCCTAACAACTTGCCTGTCGTGACCCCAAAAGTGTACTTTTCTGGATTTAACTTGAGCTGAAACTTTCTCGACCGCTTGAACAACTTTCTCAAAATAATTGCATGGATTTCTTCTTCTTTAGACTTGGCTATCATATCGTCAACGTATACTTCGACTTCTCGATGCATCATGTCATGAAGTATTACGACCATGGCTCTCTAATACGTTGCCCCGGCGTTTTTCAAACCAAAGGGCATGACTTTATAACAGAACGTTCCCCATGTTGTGATAAAGGTCATTTTAGTTTTATCTTCTTCAGCCATTTTTATCTGGTTATATCCTAAGAAACCGTCCATAAATGAGAAAAGATGGTTTCCTACAGTGTTGTCTACCAGGACATCGATGTGAGGTAGGGGGAAGTTATCTTTTGGCGTGGCTTGGTTTAAGTCTCGAAAGTCTACGCATACAAGTACTTTTCCATTCTTTTTTAGAACGGGGACTATATTCGCTACCCATTCTAGGTAGTCAGATACTTCGATGAACCCCACTTCTATTAGTTTCTTGACTTCCTCTTTAATTTTTAGTAAGATGTCCGGCCTAAATCTTCTCAATTTCTGCTTTTTAGGTTTGACATCTTCCCTTGTGGGAAGCTTGTGAACTACTATTGATTGGTCTAATCTTGGCATGTCGCCATAGGACCAGGTGAACACATCTGCATACTCAGTTAATAACTCGATTATCTCGCGTTTTTGCTCAACACCTAAACCGGTCCCGATCTTGAGGTTTTTAGGTTGCTCAGTGCTTCCTAAATGTACTGTCTCCACCGGCTCGTCAATTGAAATTCTACTTTGTTCATGTTTTTGCCAATTTTCTTGTATTATTTCATGGTCAAGGGCATTGCCTCCAATGGCTGACCCAATAGTGTTGGAAACGATATCAGTGTTTTCATTTCTTACCTACGTGAAATGTCCTTGACGTTCGACGATAGGGAATCTGGGTGAAGTGAAACGAGAGTACGTATATAAGCAAAAAACAAACGAATGAATTGCAATTTATTAAATCTGTAAAGAAACCACAATAAAATTTTGTTTAATAATTGTTCTCTATCCTTGAGCTGACCTAGTACTATCAATAGAATAACAGAACCAAGTGTTGAGAGCTAGACGCTGCTTGAACGTGCGAGGGGTCGGGCTCCCATTGCTGACGTTAGCTTCACTTATCCTTGGCTCTTGAATGGTAGTTGCTTGTATGAATGATTGTTGGAGGGGTGGAAAACGCATCTGAGTATCGCTTGGCTTCTCTTTTCTCCAGCCTCTGACACCTCTGGCTTGTGCCTCTTCCTGGGCTATAAGAACGTACCCTAGTCCAAACATCCCTTGTTGTCCTTCCTTAAACTGATAGCCCTCCTTGCTGGTCACCACATTCACCTTGTTGAATATTTGGAGACCAAAGTCTTCAGAACCATCTTCCCCAATGTAAGGTATAGCGGTCTCTTTATAGATGGCATAATCTTGCTCTCCCAGCAGGGTGATGATCTGTCCATTTGCAATGAACTTGACTTTCTAATGGAGGCTTAAGGGTATGGCTCCAGCGGTATGTATCCACGGCATTCCCAAAAGCAGATTAAAAGACCTTGGAATGTCTAGGACTTGGAAGGAGATGTGGAATATCTGTGGGCCAATCTCCACCAACAAGCTTATTTCCCCTACTATGTCTCTCTTCGACCCGTCGAAAGCCCTAACCACTGTTGAGCTTGGTTTGATGTTGCTTAGATCGACTCCCAATAGGTAGAAGGTAGTCAATGGGCACACGTTGAGAGAACATCCATTGTCAATGAGTACTTGGGAGATGATTATGTCGTTGCATTTTACCATTATGAACAGCGGTTTTGTATGTTGGTCTCGGTCTTCTCCCAGCTCTTCGGGAGAAAAAGATATCTGGTCCATGGTGAAGATCGAATCTGCCACATGGCTCAATTTGTCGGTTGCGATGCCCTCTGGTACCTTGACTTGTTTGAGCACTTTGAAGAGTGCTTCCCTATGAGGCTCAGAGGTTGTGAGGAGGCCCATAAGCAATATTTAGGTTGGAACCTTGTTTAGTTGTTCCATGATCTTATATTCGCTTGCCTTGACCATCTTTGTAAATGTAGAGAGCCCCTCTTCTTCCTCTTTTCCTACCTCAGTGTTGGGCTCTTCAGTTGAGGTCTTGTATTTCGGGTCATGGATTCTCTCATAATAGGTGATTCCACCTACGATAGGGGGTCCTTCTTGATCAAGAGCCCGATAGTCAAATGGCGCCACCTTATACCTTTCTGCAGGTATTAGGACATTGAATACATACCTCTTCTTTGGAATTTGTACCTCAGTAGATTGTCCCTCGTAGCACTTTATGACTATCAGCTTTTGGTCCAATTTAATCATGTTCACAGACTTCTACCCCCCTTTTGGTGGGTTGTCTTCTTTCTCGAATTCGGGCCCCCATCCACTAGGTGGCCCATGCTCGGTTGGAGTGAAAGAGTAATTTACCAAATACTCAAATTTCCCATGCAATTCACCTAGGGTATCGACTGTTGGGTCTCCAACTAACCACCTCTTCTTGATTTGTGATTTAGGGGTTTCCTCTGGGGTTTGGCTTGAGTGACTTTCATGCTGCACAGTTGCTTTGTGCTATTTTGGGGACTCTTTGGAATTCAGCTCTTCAGATGTGATCATATTGATAGTGGGCTTATGGTTGGGCAGCGGATTAGTGTTGACATTGGGTGCTGGTGTATTAACAAAGTCCAGCTGCACAATCCCGGCGTCAATCAGATCTTGGATTTTGTTTCGAAGCCTCCAGCATCTATCTGTAGAATGCCCCTCTTGGCCCATATGATAATCACATTTGAGGCTTGAGTTGAAATTTCTAGGCTTGTACCGGTCACTCGGGATCTCGAAGCTGATCAAATTATCCGCTCACAGCCGAGCGAAGACTTGGCTGAGCGGGATTGGGATTGGAGTGAACTGTCTCAAGACTCTGGTGGCCTGGGTGTGGTTTGTCGGGGACTACTGGATTGGGGCACTTGTGGTCTAGAATGTTACGTGGGTCCCAACCTTGTCTGCTTTGCTAGAATTAACTATGCTAACGGTAGACTCCTTGGTTTTGTTACTTCCTAAGGGCCTTTATGATGATGTGACCCTGGGAGGATCTATTGTCTAGAGTCTGCCTGATGTGATGGCATTCTCGATTCGGCACCCTACTGCTACTACCTCTGCGAAGCTGGATGATGTCTGGCCCACCAGATGTGAGAAGTAGGTCTTATCCAGAGTGTTGACAAAGATGAATGTCAACTCCTTTTCAAAAATTGGGGTCGCTACCCTGGCAGCCTGAGCTCTCTAACGCTAAGCATACTCCTTGAAAGACTCAGTGTGTCTCTTCCAAAGACTTCCCAGGTCGATTATCGAGAGGGCAACTTCAATGTTGAATTTGTATTGGTCATAGAATACCCGAGCAAGTCTTTCCCAGGTATTGACCTAGTTGAAGTCTAGGTGTGCATACCAGACGAGGGCAGGGCCTGTAAAGCTATCTTGGAAGGTCTGGATCATAAGCTGGTCATATTGGGCATATTTGGTCATTTTCCGTACATACAGCCTTGTATGCATCTTGGGGCATCCAGTACATATTTTTCAAATTCCGAGGTCTTGAACTTCTCTAGGTATACCTCCTCCCCATATACTGGTAAGCTAGTGATCCCTGCCTGTTCAAAACCGTTATGCCCCTCTATTGTCTTCATCTTATCAACTAGCTGTTGAAAAATTCTCTTTTCCATCTCCTTTTGCTTGTCCTCCATTTCCCTCTTTATGTCATCAGAGGTCGGACTCAGGTTGACTTTCGGTTCATACTCGAAAGCCGGGTTAAAGTGGGAATTGATCTCTTCACATTCTGGAGGTTGACCCTCCACTGCTTTCCCCTTTCTGGCCCCTGAGTGTTCTTCTTGGGTTGGTTGGGTGGTGCGAAAGAGGCCAATACTCTCAGTCAGGAGGTGGACTTGTGCAACCAATTGCTGGATCGTTTGTTCCAGGGATACGATCCTAGGATTTGAGACGGCGTCAGCACTTATGTTGTTGCGGTTGCCGTTGTTGTTGCCACTATTTGCCATTTTGGTCTTTAAGCGGGTACAGATTGGGCTTCTTGGAGGGTTTAGTTGTTTGGGAGCTATCTTTGATACCTGGCGCGCATTTTTCTTAGTATGATGCAAGTATGTAAATATGATGCATGTATCACACAGATGCTAAAATAAAGGGGCCAACAATCGATTAATGATATAACACTAAAACTTTATTTTTATTAATATTGAAAACTCGGAGTTCAATACTTGAAAAAAATGAAAAAGTACATAGTAATCTATTTCCTAATTCTCTTGGTCTTCTGTTGCGTAGGCACTGGTTTTCTGCTGATGATAGCTTCTAACTCTCTGACTCTAGCTTGGGTCTTTTCCAGCTAAGCTTCCAAGGCCTTGTTCCTTTGATCAGACTCCTTAAATCGGCCCTTCCAGATATCCTTCTTGTAGTCTACAACTTCGAAGTATATTTCCATCCGAGCCCTGACTTGCTCCAAATAGGTTCTCAGCTCTGGGTTTACCTTGTCTAGCTCAGGTTGGGTGATATCTGGGACCCGGTATACCCTTTCCCCTGTTTGATATAGCTAGTGGATTACGAAATCCCTGGTGGCTCGATGCTTGCCTACTTCACCATCCAGTTCTCCGAAGTCTACATTAGGGCTCTCGATTCGGGCTTCCCATAAGGCTTTAACCTCTGCCAGTTTGGCAAACTTTTCGGCTACTAGAAAATTTGGGTCTTAATACTCGAATGTGATTGCTTCTAGCAAAGGCCGATAAACTATGTCTTGAATGGTACCGAACTGGCGGACCACCGAGTTTGAATGATAACCTATACATCCGTTGATACCGATTAAAGGTACAGCCTGAAGGTTTCTACAGGTTAAGATGACTTTGTTGCAGCAACTCCATCTAGCCGTCCACAGGATGTCGTCGGCACTGAAACCCTTAAGCACTTCCACCCAACTGTAGCTAGTAAGGTCGTCGGGCAGCTTTATCTTTTCTATGCATGAGTCCACAAGGTCCACTTGTTGGGCTAAAGTTTTCCGGACTAGGTTCAGCCCAAAACATTGGAGGTGGCTCACAAACCAGATCAGGATGAGATTGATGTTTGAGCGGAGGATCCCGTGGCCCTTTTTCTTGACAAAGTTCAAGTTCCGGATCTATTCAGCCAATAGAGCCAGGATGTAAGAGTTCCCTTCCAAGAATTGGGCCACTAGTTCTGCAACTTTGTAATGGACATAAAAAGTTCCGGTGGGGAAGAGTATGATGGCGAAGGCTGTCAGGATGAAAGCACTCAACCTCCTCTATTTGTAGCTCTTGGGGTCCCCACATAATATGTCTTTCCTATCCCCATCATCTTCCCGAGCTATGAACCAAGCTTTTAACTCATCCATCCGTATGCAATATCCGTTACAGTTTGCTAGGGCTTTGTTAATTGCTGTCTTGTGAATACCCAAAAGTCTGCTGAAGATACTGGCTGGCCTAGCCTTAAGATCTGGCACATACACTTTGCTGGTTAGTGATGGAGCCTGTAGAAGTTGGGTGTACTCATCCAGAGTGGAAGTGATCTCATGTGGCCCAATGAAGAAAGTTGTAGGCTTTACTTCCCATAGATGGAGGATGGCCCGTATCAAAGGTAAGTTTATTTCCATCTTCATCAGTGAGAGGATGGGCCCTATCTTCTATTGAATAAAGGCCTGCTCTTCAGGGTTGTACAAAGTAAACCAATGGTCCAGCACCAACTTTAGGTCCAGAGGTTTGCAAACTCGGATCTCTTTGCGGAGGAGGTGGTCGACTGTGGAACTAACCATCTATTACAATAGAAATTTCTAATTACAAAAACTATATTACAATGATAGTATTACAGGGAAATGTATCTGAACTCCATGAACAGAATAAAAGTATTACATCATTAATCGATTGTCATCCCATGACTTCATGTATGCAGATAGGTGGGTTCTAACAAGTCCCCAAGCTCTATGGCCTCCCGCATTTTCAAAGAAATTGATCTCAGGCCATATCAAAGCATTGGGTGGGGTAGCCTAATCAATCCCGAACGGTGATCATATCACTTCGCCCGAAACCTACACAATGCCCCCCCCGCCCCCCCCTGTCTTAGGGTCCTAAGACGACCCAGGTTTGACTGTATCTATTCACACAATTACATGCATGCAGACTCAACAGTAAATAACCGAACCCTAAATCTAGTTAAATCCCTGAAAGGTTAGCAGCAGCATATCAAAAGACATTACTTGGAAAAGTGATTTGAGGAGATTCAGGTGGCTAGCCTACTAGAGAATGTTGCTTCCCCAGTGGAGTCGCCATCCTGTGGAGTCTTATTTGTTATTTTCCATTCCTAATCCGATTTATACTATACCCTATGCTCATCTAATATAGATCCTCGACTTAAATTAGGAATTTCATTTTATTTTGGAGTTGCCACCCAACTGAAGTTGGGAAAGGTTATTGAATTAGGACTAATTGAGCAGATTAATCCTAATTCAGATAACTACTCAACGAGATTTCCTCTTTTCGTTTTTGTGAAAGAGGAAATGGAAAACCATAGTTTCTGGATTCGAGGGCTAACCTATTAAAACCTTAAAGTTATCACCCTATTCTCCTGAAATCTAAACCTTACCCTAATGTCTTTTGTTGTTATTTTTATTATCTTTTTATTGTATTTTTAAATAACTTATTCTAAAAAAATGATTTTTTATTCTTTTTAGAGTTGCCCCAAACAGGTGCCTACGTACCTACTATTCAGGATCAAACGGGCTGTAGTTCGCTTTTCATGGAAAACTTTAATGTGTTTATTAATTTTAATTATGAAATTACTTTTGGTTCATGTTTTTATTATTTTAGTATTTTTCTGGAAAAAATCTAAGCCTAAGCTTGATTATTTGATTTTTTTTTCAAAAATAATGATTTTAAGGAAAAAACCAATTTTTGATTTATTAAAAAAAAATTTCTAAGTGATAAAAAAATTATGTCTCTATTTTTAACCTACATCTAATATTATTATTTTTATTAATTTTTTTATTTTTATTTTTTATTAATTTTTGTTAATTAATTAATTAATTAAAAATTATTTTATCTATCCTAAACTAAAAATCTAAATTCTATCATTTTTTTAACATATCTTTATCATTTTCTTCTTTAAGATTTTATTATTTTATAATTTTTATTTTTATTATTATTTTCTATTATTCATCCTAAACTAAATCCTAAAAAAAAAAACTAATCTAAATTCTAATATTTTTCTATTATTTTTTTTAACAGATAAATAAATAAATTCGATAAATAAATAACTAAATAATAATAAAAAATACAAAAAAATCAAAAAATCCGACTTACCTAGATCCGGGTCTATGCGCGGGTCAGGTCGGGTCAAACGATCATGGCGGCTAAGGGTGCTCGTTGACAGTGTTCCAATGGCTTTTCAAGGAGGTTGAGGAGTCGTTTCCTAGGTTTTTGAGGGTAGGAAACTCAACCGTGGTGGTGGATTTCTCCAAAAACGCCTTTTAGTAGTGGTTCGAGGCTTAGTTGGCAGTCGTAGCTTGGGGAACTCTAACGAGGCTTCGATTTCTCTGATTTTCTCTTTTTCTCACTTCTGATCCGTGCCTTGGCTTCCTGCCTTCGTCCTCTATTTATAGCCACAAGAAATCGAGGTGGAGAAGCTCAGATTTCCTCCGATTGAGGCAAATTAGATTTCGATTGAAAAACCCATATCCGATTTGTGTAAATCCATCGATTTGTTGCGATTTTATTCCAATTGGATGATGTTTATCCTATTTTAGTTAAAGATCTATTGGATTTGTGCAAAAAAATCGAATCAAAACGGCCAAAATTCGATTTTTCCCCCACCGGCGACGATCTTGGACGAAGGAGGAAGAAGGTTACGCACCCGGCGCGTGTGTTCGTGTCAGCCAATCAGGAGCTGACATGTGTCCCATGCAAAAATAAAAACGGCAAAACGCGAAAATGCCCCCTCCGAGTTTCGAACCCATGACCGAGCCCTCCCCCCTCGCGCATGAGGTAATGGTCCAGACAAGCTAGGCTAGCCCACTTCTCAATTTTTTTTATTTTCGCAATTTGCATATATGCAATGCGATTTTTATTATTTTTGTATTATTTTGAAATTCCAAAAATTTTTAAAATTTATTTAACCCCTTTTATTATTGTTTCTACAATTATTTTCCAAAATTGATGTATTTTTCCTATTTATTTTATTTTTTTGAATATTTTCCCTATTTTTGCTAAATTAGAAGGAAATTTGTAAAAAATGGAAAATTTTGAAAATTGATTATTATTGATCATTAGGGGCAAAAATGAGGTGTTTACAATGTTTTTCTCGAGATGTTCGGCCTCTGGTCACCAAGCTAGACCCTAAGTCTATAAGATGTGTCTTCCCGGGTTACTCTTGTACACAAAAAGGGTATCAATGTTATTGTCTTAGTCTTAACAAATTCATAGTGTCAACTAATGTTACCTTTGTGGAACATTATCCTTTCTTTCTTGCTTCTTCTAAGTCTACAAATAAAGAGGGATGATGATTTATTGGTTTAACACATTACCTATCATACATCAAATATGCCCCCTATAAGAATTACCCCCTCCATCACCTTCCTCTACTGGCTATTTTAGATGCAAATTGGGTTAGGTCCAAGGAAGACCGAAAATCCATTACTAGCTATTGGTTACTCTTGTACACAAAAAGGGTATCAATGTTATTGTCCTAATCTTAACAAATTCATAGTATCAACTGATGTTACCTTACCTTTGTGGAACATTATCCTTTCTTTTCTGCTTCTTCTGAGTCTACAAATAAAGGGGGATGATGATTTATTTTATTGGTTTACCACATTACCTATCAGACATCAAGTATGCCCCCTACAAGACTAACCCCTCCTTCACCTCCTCTACTGGCTATTTTAGATACAAATTAGGTTAAGTTTACTAGCTATTGTATTTTCTTTGGAGAAAATCTAGTTTCATGGAAGAGTAAGAAGTAGAATGTTATAACTAGATCTAGCATATAATCAAAATATAGAGCCATGACTCAATTTACATGTGAGGTGATGTAAATATGCCAAATTCTAACTGAGGTTAGGCTCAAAGTTTCTATGCTAGCAAAATTGTGGTGTGATAGTCATGCTACTCTTCATAGTGTAACTAATCATATGTTTTACAAACAACCTAAACATATTGAGATTGACTATCACTTTGTTCATGAAAAGATACAACAAAACTTGCTCTTGACAAGATACATTAAATTTGGAGAACAAGTTGGAGATCATTTTACAAAAGCTCTAAAAGGGACTCAAGTTAGTTATCTTTGTAAAGAGGTGGGCATGATCAACATCTATGCTTCAGCTTGAAGGGGTGTGTTATAAAATAAGCATTTAAATAATATTATATATACTAGATAGTGTAATTAATGTAGTGTTAGGCAAGGGTTGGTACACACACCAATTTTTAGGAACATTTTATCTGTACATATTACTTTTTGTATGTACAGAAAGAAGATATCAATATACAATTATATTACAATTTTCTATACTTATATTACATTTTTCTACATATACTATTGCAATGCTTGATCTTCTAAGGTAAATGAAGCAATCTTGAGTCTCTAACCATTATCAATATTATGAAAATTAAAGAACTACTCAGCCTTCAATACCTATCCTAGAGGTTCTTTACCCAAAAACTTTGAAATCTCTAGTTTAATACCCTTCAAACAATTATCAAATTGAAACACCATATGCATAGTGAAATATGATGACTCGCTAGATGTATCATTATTAGCAACAAAAGGTTGCAAAATTTGAGTTTGATTCACTTCAATCTTGTCAATTTGCTAAGACATCTATTGAAGAGTACTATTAACAAGTTGTTCGTGTTGATGTTGTAGATGTTATAAAGCTAAAAACATATTTTTGATAGTATCCATATTTGTTGTTTGTGAATGAGAACAAGTATCTAAAGCCATGATTTTCCGGACCAAAGCACCAAATGATAAGACTTCAAGCTGAGGCCTAAACAATTTACCCTAAAGTCATCTAAGCGTAACCTTGACAGAATTCATTTTGGTCTTCTCACAAAAAGGTAAGAAACCTTACTTTCCCTTACTTTCCTCTCTCTCTCTCTCATTCTTATTTTGATTAACAAAACCTTAACAATCTAATCTCAGTGTTTATTTGTTTGTGTGAGAAAGAAGATGATGATTGTGGTGGTTAGATTCGAGATAACCAATTTCCAAGACCCGATTTGGGAAGTAAACTTTCTCTACCCCTTTTCTATATTCATCTTTTTTTATAATGTTTGTTATACAGTTGCAGTATTTTATATTGCTCAAAATGCAATTTTTAATGATGTATACAACTTATTCTTCAACTGATTTTCCCACTATATGAATGTATTTGTATTTGCATCTCATTATATAATTGTGTACTTGATTACATAAGATAACTTCTCTACCACTGTGGCACCTTTCTCTATTTAATTGGTCTCTCTATAACAATGTGCTAGGTAGTTGCTACGATAAGTGCCATTATAGTTCAACTAATGTGAGACTTCTCGTTAAAAACAGTCTAGGTGACATTTATTATGTTGAATCTAGAGACTATTTCTCAACTTGGATTGTGATTCAAGGATTAGGGATGAGAGTGACGATAATGATCGACTAACTTTTGGCTATTAGGATACTAGAAGACATATTTAGAATTCAAGATTTAAACGAATGTCTAGTTCGGGAGCGTGTGTCGTTTAGACTTGTACAAAAGCATTCCATTTTTATAAAACCATTTATGGGTTCCAGGTAATAGGTGTTATCTTTTGTACTAGTGAGGACTTATTTGAAAACGTTAATGAATTATGGAGTTTGAAACTTTTTAATGGCCTTGTTTTAGGTAAGTCTTACATGTTCTTACCATTTGATAAAGACATGTAACAGTGAGCATATTTCAAGGTGTGCGGCATGTGACACTATCCATGCAATTACATGTCTACTAATACACATTACCTTATATACATATAATTATTCTATCTATGTTTTATGAATTGAACAAATAAATAGAATACTGTAGATAACATTTAAACGAGTCAAAGATCATTCTACCTGTAACTTACGAGGGAAATAAGAAGGGTAGAATGTGTATACAATAACTTTTGAAGCCAAAAGAAAGAACATAAAATAAAATGAAAAATATGGCGAAAATTATTAGTAAATGCATGTAGTGCTCTTAATGATACACGACAATCACAGAGTGTAAACTAAAAAAACAACAATAAAAACTTTTAGAGAAATATTTTCCATAAAACGAACTCATAATTTCAAAATGGGTACTATCAAAATTGTCATACTACGTAGTACATGCTTTTAAATCGAAACAGCTAAAGTGCAAATGAGATCATCCTAATTTTTTTTTACCAACGTTGATAGTGACACAATAACAAATCCGATGAAAACTTAGAATAGTAAAAGGTGTCCCTAGAAGTTCCACAACTGGACAAGGCAATAAAAGGGCACATGACACTGAGGTCAGGCTTGTGTGCGTGTCCAACTATGCAGGCACCAAACCAGCACGACCTTTGAAGTGCTCCTTAGCGAGTTTAAGCACACACCACACAGAAAGAGATGGGAAGAGCTCCATGTTGCTCTAAAATTGGGTTACGTAGGGGTCCTTGGACAGCCGACGAAGACACTTTGCTTGTTAAGTACATTCAAGCACATGGGGAAGGCAATTGGAGATCTCTCCCCAAGAAAGCAGGTACGTATATATCTGTTTTTACGAATCTCTCTTTAGATATGAAATGCATGTTTCGGTCCTCTTTCCCATTACTTCAAAAAAAAAAAAAGTGACTACCAATTCAGGTACAAGATTCTAGCCTCGATTGTTCTTCACGTCATGCATGGACCCTTTTTCTATCTCTGCTTAACTTCATTATGATGATTTAGTATTTATTAACAAGTCTAGTGTTTGATATTGACCAAATCAGGACTACTTAGATGCGGCAAGAGCTGTAGATTGAGATGGATGAACTATCTTAGACCAGACATAAAGAGAGGGAACATCACGTCCGAAGAGGAAGACCTCATCATCCGTCTCCATACACTACTCGGCAACCGCTGGTCACTGATTGCCGGAAGATTACCGGGCCGAACTGACAATGAGATAAAAAATCATTGGAATTCCCATCTCAGCAAAAAAGTGAATCCTAAAACCAACTCCTCGAATTCCCCGAACGCAGTTAGGAGCAGCGTTCGGCGACCCGGAATGAGGAAGTTTAATAGCCGTAAACCTACAATCATCAAGAAAAGAGGAAGCAGTAAGGAAGGAGAGGAAATTGCCACTAAAATCAAAGTCCACCAACCTAAGCCCACTAGGGTGGTAACTCCACTGTTCTTCTCAATCTCTAGGGACAAAGGCTTTGGCGGAGGAAGCAGTGGCAGCAACGGCAGTAGCCATGAGTTAAAGGTGTACAAAGAACCACTAAAGCTCAACAACAATGGCGGTGACCCAACTGGAGACCAAGATTGTGCGGATTTGGACATCCTAGACCAATCTTCTACATGTCATGTTACGTCGGAGAATTTTAATGATTATAGTATTTGTGACAATAATGGGCGTATGGTATTGGAGAAGATCTTCGAGGAGTATCAGGAACTACTGAGAGCAGAAGAAGTTCCAAATCAGTCAGAGTTTGCTTTCGTAGATTCCTTGTTGATTTGATTTTTCCTGTTTTATCCAAGCTACTACTGTGCGTTGAAACATATGTTGAGTGATATAATTTTAGATGCCTTTAATTAGTGACCTTGCGTATGGGTATTTAGGTACTGTGCGTTGATACATATGATGAACGATATAATTTTAGATGCTTTTAGTTGGTAGCTTAGCATATGACTTATGAGTAGTTGGGAACTGGTAAGTTGAAGATTGTCCTGTTCACGTGTTTACCTTCCCCTCTTCTCTCACTCTCTCGTGTGAAGCCTGCCATTATCACATCTTGTAAAGCCATGTAATACATATATTATGCACACATTATAAATGTTATGTTTTAATATTAAAGAGTTTTATAACCTAATAATATGATTATTAATCTTTTAATAGCATAATGATTGAATTTGAATATTATATTGAAATTCTAGTAGTTCACATCATTATTCCATTTTTAATGTAAATTCTTCTTCATTTTGGAATATTTTTTAAAAATAAAATACTAAACGTGCTAAAACAATTTGTATAACAATTGCATTTTGTCTTTATTCCACTTGTTTGGCTTTCCTAATACTCAATGAATGAAGTGGTCCGTTTTTTATAGAAACTTCACTGGAAGTAAGGTTTTAACACATCACTCATGCTAAATGTTGATGTTGCACTATAGCAATATATTTTAATATTTTTACCAACTAATTTGCTAAGGGAAAAAAATGATTAAAAACAAAAACAAAACTTCCTAATTTAACTACTTTAAGAGATGGTGTGGCCAACCACATCAAGTAATGACCGACAAATCCAGCCTATAAGAAGGCTGATAGTGTCCCCCAAAAAAAAAACACAAAAGAGATATGGTATTACTATGATCATGAACTTTCCCGAATGCTCGTGTGGCGCCTAACCTACATCTAAGAGGGCTGCAGCAGAATAATCCTCCTGATACAAGTCATGATCTACCCCTAGTTGGTGCACCACTTGCTTAAAAATTAAATACTAAAATCTAATTGATTGATTACTATATGGCCCGGGATTTGTTGCATCATCTTATTGACTTTTATATCTTGACTCTTATAATCAAGAGTGTATATATATATATATATATATATATGATATTATTAAACTGCTCACATAATCGAGTTTTTAATTTAAAGCACTTTGTTAAGATATATTATTTTTCTCACTACTACTAATGTAAAATACTCATTTAACTAACATTATATTTAGACCATTAATTCTCCACATAAATACATAAATAGCTTATATAATAAAGTTGTATTTATTTAATTTTAAAAAAAAATTACAAGTGAAAGAATTAATATTTAAAATCAAATTCAAATGAGGGATTAAATTTTTAAATAATAATCACGGTATAATAATGAAAAGTTTAGCAATGTTTGCTTTTCCTAAGTCAAGCCACCATTGTCTTGCTGTTTCAGGCTACAGACATAATGTCAGCGACATCGATCATATTTGCATATCCCATATGTAGAAGTGGAACAAAGAAGGCAGCAAAAACCCATAATAGGTATATGCAATACATATGGGACAAGTATATGTTACTTTCATCACCAATTTGTCTACTAACTCTTATAACAATCTGTGTTTTAGGTGGGAGATGTTGCGACTTGTGGTAGCAAATAAAAGATAAGGAAGGAGATAGAAGGGGGAAAGAAGTGAGTGGAAGAGGATGCAAGAGATGGCTATGTGTAAGTATGTATGGGGAGAGAGAGAGGGGGGGGGGGGGGTGGGGGGGGCCAGAAATAGATAGGAAAGTGAGAAAAGGAGAGGGAGGGGAACAAAAATTGCTTGGATGAAGTTTGAATGGTATTTTATGTCGCATTAGTATTTGAGTGATCTAGAATATTTTTTTTTTATATTACAACTCTATATTTATTCTTAATCCAATGACATACTCGTACATTTAAGACTACTTTTAAGGAGGAGTTAGTTAATGAAAGTAAACAAATTTAGAATGTTCATTAATTAAAATAAATCATTTTAATTATTAAAATTTACTTAGGAAAAATATTTTGTTAATTATGCATGATAAGCACCACTCTATGATATAATTATGCTTAAAATAACTATATGGTATAACTTTTCTTTTTACTATTAATAGATACTGTAATTTTTAGTAATTTACCATTTTTTTAAAAAAAATATCAATAACTCTATAAAGATATCAATAACTTCTTTTACGGCACATCTATTTGAATGTAATAACTATTTCATTACAGATTTATTATAGATGAAATAGCTATTATATTGTTTACTTCGCGAAATAGCAATTCGCACAAAATCACAATTCTACAAAATTTTGAATCATTATTTCCTCCCCCATTCCTCGTAATAGCAATTCGATGCTAAACACATTACAGCTGTGACAAACGTTTGTAGACTTCAACCCTTTTCCTCCTGTCGCCGTCGACCGTCCATCGTCAGTTTGAACATTGATCGGCCTATTGCCGGTGGAAACATCCTCATCCTTGTGCATCTACCATCATCCTCATCCTCATGCATCTACCATCGTTGTCATCATCATGCAGCTTCACTCATCCCTCGCCATCAAGAATCTATTGTCGGCCTCGTGCATTGTTCCTCGTTCCGCTCGTTGTCATTGATCCCAATCGTCCCTCGCTATGGTCATCGCTGGCTCCGTTGTAGCTGCTTTCGTTCAGCCCTTTGATTGTGAATTTGCCCCCATCGTTGCCGATCTCAGTTGTGGATCTGCACCCGTCATTGCTAATCTCCACCGTCGTTGATCTCCGTCATCGCTGTTGGTTGTGGAGTTGCATCTCTTCCGTTGGTGGAGTCATAGGTTGCTGCTTCTGGTGGTTCTGCTGGTTGGAGTGAAAGTCGCCAACCATCGCAAAGTAGTTGTGGACATAACATCTCCAAAATTCAACGATAGTGTCTCCTTTACAGCCGACATCATCTGATTCCACCCTTGTTCTTTCCCTTATTCCCTCAAATAAACAATATAATTCTAATTCCATTATATCAAAGTAAACAGTATCACACCGATTTGCTATAATAGTTATTTCTTAATAATAGTTATTTCATTATAATCTTATTATATTCAACGAAATAAATAAATCATTATTATTGATAAATTTTATTATTGTTATTATCATTAAAAAAAATAATTATATTATATAATCACTTTTAAATAATTATATCATAAAATTTTTTAATAAATTAAAACAAGATTCAATTAATAACTAACCATTTCGTTGTGAACATCTATCTGATCCACAACAGGGGAGGAATATCCACATCATGACCTGCATATTCAGTTATCGATCTTGAGAGCAAGCATTAACACTAATCGAGAAATAGTTAAAGGTCCGATATCATACAGTTGGATTTATTTACTAAAACCTGCTGTAGACATTCAATCATACACTTTTATTTCTCTTTATCCGTGCATTAACAACCTGGCTGTCTATAAATATTAAATTGTAAAGTCTATCTTCAATTATTGTAGTTAATTATTTTACCATCCGTATTCCTCCCCCATCCTACATGTCCTGTCCTGCCCGACACTCAAGTTTATTATTCTGAATTGGGCATGGATGGCATGGTGGCAGTGCAGCTGGGTTAGGTTGGGCATGTTGGCCAAGACATTTTCGTAAATGGAATTGTAGCCCCAAACTCTACTATACGGAATTACTAAATATATTCATTTATTTACTTCAATCAGCCAATTCTCTATCTTAAGCACGATGATATTGGCTAAATGGATCTGCGTCGTGTCTGTCAAGTCACACCTATGTTGATGCCAAAATAAACGAAATGAAACGAACCGAGTTACTCAAGTTTGTTTTATAAATGAATCAAATTTAAATTTAAAATAAAATTTATTTATTTAAATAAATTAAATTTAATTGTTTATTTATATCCATAATTTAAGTTGTTTATATTATTAATAAATAAGATCGCAAGTAAATTCATAAGTTTTATATAAATTATATATTATATATAATATATAATTAAAAACCAAAAACTATATGATTGTATCTTTATTCATTTATTTATTTATCTTTTAGGATTTAATTTTATCTTATAACAATATAATTGCATACAAGTTGGGCTTACAAGTTAAAAAACTGATTTGATTTGAACTCCACTTAACTCAAACTTAATTTGTAAATGAGCTAAGTTCAAACTCAACATAAAGTTTATTTATCTAAATTGGTGGAATTTACACTTGTAACTTTTAAGATTAATAAAAATTCAACTCAACTCAAACTCGATAATCTTTTTTAATAAATTAGATCTAAACCTTCAAAAGCTCAACTCAATTTGTTTCATTTGCAATCCAAAATCCAATGCCATTCGTAGACCTAGTGGCCCAGGTGCCAAATTCGGATATGTGCTAGACAACCATTCAAAAAATCCAATGCAGAGCTACTAGAAATGGATAGCTTAAGATCAACCAACTATTCTCAAACCCTCCGTTGATTAAACGTACTAAAAGTTGAAAGGAAAAGAAAATACCTTGGGATAGATGGAAAAAAAAAAACAAAAACAAAACGAAAAAAGAGTTTGCGAACTTCTTCATTTCCATATTGCAATTCATGTTGAGTGTAAGTCTCTAACAATTGACATGCATATTCCCTTTGAGAAAATAAAATTCATTGATTTTTTTTTTTTTTTGGTAAAGATAAGCATTAACATAGCATATTTACATCATTACAGCAGCATGAGCATTATGTACATGACAAACAACCAAATCCTACTGTTCATTACCTTCCGAGCATCTTACATTCCTAACTAAACCATACGCAGCATCAAGCTTGCAAGCCATGTCTTCAACCTGCCATTCCTACATCAATTTTGCAAGCCATCAACCTCCCTAGGCACTGCCTCAAGCTTCTTCTCCCCAAATGTGGACAACTTTTCCCTGCATAAGGAAACAACATTATAATACTTGAAATTTAGATTTTGTACACTCGTTATCAATCTTAGAGCAGCGGTCAAATCAGTTTGCGCTTCAATCTTACTGAACCCCAGTTGTCGAAAGTAAACTAAACCCCAATAAACCCCCAAAGCTCCGCTGCCAGTATGTCTATGCCTCCTAACGCCTTCCCAAAACCAAAGATCCATTTTCCGCTTGCATCTCTAATTACTCCCCCTACGGTTGCTTTACCCCTAATTTGGTTGACCCAACCGTCCATATTCAATTGCACCCATCCCTTTGGAGGCGGATACCAAGCTGAACTCTTCCACTCACTTTTATAAATTTGTCTTTGCCTCCTAATATGCACCCAGTATTCATCCTGTTGCAGCGAGTCTATTTGGGACCTCAATCCAAAAATTTGTGCATTCCTATCCACCCATAGCTGCCCTAACATAATGCCAAAAAGAAAGCCCCTAGGTGGTCGGATGTTAAATAATTCTTGTTTCTTTATATTGCAATTTTTCCTCAAGCAGTCTGTAAGCTGTTATCTTCCCCCATTTATCCTAAACTTGTTCAGACACTTGTATTACCTCCTTTATCTAGGGACACAGTTGAAATACATGGGCTATATCTTCTTGTGCCTCTCCACACCGAGGACAGGTGGCATTTGGTAAGATCCTTCTATATCGGAGGATATCTGCTGTAGGTAATGCATTATGCGTTATACGCCATGATAAAAGTTTCACTCTAGAAGGTAAAATAGATTTTCATACCCAATCCCGTCTTTCCTAGTTTCTGACGGTGCCGGAATCAAGTTGGCATAGATGTCTGCCAAGGATGGGTTGAATCAAGCTTCCACCGAGATTGCAAGCTGGTCCCTTCTTCCTCTATGTAGCATGATAGGCCCTGTTTTGTAAGTAACAGATTTGAAATCACAAAACCTATCTTTGTTTCATCCCATTTTCTATCTGATATCCAGCAATCCCCCACCCTTAATCTCTTGGATTCTTGCGTCAATGGTCCTTGAATTATATCACGTATCAAATAATTCCCGGCTCACTTATTGAAGCAAAAACTCATTTAGCTTCCCCTCCACCACCACAAACACCACCCCCCCCCCCCCACCCCCCACCCCCCCCCCCCCCCCCCAAACCCACCAAAAAAGAAAAAACACTCTGAAGCTAAATTCTTACATCAAACGGAATAAACTTTACCTACTCTTCAATATCCCTTCATGCCACCATCCTTTGTTATTTGCTCTTATTGACTCCTTCCATAAAATTTTCCTATTCCTCAGCTCCCAACCCCTTTTGATCATACATGCCATATTTCTGGCTCTTAGATTTGTTAGCCCCAAGCCCCCTTGGTCATTGCCCTGTGCCATTTTTTCCCAACTTACCCAATGTGTCCTCCTATGGTCACCATGTCCTGGCTATATAAACCTGCTTGTGATACTCTGTAACTTGTTTACTACTTTTTTCTGGCAATTGTTCCACTTGCATGTAATATGTGGGGATGGATTCCAGTGCAAGACTCGCTTGATCAAAATGATATTATCAGCAGCTTTCCTTCATGCTATGAAGCTAGTTTGGTTTGGATGAATTAACTGATCCGAAGAAGGCCTTAACCGCCTTACAAATTTTGATAAAATCTTATGAATGGTTGTGCACATCCCAATTGAGCAAAATTGTTTGATATGATTTGCACCACTCTGCTTCGGTATAAGCACCAATTGGGTATAGTTTAATTCATTGAATTGTTTACATGATGAAAACGGATGCTTAAAACGCAATAGCCAAGTTGCTTAAACAGAGCCATAATCAAGAAGGCTTAATAATGAATGCACTGTTCATCCTTCCATTCTCTTGCACCATTTTTCATCATTTCATAGAATGCGAGGAAAAAAAAAAAGGCCTTTTGGTATTGCTCGTAAGGAAACCCATTAGGATCCCAAGAATAACGAAGTACACGAATATCTACAAAAAGTGCATGTTGTGAACTTGGTCTATACAAATAAATTATTAACCTCATAAGGCAATACATACAGAGTGTATTCCCAACAGCAGCAAGGCGCAAACCACGATGTTGTGCCTGTCAAATAATATGTATTCAAGAGCGTATGGGACTTGGAGTGACACTTTTCCCTTTATGCTTGGCACCAATCAACAGTTAAGGCAGCAACCCGCGAGCAATTTAAAAGCTTACCCAGGTCTCTGAGGTGAAGCATATTCATGCCGCTACTCCACTCTCAGCCAATTAGCTACTAACTGGCGTCTAATGAATGTCTCTCGAGCTCCGCAGCTTTGGATTTACCTAAGCAGGGAAAAGATCCTTCTTAGTAAGGCCATAGGTCCCCCCAAAGAGATCTTCGAGCCTGATGATGTAGCACAGGATTTTTACTCTTGGTGACAACCACATGCTCAAAGGTACCCTCCGATCCATCGCATTTTGTTGATCTGCATATATCCATTGCAACCTGTCTGCCTCTCCGAACAGGTGTAAATATAATCCGACCCCAACCACCTCCAAGATCAGCACGGCCACTTTCTTCTTCTTCTTCTTCTTCTTCTTCTTGCTGTTCTTTTTCCTCGGCATTATCATCATCCGTAGCATCAGACTCCACAACATCAGAATCATACAAAAGAGGATCCATTTCTTCATATGAAGAATCAACTGTTTGCATCTTGATGAAGTCCTCTGTGGAATGGTTAACCCAGGCATTATCAAGAAAACTATAATTGAGATCGTTCCTAAACTAGGAAATTTACTCACGTGGGTGATATGTATGTGATCATTATTTATCAAAGATTACAAAGTTAGGTGCATATACAAGTATCAACAGAGGTAGATTTGCATACCAAGATCAATTTCAAGATCTTCCGGATTTCTCTTAGCATGGAGTTCCTTCAAAGTTTCAAACTTCATTCCATCAAGGGGCCAGGTTCCCCTGGACAACAGCCAACTCAATTGGCTCAGGCAACATTCTTCATCCACACAATGTTGAGAAACATCACGCTGGCCAAATTTGTATAATACACATATACTCGAAGCAAGCAAACTAAATCAAAAAGAAAAGAAAGAAACTCTTTTTAACTATACCAGTCTTCTTCAACTGGCATTATATGAGAGAGAGCAAAGGTATCCTAAAACAACTCAAACTTCATCTAATTGACCCATCATTTGCAACATCTTTGACCAAGTGACACTACAATTTGTGGTCCAAGAATTTAAACTAGAACTACATAAGGCAGGTATCCAGAGGACAGATACTACTCTAGCAAATCATAGAATCACAGTAATTTCAAATAATAAAATTAAAAACTATCTCAAATTGCCTGTAATGAGATAACTTTTTGGTGTTAGACTACCATTGCCTCAAATATATAAAGATCCACATCCATCAGTATCAAAGGTATGGATTCACAGTTCATACAAGATTCACTTTGCTTGACTTATGCGCCAATCCATTTTTATGTATGTTACTCTGCCCTCCATACATAAATTGTATATCATGTGGACGGTAATGCACCCTTTTTGGTTCCAAACTAAGTCATCTGTCTACAAAAGCCATGCTCCATCAAAAACTATGTAGTACAGCTTGGCCCCACATTTATGCATTTTTGTCAAGACTCAGTAAATTTTACTCTCTCATCATCAAGAAGATGATAGAATATAACTGTAGGCATAATCCTTCCTTTATTTCGCCAACATTGGCATTCAAATGTTAAATGGTAGAACCAACAATCTAAGCAAAAGACCCAACACAGACCCAGTAGATTATACTGGTTCTTTTCATATGATTACTCTATTTTTGGATTCTGAGTGACAGTAATCATCTCCTGACTTCAGATTTATGACCTCTGTGTTTTGTTCTATAAAATGGTGACTAAATCAGTATATGCACAAGGCAACACATTTGTATTTGCTAGTTGTCTTCTTTCCCTCCTAGGTTCCCCCACTTAGGCTTCTGAGCTTCTGAGCTTCAGCCACTAAAACTTAGAGCAGCCATTATCTAATCCACCATCCATCTCCATGACCTGTTTGCTCAGCATTTCTGGGACCCAATCTAAGTATCAACTACTGTATACACTACAAAATCCCACAAGCCTATAACTCTAGCACAGAGTTCTGACTCATATTATTTCAGAGTTTTCCGCCGGAAATGCTGTTCACTCCTACACATTCAACTTAGCCAGCAAGATTATTAGCATAATGAAGCCATTGGACCAGAGAGTCCAAGACATCCATAAACCCAACTTATCAATCTTTACACAATTGACATAATAAGAACCCATACTACCACCACATGCAGACGCAATCAGAAACTACAATAAACCATTCCTTCATTTTGCATCCCAACCCTTGAATGACCCCTCTTTCTAAAAGAATGATCCAAATCAATCACTCAAGAAAGATGTTGCAGTCAAACATATTAGTCTTTACTGCTGCAAAATGCTGTAAACCTCAGACCCAAACCCACAACACACTGTACCAGAAATGTGATGGAATCCAAACAATATTTATTAGCAGAATGACCAAATCAACTGACAATGCAACCCACCGTCTTCCTCACAAACAATTCAGACCACAATATCTGTTAGATGCAAACCACCATAACAACATATGCCCAAGCACCAAATGACAATATGACATTAGTCGCATCTACTATAACACAGGTAAAATGGCCACTAGAGTTTGACTTAAAAAAGTGTACTCCAACAGCAGCCTAAAACATTAATATTGACATGAATTATCAAAGTGAAGTATATATTCATAGGTGCACATGTAGGAAAATAATTCTAAGGAAAGATGGCATGAATCCAAGGGAGATGATATCAGCATGCAAAATGGAAACCCAGATGACAGGTTTACTTAATGATGATAAAAAAAAATTATATTTTACTGAAAATCGCACTAACCGCGGTCTTTGTCCCCGTCTGAAGGCAACAAAACAAAACTTTTCATCCTCAAAACCTCGTAAAGGCTCTCCCTTTGAACGCTATAAACAAAACATGTTAAAAATATAAGTTGATAGTGATCATATCTTAATACCGACATGATGTTAAATCATGTTGTCTGATTCCCCTTAGGTCAAATAAGAATAAAAGATAAAACCATGCATATTGCGTTCCATAAACCAATTAATTCCACAAAAGTCCAGAGAGATTGCTGCATGCTAACAACAAATGCAACAAATAGGATCCTTTTCTTTTTAAGCACATCAAACAAAACTCATGGTTTCATTAACTGCAATTCAGTACCAATACAATGAGTCAAAAGCCCTATGTAGAGTTTTATTGCTGGTAAGATATACAAACCATTGTCAAACCGCATTTTAGTTATGGAGAGACTGATGCCTCAGTTGCCAAAAATCCTGCAAGAGCTTCCTAAATATTATTTAATCTGGCTGTACTACCTAGTAAAGGTATATCAACAAAGTTGTCAACAATTTGACCTCCATGTTGTGTCCCATGCATATATGAAGAAAAATAAAACCATGGTCAGATGAACAATGGCCTGGCTCTACAAAAGCATGCCACTACTAATACAACTCCACTGTTTATTAGGAGTAAGAAGGATGTTCAAGTGCAAAGGAAGCCAGCTCACCAAAATATTAACAGCTGGATGCCAGCTGGACATGAGGACAGCTCTAGGACTATAAGAAGTAGTTGTTAGTGTAAAGGAGAGTTGTCCAGACGTTTTATATCTTGTATTCATTCCATTATTAGGAGATTTTAACTCCTTGTAAGGGGCAATTTGCTCTTTCGATCAGCTTCTGCATCAAAAGTTGATATTTTCATTTTACTACTTCCACCAATAAAATTTAAGTTCAATTCAAATCATAACAACTACACAAAGCGACCAACAAGTTAGTTGAAATCCAAAGGGTCTTACCCATAGAGAAAGGTTAATATTAAAAAAATCTTGACCACTATAAAATACTTGGCACCCTTATCAAAACAAAATTTTGGATGGGGTGATTCAACAGCATGCATGTTCATAATCTTTCTATGAAGTTCCTAAAGTAAGAGTAGTGGGAAAAATAATGTTCATCAAACTACTATCAGACCTTGTAAGCTCGTTGAGAAGATGTCCTCTCTAAACGCTGAACGAAATGACAATATTTTCCTGTTTTCTCCAGGGGACAGGCTCCATCATGAGGGCACTGGATATACAAAAAAATAAATCCAACAAGACATAAGAAAAGCATAAAAATTTGACAAATTAGTCCCATTGTGAGTGAAGAATTTAGAACAAGAAAAATAAAGGTTAAAAAGAACTTACAGGAGCAATGATATGTACCCCACTTTTGAGATCTACCAATGCCTTTGAAGCTGAATCCATAGCATTTTGAGATTTTCGGCTTTTCTACATAGTCATAAACATCCATCATGTACAAACTTTTTTTTTTTTCAAGCATCAGAAATTCAATTGACATGCTAGAAAAAAGGCAAGGACTTCTTTTTAAGAATTATCTTATTCCTGTGACAAAAGTGATTTCCAAAGATCTAACAATAGTCTGAAAGAGGAAGACGACTTACTCTTCTTTCCATCCACAATATGTGAGAGCGCATCTGAGTTATGATCTTAAATCCATGAGGAGTACCTGGTTCAACCAATACCTGCAGTATATTAGTTAGTTGGAAAATAATCAGTGGAGACAAATTAGGGTTACAAAGTCCAATTAAGCCATGTCCAAAGGCATTTTATAGCAGTGTAAAACTGTATAAATACCAGAACATCTCTTGTAAGATCCCAAAGTTGGCGAACTATCGTAATTCTGTCCTTAAGTGATGGAATTTCACCGAGAACATAAGACTGAGGACAAAAATAATAATTAAGTTGTTAATAATCAACAAAAACTCAACACATCAGTTATCCCTTGAGGAGGGAAAAAAGAAAGATACAATCATTCCTAATGCCAGAACAATTATGAACAAGAAGCACCTGAAATGCAATTCTAAAGTCAGAAAAGCGCCACTTACAGCAATGACAAGATCATGCTCCCTCTCAGACTTCTTGATATTCTTAGTAAGTGACTGAATGCTATCATAACTCCTGATAAGTGGCAACATCTTTGTACCTAAAAGATTTCTCATAAATGCATCATAATTTCACTTGACTATAGGAAAGGGACAAGAAAACATTCAATGGAGAGAAACATTCTGCTTATCAAGAACAGGGGCACTTGATTACAAATATACTAGTAACAGTTATGTTCTACTTCTCATCATAGTAACAGGTTATTTATCTCAAACTACAGTATGACTGAGGTTGATCTGAAATTTTAGATCAACAAATGTCAGTGTGATTGCATAATTACTTTTTAATTATCTAACTCATTTTAGTGCTAAGACTTTAATAAAAGTCAATCAAGTGAAACAATCAAATAGTTGTTGTATAACAACACATTACTGCTTTCAATTCCATAATGGACTATCTAAAAGTCTAAACCTGTAAATGAAGTGGTTTATATTTTTTATGTTTGTTTTAACTTTTAGATGGATTAGTTATGGTAATTAATCTAACATGGCATTAAATTAGGCAGTCATGTGCGTTCGAGTCTCTGCTCCACCATTTCAACCTAAATTAACTATTTCCATGAAACAACCCTTGGTTGATATCTCTACCCATACAAGGCGTGTGGTGAAATATAAAATGAAAAATGACATCATATCTTTAAGCTCAAACTTAAACTTCTAAATTAACTGGCTGCATTGTTAAATTCAATACTTGAGAACTTTAGTTGGTCTAGAATTTAGGTTTAGAAAATGGAAAACTTCTGTCAAGATACTTCATCCTTGTAAAACAATGGCAACAACCATTATTGGCATCAAGAGGTGGAATAAAATCTTGTTCTTTCAAGAAGCTTATTCAAGACTTGACTTGGATTTTCTCAACTTAGTGTAGCTTGATGACTGTAATTAGCAGAGGCTACTAACTAGAAGCTGACTACAAGGTTAATATATCTAAACTAGTAACTATATCTACCCCTTGTTCCACACCTAAGGTTGCATTTGAGAAAGCAAATCAATGTCCAATTAAAATAAATGCCGCATACTCTCATTATTTGGATAAGAAGATTGATCAAACAAGGTAAGATTGGAAACCTTGAAAGAGGCTCCAAGCAGCACGCTGCATAGACTGTGAAGGCTCAATTAGATTAACTTTCTCCATAGATTGTGGCCAAACTTCACGAAGCGCCCTGTGTTATTTGATCTCAATAAGTATATAACCAGGATAAAATACCACATCCTATCATATAAAACCAGTGAAACAAATAGCAAGTTCTTACCAGAAAGCTGATCCAGTGCCAGCACCAAAATCTAATACTTTCGCAGGTGAGAAACCAGGTAGCCTTCTGCGAACCTAAATTAATGAGAAGCATCACATCATCCACTGTCTCATAAAGAATAATTTTACACATGTTCTCTTGCAGAGCGCACAGGAAGCTTCTACCAGCCAAAAGAAACAAAAGTGAAAACAGATATGGTTTATACAATTCAAACTTATCACACACATAAATTTGGTCAACCAGAAAATTTGCATACAAAAATAAAAACAATCAGTAAACATGCTACATTTATTTTGCTCTCTCATACTAAATTATCACATCTGAAAAGAAACAACTACCGATAATAAGTTAATATCATGATGGACATCATTTTTGTTTCTTTGCGTGGGGAGAAACAATTGGTACAATGATTGAGGTAGCATTTTATTGCTTTTGATAGCAAGACAATTGGCTAGTGATTAAACGGCAATCTAGTTGAGCGGTTGAAAATAAGAATTGTGAAATTTTTTCACGAAGAATGTTGAAGAGCACTATCTCAACAGTAAAACATCAGTATCATTTTCACAGAAATTATGGGCAACTACCTCCTTGAGAACCCTGTAACATGCAGAGAAAACTGCAGGCATTCGTGAAGCAACATAAGCAACAGTCTCATCATCCCTGTACTTAAGACCAATATCACCATATGCACTTGTGATCTTCCATCTCTGGGAGCTCTCAAGGGACTTCAAAGGGTCCTCAACAAGCTCCTTTGAGGTTGACTCAGTCAGCTGCAGATTAATGTTTTTTATTTCACTGAAGGAAGAAGATAACCTCAAAACCTTCCTCCTAAGAAATGGCTCTTCCAATTCTATAATATCAAAACCCCATAAGAAGTTAGAAGTTTACAACATATAGTAACAACTCAACATCAAAAGCATGCAGACAAGTATGATGCAGTTCACATTTCAGACAATGCAAAAAGTAAGGCTAAAAGTTCAAAATAAAAATCCCATAACCACAGCAGAAATCCATCACCTTTACATACGAAATCAAGACAAACAGGGCTATATCATGTGCTCCAAAATACCATATTTAAAACAACGATCACTTGATGAAAACAGATGTGAGGTAATTAGTTCATAATACTAATGTCAATTATTAAACGGACCTCTACCAATTTAACCAAAAGCAAAAGCATTCAATAGATAAAGGTAAAGTTGAATAATTAAAATGCATATGTGCTTCAAAGCATAAAACTTTAAGCTAATTTGCGATTAAGTCCTAAGATTTTAGAAACCTCCTTTCATCCGAACACATAAACCTTTTCAAAATTTTCATCTTGTTGAGGTTTCATCTATTTTGCCGGCAAAGAATCCCGCACATAATAGCCACAAAAGTACACGTTGGGGGGTGTGGAGGGAAGGCACAAAGTGAATGCTTTTAAAAGGAATTAAGATTCTACAAGCACCATTTGGAATTCTTAAAATGCGAACAATAGATTGAATCCAAAATTGAGTACTTCCAGTACATTTATCCCAAAATTTATGGCAATTAGAACGCAAAACAAAGAAATTAACAATTTCAGTAGAGTTCAGATTATAAATTGCGAGAGAGAGAGAGAGAGAGAGAGAAATGTCACCTCGAAGGTACTTTTTGATGGCGCGACGGAGACGGACAGGGACAACAAGGCACCGCTGTGATTGTCTGGCGGCTGAGCAGAGGGTCTCCGGAGTGAAGACCTTTTGGGAGGTTTCAGGGATAAGAGCCGCCATGTCGCGGTGGTTTATGGCATTTTGAAGGGGAGTTATTCACTTTCCCGGTTTACTTGGGAAGGGTTTTATTCTTAGGGTTTTAGGACCTTACGGTCGGTCGCACGTGAGGAGACAGTGAATGGATATTATGGGCCTTCTGAATGCCTTGTAAAGGCCCAATGCTCTTCGACATGTGCTCTTTGCTGGAAAATGCCTCAAACAAATAATTATAGAATCCTAAATAATTATTTTCTATGAATACCAGTTTGCTTAATCTAGCTTTGGTTCTTAAAACGTTCTAAAGGAAAAGTAGTTTTTTTTTTTAAATGGATTATTTATTTCATTTTAATAGTCTTGGCCTAGACTGGTTTTTCGATCTTGATCATGAGTCACCGGTCTTGCAAATTATGACTAGGCATCAAAGATGAGGTGCAGACCAATATTTTCTCTAGCACATATGGACTCGTCTGAACCGCTAGACAGCTTCTCTCTTGCCAGAGCTTGTTTCTGTAATATTTCAGCAACCCGGTCCATGCAGGTAGCCTTTTTCCAGGTTGTGTAAGAGATTCGACTCAAAAGTTGTCTGCAATAACCCTCAGTGGTGATGCCAATCTAATTTAAGTTCGGTATTAAATTTTTAAAACTAGAACACAAAACCTACTTATTCTAAGATTCTATTTATAGAATTATTCAATACATTATATTGACTCATACAATCATCTTAAACGAGGATACAAATAAGATAGATCTATTCGCAAATTATTTAAATTAACAATCATATCGAGCTTGAGTAATTCCACTAGTTTATCAAGTTAAACTTAAGTTTAAGTTTTTTGATACTCAACTCAATTAATTTGCAAGTTTAATCAAATTCAAGTCAAATATTAATGTCAATCAAATTTAAGTTGTGTTTATACAACAATATTATTTTAATTAAAATAATATAATTTTTAGATAATTGACCTAAAATAAGCTTAATCAATTTCAAGCTCTAACTCGTTGAATATTTATTCAAATCAAGCTTAAGCATAAAAGTATAGGTTTGACAGCTAGTGAAATCAAATTCAAGTTTCAAATTTTTAAATTGAGATTGTGCTTGAATTTAAAATTATGTAATTTCTACTCGATTTATGTATAGCTTTAATTTGAAATGTTAGATAATCGCATGATTGTATGTAGACATTAGAGAGGGCTGATTCAAGTCAATGAATCGACCTTTTGAGTAATTGGCCTGACGAGTAGGAACCACTAGGCCGGTGGTTCAATGTTCGAGTTGCATTATGCAACCCGATGAAACGATAGGCTTTAAACCAATCGTCAGCTCACCAGTTTACGGTCAACTTGAACCAACAAGTTCAACCCTCCGTATAAGATAAAAAATTGAAAAGCAATCATCGGTTCCTAACACACATTAAAAGTTTAAATGACATTGAAGAACAACGAAAGACGGCAAATATTGAAAAATAGTACCCTAACACACATTGAAAAAAAAAAATTTATCAAAGGAAGTAAGAACAAAGTGAAGAAAATATTAAGCTTAAAGGTTGCAACTCTACAATGTTGGGAAAGAAAAACAAAGAAAAAGATAAGACAGCTAGAGAGAAATGCAGAAGGAGGGTGTAGGTTGAAAATAGTCAAATTTGTATTCAGAGAATTTGAAAGCATAAAATGTACTTTGAAGAAAAATTTTGCATAGGTTAATAAGATTGCAAACGGTGAAGAATAAGTTGTAGCTGTTGATATAGGTGCAGCGTGCAGGAGTTTAAATTTTTTAAGTTGAACTTTTGAATAGAGCAAAAGAAATTAAGTATGTTATTGGATGAAGAATGTTATATAAATTGATAGTGCAATGTAAAGAGCAAAATTACCCATGCATAAAAATTACACTCACTCATGTCTTCTACTCTCATATTAAAATTTATGTACTCTCATCTTCTATTTTGTGTACTCTTCTCTTCTATTTGCTATGCTCGCATTTTCTACACTGTTAGATAGTTTATGTTATATTTCTTGCCAACTATTAAATAAATTACATCCCCATATTTGTCCATATCAATATTTTATAATTATCCTAATATTAAAAAATGGCAAGTCATTTTAATGGTTCAGGTTCTTCTAAGAGGGATTGTTCTGGCATAGGTGATAAAGGGAAATCTGTGCAAGAGTCACCTCAACAATATTTTGAAGTAGATGATTACAATATCCATGACTTTACAAATGAATACTTAAAGAACTTGATGAAACCACCTTTAGGCTTTCATGAAAGGCCTTTTGGTGGATAAAGCGAACCGCTGCCATGACGGGATAATGAGGAGGAGGCAGAAGAAAAAGGGCAAGACGATGTGCAAAAAGTGCCGGAGGAAGAAATTCCAAGGTACTTATGTAGCCTATCCGACTCTACAAGTAAACTATCGGCACCATTTAAATAAAAAAAAATACTAAATATTTCTATAAAATTATAGGGGAATATAATAGCAGTTGTGCTTATTGCAACTATTGCCAACCAAGTTATGTATGGAAAAAGGGGGAGGGGTACGGTATCCTTAATAAACACATGCGAGCAAAACGCTCCATAAAGTTCGACATAAATAAATCATAGCAATAAATTTCTCAGTCAATAGGATCGTAAGGAGGATGCTTATTTTGTTATTCTGCTGATAGACAACAAGTTCTACTTGCAAAATATTTAGCAAAATGTAACATGTCATAGACCTATGTAGCTTCCCTGCACTGGTTGGAGTACAAGCGAGTAGCGTTGAATCCAAGCTCACAGACTTACAACTCAAAAACATACAAAAAACTATCGTTAAGCTATATCATAATGGTAAGTATGAATTAGCCGCTCTTTTCAATTCTCTTAAGATGCATGTTTCCATTTGCGCAGATATATGGACCGAATAGTGGCAAGAAGATTCGTACATAAGAGTTACATGCCACTAGATAGACAATACCTGACATGTACAAAAAAATACTAATAGCTCTAAGGGTCTTCAACGATTGCCATATGTTTTTAATTGACAAAAAATATTTTTTCAATTGGTTTTAACAACGCAACCACTAATACGGCATCCATTAATGAACTTCAATATTTATGTCAACCTACATTAAGTAGGACATTTTTCCACATTCAATATACTTGCCACATTTTAAATCTTTGTATTAAGGATAGTATAAACTGTTTAAATTTTAAAATGTCCTCAATAAAATAATTAGTATGTTTTTTAATTGACCATCCTTTTGTAAACAAGGCATGATGGACATTTTGTATTGAAAATGAAATACGAACTAAAAAAATTAAAGAGGATGTTAAGCATAGGTACAATTTTACCTATCAACTTCTATAAAGTATACTTGCTTGTAAAGATGCATTATATTCTTTCGTTACCATGAATGTCCCAAACATTCAACTGCACCCCAGCGATTAAAATGTATACAATAAAATGTTGAATGTTTTAAAAAAATTTCATAACTATACTATAACATTTTCGTAAGTGTACCAGGCTAGTGTTCATCTTTTCCTTATGAATACAGTAAATATAATGTCAATACTACTCAATTCTCGACATGACACTTTTCGTTAGGTTGCTATAAATAATATGACTGTAAAATGGTTGTAGTATTATAAACAAATTTCAACAATTTATTTAGTTGCTTCTATTCTAGATCCACGATGTAAAAAACACATGTTATTAGAATATCTTAATTTGCATTGTTCCATTGTTGACACATTTTCTAACACGGAAGACACTTATGACGTTATCGCCACGCAAGAACTATGCCGAGTAGTCTAGGTAACTAAAGAATTATATTCTAATTTTTGCATTATGTTTAGTGGTCAAGTGTCCCAAATGCCCTCACCGTCCCTCGGTTCACATCGTACCACTCATGATTCCACTCTCATTGCGCAATGAATGAGGTTTCAAAAGTTGAAGCGGCATCATTCTGGGTCAATCGAGTACACTGAACTTCACGATTACTTCAATACACACTTCGAATTTGGTAACAGCAGTATCACAGATTTCAACATCCTCGATTGGTGGAAGAGGCATAGGAAGATGTATCTCATACTCTCTCACATGGCTCGCCAGGTTTTAGCTGCTCTCGTATCAACGGTAGCTGTTGAACAGGCATTTAGCACAACGGGCTTTATTTTGTCCCAGCGGTGGTCATGACTACCACTCGTCAACATTGAGGCACTAACTTGCGTGAAGGATTAGTTGAAGGCAAGGAATCGCACACAATAGTTGTATAAGATGTCCAGTGAAGAATATAAATACTTCAACGACTTCGTCCTATCAAATAAAAGCTCTACTAGTTCAGATCCTAATATTGGGTAAGCCAAATAAATTTGTAAGGGTAATAGTATTACCATATTTATTTTTTGTACCAAGTTAAAGTTAAACATATTTTGTAAGGGAAATAGTACTCCCTTATTTATTTCTATTATTTACTTATACTGTATTATCATCATGTACAAGAGGTAAGGCCAAATGTCTCCATTTTTTCTGTAATAATTTTATTCAATCAATAAAATTTAGGATTGGCATCTCCCATGTGGCTACGAGGTATTACCACCAATTAATTCAAAAAAATTGTGCATTAGCTTGTAGATTAAATTTCAATATTTATAAACTTAAGGAAAAAACTGAACCAGCTAAAAAAATACACACGGATAAATATTAAAATTAAATATAAAATATATAAAAAAAATATTCAAAAAAAAAAAACCTCAAAGGGCTGATTTAGAGATCGAACTGACCCTTAAATCATCGAGTCAAGGAAACCAACCCGACCCTTCCTCTCCATGGGCTGGTTCTGGTTCCACCTTCCCGCAGCCTTTGAATTGGTGGTTTCGGGTCGGGTCCGGACCAGTTTAAAACCGGCCGATGTCTAGTTGTATGGATGAGGTGGTAGAAGTCTAAAAAGTATCACAATTCTTCACCGAGATGAAGCTACACTATGTAAATAACAGGCATTAAGAAAGTGGAGGGCGGAAAATGCTAGGAAATTTGGCTTTTTATCCCTAGTTTGTTTTTCCCCTCAGGATAAAATATCTCACATTATGACAATAGATGACAGGCATTGAATATACGTTGTAGCAACAAGTGTCTACACCATTGAAAAAGGAGGACAGTCGTTGTTACTTGTTCTAGTGTAATGTAATAATCAGTTTTGGTCCCAAGTTTGACATTGTAGCCTCAAGCCTGTGTAGTTTGCTTGGTCAGTTTTGGTGTTTCCAAATTCTCATCACATTAATGCTATAGCTAGGAAAGTGTTTGGTACGGTAGAGGTGTTGTTTTTCATCGTTTGTCAGGTCTCTAGACATGACAAGACACCTCACTAGTAAAAAGAGGATGTGGATAAGCTCCACATCAAAATGCCGAATCAAAGGACACTGACCAATACATAAATTTGTGGAATGGGCCAAGTCATACATTGACCTTGGAATATGGAAAATAAAGTGAGACAGAAGTTTGAGATAATTGTAAATACATCTCGCAGCTTTAATAAAGTTAATAAATTTTTTTTGGCTAAAATTTAAAAAATATTGGACACTCAAATCAACGAAGAGATTTAACGAGTCAAATAAAAAATATGTAACTAAAAAACGAAATACATACTTTTCATTAAATTCTAATACGAAAATAGAAAGCTATAATATAGTTATTCTTATATTTTAAATGTGGACATAAATGCATTCATCAATATTTTTTATCAAAGCAAATATATAATTCCTAAGTTTCATAATGTACTATAGAATTGACAAACTCATTCGATATAACTTCTAACTTCTAGCTGGGTGATGAACTCCAACCCATGTTTTTAGATGCACATCAGACTTTGACTTGGATAAGGTCAGCATCGAGGGTCAAGAACTAAAACCAAGTTGAACCAAGGTCTAATAGAAAGTAGCAAAATCATGAACATAATTTTTTCTATTTTCACTAAAAAAAACTCCTATATAACTGGAGCTGTACTTCTACGTGGGTTCAATCTTTGCGGTATCATTTAACTCCTATCAAATCAACGTAATTATTTAATACACTTCATTTAAATGTCTTCACATATAAGTGAGAGATGTTTTTTGTATATAAAATAAATATCTATACTAATCTACTAGCTAAAATTTTTACGTCAATTAGATGTGGATTTATATTTAATATGATATTAGAGTAGAAGATCTTGAATAAACTTCTCACGTTACCAATCGATTCGCTATGTAATTATTTTCACATGATATTGTTTAGTATGTCTAAGCCTATATCTTAAAGGAGTGTTAACATATAATATGTAAAATCCCACAACCTGCATCTGTAACAAAGTTAAACTTAATATGTTATTAGCGTGCAAGGTCCTTTTATATCCATGTTGGCATTCAATTCTCCATTTTAATTTGATATCATATTAAAGTAGAAAATTTTGAGATTCAACCCTGATACCCTCATTCTAGCCCTATTTAGCAAAGTTTAACTACTTAGATGGGCTTTAATCAAAGTTAGAAGTAATAAATATATAAACCACTCCTTACAACTGAATTGAAGTTTATAAGATGGTATAGATTAGTTATATCTTATTATTTAACAAATAAGATGGCCAATTGGATGCATCCAGGTTCAAGCATGTTTGAGGTTGCTAACTTCATATGAAAAATTCTTGTATAATGGACTCCTAAGGTAAAAATAAATAAATAATAGATAGAAAAGAAAAGGAAAAAAAATCCTTATAAGTCCTTCACTCATTAAATAAAGGAAGAATAGTTGTTCAATTCCATTTCAGTTTCTCAAAATATGCTTATTGTTGTGTTTACTTATAATAAATGGCTATAATATTTAATGGAAATACTTCATTGAGTAATGAGTAGCAAATCATGAGTAAGTTGTTATAAATTGCTATTTCTCCTCTACTCATCTTTATACTCCCCATCTACCATTGGTCCTTAAAAAACCTTAGCCATGCAATCATATCCTAACCACACCACTCCCACAACTATTGTGCCAACATACCCTTCTTCTCCAATATATCACCATTAGGGAGCCAAATCTAGGGATGCAACTAAAGGATTGTTATAGAGTGTCCGATGGGCACAACCTAATAAAAATCTTAAAGTTTTTATATTTAGGGTTTCAGGATATTTTCAAAACTTTATAAGATTTAGAATCAAGTAGAAAATGTGACCCTATAAAAAATAATATAATAAGAATAAGAATAATATTTGTTTTTAACTTACATAATATTCACACATTATATTAGTTTTATACTATATAATGTATTAAATTTTCAAATTTTATTTATGTGTAAAAAATATAACCTTAATCATTTCTAGCTACTTTTTATTATACTTTTTTCTTATCTCGTGTATACTATAAAAACTCAATCCGCGCTCTATAGAATTCATAACCTTTAAGGTTGGATTCAATAATAAAAGTTAAAATCTTATAACGCTTTTCTAAGATTTAAAAAATGTTAAATCCTATAAAAAAAGAGTTAAAGATTAGACGCAGATCATCTCGGCCAACAACAATACTTAGTTGCAAGCATCACCTCTCTTCTCCAGCGCCGCAGCTGGAAGCAATTCATCTGAACCATGGCAGCGAGTTACCTCTCTTCTCTTAATGAATCACCGTCAATAAACCAAAATGTCTCGACTGTAGTGGCGAAGTGCCATGGATCTCGCGAATTGGCACTTCTCGACCAACAGTAACACCCAGATGCTGACATCACCTCTCTTCTCCAGCACCAAGCCTTGAGCCATATCATCTCGTCCACGGTGACTAGGATTTTAAGAAAACATAGAGTATAATCATTTCTACTACATTGGTAATCTGGTGTTTTTTAATCCAATTAAACAATATAATAGACTATTTAATTTTGTTTCATTTCTAATGAATAAAATTTCTATTATGAATTGATTACATTAGTGAAGTGATCTCTTACAACTGCGATTTATTTGATAGGGGATAACTACTTTGAGGATATACTAGAAGGTCCTCAGATAAAAATATTTGTGTAGTTCTTGAAGTTAACGTTTCCGGGAAGTCTTCAACAACTCCAGTAATCCTTTCTAGCTATAATATGATGTAAATATTCAACCTTTGATTAACTTCACTAATTTATGGGCTATTCACCTATTTTAGAAAAGGAAAAAGAAAGCAAAAAGACGATATAGCTTCTGAGTTTCCTTTGCTTAAACGCCTAGGTTCTCCACGCTCCCAATCGCATGGCACACGTTAACTGGCCCACCATCATCACCCACACCTCCCACCTCAAGATACCCTTTAAAAATTAACCACCACATGGTAGAGGTGGCCGACCACATCTTTATAGTGTCCACTTATTCATCTCCTTTTTTTAATCTTTAAACCGAAGTACATACCTAAAATTATTAAGACTAGTTCTCGGAACTTCAAAAACCCTTATTAATGGTTTTAAAAAAAATATCATAATTTTACAACAACAATTATTCGATTTATTGAAAAATAAATATAAAAAATGATAAGAAAGTTTCTTTTTAAACAACTTAACACAGACCTAACAATGTTGATTTTTTTTCAATTATTTATATTTCGGTTTTTTATTACTCATCTTCCTAGCGCACTTTACATCATTATTCAAACCATCGAGATAAGTATCCTTAATGCAATCATTGTATCATGATGACAATCAAGCCACAAAATCTAACCTTTTAATTTTATAACAAGTAACAAAGAAGCTATACCCATCATATACCACCAACGCCAACTAACAAAACCATACGACGTACGCATCTCGTAGATTTCTCTGTCTATAAACACTAATCCCTCCGAGAAGAAGCTTCCATCAGGGAGTGACATGCCATAAATAATTGAGCGGCAGTTATATATAGGCAAAAATGGTATTATATAAAACTTGAGTGTTCTCGAAAATATTTGTAGTTGATAAAAGAATAGCCACCATTTATTATTTCAAATAGCATTTGCACATTTAATGGCTAAAGACTACACTAATAACATAAATATAAAGTTGTCTACAAGGCAGATTTCTTTTTTCGTTTTTCTTTTTATCTTTATTGAATTATATTCCTCCTCTAGCTTTAATTCTATCTTTTTCCCTATATGCATATTTTCACTTCTTCTTCTTCGGTCCTATCAACTTTACTTCTTTTTTTTTTTCCTTGTGGGGTCTTCTATCTTAGTTTAGTATAATTTGGAAAGCTGTATTAGGGTCCTCCCCAGAAACCATGATTTCAGAGGCGGACCACAGACGTGAAGCTTCAAATGAGTTGGATCCCAACTTTGATGGAGAAGCTTCGTTGCAGTCAGCAAAATACTTTCCCGTTACATTTGACACCCTCGGATTGGTTGCCACATAGCATGTGGTTGCTGCAGCCTGTCATCAAATTATATCCCCATTACTAATTCCCGTAATAAGATTCCGCTAATACACTTGAAATACTATATCCAATAGCTCAGCAACTTTAAAATGAGCTATTGAGACAGGCATTATATATATAATTTATATATAGATATATGTGTGTGTCTATCACATAATAGCCATTTTTGTTTTCATAGTAATAATAATAATAGTAACAACATCAACCACAATGTATCATTTATTTGCATCATATTAATAATTGCATATGGATTTCAAGGGCGACAAGGATAAATTTTTCTTCCATTTTTCATCTGAATTTATTTTAAAAAATAAAAATAAAAAGTGAAAACAAGATAGCAAAACGGGTTATCCAATCAAAGCTCCATGAGTATTTATTAAAAATTAAGGAGAGATATATGAGAATATTATTCAAGAAAAGGGATTGATCCAATCATAGAGACATGACGACATGTATAAATAACTTAATTTTCTCTTTCTTTTTTTTTTTTTTTCCCTCTGTAGGTCATATGGGAAAAATTGGAATATTATGAGTAGGGGCAAGCATCAACCTATATGACTTTTAGACGGTTGAAGGAATCTTTCCTTACATACGAAATAAACCATATACCAGAAATGAGCAGCCAATATAGTCTTGCCATAGTATGTGGCATACCATGTTTTAACGTCTACTTTGAATGTTTCTCACAAGCCAGCCAAATAGGTAAGTGCATAAAAACAAAGACAAAATGTTGGGTGATTTTATGTACCTGAGAAATTGTCTTTAAGAACTTTGATGTCATGAAAAATGCAAGATCTGCACATCATTTTACCCAAATGACAACATAATTAGCTTTGTGCACACAACAAATTGAGCGGGTGTATAAATGTTTTTAATGAAAATAATCAGGATATAAATTATAAAAATATCACATGAAAATTATCAAAATTATAGAGAGATCTTGTATTTTAAAATAATACACTTAAAACCTTCTAAAAAAAATATTAATACCTTAAAATTTTTCTTTTAGTATAATACCAAGTGTGTGTTTAACATAAATATATACTGGACTATTTGTAGCTATTTTTTTTAGCGGATTCATCGTCTAATTCAAAACTTCTAAGACCAATACGGGCCAATTGAGCAATAAGTCAAACTTAAAAGATTATAATAATTGTATACTAGTACAAAAGATTTACTTAATACCATATTGGAGATAAAATATCTGCTTGTAAATAACATTTTTCCAAGGAGTGAAGTATTGTATTTTAGAAATTCATATACTAAATAGCAAATTTATAAAATTTAAATACTAAAAAAGTTCTTGGCCAAAAAACAATACTAAAAAAAATAAAGGTTCTCTCACCGGTGAGAAATCCTTCTCGCTCTCTGGTTAATCTCGTCCGAACAATCCCAGGATGAACACAATTTGCAGTCACATTCACATCCATTTCCTGTAAATGCAAACATATCAATCAACAAATTAATAAAAAACATTGAACCTCAGACAACCCTTGAGCAATAAATAAAAGACAGAGAGAAGAGAGAGAGAGAGAGAGAACAACAAAATACACTTCCATATTAAAAAAAAAAAACCGAAGGACCTTCAGTCTCTGAGCAAGCTCCTTGGTGTGCAGAACGTTAGCCAGCTTCGAGAGAGCATACGCACGTGTTGGATCGTAATGACTGTCCAACATCGATACAATGTTATTCCATCCATTAGTCAAAACTAGTCTTAGTCATCTCAAATCATTTAATTTAGAATTCCATTAATACCCTGAAATATATCAATTTCATGAAATTTCGCATCATATAATTTTCTTTCAAGAATTTTTTTTAATTATAAATTTTAAAAATACCCTAATATTCGTACTATCTAGATGAAAACACTTTCAATAGGCTTCAAGATCCGACAAGGTTGTGATATTCAGTCGTATTAATTAGTGTTGACGAGACGAGAATCCTATTTATTTAGCATTTATACTCACCTCTTGCTTCGGGTTATAAGTTCGAGATATCGGAGCATGTCGCCAGAAAACCAGCCATGAATACTAGAAGACACGTTCACGATCCTTCCTTGTACTCCCGTTACTCTTGCCGTCTCGATCATCTTGTTCAGCAATTGACTCGTCAACAAAAAATGACCTGAAAATTAAATAAACAATTTAATAAATCATATACATATTGATATAAAACACGTAATTTTAAAAATAGAATACTGAACCCATTTTCTTTCTTTCTTTCTTTATTTATTTATTCATTAGTTTTTACATACTATATACTTTTTTCGTACCTAAATAGTTAGTGGCAAACGTCATCTCGATCCCATCTTCCGAAATCCCATGGTTGTGAGCAAATTTACCAGCATTATTTCTGCATATTTTTATAAGTCAAAATAAGTAATTCTTTTACAATTTTCAAAATTAATAATAAACTTTACGAAAGAAAGTACAAATAAAAGTGAAATTTTTTCATTTATCGCGAGTAACGCATTATTATTTTTCGTTTTTTAATTTAGTGAATAGCCATGCAACCAAAAATATAAATTATTTTTGATATTTTAATATGACTAAAACGTTAGGAAAAAAATTAATAAAAAAATGTTTTGAAAAACATTAATGTTTGGTGAAGCATACATGAGAAGATTGAGAGGCAAGCGAAGGGACTCGAAATCAGCTACGAATTTTCTAACAGAGCTAAGCGAGCTGAGATCAAGAGCCATGACGACGATCTCTGACAGCGGAAACTCCGACACGATACGAGCCTTGGCTTCCTCTGCCGCTTTCAAGCTTCGAGCCGGCAGCACCAGCCTCGCCCCTCTCTTAGCCAACACCCGAGCCGTCTCCGCTCCGATTCCCGACGTTGCACCTATTAAAATCGATATTAATATTAAACACAGCATCTGCTTTTATTAAAATCGGTACACGAGTAGATACATCTGGTTGGACTCCTCTCCTCAGAAATACAGAACTTTCTATCCCATGTAATTTGTGGTTTTTCCAAGACAGAAAAATTGTACGATAATTGATTTTTTTATATAATTACGTAATAATTGATTAAATTTACCTGTGATAATGGCCGTGATGGAGCTTAGATCGGGGCATGTCTCGGTGACTTCCTCAGCGGTGGTTTTCGACCCGTACCCGCTTGGTCCGACCGACCCAATCAGGTACTTGAACGTTTCAAGCATTATCACTCTTATGCTGTTGTGTTGTGTTTTTCTTATCTTGCTGTGTGTTTTATGAAAAATCTCTCATACGCGTGACCGAAATTATAGTACGAATATCTATTGAATGTTTGGGAATAAGAAGGGTGTGCTATATAGAAGTAGCAGTCGGCTAGTCTTAGCTAGTGAAAGTACACGTATTTGCAGAATGGTGTTAATGGTGACTGGACACAGAGCAGGAAAGAGAGGAGAGAGAGTGAACAGACACCCTACAGCATTTACTCTCTGTCTTGCAGACACAGAAAGGATTTTGAGATTTTTTTTTTATAAAGCTCTAAAGGTGGAGAATGGATTGGGGTGGGATTTATAGCGGTTCATGTGGAAAGCAAGAAAAATATTATCCGCTGCATTTATTTATAAATATATCTCCTATTGATTTATTTTTATGTGTAATTTTATGGGGTAATATTTTAATTATTGTAATTTTTTAAAAATATTTTATAAATATTATATATAAAATAATTATTTCAAAAATAAATTTTAAAAACACGAATACAATCTACGTTTTCATAAATTTGTATTAAAGGTGCATGTTGCATCATCGCCTTTAGTGTAATTTTTTTTTAAATTAAAGGTATGGATATCATATGTGCTTTAACTACTTATTTTTTGAATAATTTTTTTAGATATAATATTTATAAAATATTTTTAAAAAGATATTATATTTAAAAGTATTACCATAATTTTGAGTGTTAAAGTGCAAAAGATAGATTTTAATGTTTAATTTTTAAAAATTGAATTTTTGTTCATATGTTGTTTTTTTTTTGACCTTTTTAAGTTAAACAAATACCTTATGGTTTCAGAAATAGTTTAAGATTAATTTTATTAAATTTTTCATACTTATTCCATGTCAATAATTTTTACTTTTTCAAAAATTACATCTCCATTTTAGGTGAGATAGCTAAATTCTAATAATTAGAATATGGAAATCAAGGAGGTTTATAATCCTTATAATTGTTTTCATTTATGATATATATTATGCTTGATTTTTTTTATTTTAGGTAAATGCATTAAGAATGTCCTATCAATCTAATAAAAAGATCGAATAAATAGATAAAATTGTAAATCGACCCCACTTCTTTTATATAAAAAAAAAAGTAATTATGAATAAAATCTATCCTGCTTACTTTTCTTTTCTTTTTTTATTTAATGATGAGTGGAGAGAGAGAGGGAGGGAGAGAGAGAGAGATTACAAATTTGTCATTGATTGATGAAGATAAAAATTTGCATGATCGGATTAATAATTGTTTAATAGAGTGCGTGGTGTCTAATCTGCGCTAAATGCTAAATATCATAACAAAGAAAATGATAGGTGATATGTTTATTGAATATAAAAATAAAATATATGTGTAGTTTTATGTGATTTGTTTAGTCATGGAAGTGTGTGGTTCGATAGTGACAAAGTAATATAAATTTCGGTAGTCATTTATTCCACACCGTCAAACGGCGCCAAATTGTGCCGGCCTATTGCCTTGACTTTTTGGCAATCATAATGCATTCCTACTAAATTTTTGGATATTCAAACCAGGGTTACTTATGGCAAAAAATAAAAATGCAGAATTACTTTTTTTTTTAAAATATTTTTTTATATTGCATACCGATATGAATATAATCATATTAAATTTTTATTTATGTAATGTGAAAATCAGCCAATTATAATACTAGTCAAGAATATACCAATTTCTCATAAATATTATTAGAGTACTAATTAAAAAATCATTACATGATTGGGAATATATATATAGAAAAAGAAAGATCGCTACTCATAATAATCCAATGAATTCCAAATCAACTCACTCATGATCTGGACATATTTGTCATTATATATGTTAAAAATAGGTGTTATTAGTATATTAGCAGTCCTCGATATTTATGCTGAAATTCCTTTATATTTGACATGAACCATCAAAATTATCTATCTTTGAAATTTAGTCTTACATGTTTTAAATAAATCAATTAAATATTCTGTATTTATATTACCACAAGTCTCCCCATTAAAATACTTATTCCTATTATTTAGTGCTCCGATACAAGGTAACTCAAATATAAGAACATCACCTTTTTTCACAATTACTTACATGAGTTGTCAAATGAGTAACCTATTTGTGCATTTTTATAGAATACTAGTTTGATTTTTTAATCTTGAGTTTTTTTTTTCAATTATTATAACGAAAAGGAATATTTGAATTTAGTCCATCCAACTTGAAAGACTAATATTCATATCATTAAACCATAAAAATCTTAACTAATCTTAAGTTACTTAATCAAATTGTATTCCAATAATTCTTTTCTATTTTTTTTTATTTTGTCAATTTAATTCCATAAATAGAAGATCTAAATTAATCAAGTATTAATTGGATATAGATCTTCAAAATCTCAAGTTTATTTGTTAAAAGCATATTCTACACATAAAGATATGTCACTAATTTAGTTTTGCATTAATTATTTGGAATCTTTTATATTTTTAATTAGGATTATTCATTAAGGCGAATTGAGTTGAAGTGCACTGAACTGCAAAATACAATTCTTTTACATTTCGGTTCGATTTACCGTTCAGTTCATAAATGGTTCAAATGATTTGCAATTCAATTGAAGCGATCAAACTAAACCAAACTGCTTAAACTCGAACCAAATTGCTTCTTATTAAAAAATATAAATTATAGATTTTTTTTAAATTTTAAACTTTATCAAGATGTTTGTTTAACCCTATTTACCATTTCATTTTCGTCAACTCTCATTATACTTTTAATATTCATAGTCCGCTCATTTTCCTTTACTTCTATCTTTTATTTCTTAAGTAGATAAGTATATTTTTACTATTACTTGAAATGTAGTGTTACCATAATAAAATATTACATGACTTATATCTTTGCATTATATTTTTCAATTTAAACATCAATATCTGGTTAAAAACTTCAATAGTTAGTAATACTATTAGCTAGAATAAGGTGTTTTTAAAATTTATTCAAACTGAACTATCCTAAATCGTTAAAAGTAATCTGGTTCATTAAAGGTTTTGAATCGAACAATTTCAAATATAGTTTAATTCAGTTCACCCCCTAAACCAAGCTAAGTTGAACCATAAACACCCTTAGTTTTTAATTCCAACTTAACTATTAGAGGTTTCCATGCATCTTAATCAAATTAAATTTCATAAATAATGATCCTTTATTTCCATATCCTCAACATGTATGTCCTTAGCATTCTAATCCTTGACACATTTGCACAAGTCAAGAAATACATATATATGCACTCAAGCTTCTCTTGCAATCAACACCTTTGTTTTAATTTACCTACACTTGCCTCCATGATACCTAATGCACCGTACTAACTCACAAGCCTCCCATAAGTCTATATAACATTCATTTACTCAAAAACCACGTGCACCCGGTAATGAATATATACACTAAAGAAACCTATTCGATTAATATTGGCTAGCACAAGCATTAAGTCACCATGAAAATCTTGAACAACCAAGCTCCACTTCCTTTAGACTCTCACCCAGTTACTGAGTACTTCTTAGACCTCTTAGGTTCTAGTTTCCTCTGGATTCATTTGCCTATGGATGCATTTCATACAATAGCTAGGTGAAAAATAAAAAATAAAAAAACTTTAATTACACAACCAACTTAACTCGACGTTTTTCTCATGGGCAACTACACCAATAAATATTAATGGACCTTTGCTAATCGATTGGCCCAAAAGTTTATAATTAGTATTGATATATTATTTATGACTTAACTTTATAAGCCAATAGTAATTATTTCTTATAATTTATTTGGAACTATATTTCACATGTTGTATCACAATCTTCCCCCTTTAAATACATAGTGCCCTCTTTGAAAGAGCTTACAATTGGCCTAGATCTTTCCCTTTATGGTTGTCCCCAAATTGAACACCTACTAGTAGGAATCAAATCTTATGTCATTTATAATACTCCAAACAAAAAATAATTAATAATAAGCCAACAAATACTAATGAACCTTTTTTAACCTTTGAACCAAAAACTTATAATTAATGTTAACATATTATTTATTATGTTACCTTATAAACAAATACCAATTCTCTCCCATGATCCTTGTGGAATAACATTTCACAGATGATATCATAATGAAAACATGTATTCCTTCCTTCAAACTTATATTGCATAAAGTCCAAACATAAGTACTAAATCCTTATTAAATAATAATACTCAAGAGACTCATTTTTCATTTGAAATCCCATACCTTTTATCTCAAACTCTCTTTAAGATTTAGATTTGAGTGACATGTGAACGAAGCCCAAATAGTGAAAGTGCATGTGCGCTATGTTTTGTGGTTCCACTATCTTAAGTCATAACCACTTAAATTTAAGTGAGCTCTTAACTTAAATGAGTGTCGTAGTTCTAGACTTGGGGTTTGTTATCGTAGGTATAGATTTAGGGTTTGTTATTGATATTTATCTTTTAATGTTTGTAAGTAGATTGTGGGCTACAATGTGGCCAAGATTATTTATGATTTAATAAAGTTTATGTCCTCTTATTCGTTATTATTGTTGTTTAATTCAAATTGTGTATATTTTGCACTCAATATTAGTCATGGCCTGATAACCCTATGAATAAATCGATGAATTAAGGACGAGATTTTGCAAGACGTGTCCCTAATTTCACACCTATTCATATGTTTGGTATGATTTGGTCGTTGTCAAAACCATTTCCTATGGGTTACTTTCGTCTTGAGAGCTTAGTCTTTTAATAACTAGATGCAACAAATGTAGCGATGTGTGTAGTTTAATATTTAGGAATGATTTAGAATAGAATGGGTTTGAATAAAGTAAAATGAAATGAAATGGAATTAGAAATAAAATGGAAAATTGATTCCTATGTTTGAAAATATCAACAAAATGGTTGATTTTATTTATATATTATAATAGTATTTATTAAGAATGCCCTTAAATATATATCATATATCAAAAGCCTGTTTTTTTTTTTAATTTTTATTAATAAGAATAGAATAAACCAATGATTCTAATTAAAAAAAATACTTTTAAACATAAAAAAGTAAATAAAATATAGGATTACAATTCCTTGCCGTATCCATTTTCGCCTACAAAATATGTAATTACATGATTTTCACCCTCATCAAACCGTTGCTCCTTACATTTATTATGGCCTGTTTTCTGGCCATTAATGTGCTGAAAACTTGAAGATTTGAGATTTTCCAAAAGTTTCTCAAATCTCTTATCTAGTGGGTCTTGCTTCAATCTTCCGGGTACGAAGTGCTGTGGCTCAAGCACTATCCATCTCTATCTTTACACTCCCTTCTCATTATGCCCTTCTTTGGACTCTATTTTACGAAATTAATCTTTACAAGTATCAATATATATTTTATATATTATTTTTTATCACTACGGAATCGAGATAGTATTTTGATGTAAAATTATTGTTCCCACTTAACATAACTTCCGAGTGTTGCTATCGACTCACCATTTTAACGTATCTCGGACATATTTTCTTAGGTTTTTATTATTTATCTATTGGATAGTAAACGAATCATTTCATGTGTATAGGGCAAAGTATCTAAATATGTAATAGCTTAGAGCCCCTCCTTACTAAATCACCTGCCAATTTCTTATTCTCTTAATAGGTGAACTCTTAACCTAAAACTCGAAATAATCGAATGAAGGATAAATTTTTAATTACATTTTATGTATGTTGTAATTTATCCATCATCAAAGGAAAGAATTTTCCTAAAACTATCTGAACCTTTAATATGGATTTCAAAGGATTGAAATTGTAACCAATAACTAAATTCGATGAATTAGTTAACAGACTTAAAAGAAAAAGAAACATTTTACTTGAAATTTGGAAATAATATGTAATAACAACTTGAAATATTATAACTTCAACAAAACTTCATGTGTACTGGACCATTAAAACATGTTCCTTGCGTGGTAAGAGTCTTTCTTTTCGTTTTCTTTTTTTTTTTAATATTCTACAAATGCAAAAGGGAAAATTGCAGACATATCCCAAAAAGTGACATACCAAAACCTAAATTCGTTATATAGTTAATAAATATGAATGACAAACCAAGGAAAGAAAATGTGTATGTCATCTATAAATGCTTTCTTTTTTCTTTTTTCTTTTTTCCCTTATGCATCTCATCGCATTTTTAAAAAACAAAAAATTATCTAAATATAAGTTTTCAATATATATATATATTTATTTGTAAAATATATACGAAATAACTTAGAATACTCTAGTTATGGGAGGAGCACGAGTGACCAGCGTATTCTTTAGATGCCACTCTTTTAAGTCAATTCAGTAAACGTGCTTGCACAACCTATTGGAATCATCATCAAATAAATATGGTCAATAATTCAGCTCGAAAGATGAGAGTAATCTTTTTTTTTTTTTTCTAATTAGATTTATCATCTTGAATACGTTGATTAATATATATAGTTCAAGACATGCACTCTAAGCATTATTTATTATCTGAATAATTTTTATAATTCCGATTCACATGATGTAGGTTATATTTTATCAAATTTTTATTATAATAATCTATTGAGTAACTATTAATAACTTAATTCAATAATAAAAGTTTAATTATATATGATATCAATTATATTACTTTTAAAATTTGAATATTCAAAATTAAATACCAATCTAATATTATCTATATTATAATTGAGTTTTGTAAGTGTCATTTACCTAATTTATAATTCACTGGAGAGGAATCCAAGTTGGAAAAGTCAACTATAATGGCCAAACAAGCAAGGATATTTTTGGTAATGGAGGTGCAATCCAATATGAGCAGTAGTAATGTGGCACAAGGGTCGAGGTGCTGGAGTCAGGAGGAAGTGTGATGTGAGGGTTGCAAGTAGCGAATAGCGATTGAGTCAGTCAGATTCCGAGGCCTTGAATCATACAGCGTCTTGGAAACAAAAAAGTATAATAAAAGGCTTCATCATCTACATTCAACTCAACATCTCAACTCAATGAATTCTTGTTATGTTTAAACATCAAACAACATACAAAGGCACTAATTCAGTGTTTAAAAAATAATTTTTTCGTGTTTTTCAAAAATAATTACAGATTGTAAAACATCAGGTCCGTGAAAAGTGAAATATTTTTTTTATTTAATATTTTATCATATGTTCTGTAAATACCTATTAACTTTTGCTATTTATATATTTTATCATATTCTTTCTTTCTCTCTCGCTCTTTTCATTGAGTACAAGAAGAAGAGGGACTCCGGCCTATTAACCAATATTCATATTACTACGGGTATTGACCTTTTATTTATTTATTTTAAATTATTGTACGTACAAATATCATCTTCTAAAAGAAATTCAAATATGTTCAAAGAAACAGAAGATGGGAAAATAAATTTTGCTGGAAAATGCATTAAAATGACCTAAATTTTTTCCTATTTTTTTCTTGAAAATTTATTTATTTAATATTTTGTTTAAGGATCTATTTTTTTTTTTAAATTGTCAAAATACAGCCTCTAATACTTTTCATGACAAGTTTTGTTAAAAGTCAAAGTCCTAAAATGAAAAGGTAAGATTGTGATATAAATGCTACGCCCTATGTTTATTTTGTCTCGAAAGTCAAAATTCCTCTTTGCCTTGTTTAATTCAATCTTGACTAAAATCTTCATTCTCTTATAGTTTGCATCCTGAGCTACCTAGCGTGCTTTCCTGTATTATCTTCACTTCCATGTCGTGAGTAAGCTCCAACGACGTCGCCACATTCATGTTCATCCCACAACTCCCAACTCTTAAACCTTAGTTGCTAATCCCCATGTTACTCTTCACAAGTTTGATGAGTATTCGGAATAATCTTGGCTTTTCCGAATAAACCAAAAGTTCAAGGTTATTTCCCATTTCAACACTTCCAAACCCTTAATGAGAACTTTTTCTCCATAAAACTGAAACCATTCCACAATGGCAAAGGTTATAAATTCATCAACGTAGAATTTTGAAAGATCCAAATATAATGATATCTATAGCCAATTCACTTGTCTAAATACCCCTCAATTGAAATTATTGAACACAAACTCTAATATATCAATTATTTGACTTGAACAATCGGTCTTCATGCTCAACTCTCTCCTAAATTCTAAATAAATGTAGCCTATACAACCAGCTGTACCATTAACTACCCTATATCATTCTCCATCAAAAATCACCTTATGAACTTCTATCACCATCTATTCAACTACAATTATCCCTATACATTTGGCTACTTGTGATACTTTAGTTACCCTCAAGTTACACATAAATAGGGTCTACGCTCCATTAATTGTCTTCATAAGATACTTTGCCTACGATAAGAGTTATCACCATCTCAATCCTCAATTCAATCATGTACATCCAAATTGCTAAATTGTATTTTATGTATTTGTGTTCTTTTTCTCTACTCTTATCCCCTCCACCTTGAATCATCCACCACTTGACTTCCCATTGCCTTTAATGTTCCCTTATCTCCACTAAGTCTATCCCACTCATCTTCACCTCTCCTACATTGCCATCTCATATTGTAACTACCATTACACCTTCACATCCCATCCCACTTCTTCCCCATTTCTACTATCATTAAGCAGGCAACCCTCTTGAAACCCCCACCCCTTAATTATATGGATGCCACTTATGCTCTCTAGTGCCTTTTTTCACTAATATATCTCTCATATTTACATATACCAATGCTTGTTATATGATCACTCACTTGAAAAAGAGTACCCCTAACTTGAAAGTCCTCTAAGTTGTGTCACTACATTATGATTTTGTGAGACTCTACTTACGCAAACTATATGGAGTCAAAATTTGAATCTCTCATAAAAAAAGAAAAAGAAAAATTGAGTCCTATCTTCTAATCCAAGAAAAAATATGGTAGGTGACGCATGAAAGTACCTACAAGTGGAAATTTGAGGGTCATATTGAAAACCATAAATCATACCTTATTATGTAATGTTCACTTACAGTGATGCATTTATTATATTAAAACCTTTAATTAGCCCTATCGTCAAACCAACCATCATTTATTTTGCTCTTTCACATGTAGTTTATCTAAATGGGTTATTCATCTACTTGATTTCAAGAATGGTCTCCATGGCCTTCTTATTGGATCAATAATTATGAACTACCACTTAGCTTGTCTATGCTAACTACCTCATTACGTGCAATAACTTTACAAATCCTCCTATTAAAACCACAAGATCACTAAGATATTCTCAAATGTTATAACATGCACTAGTTAAAACCAGCTCATGTACCTCTGTCACCATTGTGTTAGATTAGTCAACATTGTTTTTCTAACATTCCTAACCATACAACATTTGGTGAGATTATAGTTACAATAAAGTACCTTATATTACTAGTCTAGATATCACATTTGTAGTAAACCATTTGAGTCAATACATGCATGCTCCTAATACAATGATCTATAGGAAGTAAAATGAGTTCCCCACTATGCTTGAATTATTTTCTCCATGAGTATTCCCATTATGCATACATCCACTCCTCTACTAGTCACCTATACAAATCATATTAGCTTTACTATCTTGATACTTGGTGCTCCATCATAAGTTATACCATATACCTTGGGCACCATCTTATATCCTCATGCTTAAAGAAATAACCAATTGTCTCCTTAGCTCCCCATAATCATACTAAGCGCTTGTTATGTAGTTGCCGAATCTATCTAAATCTATCACCTAGCTATAGAACAAAAAGTTATTCTTTAGGGTCATATCACCCTTTGCTATGACAATCTGGTGCTAATCCTTTCATAGTGTTGCACTAAACATGTCAACATCAACTATCACTTTGTGCATGAAAAGAAAGTTAATGGCAATGTTCTTGTTTGGTGTGTTCTTACTTAGTAATAATGTTTTGACATCCTCAACAATAACCTCTCCGTTGCTCATCTTTTACTCACTACTTCCAACTTGCATTGATGCTTGCAACATGAGATTGAGGAGGCATGTTACCATGTATAATACATCATAGCATATTATGTCTTTATACATAAAGTATACCATGTTTAAGATACTTTCCTACACTAAATATGTACTCCTTGATACATTAGTTAATTAAGCTATCATTTGTACATCTCAACTCACTAAGTGGTTAACAACAAGATTTCTCATACATTATCAAAAAACCAATAATTAACTTTTACCAACAATTGATATCTTCTTTTTTTTTTATAAGACTTATTTTATCTATGTCCATGTGAGTTTGATACTCATCATCTAGTATTTATTTGAGGGAAAATATATGTATCAATAATTTCGTCCAAGGTCTTGAATTTCTAAACTTTTATAAAAAGGGTGCTAACAAAGCTTACTTGTTTTCATTTGATGGCAAACCCTAGTTGTTCGAGATAATAGTAAATGTAGTGTCTATATTTTCAAGGATCACAGTAATTTGGTATCAAAAGTTTTATGTTTTTTTTTTGTAATTTTGTGTATAAAGCTTTGGATTTAGGCAAATGTAGCATCTTTGTTAGGCACTAAATTATACATGAATGAAACTTTAGATATTAAATTGCTTAAATTCGAAAGTTGAGGCACTTTTGGCACCTTTTCCTCTACTTGTTCCATTATATGTTTGATGCCCTAAACACTCTAAGATAGACTCTCAATCACAAAGATAATCACTATTGAACTATACCTAATTGCCACAACCATATAGATACTATCTCTTTAAAATGCCTAGAATTAAAGTGTATACAAATTTTGGATAAGTAGAACAAAGAAGACATACATTTGCTTCCAAGTATAAACAAAAGGTTTACATTTAAGTGGTATAAATTGAACATAATATTTTACTTAAAATATATGGTACGTACCAATGATGTAATTATCTTTACGTTATAATTATGTTAGTTTTCATACATCCTCCATTCGTAATTATAGGCAAAATATATCCCATGTATACACATTACACAATATGTTGTAGCGTTTATCCATTATTTAAATGTAGGGGCAAACCTATTCTCATAGTATATACTACTTATTGTAAAATTTTATCCTTAGTGTGCATCACTTGAAATGTACATTATCTATTTGTACCCCGAAGGGAAATGTCCTCTCAATCTATGTGATTATCACTATATATTATACTCTCTAAAATGGTTTAGCTTTAATTTTCTAGAACTCTCTTACTCTCTTTTGTAGATATACGGGTGGATTTATAAATGTAATACACGATTTTTAAATAAACATATAAATATATATGTCATAAAAATAGTATTATAAAATAAGTAAATAATATATATTTGACAAATGGTAATGTCGTAAAGAGGATAATGGAATGGGGGTAATTTCTTTTTTTCCTAGTTGAACTATAAAAGTGAAACAAACCTAGGGTTTCGTCCTTTTTCACACTTTTACCATTCACAACAGTCTAGAGAGGTAGAGCGACACAAAAAGAGAGAGAGAGCCCTTCAAGAAAACCTAAAGCAATCTAAGGAGACATCGCAGTGCAACAAAAAGGGATCAAATTGAAGAACGGTGAAATGAGCGGAGAATCAACTAAATTCAAGCTCCAAGTGCTAATTCAAGCCAAGTGAGTATAGTAGAACCTAACTTTAGATTAGATATGGTTAATGTAACGATAAATTAGATTAAGAAATATAGCAATTAGGATTTATGAGAAATTAGTATAGAAAATTAGGTTTCGTAGAACCTTACCGAGAGATATACGACCTCCTAACATGGCCATGTTTTGATCATGTAAACTAGAAAGATACACAACCATTTAATATGGTTGTGTTGCTCCCATGTTGATCACCAAAGACATACCGAGAGATACACGACTTCCCAACAAGGTCATATTACTCCTATGTTGAACCCAAACTCACTAAGAGATACATGACCTTTTGACATGGTCGTGTACTAGTTGTGTTGAGTTACACGACCTCTAACATGGCCATATTGAGTAAAAAACAATATCATTATATATCTATTTAGCTCCAAACTAAACTAATTTTCACACAATTGAGATAATTAGTAAGACCTTAGATAATCTAATAGGTTAAGAAAAATTAAGAGAGTTATATTATTCTTAGGTTTAGTATTAAGAAGGATGTATTGATGATTGTATAGATATCAACATAGCTTAAGTTTGGGACCAAATGTGCTTAAGGCTAGGATCCCAAGTTTGTGTTTACCTTGTTTGTTATATGTGATTGCTAGGTAGTTATTTAATGAATTTTATGTGAAATAATGAAATGTTAAAGTATTGTATGAATTGAATGAGACATGTTGCTTGTAATTGGCTTGACCTAAGAACTTGTAGTGGTAGATCCCTAAGGGGCATCTTGATGATCGAAATGCCGTGTTGTCTATGGTGGAGCTGTATATTGAAATGATCTGAGATAGATTAGGGTTAGACGGGGTTCACAGTGGCAGTTCTCATTAGGGTTAGATGGGGCTTACAGTGGTAGTTTCCACTAAGACAAATGTTGCGTGTATTGAGGTCATGAGTACCCTTGTGTTGTATAATTTATTTTGATATTGATGTTTGAGCTGAAGTATGAATGTGTTGTGAATAAATATTGCATATATGCATGTGCTAGTAGTGTGATGTGCCATGTGCATGTGGGTGTAGCACTCACATACTGAGCTTAGGCTCACCCCCCCTTCTATATATATATATATTTAGTTGCAAGTGAGAATGATGAGTAAGTGGAGTATGATGAGAAAATGGACTTGATGGGATATTACATGGATGAGAAGGCAAGAGAACATTATTATTATGTGGAGAAATCTGAATATTTGTAACCAAAGTTTTATTAGTTAAATTAAAGTTATGGAGATAATTGTTTTCTTGGGAATTATTGTTATTAAATGATGAGATGTGAAATGATTCATCTGAAAATTCTTTATTTGATTGAAGTTATAGTAGTATGATAAATAATGTAAATGGTCAGGTTTTGAAGTTTTATGGAGTTTTAGAGCTTTAGCATGCCGTTTTATAGTTGTGACACATGGCGGACTGTGATGCTCCAGGTTCTAGAGCATTACAATATACCTTAAGAGATTAGGTAATCCTTGAGTTTTATCGAAGAGGGGAGTGGTAACAAACTCCATGCGCCTTCATTCTCTACTCTCTCTAACTTGGTTTAGGTCTAGGTATGGATCGAGTTAGGTCCATCATGGGTGCCCTAAAAGTTAGTCTTGTTATCTATCAATATTTGTTTAGAAGATTTGACACAAGAGCCTTCCAAATATATTGTAGTTGGTTTAAATCTTGGGTAGAGAGCATGAAACCTAAGTGCCTTGATGGGAGAGATTGGTGGGCACTTTCTTTGGGTAAATTGGGTTGCAAGGAAGATGAGTTGTGAGTAGTGTATAACGGCGAAACCCTAGATGTAGATGCAGAGGACGTAAGGCGAAAGGTAAATTTCATAGAGAATGAAATTAAATGTGGAGGCGATTTATAACCCACATGATGGCTCTGCAACAATTACAGTTGTGGCTAGGGATTCACAAGGCATTCTTAAGGTAGGTATGTCTAAGGTGGTTAATGCGATTGGACTAGGATTAGCAAAGTATATGGTTATAAAAGATGCCTTAGGCTTGGCTAAAGAAAAGAATTGGTCTAAGTGATAATTGAATTTGATGTAAAGAATGTAAAGAAGTCTTAATTTCTACCCACTATAATGTGAATTGGTCTTATCAGCTTATACTAGAAGAAGAAATATAGGACCTGAATCAATTTAGTTTTTATACTTTAATTTTTCTTTATTTCTTCTTCTTTTTTTTTAATTTTAATTTTTATGTAGTATATAAATGCTATAATAGATTGGATAGCCAGGAATATAAGGAAATGGGTGTGTGCAAGTGATTGGTGGTTAAACCCTTCATCTGCCTGCCCTCTTAGACTACTAAATGTGGATTTTCTTGTTTCTTTTTAAGTGCCTAGTGCTGAGATTTGTACATTGTACGGCAATGGTTGAAATAATATAAATTTTAGCTCTCCTTTGAGAAAAAAAAAAGAAGAAGATTTTATTTATCACCTAGGGATTTCCTTTCTTCATCAAGCTCAAAAACTCTTGGCTATTCGTTCTATAAATTTCATTAGATAGTGTGACACTATTACTCAACCTTTAGGTGTAAGTTTCTTAATTATATGTTTAAATTTTAATGGTACCAAATATTATATATAATTAAATTTAGCTGTGAATAGCTTTTTCAACTGCATCCAACATTCCACGTGTACATTATGATCAATGGCATTGCGTAAGGAAAATAAAGGGCATAAGGGCATCCACACAAGGTTTGAATTACATTAATAAAACAAAATAAAATAAAAGATTTAAAGTAGAATCAAATATAATAAAATTATATAAAAAATCAAACAGTAACGGTGAAAAATAGAAGTTTAGTTAAATATAACATTTATTACCATTAAAATTCGAATAAGAAATTGGAAAAGCATTTATAGGATGGATTGTGTTTATAACGTTATTCCAATTTCTCTCCAATGGAAAATCTACTTTTTAATATGAAATGAACAAGGAATGACAGTACCCGAAATATCAGGATTGGGATTTGGCAAGTATCTTTTTTATTTTCTGAATGCTGATCGTAGTATAGAATGACAGTGAAAAGAGGAAGTAGGACCTTCATCAGCCAAAAGTGTGATAAAAGAAAGAAAAAGAACATTCAAGAAACTACAGCTTTTTGGAGCACTTATTCACGTTTCCCAACAGCACTCGTGCTCAATCTGAGCACCTCTTTTGACGTTACTCTCGTCCCTATCCACTGCAACTGTGAATGGTTGATGGTTTTTGGCGATCGATTTTACTAGAAATTTATGTTTCTATTTGAAACATACAACCAATATGTTAAAGATTGGAAAAAAAAAAAACCCTAATATATATTGTACATTGCTGATTCATTATAATGGACGAGGGTTATTTCTCCGTCTTCTATTATTATAAACCAAAAAAAAAAAAATCCCAATTAACAGTACATACAGTTAATAAATTTGTATACAATTTCGATCTACTAACTTTTAAGTAAAAAAAAAGAAAAAAGAGGATGTAAATTTGATTTGATATTCAAAATGGTCATATATACAGTGAAAGTGATATTTTTCTACTGATGTAATTTTTATTTTTGCCAGAATTTATTTTGCATTAGCATTCTATTGTTTATTAACTCTGCTCGATACATGTAATTCCTCAAAAATTTTAGTTGGCATGATTTATTTCATGAGAACTCCGAGATACAAATGATACAGCTGAGAGTGTAACATGTGAAGGAGAAGAAATAGAAAGCTGATCTGTTTTCTATCTTACTAGACAAACCAACAAATGAAAGTTTAATGTACTGCTCCTATAAATATATCATTCAAGGGAAGCTGAATTTGAATCACCTATAACTTAATGTGAAGATTGTATAGCTTTTTTTTTTTTTTTCTTTTTGGTAAATATATGTATAGATAAATCTATAACGAGTCTTTAATAATTGAAGGAACTAATAAAAGGATAACTTTTCTTATTCAACTTTTATCAAAATTGAATTTAAATTGCTTAAATACTGATATGAAAATCGTCGCAGACTGAAAGTTAGATGTTTTCTCGAGCGAATAAAATTGGAAGTAATATGAAATGACGCAACTGTGGTATTATATCACTTTTATATATATATAAAGACAAATGATTTTGACAGACAGCTTAAAATGCAAATGGAAGAATGGATAAAAAGAGCCAGTTAATTGATCAAATAGAGATAATCACTTTTCCAATTTGAGGTGTGGATAACAGCCCGCATTTTGTCAATTCGAAGGTCTTCTCCACTTCCTCTAATTCTTAAATTGAAAATTTGCTTTAATTACATTTTCCAAGTGCATATTATAAAGGAAATTACAAATTAAAGCGACATTATGAAAATTTGAGTAGAGTTGTGATTATAAGGGAAGTTATACATTTTAATGAAATGGGGAAATTAGGAACCTTACGTTAAATTGAGTAATATATTTTTTAAGGAAGATTATAAAAATTTTGATATTACGAAAAACTAAAAGAAGTTCTATAATTTAATTGCATTCTACAAATAATCATATGCATGCATGTGATATAAAGTATGGCTATGTGTATAGCAATTATGCGCTAAGTTTCACATTTAACTCATATGGAATCATTATATTTCAAGTGCTGATCCTTGAACCCTTGATGAGTTGGTTACAATCTATATTATGGGAATGGGAGCAATAGTGTTTATAACTAGGATTGTTAAATTCGGGTTGATCAATCTATTTGGAGACTATTGATATTTTTGTATTCCGGTAGATATTGAACCTTTGTGTATTTTAACAAAGGATAGTTGTATACATGAGAAGCAATTAAACTCTGTATTCAAGGCGTGACGGATGCAATAGATAGTTTTGAATAATGCATTTCCTACCTTATGTATACGTTTATGCTAATCAACCTTACACTGACATTATGTAATTTTTTAAGTCATGCTTTCATTCTATTTTAGTATTAAGTACACTGATATACATGCACATACTCAGAGATAGAGTGAGAAAGAGATTGAGATTTGATAATGTCGTAGCGATAAAAATCCAGTAAAAATCTACAATCTATGAAAATACATGGAAAAGTTAATAACTAATAAAAATTATGGATTCCCCATTTAAAGTCTTTTATAACTGCCAAAAACAGAAAATAAAAACCCATGATTACAATTTCTTAGCCATTAAATTCTTATTCGATTGGTGATAATAGAATAATCCAAAAATTATGATTTTCACACATTTTTTTTATTGTTTTCATATATAGAAAACTTCAAAAGTTATGAATATTCCTTCAAAAAAATAAAAATAAAAAAACCAACATTTACAATTTTTTTATCATCAATATTTTATTATTTTCCAATTTGAAAGTTTGAGTATAATGAATTATGCTCCATTTTTCTTTGGGATTTTAATAAAATTTATGAATTTAATAAAATTTACAAAAAAAGCTTTATTTATTTCGATTTTTATTTAATATTCCAAAAGTTAAAAATTTGTTGACTAAAAATTATATATTTTCCAACATTGAAAGAATTTCACAAAAAATTACAATTTTTTAAAAATAATTTTTTAAGATTTTAATTATTTTTATTTTGAATATTCACAAATTGCATCACCCATAATAATTTTGGGAAAATCAATTTTAACAAAATATGATAAATAAATATTTCCTATTTTCACAAACTTTTATAAAATAAAAACAAATAAATAAATAATGCAATACATGACATATTCTCAGCTACCTTAATTTTGGGGAAAATCCACAATCTACCTACATAATTACTTTCTAAAAAAAATTCACAAGTACACCCTTATAAATTTGGCAATAATTATTTGGGGAAAAGAGAAAATGCAACACACTACACTATCAACCAACATAACCCACTAATATACATTCTATTTTTTTGCTAAAAAGAAAAAGAAATTACACAATATACCAACGTAATTTTCAAAAATATTTGGGGGCATGGGGCTATGGTAATGTGGTGGAAACCTTATCTTCACAAGTTGTTTTCTTAAAAGGATTTGTTTATGACGTAGGAGTGAATGGGTATGGAGTGGGTAAGATATAAAATCTTATCCAACTCTACTCTGTAAAGCATAAGTTTCTAAAATTTTACAATCAAAACTTAATCTATGATACCTTATAACTACCTTATACCTTATAGGTACCTATAGAGTACCCTATAAAATCTATAAATTTTACATTTTTTTTAATAAATTTTAAATTTATGTGATATTAACAAAATAATTTATATGTGATATCATAAGTTTTTTTTTCAATTTAAAATTTATGGAATTTACAACGAAATATATGACATTACAAAAAAATTATCATAACTATTTTAAATTTTGCGATCTTACTATTTAGAAAATGAGAAAGAATAAGGTAAAAAAATAAAAAATAAAAACCTAAAGTAAGATAGGAAAATGGAGTAGAATAAGAAAAACAAAAAAGAGGAGTGACATTATATTTAGCTGTTTAGGATCATTAATTTATGTGGACTTAAACTTTTTTTTTTTACTAAAGTATTTATTATTAAAAAATTATAATATTGTCATTCACTATTCATTTATAAAAATAATTCAATAACATTTTATGGGGTGAGTATATGATACTTTGGAATATATACTTTATATATCTTAAAGTATAGGTTTCAAGGTGAGTATAGGATAAAAGAATCTTATACTCATACCTCACTTTCTAAGAATAGGTTTTAAAATTGTATTGTGAACTTATCTTATGATCCTTAATACTTATCCATAATATTCCCGAATGAGTAAGACATGAATGTGTATTCTATACAACAAAGTTATTCACTTACCCTACTAAAATATAAATAACTTATGTTATATATTGTTAAAGAGAGAGAGAGAGAGAGAAACAAAGAGAGAAAGTTATAGAGAAAAAGAAAAGGAGGCTAGGGTTTTTATATACATTAGATTGAGCATTGAAATTTTCGCCTTGATGGACGAAATTTTTTTGTTGCTAGATGCTAATTAGCTCGCCAAAAAGTTTGCCGCATTGCTTGACCTATGCAACAAGATATCCTACCACATAAGCAAAACATAATTAAAAAAACTTGCTACTAGTTGGAATTTCGTTAGTTAAGGAAGAAGATCTAATAGTGGGACATCAATTGCCTAACCTGCCAATTTGAGATGAAAATAAAAAATTTTCCTAAAAGATTATTCAATATGATATTCCATCAGAAGCTATACATATAATGTTTTCACAGTTTATATTTATTATATAGGTTTTCCTATTGAATATTCTAAAATACTTGTTAAAGGTTGATAATAAAAAAAAATTCATGTTTTACAACATTTATCATATACTTAAAAAGATATATAGAGATATAAAAATAGCATCTTTATTTGGTTTTTTTAAATAGCTTCCCTAAACGACCAATGGCATGCATTTGTTAAATTACTTCCTCTTAGGGAGAATCAATTTGTTATCGACAAGTCAAAATTTGCTTATTATATGGTTGTAAAGGAGGCAATTTAAATTGTTTGCATTGCAAATATTGGACAAGACTTGTACCTTTTTCAGCAATTAAGGAGAGACATGGTCAATATTTACTCCAAATACCTAGTCATCTTGGCTTAATTGCCAACCCACCCTAGCATAGAAACCGAAGTAGCTGCTCCTTCTTCTTCCCCGATTTCACCATATTGAAAATGCTTCATTTGTAAGCACTTTCTTGATATTGAGGATCGGCTTTACAAGAATGGGATTTATTAATTTAGTCACCGGCCAAGAATAATCAAAGCTTCTCTGGTCAATCTGAGAGTAGCTAGGATATATCGAGGAGGCTGAGGTTGTACTTTGACCATTCTAAACTTAATAAATGATAAGAAGAATTAGGATTAACTAAATGAACACGTTACCATGTAACATTATAAAAATAGATATATGTACATATCCATGTTCCTTAAAATAAATATAAACATGTATATGATTCTTCGTCAAGCACCACATGGGAGGGAAATTATATTGACCATATTTATGATTCTGATGGACATGTACATCGAGCCTTGGCTCTCATTCATGATCTCACTATTCAATTTCTTTCTTTCTCTCTCTCTCTCTTTTTAAATTCGTAGGGCCTTCTATTGATTATTATGTAAACCAACTGTCAAGAACAGATTTGAAACAGCATTCAAAATAAAGGGAAAAAAAAATCTATGCATATTTCACTATCTACAAGCATAGCCGTTATTTTATAATATCACCAAAAAAAAAAGCCCAGAAAAATTACAGAAGAAAAAAATCTATAAAAATACAAAAACATACACAAAATGAATGGAGTGTAAGTGTTTTTTAATGATGCTCATATGCCATGCGATTCATCAACTGTTGATAAGTAAAATCTTTATCACGTGGCAATTTTTACAAAACATGATTAGTACTTTTTCTAAAAATTTCTCACTATTATTACCTAGTAGTCAAATATAAGCATACATAAATCTTTTTTCTTGTTTCCCAAAAATTGTTATTCTCAGAGTTGTGTAAAAGTTTATTTAATAGATTTAATAACAATTCGAGTTATTTAGTAGAAAGATATCAAAAAACTCAAACTACAAAGTCAATAGTCAATACCACCTTTTACTTTTCTTTCCTGGCAGGCAGCAACATTACTTTCAATATTCACGATATTAAAGTGCAAACACCTTTTGGTAATATTCAAATATCTTAAAATATTTTATTTTAGATGACTACTTATTCTATGCCACCTCATAAGGATGCCAAATCTTTCCATTGTTCTGCTAACACAACTTTATTAATAACAATTATATTTTTTTATTTTTAAATAATTTTGCTTTAATTATTTTTATTAAACATACATATTATGGATGCATGGTTTACTAATGTAATGATAAAGGTATGCTAAACAAAAGAATCAAACAGCTAATAAAGTAGATATATACGAGTTAAAAATTTGGAATCTCAATGCATGAAAATATATATATTGGTTGGTTCAGAATATGAAGATGCATGTATATATGACTCTCATAAAGCCTTTAATAATTTGTTCGAACAAATTATGTTGGACCTTGACATACTTTGAACACGAATCCCTTCTCTTTATTGATATAAAGATTCATTGAACTTTTGGACTAATGAAATAAATGAAACATACAAGTGTTCTATATACTATAATGTTATATCAGTGACCTTTAATTTATTATAGTACTTTTGAATACCATGGATGGCAATATCATTAAATCTTATAATAATTGTGATTAAGATATATCTTAAATAACCATTGTTCTTGTAAAGAAAGCGAAGCATTGTGTTTAACTTGAAGCAAAAGGATCTTCTCTCCTCTTTGGCTCCTCTAAGAATGTCGTATGTATTGATGATACGTTCATAACTCACCTAAGTGTTTATGGTTCATCAATTCAATTCAATTTAGGTGTTGAATTAAATCAAACCATATTTGAAATGGTTCGGTTTAAATCCTTGATGAACAAAAAAATGTGATTCGATTTAAACCGTTTTTAAAATACTTTATTTTAGTTAATAATATTAATAGTTAGCAAGGTTTTCAATCGAACATTGATATTCAAATTGAAAAATATTATACAAGAATATAAGCAAAAGAATATTATATTACAGTAATATTACATTTTAAGTGATAGTGAAGGCATACTAATCTGCTTAAGAGATGATGGATGAAAATAAGAAAAGGAATTGACTGTGGAGATTGGGAGTAGAATAAAAGTCGACAAAAAAGAATTAAGAAATAGGGGTAGACAAAAATGTTAATGAGGTTTAAAACTCCTAAAGCCACCTATTTTTTTATTCTTTAATAAGAAATGGTTCGGTTCATGTTTAAGTGGTTGGATTTGATTTGATCCCTCAAACCAAACCACAAACCATAAACTAAACTAAAATATAAAAGAACTATATTTTATGGATCAATGTGGTTTAGTTCGATTTTTGGTTTGATTTAATTTCATATAGCTGGTGATTCCTATAATTGGTGGGGAAATGTAAAGGGTGTAGGGTCATATGGCAACAGATGTGGCAAATTAGAGTACCGTGAGGACAAAATTTCTCATCTCTAAGAGGATACTCCATGAGTTTTCTATTTAATTGTATACTATGCATGTTCTATTTAATTGTATAGTGATATATCGAAAGAAATAACTATACCTATATCAAATATTATTTATATATGATAATAGACCATGTAAACGGGTTATTGGGTTGATTTTTCAACCTCTTTAACAAACATGTTTGATGAGCTAACATGCTTAACCTATAAAGTAGAGTGAACTTGCTTATCATGAGTTACGTCAATTTACTTATATTTCATTAAAATGTCTCGAAATTGATAAATGAAAATAGTTTTATAGTTGGTTCCTTTCTAATTATTATATTAAATTATTTGAAACAAAATCTTTATTTTCAAGGGATTCATGAATCGACCCACTCAATCCGCCAAACTTTTAATACAAACCAAGTTAGTGAAATGACCTATTTAAATAATAAACCTATAATGAGCTATGTTGGGATGGAAAATCTTAACCCATTATTAAACGAGTTAAGACATGCTATCTAGTTAATCTTAGCCCTTTATTAGCTGGGGTGGTTTGGCCCATTTAGCTTATTTATATAGTTTCATATGGTCACATGTGATTGGTGCAAGAGATATAAATTAGATTGATTTTAGCTCAAGTAATCTTTTTCTAGAGTACGAATAATACTTGATAAAAATTTTAGAACCAGTTTAAACCACAAACCTACAAAAGGCTATGCTTTGTTGAAAAATCTCAACCCATTATTAAACGAATTAAGACGAGCTAACTAGTTTAATCTCAACCTGTTATTAACCAGGATGGATTAGCCTATTTAGTTTATTAATATTGCTTTATGTGGTTACATGTGATTAATAAAAATATAAACAGAACTATGATTTTAGCTCTAGTAATTTTTTTTCTAGAGTAGGAACAATACTTGATAAAAGTTTCAGCAAATTTGAGAGAACTAAGTATCTAAATTTCATATATAAAGGGAGTCATTAGGTGCCATTAATTATCGATGGATAAGTTTATTGAAATTAATCTAAGTGGTCATGATAATGTGCTTTGGAAAAAGAAAGGGAACCAAAAAAATGTTCAATAACAAGTTGATTAGTTAATTCAACAATTAATGGTAATTAACACTCGATTTCATTGGTACCATCCAACTAAATCCAATTCCATTTATTTTGTTCCCTCTACATCATTATGGAGGGTTAAAAAAACAAACATGCAAATAAAGGTCATGATTTTTGAAAAATTCAGAGAATCTACAAGGTGAATAAAACTCCTACACGACTTGTTCTTAGTATAAATAGCACATTTTGTTAAACCCCTACTACATTGCCATTTGTTTTACTCTTTATAGTAGTTTAAAACCCTAAATTCATAATTTAAATATCTTTAGCCATTATGATTTCAATATTGTTTAGGAACTTCTGCAAAATTTTGATTGATACCTAATTAGTTTAGTTTAAGATTTTCTCATTGTAAGTTTTACTAATGCATTGTTACTAGATACTCATGAAAGTGTGCGACTACCACAAGATAAGAATAATGAGCTACGAGGTGCCAAATTTGGTTTCTGTATAACTATTTTGATGCTTAAGTTAGTGTTTAAGTAGATTAAGTCGAGGATCAAGGTAACGAGTGTTTTAATAAAATGGCAGAGTTTTGATCCTTTATCTAGAGACCTAATGTGGTATTTATGGGGGATGGCTGAGTTAGATAATGAAGGTGATAAATACTTCGAAATTTCCTCTTTGACTCAAAATTTAATGGAGAATAATTAGGGAAATTATGAGACTATTAACTTGTCTTATTTGCTAGGCTCTTTCCATTTATCTTCATTTAAACTATAGGTAGATGCTCTAACCTAAGTCTAGATAGGCTGACCTGGACTTGAAGGTCTAGGTTTATAACAACTTATTAGTATATATCGAGCTGACCTAGGTATAAACTTATGTACAAAATAGTCCATCAATATAATAAAAATAATTTATTATTTTTATAATAATAAGTGATTCGTTAAGTTCTTAATGTATCCATCAAACTTTTTATATCATCCTTTGTCTTAAATGTTTGATTTCTGTAGAGCGACTACAGCCTGAAAGGGAATAGTTCAACAATTCGAATAGATTAAAACTCATCGATGAACCTGAATCCCCATTGATTTTTATCCATGTTCATAACTGGTTAAGTAAAGGAGAAATCACGAACCACCATTTTTATCCACTTTCTTAGCACAGTTCATAGTTTAATATTTCGTTTAGAATAGAATTTCATTACTATATTATGGTAACTTTAATTTGAAAAGGGGAAATAAAAAAGAAAACAAGAGCTTATAAAGGGAAAGAATGGACATGCGAGCATATGCGTTTGCGTGCAATCTGCGGGAACATTTGTGATAAAAGATGCTTTATATCAAGAGAGTGAGGATCATATGCCCATAGATTTCCCGGATTTGCATCCACCACATTATGTTTGATTAATAATTCTTTATCGGGATTCCTTAGACCTAAATTTGAAATTGGCTACTTCTCTTTGTTCGCAAGCTTGACTTGAAGCCAAAGAAATTGCACTTTACATTAATCTATAACCCCATTGATTATTAGCACTAGGCCAAGCATTAGGTATATTTCATCTTGACGCATGCATGTAACACGCGTATGATAAAATAATAATCTTATTAATAATAAAAAATATAAAAGCATTGGAATGAGAAACATAATTAAGTTTAAAGTTCCTAAACATAAAGTTGATTCATTACATATTAATACTTTTTTTTTCTTCTTTTTTAAGTAGACAAAAATAAAAGATTTATGATCGTTTAAAAAATTTACAAATATAAAAGACTTCTCTTATTTGTTTTCTTTAAAAATTGATTTGGATCATCTAAATTAATCAAATCAATATCTTTATTATTCAAATAATTGACACATAACTTTATATATTAAAATTTATTAAAAACTTTTCTCCATAAATCTTGAAAAAGCAAAATCCAAAAAATCATATTAGGTATTTATAGCTTTCACTAGGATTTGTCTCTTATGAATGAGGTCCCAACTCCCATAATCAAACATTACATTAAAGTAACTTTCTTTGTTGTCTTAATCCTTACAAACACATACACTCTCTTTCTCTCTCTACTTCTTTTTTTTTTTTTGGCTCGTTTCAATGTTAAATAGCCAACTCTGTTTGACAATTAGGATACACCCATTAAAGGATCGAATCTTGTGTGGCTCTAATCAAATTATACATGTGTGATTACTTGCTGCAGCTCAGTTATGTCACCAATTCTTAATGAAATCAAATTTAATAATATTAGGAGCATTATGCGTATCGAAAATTTATTGGCAGCCTTCAATGATTGACCCTCCTTTCTGTGGGAGACGTTATCCTTAAAGGGTCCCCTAGCCCTTGAAAACTCAAATGCATTGAGACACCAATTACTTTTTCCCTAATATTAATTTATAATTTTGGCTTGAATGAGGGCCTAATCATCTTTCCACCTTCCCCTTATTAATAAAACTTGTTCGGGGCGAATAGCAGGACGTGTGTGATGTTTGAATAGTGGGGGTTCCTTTGGGACCATGAATAAAATGAACTTATGGAGTTACTTTATTGCATCACCATGGTGCATTATATTATTCAATCTCTACTAAATGTATGATTTTAATAAAATATTTTAGAAGACTTACTAAAATGTCTTATATTAACTTCACAATTTTGGGTTTTTTTTTTTTTTACTAGAGTGAGTGTATATATGATAAATAAAGTATATGATTTTATAATTGCAAGTTCCAAAAATTTAATGCTAGAGCATATCCTATGATCCCTTAGGATCTACATCCCATAAAATTTACAAGTTTCTTAGTATCCTTTAAAACTTGTAAGTTTTTTTTATACCTTTTATTAAGTTAAAGTATTATTAGTCACTTATGTAAAAAATCACGATATCCAAATATAAGTCAATATCACTATTGAATGTAACTTAACAAATATTTATAAAAAGAATTTCAATCGAGATGCAAAATAATAACAAAACACAATAAATTTAAGTTGTGATGCTAGCTTAAAATATAGATTTGAGATACATTTGTATGACAAAGTATTGGCCTAAAACTATAAGTTATATGATCAAATTTTATTATATACATGAAACTAAATTACAATTGTTAGCAATATTGTATAAGTTTGATCTACATTACTCTATAGATTTTGAGAAATTAAGGGAATTCTTTAGAATTTGGAACTTGGTCCAATGAACTTACCTTGTGACTATAGACTCCGAAAATCTAAAACCATAATCCATTCATAACATCTAATATTTGCCCCAAAACCTACCTAATCATACATGATCCAACATGTTCCAAGATTTCACAGATACCCTTACTTCCTACTGTTTTATTGGTATGCTGCTAGATCTATTATTTCTTATAATTAGACTAGAAAATATTATTCTTTGCAAGGTTACAAATAAAATATATTCAGTTCACTACACCAAATAATATGTCACATTTCCAAACAAACTTTTGAAAATGGAAAAAGGATAGAACCCAACATGTAATGAGCCTTGCTTTACTTGATATTATTCTTTTCCTCAAAGCAACTGCTAGTACCAACCTCCCTACAAATTAGGCTTTCAAATTAGAGATTGGTTTTGGTTTTTTTCATAATCCATCCAAGTGGCTAACACACCAAAGAAAAAGATGAAATCCCTAATGACCCACCACCACTACTACAACTTATTGATTTATGGCCTTTAAAGCATTATGTTATGTTATTGTCCACAAAGTGGACATGTATTTACGTTTAAGATGACATAGGAGAAGCAAATGTGTGAAAATCCTAGAATGATTAGATTATGTTACATGATTTGTTACTACTCATGTTTAAACATTATCTTTAATCAATTCCTTTAATTTTAAGATGTTGACATGAAAATTGTTTAGTGCTATGCAACCAACTCCACCAGCATTGGAAACAATATTTTTTAGGATAAATCCTCCTTTTTAAGTGCTTATGTGTCCAATCCAAGACTGATGATACAAACATTATGATGCTACCTAATCTCTAACTTCATTTTCATTTGAAAGATATGAGAACCTTCCAAGTGTATACTGCCACTTGATGTAAGTTATTTTTAATGTTTTGGTACATTTGGATCAATATCCAACATTCAAATATTGCAAACAAAAAAGTTAATGTGTTTAGAGTAAATTAATAAAATGGATCACATATGCAAATGCATTCGAAATAACTTAAATGTGGTTTATCTATCTTCTCTCTAGACTCTCAAAATTGATAGAATATTTGCAAGAACACTAGTGAATAGATTTACTTAAAAATTCTTACAATTAATATACAATATATGTAAATTGTTTTGAATACAATGTGCATATTATTATTTGATTGTATAAATATACACGATATATTGTAGTTCAAAATGATTATCAATAGTTTTTCTTCATATTTATATATAATGATATGTCGTTTAATACATAGTTACAATTCTTGAAATTATGGGAATGTGACATTACATAAGAGATATTATCAAAAGGCATCATATGAGCCACCCCACTTTTCTTGCTCTCGCTTCTCTCTAAGGACAACAGATGCCAAACGCTTATCTAAAACCCAAAGCACAGCTACCTAGATGCTGAGACCCCTTTCCCATCGCCATACCCGACCCCACTTATCTTCTTCCCCTTCTCATCTCCCCAGTCTCGAGTCCTCTTTTCATTTTTCATTATCATCTCACTTTAAGGACTTTCTAGATCACTTCTTCTTCCTATATTTAATTGCTACTTACTAATTTAGGTGAGGCATCGAAGGCAAAGTGTGATGGTTGAAGGGAAGGGAGGAAGCTGAAATAACAAGATCTAAACCCATCTCTTGTTGGTTTTTTGTTACGTTGTGATAATTTTATGTGAATTAAATTTCTACTCTTCTAGGAAAAAAGAAAGAAAAGAACATTACATGAGAGTCATCTTGCATCAAGCAAATTAATAACTTTTTTTATAGATGTGTATTTTGTACATATAATTAAGACAAAGAGAAGAATTAATGGCCAAGGATAAGTAATGAAAATATATATGAATTTTAAAACATAAAAGGCTACAAATAGTTGAAAGATGTTGCTAATAAAAAGGTAAAAGTCACAAATATAATTATTGTTGACATTTTTCATATTTATATGAAGTGATATGCCTATCAAAAATATTTATAATTCTTTAAATTGTGAGATTGTAACAACATATATTAGAGGCTGTGTCATCTCTCATCTACATTAAGTAATGTAAAGGTTACCAAAAAAGGAAAAAAACAAAAAAAAACCTATTCTTCATAAAGGGTGTACCCTTTTTTGGTACATAATTATAAAGAAATATATATATATATATATATATATATATATATATTATATATATATATATATCAATATATAAAAGTATTTGTAACTAAAATATCTAAGGTGTTAGGAATGAAAAACTATAAACCACGAAATAACTCATAGGTATAACTTGCAAAAATTTTAGAAGTTATATATAAAAGATCTGCACATTGGGTATCCTTGAAATCAAAATTAATATGCTAAAAATTCATGAATTAGAACACAAAAAGAGGCCTTTTCTATCCAAGTCAGACCTGAATCGGCCTTAGGCCCCTAAAATTTCAACAACACGATTGAAGATTTGTCAATCACTTTGGGCTACTGGCCTAAAGGTTAGTTTGGGCTACCCAGTGTCGGTGACCATATAAGGGAAGTTCTTGGGCTTTCAAATAGATATTTAAATATGACCATTATTTAAACATCATAGTGGTTTTTTTTTTTTCCACTATTATACATATTACAAATTTGAAAGAGAGAAATTGAATCTAATCTATTACATTGAAAAAACTAATATTTCTACCACTAAATTATAACATTTTTAACTAATTGAATCGTTACGCCATCATGAGAATACAAATACTTGGTTATGAGCTCTAGAAAACACTTTAATCTGAGCATTAAAGCACTTCAACTTGTAATAAAGAGTTAATTGAGTCTTCTTATTAGATCGAAAGGCTTCAGGAATAAAAAATGAAAGACTTATTTGTAAGGGTCCCAATTCATTGCCAATTATTGGGGTTTGTGTCAAATTCATACTAGTATATAAAAAAGTAAATAAATAAATAAAATTGGATAAAAATCACATATGATTGCTCAACCTACAATCATATTTATTCATATTGTAATTGTGGTTTTATAACATGTATTATATCATATCAATTTTATATTTTGCCTCCAAATTCTTGTTGCAAATAGTATTGAGTCTATGCTCATTTTATCTAAAATATCATAAATTGTCAGCTTTATTTATTTATTTATTTATATATATATATATATATATATATTTAAAGCTCGTCGGTTATGTTATTGATGTTTATATAGTGAGAGTAAAATCAACCTTATAAGAAAGTGTCCTCTCTTCTATTCTTCCCTATCCTTTTTAAGCTATTCACCCACCTAAGTGGATAAATAAGAAGTTATTAGCATGGCTGCATGTTTTTTGTGGGGTGATTCATTGGCTTCTATGCTATTCATTAGGTTTCTTGGTCTAAATTGTCTTCTTGCTTCCTAGGTAATTATCCTGCTAATGCCTGTCTATAGGTCAATATGGAATAGGTTCTCACCTATATTTTCTATGAGGACAGCTTTTAATTGATTTATTATATTTGAGGATGTAATGCTCTTAGAGAAAGACTATTGTGTCTTGTTGTCCTAATTGTTTGTAGGATTGTGAATTAGTTATACTATCGTGTAATTATATAATAGTCGTTTTAAAATCATATTGCTTTTAAATTTTAGTATTTTCTCTATTCTTAACATTATCTCCTTTGGTGTTATGTTAAAATTTTGGTAATCTAAAGTTGAATCAAGATGTGTCTTCTCACACATTTATGTGTTTGTCCCTTCTTTAACTTTATGGTACCTTTAGTTTGAGGGAATATAAAAATTACACAGCAAACCTTAAAAAATTCTTGCAAATCATATTATGTACCAACTTTTTAATTTAGGGATGACTACTCCACTTTCTATCAACCATGTTAGAGGTGATGAGGATTTATCTTCTTCTTTGATCAAAAAGCTAAATAAGAAAATTATTCGTTCAGTTTCTTGGACTTTACAAAAAAAGCTTATCCTTTTAAATTAAATGTGTTGTGGTGTCTAGCTTTTGCCTCAGCTGGCTCTTCCATCGAGATGATTGAGCTTATAGCTTTATTGAAAAGGTCTTGAATTTTCTACTTTTCAACATTATAATAATTGAGGTAGAGATAGATTCTTTGGTAGTCACTCAGTGGCTTTCATTTTCTACTTTAAGATGGTACATTTGGCGTGATATACCCTATGCTTGCGAAACTCTAGATGTTCCTATGGCAAGATCAATGGCATATAGTGGGAACATAATGTAAAACTGATTGGTTTAGCAAAGGAAAAAAAGAAAAATAAAAAGGTAAGAGAGCAATAGACAAAATTTTAGTTTTTCTAAATATAAACACTCTTGATATCACTTTTAAAAGGATTACTTGTAAGGGTAAAATAGGTTTTGACAACTTTCATTCAATCTTTATTTCTTAGGATCATATTATGAAAATAGTAGTATACTTTATTTATTTATTTATTATTTTTATTGTAAGAAAGGTAGCATTTCTTTATTTATTTTTAGTTAATTGCATGCATCTTGAAATTCAAGAGGTAACAATTTCTGTCACCCTCTTTTCTTATACTTTATTAGTTTATTAATAAAATTTGAAGCTGATGTTTGTAACGGGGAGAAATAGAATTAGGGTTTCTGATTAGGGTTCGGGAAAGTCGAGAAGAGGAAAGGGAAAGTAACTAAGAGTATGCAGTGTTAGAGTCGAAGGAGTGAAGTGATGGACATGCGTAAGCAAAAGGAAAGGAAGCTGTCAGTCATTTCGGGTAGTGGGCTAAGGTTGGGAAGAAATAAAGGGCTAGACTCGAGGCAGTATTGGGCTAGAAGAAGTAGAGGCCATTCTGTGGGTTGTCTACCATCCATCGAAGCCCGCCTATAGCAGGAGCAACATATTTTAGAATTATTCCATAACAACTTACATGGGTTGTTAGCAATATTAGATAGAATATATATACATGTAAGGGAGGTGAGAGAGAGTTTTTTGAATAAGAAAAACAGAACTTTTCCTCTGAATTTGCTTGAATCAATTTGCATTCGAATTGATTTCATTATTTTCGTTACAAGTGGCATCAGAGCACCGGTTGTTGCCATGGAGACTCGTGAATCCAAGAAGTTGGACAAAGTCGTGCACAGTGCTGTGAAGGAACACACAGAAGAAGCCCTTAAACCCATTCAAGACACATTAAAGAGGATGCAAGAACTGATGGATCAATAGATACTCACCATTGTTGAACTGAAGACAAGTAAGCCTAACGGTTGGAAGCATCTGACTCTACGGCTATGGATTCGGGTAAGTTACCTAAAATTGATGAAAAACATGGGTTAGCATTAGCTCATACTGTAGCGTTAGGAAACCATTTGCAAACACGAGCACCTAGGGTGGATTTTCCATCTTTTGATGGCCACGACATTAAGGATTGGTTATACAAGGCACAACAATATTTTGAAATTGATTCAACTCCGAGGATTGGAAAATTAGGGTGGCAGCCATGTATTTAGAAGGTAAGGCTTTGAAATGGTATCATGCATACATTCAATCTCTTGAGGATAACCATGTTGTCACTTGGAATGAATTGGTTAAGGCTTTACAAGCCAGGTTTGGGGAGAAGGCTTATGAGGACCCTATGGCTGAACTTAAAGAATTACACCAGCAAGGAACGTTGCAAGATTATTTGGAAGAGTTCGAGCACCTAGTTACTAGGTTAGATTGCCAGAAAATTACTTGATTAGTTGTTTTATGAATAGGTTGCATCCATCCATACAATACCCTATTCGAATGTTTAACCCACAAACCCTACAAGAAACATATTCACTAGCTAAACTGCAAGAAGCTAACCTGTTGTCACCAATCAATACCTTAAAACACCTCGCATAACCCACCATTCGAACACATATAACCTCAACTCATACCCACCTTCTAGTAAAAACCAGGCCTACCCAAAAAGCACCACCACCACCAGTACTAACAAAACCCACATCCATCCAAACACCAACAGTCCTACCAAATACTACAACCCACCCAGACCATCAAACACATTTAACCCTCAAACACGACTAACCAAGAGATTGACTCCTGAGGAACTAGAAGAGAAAAGAAGGAAGAAGCAATGCTTCTGGTGTGATGAACCTTTTGGTCCAGGACATCGTTGCAAGAAAAGGTTGAATATGCTGGTAGTGGATGCAGAGGAGGAACCCATAGAGGTAAATGATGAGGAAGAATCTCAAGTAGGGGTTGAGACTGACCTTGCCAACCTCACTCTCAACGCCTTGGATATAAGAAGAGGATCCTCTTAAGTAGCATGAAGATACAAGGGAGCTACAAAAGAAGGAAGGTGGGAATTCTCATTGACACTGGCAGTTCATTGAACTTCATAGATGAATGCCTTGCTAAAGGATTTAAATGCCCTCTTACTGACATTTCCCCAATGAAAGTAACCTTGGCTGATGGCATAGAGGTCTACAGCACGAGTAAAATTCCCCATTTTACTTGGAAAACACAAGGATACGAGTTTGTGGCAGAAGTTTACTTGTTAACCTTATCTGGGTGCGACATTATCTTAGGACTACCTTGGTTGGAATCATTGGGTACTATACGCTGGAATTTCCAACATTTAACCATGGATTTTGAGTTGAACCAACAGAAATACAGATTGGTGGGGAACAGAGAGCAATTGAAGGTTATCAAGTCATCTGAGTTGAGTAGAATTATTGCTAGTGGAAGAGCTATGCAGTGTGAATGCTGGATGGTACAGGCTAGGGATGAGAAGACTCAAGATGGATCTCATCAAGGTTTACACCCACTTGTCATGGATATACTGGAAGAGTTCTTGGATTGTTTGAAGAACCCCATGGATTACCTCCAGTACGAGTATATGATCACAGAATACCATTACAAAAGGATTCAAAGATAGTCAATATACGACCTTACCGGCATTTCGCAGTACAGAAGACAGTGTTGGAAGAAATGGTCAGAGAAATGCTTTTGAGTGGAACTATCCAACACAGCCACAACCCATTTGCTTCACCAGTAGTCTTGGTGAAGAAAAAAGACAACACGTGGCACATGTGTGTTGACTTTCGCAAGTTAAATAGACAGACGGTTAAGGATAGGTTTCCAATACCTATCGTTAAGGACCTATTTGATGAATTACATGGATCCGCCTATTTCAGCAAGCTAGATTTGAGATCGGGCTATCATCAAATAAGGATGTGCCCTGAAGATATCTACAAGACAGCCTTCAAGACACATGAAGGGCATTACGAGTTCTTGGTAATGCCCTTTGGCCTAATAAATGCCCCTTCTACCTTCAAAGGGCTTATGAATCACATATTTAAGGCCTATTTGCGGAAATTCGTCTTAGTCTTTTTTGACGATATTTTGGTGTATAGCCCAACACTTGAGGACCATGGACAACACCTACAAATTGTATTTGGAGTTCTTTCGATGAGAGCAGCTTTACCTTAAGAGGTCTAAGTGTGTCTTTGGAGCAACACAGATTGAATACCTGGGGCATATTGTGAGTAGGACAAGAGTGGCTACTGACCCTAAGAAGATTGAGTCCATTGTTAAGTGGCCAGTTCCTAAGAATATAAGGCAACTAAGAGGCTTTTTGGGTCTAACAGGCTATTATAGGAGGTTCATTAGTGGATATAGTGTTTATTGCAAGGCCCCTTACATTGTTGCTAAAAAGGGACAACTTCTACTGGGATCATACCTACTCACAGGCTTTTGAAACGCTCAAAGCAGCTATAGTAAGTTCCTCAATCTAAGCTTACCAGATTACACTAAGGGGTTTGTGGTAGAGACGGATGCTAGTAGGGATGGAATTAGAGCTGTTTTGATGCAAGAACGTCACCCAATAGCCTTCCTAAGCAAGAACTTATCTCAAAGACAACAAGGGTTGTCTGTATATGAGAAGGAATTGCTAGCCTTAGTATATGCAGTGGAAAAATGGCGGCACTATTTGATGGGACAACACTTTGTGGTCAAAATTGACCATCAAAGCCTGAAGCACTTGTTAGAGCAACGACTAGTTACTTCTAGTCAACATAAGTGGTTAACTTAAGTTGCTAGGAATGGATTACGAGATATAGTACAAGAGTGGATAATCTAACACTGTTGCTGATGCCCTGTCCAGATTAGATCATGCTGAATTGAGAACCCTGAAGGTGACCATCACCACCCCTGAATTGGTTCAAGACATTAGAGACAGCTGGAAGTTGCAAGAGGCTACCTAGATGTTTTGAACCAACTGGAGGTCGGAAAGGTGTGTAAGAACTTCACTTTGAATCATGGTATGTTGAGAAGAAAGGGTAAATGTGTGGTAGGACCTTCAAATCCCTTGAGGAGGAGACTATTGGGAATGTATCATGATAGGGTACTCGGTGGACATTCAGGGGCCCATACTACTTACAAGAAGTTAGGTGCTGTGTTTTACTGGCCCAAGCTAGAGAAAGATGTGAGGCAATATGTACGAGATTGTGAAATTTGCCAACGACACAAATTTGAAAATATAGATACCCCGGGGTTACTGCAACCATTACCAGTACCTAATACTTGTTGGGCTGAGGTTACCATGGACTTCATAGAAGGTCTTCCTAAATCTCAAGGGCGAGAGGTGATCATGGTAGTAGTAGATCACCTAAGCAAGTATACTCATTTTTTGGCCTTGTCTCACCCATACACAGCTCCCCAGGTGGCCAAGTTATATCTGGAACAAGTGTTCAAGCTGCATGGGCTACCAGAAGGGTTGACTAGTGATCGAGATCCTATATTCATTAGTCACTTATGGCAAGAATTTTTTAAGCTACAAGGGGTCGAGCTAAATCTGTCCACAGCCTACCATCCACAGACGGATGGACAAACGGAGAGGGTCAATAGATGCTTGGAAACCTATTTCAGGTGTATGACCAGTGATAGTCCTAGGAAATGGGGGCAATATTTAGCAATGGCTGAATAGTGGTATAACACTAACTACCACTCGAGTGCTAAAAAGACTCCTTTTGAGATCCTATATGGGTATCCTCCTCCATTGCACCTTCCATACATCCTAGGGACTCGCACAACGCCACCGTGGACAACATGTTGACCGAAAGGGAGGAAGCAATTAAGATCTTAAGGTTTCATCTCCGGAGAGCCCAGAATAGGATGAAACAACAAGCTGATAGGAAGAGGACAGATCGAGAGTTTAACATTGGAGATAAGGTTTTACTTAAACTCCAACCCTACCGGCAAGGAAGCTTAAAGAGAAACCAAAACCCTAAGCTAGCAGCTAAATATTATGGGCCCTACAAAATAATAGACAGAATAGGGAAGGTAGCATACCGATTAGAACTGCCAGCAGAAGCGGAAATCCATCACACCTTCCATGTCTCACAGTTGAAGCGCTACCATGGCTCTGGAAGTGATCATCTTCCCTCACTACCTGCAGTAACTGAAGAAGAAGAGTTAGATTCGTTACAGATATTAGACAGAAAAATGGTAAAAAGAGGAATACCGCGAAAACCATGCGACTCATCTTATGGCGAGATCGTTCCCTAGTAGATGCGACCTGGGAGTTCTTGGAGGATTTGAAGCTCAGATACCCTTATTCTCCCTTGTGGACAAGGGAGTTTCGAGAGGAAGGGACTGTAACGGGGACAAATAGAATTAGGGTTTCTTATTAGGGTTCGGGAAAGTCGAGAAGAGGAAAGGGAAAGTAACTGAGAGTATGCAGTGTTAGAGTCGAAGGAGTGAAGTGATGGGCACGCGTGAGCAGAAGGAAAGGAAGTTGTCGGTCATTCCGGGTAGTGGGCTAAGGCTGGGAAGAAATAAAGGGCCAGACTCGAGGCACTATTAGGTTAGAAGAAGTAGAGGCATTCTGTGGGCTGCCTACCATCCATCGAAGCCCCTGCCCATAGCAGGAGCAACAGATTTTAGAATTATTCCATAACAACTCACATGGGTTGTTAGCAATATTAGATAGAATATATATACATGTAAGGGAGGTGAGAGAGAGTTTTTTGAATAAGAAAAACAGAACTTTTCCTCCGAATTTGCTTGAATCAATTTGCATTCGAATTGATTTCATTATTCCCGTTAAAAATGTTCCTCCAATCGATTATCTTTTGAATAATAATAAAAATTAAAAAAAAAACGTAAAGAGAATTTCAAACCAAAACTTGTGCCCATGAAAAGCATGTTTGGCACCGGCTTAAGCAAATTGTATGAAAACTTCACAATTTCATTTGCCACAAATCTTCCGGACCTTGTTTAGTTTCCAATCTTTATCCAATTCCTAAAATTGAATTTGTTAGAATTTGATTAATAATAAATCACTTGGTAATGCATAATTAATGGAGAGAGAATACTATTATTTTGTTTGGTTAACTTGAAGTCAACATTAAAATTATAAGATAAAGAATTGAACATACGAAGAAATAGATGGAAGGAAGAGAGGAAGAAAGTTTGGTAAGAGAGTAAGGGATAATTTCATTGGAAAAGATAATGAGTTCAATCTCACATTAAGGAATACGATTTTTTTTAAATCGAATTCCTCACATATTTTTATTACAAATAATATATAGTTGGATTCTCCAAGGAATTGGAAACTTATTCTGAGAAGTAATTAATGCTCTGTGAGTTTTGTCGAAAATGGAAACTATGAAGAGTTGCCCATCCCACTCTTCATGCCTGTAAATTTGAGATCATATGAAGGACCTCATTGCAACAAGTAAATAACATTGCTACATAGACCAGAGCCACTGCGTTATCGAGCACACTTTCTACCAGACCGTCGTCCATATCATTGGCAACCGATCTTGCGGTCTTGAGGCCATCCAAACTCCTCCAACAATGCCAAAACAACTCCATTTGACCACCCAAAGCCAGTCTGCATCACATAACAATATCAACAACCGATCTACATTGACCACAGAATCAGAAAATGTTCATGACTAATGGCGTCTAATGATAAATTTGATGGAACAAAACACTGTTCTAACTAAGCAAGCATAATAGTTTTCTGTAGTTTCTACTATGTTTTATTGCTTACCTGAGGAACATATTCACCACCTCCACCAAAGGCTCCACATTTTTCTACGTCATATTTTTCATGCATTGTACCGGTCTTCTTGTACGCTGCATGATTGGTCCTGATCCACCTGATGAAAATTTCTTCTGCCAGTGCCTTTGCTTCTTTTGATTTTGATTGTGCCAGCCCTTCAATTATCATGTGCTGAAGTGGAGCCCAACCATTAGGAAAATCCCTGACCAAACAAGTTCCATTAGTTCACAGCCAACGTATATAGGATAAAATTGAAATATAATTCTAGGATTTCTAAATTCTAGTCTCTAAAGATCTCAGATATGGCCTTAAGGACAACATTCTAGACTATGGAGCTCAATATTGAAGTTGCAAATTGTTACTAACCATTGCTGCCCGGAATTCGTCAAGGAAGTTGCAATACCAGCAGGATGAAGCAGGCCTGAACGCTTGAGAGATTTCACAACTTTCTCCACGAGATTTTCATCTGCAATATAAGTTCACAATAATAGCTTCTCATCATTCACCTCTTTTGGACAAAAGATAACTCTGCAAATAAAGGTAATCTTTTTTTTTTGGGTAAATCAGTAACTTTATTTATATAAAGAAGAATTTGTAACTGTCAATTGATAGGAAAGTATTCACAGCTATTCTATACCAAGCTAAGTCTACAAAAACATTATGAGACACAAAAGAAGACTAAATAGAGACTTCAAACAAGCTTAGAGTAAGCTATAATTACGAGCTCTCTACATACAATATACAGTTGCAGCTAAGGAAGCTTTCTACTTCTTAATCTTGGGATCTCTTGATGAGACCGTTACAATAAGACCAGGTATGTCTCCTTGCCATGATAGAAATGCAGGAGGGCATTCCAGTACTTCACACACCGGAGCCTAAACTTGAGAAGAGTAGGGGCAATTAAAGAAGAGGTGGGGATGATCTTCATGACCTTGAGAACATAGATAGCACATAGTTGCTGATACTAATCCCTAAGCAGACAATCTGTCTAATGTATGGAGTTTCCCTATCCATGCTAGCCATAAAAAGAAGGCATGTCATGAGATAGTTGTGGGGTTCTAAATCACTTTGCTCCAAGGCATCGAGGAAGCAGCGGGTGTGAGAAATTCATATCCTAACTTAATAGAATAGTCTCTAGAGTGAGAATTCTTCCATTTAAAAATATCCGATTGGGTATGATCGGGTGTTAGACTACTCGGAATGTTGAAAGTTATCCAAAAGTCTCCTTCTAGCAATCTCCATGCAGTCCAATCCAATAAGCAACAAAGTTGCGCATTGTTGTCAAGACCTAAAGACCCAATCTCTCCGACACTAAGATTTATGTCAAGTGGCCTTATTGGTAGCCAATAATCTAACTAAAGTGAAATGGATAAGCCATCTTTCACTTCCCACATAAATTGCATCCGAAGATGTCATAGCTTCAATAATTTCTTCCAATTCCATGAGGCACTAGACTGGAGCCTTCACATTTCAAAAACTCCTCCCTTTGAGATAGGTTGAATGTATCCAATCTACCAATAAACCTCTCTAGCCTCCACTAAATAGGTACCAAATGTTCTTGATTTAGGCTGCCTGTTCCACATAGCCAATTTGGAAATTCCCAATCCCCCACTCTTTTTTGGGTTGCAAACATCCCATCTAACTTTAGCCTTATTAGAGATATTTGGCTTTTCACTCCACAAAAAATTCCTAAGTTTCTGCTCAACTTGAAGAATAACAAATTTAGGCAAAAGGAAAGCAGTGCTCCAGAACACTTGCATGGAGAATAGTACTGACTTGATAAGTTGTAACCTACCCCCAAGTGATAGAAATTTTTCTGTTCATCCTGTTAACCTCGCCATGATTCGCTCATGAAGAGCTATACAGTCCTGCTTTTTAAACTTAGTGCATGTCAGCAGCACTCCTAAGTAGCAAGTTGATAGTTCTCCATCCTTGAAGTGTGTGAGATCCAACATGTCCTGTTTGTCCCGTTGGTTTATATTACAAAAGAAGATATTGCTTTTCCGTTCATTTGTGATCAATCCTGACATAGCATTAAACAATTGTAGTGCCTCTTAGACCCATTTAACGGATGCAATGTCTCCCTTGCAAAACAACAATAGGTTATATCCACAAAACAAAGATTGGTTATTTTCTCACTTTTGCACCTCTAGTAAAACGAAAATTGGGGTTTTGCAGCTAATTTATGTAGAATTCCCAATAGCACCTCCATCCCAAGGACAAAGAGGTAAGGTGATATTGGATCTCCTTGTCGAAGTCCCTTTTTATTTGAGAAAAAACCTAATGGCTCACCATTCATGTTAATGGAGAATTTTGTTGTTGAAATACATTGGTAGATCAAAGTAAGAAGGTGCACAGGAAATTCCATACAGCACTTTATCTCCATGATGAAGCTCTAATTTATCATATCATAAGCCTTTTGGATATCCACTTTTAGAGCATATCTGGAGGGCTTGATGGTTTGTGGTAGCCAGCCAGGAGCTCTTGTGCAAGGAATATATTATCCACTATTCTTCAACTAGGTACAGAAACCGCTTGTTCCTTTCCAATAAGAGAAGGTAAAACTCTCTTCATGCGTGTGGCCAGTGTCTTAGATATGGCTTTGTAACTACATTACAGCATGCAATTGGACGAAACTCATTCAACTTAGATGGGTTTGAAACTTTTGGTATTAGTGATATGATTGTACAATTCACCTCCTTCAACAATTTCCTAATGTGAGGAACTCACGTACTGCAATTATTAGGTCTTAGCCAATCAAATTCCATGATTCTTTAAAAAACTTAGCTGTATAACCATTTGGTCTAAGTGCCTTGTCATTCGCTTGGGATAAAAATGCTAGGCAGATTTCATCATCAGAGTATAGGGCTTTAAGATCTACTATCTATTCTCCAGTCAGTTTCCAGCTGACATAATCATTTACTTCGTCTAAATTTGATTAGTGATTGTTTTCACGGTAGAGCTTTTGAAATAACCCACCACTTCCTGCTTAACTTGTTTGTCTCTCTTGGCCACACTTCCATCCTCCATTTAGATGCAATAGAATGTACTTATGGCGATTTATCATGGCTTTATGGAAAAATGCTGTGTTCTTGTCTCCAATCTTGAGCCATTTGACTCAAGATTTTTGCTTGAAGAAAGATTCTTCTGCGCTCCTAAGGAAGTGGTAATAATCTTTCTATGCTTTACTTTCCTCTTCCAACCATGATGCATCACCCAAGGGTAAGGATGTTTGTAGGGTACTTGATTTAGCTTTAGCGTCATTCACCTAAGAGGAGATATTTGAGAAGGTCAATTTATTTATTTCTCTTAACTTCACCTTCAACATCTTCAACCTTGCCACAATTCAGAACATCATTGAGCTTTAGACATCTTTACTTTATACATTCGAGACTATCCTTTTAAAATCTTCATGGTTTGTCCAAAAGTTAAAGAATTTAAAAGGATAGTGTTTACAACTTGTGCCAAAATCCAAATGAGCTATGGCCATGGAGTGATTGAAAATGATAGGAGATACAAATGAAGCTTGAGTTCTTGGGTAAGTGATTAGCCAAGTATAATTGACTAATAATTGTAATCTTATTAGTTATAGATTAGATGTAGACTCACAACCAGCTGATTTAAAGACTTGAGCATGCACATAAGGTATAGGCACGTACGTGTACTCTAGAACCCTCATAACACATATGGCTGTGAATCCACAAAGCCAGGCAAGTATCTTAACTACATCCTCCCACTAATTAGCACCCTCTCTTTCATTCGATAGCTATAAATGGTGCGTTTTGGTTGTTCATCTCATTTAGCTTAAACCTCAGATCAGTTTATTTGTACATTATATAGCCTGAAGAATCAGAAAAACCAATAGTATGTCCTTGCTGCTAAAAGTAATACAAGTACCTAGCAGCTTCTTAAAAGTAAGGAGAAATTAGCAAATAACTGGAAAGCCTTTGCAATATTGAGCCCATCACTAGAGTTGCTACAACATCAAATGGCAAGGAAAGTTATGAGGTCTTCCTTGAAAGGCATAGAGAAAGGCTATTGTCTTCCTTCATTACACTTAGGTTCTCACAACAAGGTTATGTTTGGTAACATACAATCATTCTATAAGCATTGGTGGATGTGTGAGTTAAGGAGTGCAGGCATATCGAATTTCAAGTAGTGAGTTAATTGTGTAACCCTTCTCCAGTCCAATATAATTGTATTAGAAAGACTGGTAAAGTTGAATTCTCAGGACAAACCAACCTGAATGGAAAGTATCGATCCATAAAGGAATGAAGTTTGAAGCAAAGATGGCTTGATTCCAACGTTTGGCTTCCCAAGTTTCACCTTCCTGAAGGTAACACAAGAAAGATTCAGAATGGTGAGGTCATGAAACCAGAAAATGCATGTAAATGTTAAATGTAGCACATACACCACCTCGCATGAACTGCTTGTACTAAGCCAATAATCATGCCACTGTCCCATTCTCTCATTCCAGAATACAGCATTTATAGACTTTTTCCTAGCTTCTGATGCTCTGGAGAAGTGCTCGACAGTGCTTTTCTCTTGGACAACTTTTGCTAAGAATGATATATCAAGTTCCATCTTAATAATAATACAGCAAGACTTGTCACAGAAGAGAAACTCAATAAATATTGATTGCAAAAACAACTATAAGTTTCACTGTCGTACCCTTAGTATATATACGTTTAAATCGATGGGTAAAATCGAAGTTGTTTCCAGTGTTGTCATATCCTTGGGGTTCCTGGTCAGAATACAGAACCAACTCTTTTATTTCACTACCCAAAACAATCCATCGTGCTGGCATGAATCAACGGCAAAAACATGCCAGAAATTAGATTCATCATATAATTTGATGTTGAAAGAAATAATATATTCAGTGCAAGTGCCTTTGATGCACACTTGAGTTCATCTCCACAAAAGAAAGCTCAAGGTCCGTTTTTCCAAGGTGCCAAGGAATAAGAAAACTTGCTCGCTACACTTCTTCACAAAGCCTCAATAAACCACACATGAAGTACCTACATAATTTGTGACTCTATTTGCTTACAATCACAATATATTCATGTTTTCCTTCATGTCGCAGGACTCTCAGTGACGTGCTACAGCAGGAAAAATCATCAATAACAACAATACTCTAGCCTTATTTCTACTATATGGAATCAACTATATGGATCTTGTTTTGCCATTATATTCTGTCATGGACCGAATTTCAATTGACACCTAAAGAAGTCATATTATTTTTTATCACTTCTCTGAGTTGTCTCCACATCCTTTTTAGTCTCTCCCATACTCATTTTATGTCAGTCATTTCTGTAGCATCATTAAAGAGTGAACTCCTACAGTAAATTTGACTGATTTAGAAGTCATTAGTTAAGACAATACCTCATCCATCTCGTACTAAAATCCCATCCAGATTCAGCAGTTGAGGCCACCTCCAGATAAAATTTCTGCTTTTCAGCACCGCTAGATACATTTGAAGCAGCTTCCTCATCCTGTGAGCCACAGGAAGATTGTAGTGAACTCCAAGGCACATTTTTAAAATAGAGACAACAGATTTTGAACTGCAAAAGTGGGCTGGCCAAAACAAGTTACTATGGTTGAAGATTCAGGCCTCGGTTTGTTCCACATTGCATAATACCGACTTAGGTTGTGACAGATATCTTGAGTATCATGGATGGTGACTTGATGTATGCCTATAATAGAACACATCTAGCAATTATGAAAAGGTAATTAAATTTAAGTGTGGAGAAAAGCTAGTTGAAAGTACCTGTGGTCCAAAACTTATGTTCCTTCACTAGTAAAGGAAGAGCTCTTTTAGCAAGATCCTTGTCCTTTGTTCTTTCATATATAGTGCGAACCATTGCACTCAAAAGTGGAGGTTGGCTGCAAAAGCAGGCTCATAAATTGCTAGTCATTTCAATAGGAAAAACACACACACACGCACAAAAAGAAAAGGACTGAATGGGAGTACATCTTAGAGAAACTAAAGAAACTTTTGCATGGTAAGGCATCAATATCCAAAAGCATGGAGAATCAAGTTATTGATCTCCATTACGTGTCACATGGAAACAACTTGACTGATGTAAGTAGAATTTTACAGTGACCTAACACACAGTATATGTTACAGCTGAATAATTTCCATTAAGCATGTTTAAACATGCAAAAAAGGGAAATAAAGCAGACAAGGACAAGCTACATTATGTGTGCAGTAGCTGTGATGTGTGTATGCAGTAGTGTGTTGTGATGCGCAGGTCATATATGTGAAAATGTTAGAGTAGGGAAATGTAGTGTTATTATGTAGTGTATGTATGTTGATCTATTTTGTGTATGTTTATAATGTGCCAGGGGTTGTTAGGTGGTTATATGCGCAAGTAGTAAAGCAGTTATTTGTATGTGCTAAAATAGGACACAGCAATTGAAGCCAAATTCCGTTATATCCAGTTTATATTGATCAGAAATAGAAGAAAAACATAATTCCTATTTCTCCAAGATAAATCCAAAATTCTAAATTGATATGATCTAGGGTTTAAAACAGTAAAAAGATTGAAACTTTTGTGATGTTAGGGCACAAATTGGGGAAATTTTATTGATTTCGGAAGAAAGTATAAAAGTTAAGAGTTTGATAACTCCAAGAGCAAGCTGCTCTCCAAATTCTCTCAAAAAGAATCAAAACAAACTAACAAGCTTTCAGTTTAAAATTGCTTAACTACTCTATTAGGCTTGAATATAGGCCAGCTAATTATTAACCTAAAAGAATACAACTGACTAGCATAAATTATAGAAAACAAGCTAAAATAGGAAGACTCCAAATAGAGTCATAACAATGTCACCCCCTAAAGGCTGGAAGACAAGGAGAGAGCTAGAGAGAGAAAATGCTCTCTCTTTTCTCTAGAAAACCACCCAAAGAGACCTCTTTTCTTAGGCTACCCATAAACACCCTTATCCATTCTCAACCCCTTTCTTTCTTCTCACCTCTCTATCCTGACCCCCCTCTCTTCCTCCTTGCCTTTCTTCCCTGACCCTTTTCTTTTCTATTGACTTTTGATCATAACTAGTGGTTCATCTAACCGTAAGCCCATTGGTGGTTTCCAATGAGAAGTTGAGAAATGATCAGCTCGGCCTCTTCTAGTAGTGGGCATTCCTTTGGCTCAATAGGTGAGAGGAAGAAGAAATTCTTCAAACGCCAATGACGGTACACATAATCTGTCACTTTGAAATCATAATGAATATTGCTTTGTGGAACATTATAGGTCTAAATGATCCATTGAAGTGTGCAGAGGTTAGGAAATTTTGTGTGGAGAATGGAGTAACGTTTATAGGGTTGTTGGAAATTCGTGTAAACAAAAATAATAAAGATAAGAGTTAAACACAACTTTAATGCTAACTAGAATTTTGGCATTAACTCTGCTACAAGGAAGTTAATATAGGTAATATAGGATATGAGGATTTGGACCATAAGATTAGAGAAGGAATACAAACAATTTTCCCATTGCCATTGAATGCTCCTTAGCTCTAACATATCCTTCTACGTGTCCTTTGTATATGCATAAAAACTCGGATTAAGAGAGGAAGCTACTGTGGAAGGACTTAGCTACGCTGTCTCCATCTTTCGCAAATAACCTGTAGGTAGTTCTTGAGGATTTCAATGTGATCAGATCGGTCCAAGAGAGAAATAGGGTGTAACATGAGACAAACTTCAGCCATAATGGAATTTGTGAACTTTTTGGATAAAGTGGAACATGATGGCCTTTGGTTTGGGGGAAATTTTTTCTCTTAGTCAAATAAGCCAACAAACAACCTGATTTTGAAAAAACTGGATAGAATACTGGTTAACCAAAGTTGGTTAGCTAAATTACCTAATAGTGATGCCAATTTTATTCCTCTAATGCTTTTTGACCATTCGGCCGGAGTTAAACATATGGAATTTAACACACCTAGGAGGAGATATTCTTTCAAAATCTTTGAGTTTTGGATAAAATCGCTAGATTTCATCCCAAAAGTAGAGGCAGTTTGATCACAAGAGATGAGAAGTTCCAAACTCTTCCAAGTGGTGTCAAAGTTGAAGTTACTCAAGAAGCTTAAAAAATTGAATAGTTCCAAATTTTCTCACATTTCAACGAGGGTTAAGTTGGCTAAGGAACACTTAGCAGCCACTTAAAGTTCGATTGCGAGTGAAAATATTTCCCTTCGCAACTAACAAAAAGAAGCTTTCAAAGGATATTATTTGCTAAGAGGAGCGAAAGAGAGTCTATTTAGATAGAAGTCAAGAGTTAAATGGCTTAAATTAGGAGATAAGAACACCACTTATTTTCACAAAATAGTCGAGATAAAAAAAATAGGAATGCTATCCACAGTTTGACAAAGGAAAATGGAATGGAAGTTCACGGCGATCTTGATGTTCATGCAGAGATTGTCGCATTACTTCACTAAAATGTTGGGAGGCCAACAAAAGTTAATATATATTTCAAAGGTTCCAAACTATGTCTCCAAAAGGATCTCGGATCAACAAGCCATACAAATTAATGTCTCATTCTCGGATGAGGAAATAAAATGGGTTTTCTTTAGTCAATCAGGCAGCAAAGCTCGTAGCTCGGATGGATTTTTGCTTGATTCTTTAAAGCAACATGGCTTATTATCGGTGCAGATATAGTTGATGAGGTGAATGAGTTTATGTTGTCAGGAAAAATGCTTAAGAAATTGAATTGCCCGATTGTATCTCTTGTTCTTAAGGTTGCTAACTCTACTAATCTCTCTAATTTCTGGACTATATCCTATTGTAATACCATTTATAAAGCAATATCCAAGCTACTTACCTCAAGACTCAAAATAGTTCTACCTTTGTTGGTGGGAAAAGAACAATCAGCATTCATTGGAGGTCATCACATTTCTGACAACATTTTTGTTGCTCAAGACTAGCTAATGGATATCGATGCATGCTTAAAGTGGATATTCACAAGGCATATGATTCGATTAGTTGGAGTTTTCTTGAGGTGGTATTAACCTGCATGAATTTCCCACCACACTTTATTGAATTGGTGGTGCAATGTTTCTCTACTCCTAAATTCTCCTTCAATATCAATGGTGAGTTAATAGGTTTTATCCCTAGTTCGAGAGGACTTAGACAAGGCAACCCTATATCGCCTTTACCTCTTTGTCCTTAGAATGGAAGTATATTTAGGTATTTTGAGTAAGCTTACAAACAATCCTAAATTCTCTTATCACTAAAGATGTAAGACAGAGCGGCTAACAAATCTTTGTTTTGTGGATGATCTCTTGATTTTTTGCAAAGGGAACATGGATTTGGTTGGGGTGATTAATGATTCTCTGCAAATTTTTTAGTCCATTTCAAGCCTTAGTGCTAATAGTGGTAAAAGCCTTATTTTCCTCTCTAGTGTGTCATCTCTAGCAAAGGAAGAGCTCCTTAACTTACTAGGTTACAAAGAGGGAATTCTCCCCATCTGTTATCCTGGGGTACTATTGCTTGTTTTCAAACTCCACAAATTTGATTGCGATGTCCCTATCGAAAGAATTTTGGAAAAAATCAACTCTTAAACAGCTAAGTTTCTCTCCTATGCTGGGAGACTTCAATTTATTAAGTTAATCCTATTTTCAATGTAAGTGTATTGGGTATTTATGTTTATTTTACCTAAAAAGGTAATTGCTACTATTGAAAGGCTCATGCATAATTTTTGTGGAGTGGAAGGCCTAACATTTCAACAAAAGCCAAAGTAAAGTGGCAAGAGGTATGCTCCCTAATTGATCAAGGTGGTTTGGGCAATCCTAAACTTAAGGTTTGGAACAAAGCAGCCTAATTCAAACATATATGGTACCTATGTGGAGATTCAATAAGGGGAGTATGGGTAGAGTGGGTCCACTCTAGTTTCCTCAAGGATCCTCATTTTAGGCTAGCAAAGTGCCCTCTATGCAATCTTGGAGTTGGAGAAAACTATTAAAACTTCGTTGGCTAGCAAGAAGCATGTTCAAATAGGAAGTTGGAGATGGCCTTTCTATATCCCTATGGTTGGGTTTTTGGTGCCATCAGGTCCATTAAATTTGATTCATAGCCCTAAAGTGATCGCTAATTCAAGCCTCCCTATGAATGCCAGAAGCTATGTTCCATTATCCAAAACATTGGAACTTCCACGAAACAACTTTTGGAGTAGATTTACAATTCCTCACTATATAATTACAACTCCATATAAAGCTGATAGGTTCATTTGGAGTAAGGACTCTTCTGAAATCTTTTCTATCAAAAGTGCTTACAAAGCTTTGATACCAAGCAATGGCCTTTTGCCCTAGTCTAAATTAATTTGGTATAAACACTCCATGCCACACCACATATTTATCCTATGTTAACTTGGAAAAGGAAATTGCATACCCTAGATAAACTCAATATTTGGGGAGTGACCACCTCAACTACATGTTATCTCTGTTCAGTTGGACAAGAAAACCACGAACATTTATTCTTTGATTGCCCCTTTTTCACAAATGTATGGGCAGAGGTCCTAGGGGAACTTAAATGCGCGTCATCTTACTTATCTTGGCAAACTGTATCCTCAGCTTTGATGAATCCAACACTTTCAAGCAACCCTATGGTCCCTACATGGATAGTTGCTCTTGCAACCGCAGTATATTGCATTTGGAGAACAACGAACTCAACTGATCTCGAACCATCTCTATCTAGACGATTTTCAGCTTACTTTAAGCTTCCTATACCTTGATTTGATTTACATAAGTTTCCATATAGTTTTTGTAAAATTCTAGCTATAGGATTGAATTTTATAGTAACCCTTCTAGCGTCTAGTAGTTGCACATTCTCCTCTTTTATTTAATGAAATTACCTACCAAAAAAAAAAATGCCAACCCTTAAAGAAATTTCCTTGACCTCAAGAATTGACTGAAGAAGTGAACATAACTAGCCTACACCAATAGCTTCACAATCATCCGCAATAAATTCTGCATCCTCCTCAATGAGAACTCGCAAGGATTTGCTAAGACAAACATGGTGAGGAGAAAATGGTTGATCACATTTAAAACACAATCTTATTTTTCTTTTCCAAAAATTCAATATGCGTCATTTGCTTGTGGCCTACAATTTCCTTTAGAATTTGAGATCCCACACTCTTGGAAATACCCGCATTAACTATAGGTGTTGCAGCATTGTAAGTTGAAGTGGGAGGATGAGAAACATGACTCGTATATTGCAACTTATCACATGAAGTCAGATGGCTCTTAAAATAAGAGGACACAAAACTGGTAGGTTGTCCATAATCATGATTACCCATGTGAGGCGACACAAAAATCCCCAAATTATATTCCCTCTCAATGTTGTAAGCCAACTCCATAGCTTTCTCTAAAGTATAAGGAGCTAAAGTGGTCATCCAAGTGCCTAAATCATCTCATAATCAACCAACGAAATAACCAAGCAACTGTCTTACAAATATCAAAGGCACTTGAGATGACAAAGTTTCAAAGTTATCAACATCTTGATCAACTGAGCCCATTTGTCTTAATCTTGACAAAATCACATAAGAATTAGGTGATGTTTTCGTGTTAAAACGAGACAAAAACTTGTTCACAAAAGTATTCCAATCAATATGTGGACACCGGCAATGCATTGAATTAAGCCAATGAATTGCTTTTCCTTGCATGCACAAAGCAATTGTTCCAAATTTTTTACTGCTCTTTACTTTGTTAATACCAAAATATTGCTCGATAATTGCCAGCCAAGTGATAGTTGAGATATCACTTGAAAGAGAACCCTCAACATTAGAAGTGTTTCCTTCTTCATATGAGCTAAAAGAAAACCATTTGGCATTACCACAAGCTTCATCAGCCAAAGAGCCATGAACATCCTCCAAATCAGCAAGGATTTCTTGTCAGCAACGAGAAGAATCACCAAGAACAAGTCCACTTTGACTAGACGAAACCCTAGCTCGACCAGAGACATCAGTGGAAATCTTAACTCAACCAGAAACATGGTTGGAGCCAGAGATTGCCAATGAAAGGACAAATAGCACAACAACCGATGTGCACGTGAAGGAGAACGACAATAACCACAACGCGACTTCTAGAGATCATGTGATTGAGATTGACGTGAAGAACATTGGCACAACCGAGAACAGCACAATTTGCACTAGAGATTTAGTCAATCAATGGTCACCAGTCGGCGGAGAAGGTCGCTGCTGGATGCTATGGTCTAATGATGATGAACGAGTCTTCTAATTAGTAGAAGAACCAACAAAAAACTTCTACATGTGGTTCATCAGTTCATGCTTTAGATTTGACATGTTATCTTCATAAATTGAGCTTTGACAATGAAGATCTATAAGTTGCAATTGTAGATCTACCACTAAAGATCGCATTTCCTCCGTGAGATGTTGCACTAATTGGTTCTGATTCTACAATTGAATTGTCAAATTGGACATGAATTGCTCAAGAGAGTGGATATGATCATTCATACAAGTCATGTTTGGTGAAAGAAACCACCGACGGCACCAAATTGATATGATCTAAGGTTTAAAAAGGTAAAAAGATTGAAACTTTTGTGATGCTAAAACACAAATTGGGAAAATTTTATTGATTTAGGAAGAAAGTACAAAAGTTATCAATTTGATAACTCCAAAAGCAAGCTGCTCCCCAAATTCTCTCAAAGAGAATCAAAACAAACTAATAAGCTTCCGGTCTAAAATTGTTTAACTACTCTCTTAGGCCTATATATAGGCCAGTTAACTACTAACCCAAAAGAATACAACTGGCTAACAAAAATTATAAGAAACAAGCTAAAATAGGAAGACTCCAAGTGGAGTCATAACATAAATTCTAAGAGATCTTACGGTTCTCTCTTCGATCAAGCTCTAATCAAGAGATAATGGGTTCTCTCTTAATGAGTCCAAACTATCAATTCACCATAAATACATGTGGTAGAAAAATCCATTAAGAATAAGATTATTTCTGATTCTGTTCTAAACCGACCTAAAAGCCAAAGTGATATTCAATCCTATGACATTATAGCACAAAAGCTATGAAGTCTCCATCCAATAGTATCAAAAGAAACACTTTCTTTTTCTGAAGGGGAAGACAAGAATGGGCTGTTTATATATAAATGTGTAGCATTGAAAATTTCAAATAGAAGTGCAATGCAGAATTAAAGTATAGATACCTTCTGTTGATATAGTATACCCTGGCACCATTAAGGACATGACCATATGTCTCAATGAGGTCCATGAGGTTGGACACAATAGATTTTGCAGTCCCATACATCTTGCTTGCTAATAAGCCCTGGACAAAAATACTAATATCAAATATCAATACAATTTTTCACGAGGGAGAATGATACTCATAAGATCACTTTAATGTTGTAAAAAACACATCAAAAAAACAGAACAGCATTGGTGGCTACATATGTTAATGATCAAGAAAGACAAGCCAAACTAAAGTCACAAACCAACTGAATTTTAACTCGGAAGTTTCATCTTCAAACACTAGATTCCTACCATCTAGACCAATAAGACTGTGCTGTTATACCTTAAAAGCTGAGGAAATATACAAATAAAAAAAAAAACAAATATGAACCAAAAGAATTTGTCTTGTTTATGATCTTTGTTTGGTCCACTGTAGCTAGGTAGATTGATTTTGTGGGTAATATAAATGAATCTTATTACTTTTGGTTTAAATCACAAAACCAAACACAGCCTTGAAACACCTAACTCTTGTATATCACACAAAGAGAGAAAGCCATCCTTGTATTTAGATAATTTGTTGTCACAATATTTATATAGAAACTATGGAGTTAATATGCCCCTCTTATGAACTTTGCTCTAAAATACTATTGAACTATGAATCATCATCATTAATCCAATAGATTAAGTCTAACTACTTTCTAAATAAATGGAGTCTAAACAATGAATTCTTGCCAGCATCATCTTAATTCTAGCACCAATCATCACACCTAACTCTTGTATATCACACAAAGAGAGAAAGCCATCCTTGTATTTAGATAATTTGTTGTCACAATATTTATATAGAAACTATGGAGTTAATATGCCCCTCTTATGAACTTTGCTCTAAAATACTATTGAACTATGAATCATCATCATTAATCCAATAGATTAAGTCTAACTACTTTCTAAATAAATGGAGTCTAAACAATGAATTCTTGCCAGCATCATCTTAATTCTAGCACCAATCATCACACCTCATCAAGGCTATGTTTGGCACCAAATGCTAAATTCTGCACATGCAATAAGGGTCATTAAGGAATATTAAGGGAATAAAAGAAATGAAAGTGCAACTCATTTTAGAGAATTAGGTAATTACTTATAAATTATCTCGAATGCTCAAAGCTACTCTTTATTATCACTAGCTTAGAAATTTGTTTTAGAATTTTAAGTGATTTCATGAAAATCCCACATCATTCCAAATATAGATGTATTTTTATGTATTTCTATTCCCCTTAGTATTTGCTCTTGATGAGCTTTTTTTTTGGTAAGTATTCTTGATGAGCTTTCCAAATGCTGCATCAAACATTTATTACCAAACATAGCCTAAATTTATGCAATCATGTTACAATAATTCCATCAAATTCTTTTAATAAATCAAACTAATCTTGCCTCCTAAAATGAGTAGAGATGAAGTTGCATAATTATAATTAGAGCAAATTAACAATAAAAAGGTTACAATCGACCTTAGAAACTATTCCATGATGCCAGCAGATTCAAGGAATATCACTCAACTTCCCCCTGTTTGTTTGAAGAAAATGTTTTCCCAAAATTTAAGGAGGAAAAATATTGGTTGATGGAAAACATTTTTCAACTTAGGAAATTCTCCGACGAAAATTAGTGAAAATCATTAAAATAAGTTCCTTTGTTTAATTTCACTTCTCACTATGTTCATCAACTATCATCAACATGATCATCAGGCACTTGTTTGATCACCAATCAAATTCTACCACATCTAAAGAAAGTATACTGTTGATTAAAAGAACCGCTAACCAGGCGCTTATTTAGCATGTTTAATAAGATTCTACTCTGATTCGGAAATTCTATATTCCTTTAATTACTAAATTCGATTTAGTTCGATTATACTTATCAAATTGAGTCTAGGTGATAGAAAAGTAAATTATGGAATAAACTATTCTAACAAAAAAAGATTAGTGATAAAATGAAAAGTAATAGACTTGAGTTAGTAAAAAAATGTCAAATAAATGTTATTTGAATTCAAAAATCCAATGAAAAAAAAGAAAATCTTACTAATGAAGATTAAGATATTAATTATTGATAAACAGATAATTTATAAATAGATCAAAATTATATATCACTCTATAATTATATATCACTATATTTTTTTTGGATAAGGTGAATTTTATTGATATCCAAAACGTATACAATCATGAACCGGGAAATTTACAATATAGTCATAGGACGTAGCAAAGTGAAAGCGAAACTAAAGAGCTACATGGAAGCATTACAATACAGAGGTGTAAGCAATAATTTGGTTTACAACTGAACCCCAGTTGGGGATGTGATTCCCTAGACGTGCATTGTTACGTACTCTCCATATGCAATACACCGAAGCAGCCAGTGCGGCGCATCTTCTATTGTGGTCGATAGAGGAGGAACCATTTGAGGCCAATAGTAACGAAGTGGCCCCTTTCCAATGGTGAAAGTGTGGTGGGCAGTGAAGGTGGTCACAAACTGCTGTCCATATGGAGCGAGAGTAACTGCAATTAAAGAAGAGGTGAGGATGATCTTCCGGGCTCTGATGACATAGGAAGCACGTGGTGGAAGTAGTCAAGCCCCATAATTCCAATTTGTCAAGGGTGGTTAGCTTATGGAGCCAGGCCAGCCACAAGATAAACGAGTGTCTAGGGATAGAGTATTTATTCCATATAACCTTCGCCCAAGGGACTGGTCTAGGTGAAGGGGAGAGGAATGCATACCCACTCTTGGTTGTGTAATCACCCATGTTGGAATGGACCCATCGGAGGTGGTCATTGGCAGTTGCATTGGGATGAAGGGAGTCAGGTATCTGGATGTTCATATTGAGTACTGCGTCTGGGATGCACCAGTTATTACCTTCCATGAGGGAACAAAGCTTAGTGGTAGGTGGAAGGCCAGTATTGCCCATTACCCGAGCACTGAAGACCTGATCCAAGGGTCCTATTGGGAGCCAGAAGTCAGTCCAGAGGGAGATGGTGAGACCGTTGTTGGGGATCCATTGGAAACAAGGCCGGACTAATTGTCTGAGCTTCAGTAGTTTCTTCCAAGTCCAAGAGCATGTTGTTGGCGGCTTTTGAGTCCAGAAGCTTCGCCCCTTGAGGAGAGTGGAATGTACCCATTCAGGCCAAAGGGTTTTAGGTCCTTCCTTGCAGAGGCGCCAAATGTGCTTTATCTGGATGGCTTTGTTCCAAAGATGGAGGTCAGGGATGCCGAGGCCCCCACACTTAAGCGGTTTGCAAACATCGTTCCATCTGACCTTAGCTTTAGTGTTCATGTGGGGGTTTCCACTCCAGAGAAAGTTCCTGAGCAAGCTGTCCATCTTCTTTATGACATATTTGGGGATCATGAATGTGTTGCTCCAATGTAGTTGAATGGAGACGAGTACTGATTTGATGAGTTGCAGTCGCCCTGCATAAGAGAGGTGTCTAGATGTCCAGGAAGAGACTCGAGATAGTATACGCTCTATCAAGGCATCATAATCTTCTTTGCGAAGTTTGGAGGAGGAGAGGGTATTCCCAGGTAGCGTACTGGCAGTGAGCTTTCCTGGTATTGGGTGAGGGAGAGGATGGCCTCCTTAACTGCAGCGGGAACATGGGAGAAGAAGATATTGCTCTTGTTGTTGTTAACGTCCAAGCCTGACATGGAATGAAATTGTTGGAGGGTTAACTTAATCAGGGAGACTGACTGGATGTTACCTTTTGAGAAGATGAGAAGGTCATCAGCAAAGCATAAATGGGTGATTTTCTCTTTCCTGCATCTCCAGTGCAGGGAGAATTGAGGGTGCGCAGCTAGTCTTCTCAGTTGGGAGGATAGGATTTCCATTCCCAACACAAATAGATAGGGTGATAGTGGATCACCTTGTCTGAGTCCCCTCATACTAGGGAAGTAACCCGTAAGTTCACCGTTGATGTTGATGGAAAACATCGGGGTGGAGATGCATTGGTAGATCAGGGATCTCAGGTGGGGAGGGAAGCCCATAGCATGTAATGTAGACATCAAAAAATCCCATTTGATTGTGTCAAAAGCTTTTTGGAGGTCTACCTTGAGGGTACATCTGGGTGAGGTGGTTTGAGTACGGTAACCTGCAAGTAGTTCTTGTGCGAGAAAGATGTTGTCCGAGATACGTCTATCAGGGATGAACGCCGCTTGCTCGCTGCCTACTAAGGATGGAAAGACTCGTTTGATGCGCTCAGCTATGACTTTGGATGTGGCTTTGTAGATGACGTTACAGCAGGCTATAGGACGGAACTCTCCAAGTGTGGATGGGTTGGCAATCTTAGGAACCAAGGAGATGATGGAAGAATTTATCTCCTTGAGTAGGTGTCCCGATACCAAGAATTCTTTAGAAGCTTCCAGGAGGTCTTTACCAATAATTCCCCAGGTGGCTTTGAAGAATTTGGCGGTGTAGCCATCCGGCCCCGGTGCTTTGTCATTTGCTTGGGAGAAGAACCCCCATTTGATTTCGTCATCTGTGAAAGGGAGAGATAGCTCCGCACATTGTTGGCGACTTAGCTTGCGTGAAACCATTTCGCTGACACCTTCAAAGGTGGGAGAGGAAGGGGGACACTCATAGAGCTTTTGAAAGTGTTGCACCGCAAGTTCCTTGATCTCCGTGTCACCAATGACTTCGCTCCCGTCGCTTCTAAATAGGTGGCGTATGTGGCTACGGTTGTGTAGGTTCTTCATAGATTTATGGAAGAATGAGGTGTTCCTATCTCCAAGTTTTAACCAGAGTGCCCTGGACTTCTGTTTGTAGAGGCTTTCCTCGGCTGCACGTAGGAGGTAGTAGGTTTTGTAGGCTTCTTTTTCCTGTTCCATCAAGGAAGTGTCTCCATTGCCATGGACCGCACCTTGGAGGGCTTGTAGCTCGGAGTGTGCTAGCTCAACCTGTAGTGGGAGGTGACCGAATTCATTCCTGTTGAGTTTACGGAGTTCGTGTTTGAGTATTTTGAGTTTGCGAGTGACCTGGAACATTTTGCATCCAACTATGTCTAATCCCCATGTGTTGCTCACTATGTGGGAGAAGTTCTTGTGGTCAATCCAGAAGTTGAAGAATTTGAAGGGGGTCTTCTTGGTGGCAGGTGAAGTGTCAATGTGGGCAATGGCAAGGGAGTGGTCCGAAAGGGTTGGGGGAGCAAATTGAGCATGAGTTCTCGGTAGTAGGTGAAGCCATTGTTGGTTTACGTAAGATGGGGTTGCTCATTTGGCGGTTGGACCAAGTGTAGAAGTCACCCACGTAGCTCAAGTCTTCCAATTCCGCTTGCGAGATGCAATTTTGCAAATCAACCATTTCTTCTGAGAGCTGTGCTCTCCCACCTAATTTCTCATTGAGGGAAAGTGTGGTGTTGAAGTCCCCTAGTACTATCCATGGAAGGGGGTGAGTAGTGGGGGCTATATTTACAATGTTGCTCCATAGGCCTCGTCGCTCTCTACTGTTATTGGAGGCATAGATGAAGGTAGCGAAGGAAATGAAGCTTGATCTTCTGTTTACTAATTTGCAATGCATGAATTGGGAGCTCTCGGATTCAACGCTGACGGTCCATTCAGTATGCCTCCATGCTAACCACAATCTTTTGCCGTTTGATGTGTTTATTCTAACTTGCCATGATGTGCCCAATGCATTCTTGATAGATGCTTCGTTCCGCGGATTAACCTTTGTCTCAAGTAAGCCAATGCAGCTTATCTTGTGAGCATTGCAAATCCGTTTGATGTCAGAAACCTTGATGGGATCATTGAAGCCTCTAACGTTCCAAGCGGCAATATGCATTGGGGAGTGTATGGAGGCGACTAAGTGAAGGATCTTCTCCTCTTCCGTGCCTTCTTCTTGCGTCTATTGGAAGAGGTGGAACCTTTCTGACTACCGTGGGCGATGAGTTTGCAAAGTGGGGTGTGATCGAGGTCGTCCGCTGCAAGGTCAGCCAACGCGGGAGCGTTGTCCATGGGGGCCAGGTTGGGAGGGTTGTCCGTGTGCTCCATTTCATCCAGTTTATCCCGTCCAGGTAATACCTCACATGAAGCAGGCGCCTCCTTGGTGATTTGTGAGTTTGAGGGATCTGAGATAGGTTTCCCCGACCCCACTGGCTCCGGCGGGATGGTAGTTTCCTCCTTGGAACTGGCCGCTGTCTTGATTTGCTGTCCTGGCAGTTTCTTGTTCTCTTCATACCCCTGCTTGTTAGCTCTTGGCACACCTGGATCCACTACTCCAATTACTTGATCACCCCGCGTCTTATTCCCCACAAAGGTTTCCCTATCCTGCTGGGCTTTCACCTCACTGCTTGCTTCTCCCTCCGTAGGCTCCTTCCCTTTCCGCTTATCCTTACCAGACCGTCTGTATTGCTGCCATTCTTCGCTGTTAGCTGTATGTTGGGGAGCTGGGTCTGACCGATGTTGTTGCGGCTGCTGCTGGTTCTGTTGCGGTTGCTTTTGTTGCTGCTGTGGTGGAGGTGCTTGGCCACATTTATGTCCAAAGACGAGGCACTCACCGCAACGAGGGGGTAGCCATTGATAGACAACATGGACCAGCGCAATGCCTCCTTCCACGTTTTCCACCTCGACGATGGATACTAAGGGGTCCCTCGCATCGATTTCCACAAGGACTCGGGCATGGTTTGCCCGTTGGCACGCCATGGTGAGGGTATCGGCTTTGAGGGGGACACCCACTGCGCTAGCAATATAGCTGATCCCATCCGGACTGAGGTATTCACATGGGATGCCATTGAGCTGTGCCCAGACCGGCAGCTTGGTTGGTTGTGGCTTGTCAAGTGGCAGCCCCCTCCTCCATTTGTGAAGCAAGAGGAATCTTTGAGCAAAATGCCAATGCTTTTCCATAATGGGTGTGAGGTCTGCCTCGTGACGAAAGCGGAAGTAGTAGACTCCCTCCTTGTTTCCGAGGACCTCTAGAAGGCCTAAGTCCTTCCATAGCCTAAATGCGATCGTCTTGACTAGTTGAAAAGGCAACCGACGGCCTAGGAAAAAGCCAACGAGGGTGGCCTCCCAATAGTTAGCTCCCTGTTTCTCTACAACAAGAGGGATGGCGACTCTAGTGGTAGCACCTTTGTTCGCCGGAGGGATGAACCTGAGGGGAAATGCGTTGTCGTCGGAAGGGGAGCCAGAAGGGGTGGGCTTAGGCTGGCCGGCGGCGCAAGCAGCAGCGTATGACTTCGGGGGGCTAGCAGGGGGCACAGGCGAGGTGGCCGGCGCGCGGTTGTTTCCAGTTGCTGGGTGGCTAATGGTGGTATTGGTTTCCCTCGAGGTGGTTTGGTTAGCAATCGTGGCAGAGGGTGGCAGGTTGGAGAAGGCCTCTGACGCGTGGAGCTGACCAGACTGCAAAGTGGGGCAGGTAGGCTTAGCACAAGGCTCAAGATTACCATTTCCGTCATAGTTTGCCAGGTGGATGGGAGAGGAAATAAAAGCTTCATTTGTTTTTTCCTCATAAAGGCAGGTTGGGTAATCTACCTTGGGAGATGGGCAGTGGGGTCTGGTTTGTGGGTTTTGGGGTATTTCCATTTTTGGTGATTACTTGGCCAGAGGTTGGGCGTGGTGGGGTAGTGTGTTGGGGAAATTTAGGCTCCTAAAGGAAGTGGTCCTTTAGGGGGAGTGGGCCGAGGTCAGGGGAGGGGAGGAGGGAGGAGAGAGGAGAGAGCATATTTTTTTTACATGACGAATCAGTCCACTATTATATATCACTATATTAATAGTTATGCTTTATAATAATTAAACTTATTTGAAATTCGACTTTTCTATAATAAGGAATTTTGCAATTTCTAATGCGATTATTGATTTTTCTTTGATAGAACTAGTTTATGTGAAGTCTATTAGAGCATAGCACCCGTACTATATCCAGTAACAAACTGACCTGATCACCCAATAAGAATCCCAATAGTAAACCTCCCTAAACCTTGAACCGGGTATAACAACCGGTTTAGGCAAAGGCAACAAAGTATGCCATCCGGGCCGCTCCTTCACCGAATCGGCCACTCTCCTGCTCAAATTCTTCCACAAAGAATGAACTTCCAGAGCCCATTCTTTCACCACACTATTCTCCACTTTACTCAAGAACCCCTCAGGCTCAGGCACAAAATCAGGTGGATCATAAGGTAGCATATCATCCCCTGCACCCACAAAATACTTCTGTATAAACTCCTCCAACTCCTTAGCCGGGACGCTTCCATTGGACAGCCTCGAAAGGTTGTCAAAGGCATGTTGTGTGGTTTCGATGTTGACTTTTAGTGACAAGTCAACGTAGAGTTTTGGGTCGAAGTTTTTAGATCCAAAGGTTAATAAAGCCGTTTTCTGAAGTCGTTCAAGGAAGGTTATTAAAGGAGTCGGTGACATTGAAGTGGACGTGTGGGAGTCGTTGCAAGAGAGCTGGTACGAAACGTAACCCGAAGATGAAATCATCAGACAAAGTGTCAGGAAAGATGTGACTGTTATGACGGTTGTTAGTGGTGAGAGAGAAAGGCTCAGGTTTGGACAGTTTGACATTGCTGGAGCCATGAGAGAGAGCTGTTTTCATGGGGTTTTGGAGATGTTGAAGGAGGAGGAGACCATAACATGGTTGGAAATCGAGAGAGGCAATCGAACGCCCAACCAAAAGTCGTTTTTTTCGCTTGAAACCTTGGGGTTTTGTTTTTTGTTTGAAATCATGACGAACCTACCAGGAAACAACCCTTACAAAACCCCCATTCCTTTTTCTTAGGTCCTACGCTTAATCGTACCATTCCCACTCTGTCTTTTTAAAAAGACGTTTATTTATATTATTTATCGACATATAATATAAAAATTATATAAAACTAATAACAATAATAAAAAAGGCAGCTTTATAAATCCTATTGAGACTCAAAATTTTTAGAAACCCACCTCAAACGCTGAATTTACTCTTAAAATTCATGTCAATTAGTGCTGGCCGAGATGGTCTAATGCCCTGTTTAGATGGGTGTTGAACAGAATAGTCAGGATGGAATAACTGTAAAACTGAAAGTAATTTTCGTGTCATCTAAGATTTTCTAGCTATTAAGTTTGGTTGTGTTAAATAAATAAAAAAAGACGATCATAAGAAAAAAAATTTCATGCGATTGTTTTAACAAAATTATTTTATTATATTATTTAATTGAATATATTTAATAATATTATTTTATATAAAATTAATTATATTACAAATTGTAATCCACCGTAGCAAGTGGGGGATGAATGATGACTTTGAAGGAAAGACTGCCCTATTCCGTCCCTACCGCTTTGCCCTCCACCAATTGCCAAGGTTAGAGTATGAATAGAAAAAGGTTAGAAATTGGAGTCTGACGCAGGATTCGTCCTACCCAATTTGCCCCGACGTCATTGCAAGTATTCTTTAGGGAAAACATTAAAAATACCTACACAAAGACTAAAGAAAAAAAAGATTCCATGTGGATGTTGACAAATAATAAGATAATCATAACTTCCCCCTCAAAGAACATTGCTATTGCGATTGCGATGCAAAAAATGGAAGACATCCATTAGATGCACAAAGAAATATTAAGTTGTAAATAGGTTTCAGATTTTCTCTCTATTTTAATGACAATTTCTTTATATTTTTAGACTATGAATAGCCCTAAATTAATTCCTAAAATCAAACACACGTCATGCCTAGCAAAGGTACCTTTGTATCCTTCAATCTAAAGATGGGTCTTCCTGATCAGAACTTCATGGCCATCGCTTGGTAGCCCAACCGAACCGGTATCCTGGGATCTCCCTTTGCAATATCTCCAGCAAACTGACAACACAACCAGATGGTTTCTTAATAACCAAAAATTTTATGAGCTCCACCCAACTATATCTATAATGCTTTTAAAACACCTTTTGAGTTGAGAAAAACCAATTTTATTAAAAAATTTAATAACCATAAATTTTGTAATAGCGTCACCCAACTGTATCTATAATGCTTTTAAAATACCTATTGAGTTGAGGAAAAACAAATTTATTAAATACTTGTTTCCATCCAGCCTAAAATAAAATTTAATGACAATAAAATAACTTATTCCATTTTCACTTATTTTCGTCCTAAAAGCAAATGAAAAAGATTTCTATTATTTCCATGATTTCTATCATTTTTCACTTTCATTTTCAATATTTAAATATAACAGGTCCACTTATTTTTTTCATTTTCAGGCAGTTTTAAGTACCTTGTTCTTTAACCTCCGACCACCAGTGCCAGATACTTGATATTATGATGTTTCAATGGACGCACTAGGGTTTACAAAATCACCAGATCAACTTCCCTCTGCTCATCTTAAGACAAATACCTTAATTTATTGCATATTTGGCCTTTCAAGACAATTTTAAGGATGAAAGGACCACCGTCAAAAATCTGCGCATCAGAACCTTTCCTTCTCCAACGAAGAACGGCTAAAGAAATAGTAGTTTTTATTCCTTTTCCGTGTTCTCTCTCTCTCTCTGGTAACAGTCCATTGCGAATGCAAATTCATAATTCAGGAGGGAGGGGGTGGGAAGTGATGCCATCCAAACCAATGGATCTCGGCTACTGAGGGAAAAAACCAACGAAGTTCGATGATTTTAAAAGCTCCTCTGATGTCTCTTCAGTTCCACATAGATTCGGTTCCATAACTGAGACCGAATCACTTCAGGAATTGGAACGACTTTCATCTCTGATAAGCATCATCGACACTGGAGCAATTCATCACAAGACCAATAAAAACTTAAGAAGAAGAAGAAGAAGAAATGAGTAAAATGGAGAGGACTAATGAAAGCAAAGCTTCTCTTCACTCTCTCCATCGCCAAATTCACTGTGAGTCTGAACCCTAATTTCAATTATTTTGACGCTCTCACTGTGTAAGCGGTCCTTGAGTCAATATATACACAAAGAAAAAGATGGGCCAACCAACGTCGGCATTATAGACTAGGCTAGGCCTCAAGTTCTACGTGGTCCTCTCAAAAAGCTTCCGAAAAAATAGCATCGAGCCCGATTTGGTTTTATTAATCGGCCTTTTTTTTTTTTTTGGTACTATCCTTTCACATGGTATTCCTTTGGTTGCCTCACCATATAGGTGCGCAGCCAGCTTGAGGCGGACGTGGGTCAGCACCGAACCCAAATCTAGTCGATCCAACATGGGTTGGCACGTGGCATATAGCCCAACAAGAACCGGATTGGATCAATAGTCCGGTTGGACCTTATATGGTAGGCTCTTGGCCCAATCAATCGAGGCCCAAGGTGGATTTGGGTCATGTTTTTTTTCCCATCTTTTTCCTTTCATATGGTTTAGGGCTTTTATATATATAGTATATGTGAATGTCTATATGCTTATTATGTATCTAATCTATATATATTTAAAATTTAATATTTTATAAACTACTTAATTTGCATCTTATCTATTTCTAATGTATTTTAAGTCTCAAACATGATATTTAAATGCTAAACATATTTCATTAGTAAAACAAAAAAGCTTTATTTAATTTTACAATAAAATTATATAAGTATAAAAAGTAGATAAATCTAATTTTAAGAGAATTTGTTATATATTTTATTTGGTAAGAGCGTTATATATATATATATATATATTTATACATTCATCCTTTTATAATCTTATTTTTGGTAAATACTCAATTTGAAAATAGTTCAAGACCATATTATAATGACAAAAAAAGAAAAAAAAAAGATAAATTTATACTTTTATCTTTTTAGTATCTTATTTTAATAAAGGCTTGATTTTAATGGTATCAAAACCATAAAATAAATTTCCACATAAAAGAAATTTTCTTTGACAAAACTTTTCTTCTTTCAAAAACACCCATCTTCTTATTAATAGGCCTTTCAATCATAACCCTTAAATTCCAACTCAACAGGCCCATTACAAGGTGATATAAGCCTAAAAAGAGTCGGTTGAGATAAATATAAAAAGTTCATCATATCTTTAGGTACACTCTATCATTTCTTTACTTGATAAATATAGATATACTTAAGAAACATATACTTGTCATAAATATTTCATAATACCCTTTATCTTTAATCAATCTAGTACCATAAAGTGACGACAACAAAACGCTGTTTTAATCTCTATCTTTTATACTTTGTTTGACACAACAAAAGGAATTAAAAAGAAAAAAAAAATTAAAAGAAAAGAGTATAAGGGGAAACAATGATAAGAGCATTTGTTTGGATAATAAAGAGAAAAAAAATAAAAGTAATCTTAATCATTACTTAAAAAATCAAATGAAAAACGATATAAAATTACTAATATACTCATGAAAGATAATAAGATGGTGAAAAGAAAAGATTACAAAATGGGTAAAATAGAAAATTCGACTTTTCCTCTGATCTCTCTAATTTGGAAGGGAATAAAATTTAGTGGGTATAGGAAAAACTTTTCTCTCTTAAATCCATTCTTACCCCTTTTTTTTCTTCTTAAATAAGAAAAAAAGTTTTGAAAATCCAACTTTTCTTCCACGTTCCTTCCTTTCTTCATTTCTAATATAGGCTTAGAGCGTGATGGATATTATATGAACATGTTTAAGAATATTTCATATTTCAATGAAGTTTTGTATTATATTAAAAAAAAATTGCAATTCTATGCACTCTTTTTCATATTGTACAATCCACAAATTCTTATCCAAATCAAATAAATTTGTGTCTAAATACCAATATTAGTGGGTGTAGTGACAATATTTTCAATCGACTTCAATATGCAAACGGAAAAAAAAAATGTTAAAATTTTATAAACAATCCAAATAACTACATTTTTTTTATCAATTGAAGGGCCAACATAACGACATTATAAGACAATCCAAGCATTGACTCTAATAATAGACTTAATATACCAACATATTTATACTTTCTAATAACATAATATGTTGTGTAAGCCTCTAAATAAGGTTAGACTTCTTCTATCATTGAGTTGAATGAGATCCTTTGAAATAAATTAGCTAATCCCCATTCTCTGACTCTAGTAGATTGTGTAGGTCCTTGACTCCTCTCATTGTTATAGGGTTCTGGGGAATTTGTCCTTAAACATGATCGAAAGGTAATAAACTATGAAGCATTTATTATAAAATATGTATAAGTATAAAAATATAAATATATTAGAATTTGACTTTTATTAATAGTATTTATAAATACATTAATAGTGCCAATGTTTGTGATTACGTTTCATCAATTTAATTTACTTGATTGCTTACCTAAGGTAGATGGTCAATATCATCTAGCATTGTCCACATTCCAAGTTCTCCATCTTCTAGCCACCATCTTTCACGACTATATTTTGTGGCCATTGATTTGATCTCCATGTATGATTAGCTCTTCCCATTCTATAGGTTTGCTAGGAAAGGGGAAGTCTTCATTAATGGAGAGAAATCTTGCAAATGGGTATGCGAAGAAATAGACTTATAGGTTTAACATCATATCTAACCTGAAACTTTAAAGTTTTAAATTAATGGATTTTTACTTTTATAAATCCTTAATTTAATCCATATTTTTTTTCATGTAAGACTTCTCTCACCCAAACCTACATCTTGGGTTTCACTTGAATCACAACCATATACCTCTTCTTTCCACATGAGAGGGCCAATCATGAAAGCATCAAACCAATAGCACTTCTTAGAAGAGGGAGAACCATCAATTACAAGGAGAAAAATTTGCAAATAGGTCTATAAAGAAATAGTCTAGTTTAGCACTATATTCAATCCACAACTTTAAGGTATTAAGTTAATGGATCTTCTTTCTTATAAATTCTTTATTTAATCTATAGTTTTTCTCATATGGGACTTCTCTCCTCACACTTATATCCCAACAATCTTCTCTCAAGTATTCTCAAGTATGAGTATCCACAATAGGCTTACGTCTTACTTCCCCTCAAGTAGAAACCTACATCATGGGCTTCACTTGAGTCACAACCATACAGCTCTTCTTTCCACATGAGAGGTAGAATCAACAATCATTGGAAGTAAATTTGCAAATGGATTTATAAGGAAATAAATTGATTTAACACGACGTCTTTAAAGTGTTAGATTAATAGGTCTTCTCTCATAAATATATATATAATTTTTTTCTTATGGGATTTCTCTCACTTCACAATCGTATCCCAACAACATTAACATTGGATATTTTACTTTTAAGAAACATTTAGTGGAGTAAAAGATGGAAGTAATCTTCACCAACTATATAATTTTTAAGAAACATTTAGTTCAGATGTTGCTAAAAATGGATGGTCCATGGAGTACCCATTTATTTTCCTTGAACTCAATTGGACCTGGAATTTTAGGCAACCAAATATAATGAAGTTCAAGCTATAATTGTAAGAAACAATTAACATTCCACAAGCATTTTTGTTAATCAAAACACAAAACCTTGGAATCTCCCATCTATGGAGGAATCAAATAGAAGAAGCGGATAGCATTCTCAAGTTCCCCAACGCTAATGACGTGGGAGAAATTTTTACCATAAACCAAGTTAGACCAGATCCTGACAAAATTACTCCATCCAGACTTTAAAACCATAAGGAACCCTTAGTAGCCTTTGAAATTTAACTGGCAATCAAAGTGAACATCAATACTGATCCTATTCAATAATTTATCTGAGCACCGTAAGTAGAAAAATGCCATGGGAACCTCATGACCGTAAAGAAACTACTTTTTTTTCATGACTCAGGATTTGTGTTTTTACAATGTGTGGCCGAAAAGGGATAACTCACGCACACCCATCGTTTGTCCAATCTCAGTAGCTTCTATAGATTTAATATGACAACAGGTTACATGAGTTGCATTGAACCAGGCCTAAGAGATACCACGTCGGTAGAGCTGTGTGGTCCATATGTCCTTTTGGCAATAAATCCTGGAAGCAGAAACACAGACTCTGGTTGGCTAAGGAGACAGCTAACCAGAAAGCAGGGATATTAGACCACGAAAGCACAAGACCACAACAGGAAACATACAAACGGCTATCTGGTTGACTGAAGTAGCTCAATAGGTAGATATCCATTCCAATTGTTTACCGACTCAAAAAAAAAAAAAAAAAGGAAAAAAGTGAAGGCCAATTCATAATGAACCCACCTATAAGATTCTTCTGATAGAGGCTATTATAAAAGAGGCTGCAGTTGAAGTAAAATCAGAGAAGAAAATCTAGTGACAATGCCTAGTGATTCCTCAGAAAACAAAACCAAGAAACAGGTACCAAGGAGTGATGTACTAAAGGAGAAAAGGCCACCAAGGAGTGAAGTACTAAAGGAGAAAAGGGCAAGGTTTTACATAATACGACGGTGTGTATACATGCTGTTGTGTTGGAAAGAGCAAAGGGAATGAGATAATCAGTTTTTTTTTTTTTTCACCATTCATGCTTCTATACCAGGGTACTTCATAACTTTCAGCTTCCTAAACCAGGATTTAAAGATGGGAGACAATAAAGGTCGGATCAATATTAATGAAATCTATTGATTAATACCCCAAATTTGATTGAAAGCTGGTAGCTTTTGTGCTCAACGCTGCCGGTTCTAGAATGAAGGCCGTTGGCCTTTAAAGCCGGCATATAAAGCTTAGAAGACCGTTGGCATTTAAGCCAGCGGCGTAGAATTTAGGCCGATAGTGTATGTATTTAAGCTGCCGGCTTTGTGTCACCCTTGAGCCAACCAATCTTATTTTCTTAAGTTTTGCACTTATATATATATATGGGGTTTTTTTAGGGTTGTGTGACATTCGAATGAGAGAGTATTAGGAGGCTTTATACGAATTCCTTTAAGAGATTTATCTTTTGAGTTATATTCTTTCAATTGTGTACTCCAATTTCAAATTAGTGGATTTATTATGTTTCCTGCCCGTGGTTTTCCTAATTTGAGTTTTCTACGTAAATCTTATGTGTCTTTTATTTTCTTGTGATTGTTAATCTTCTTTTGTCATTGTTTTTGTCCTTAACATAATGTTAAGAGCATTATGTGAGTTGAAAATTTATTTGCAGCATTTATTGATTGACCCTCCTTTCTGTGGGAGACCTTAATCTTAAAGGGTACCCTAGTCCTATAAAATTCAAATGCATTACGGACGCTAGTCACATTTGCTTAAATTAATTTATATTTTTGGCTTGAATGAGGGCCTAATCATCTTTCCACCTTCTACATATAAATAAAACTTATTCGGGACGATTAGCATGATAGGTGTGAGGTTTGAATAATGGGGGTTCCTTTGGGACCGTGACTAAAATGACCTTATGAAGTTTACTTTATTGCATCACACCATGGTGATTTACATTATTTAATCTGTACTAAATGTATGATAATAATAAAGCATTTTAGAAGATTTACTAAAATGTCTAATGTTTACTCAACAAATTTGATTATCCTTTTGTTTTCCTACTAGAGTGAGTGAATACAAGATGGAATTGAAAGGAAAAAAAAAAAAAAAGAATATAAGATGAATAGAGTATGGAACCTTATAAATACAAGTTCAAAAAATTTGAAGCTGGAATGTATCTTGTGATTCCCTAAGATCTACGTCCTAGAAAATTTATAGGTTTTTAGGTGTTATTTGAAATTTGTAAGTTTTTTTATATCTTTTATTATGTTAAAATATTAATTATTAGTCACTTATATAAAAAATCATGATATTCAAACATAAATCAATATCACATTTAAATGTAATTTATAACAAATATATACAAAATGAATTTCAATCATGATGCAAAATAATAAAAAAAAAACATACAACAAATATAAATCGTGATGCCAAGTTAAATATATATTTGAGATACATTTGATATAACTAAATATTGGCTTAAAACTATAAGTTAAATTATTGAAATTTTATTACATCTATGAAATTAAATTACAGCTATTGGCAATGTTATATCAATCTACATTACCGTGTAGATATTGAGAAACTATGGGAGTTCCTTAGAACTTAGAACCTAATCTAATAGCCTAACTTGTGACTAGAGCCTCCTAAAATCTAAAACTAGAATCCATTCATGACATTTAATAACCAACCCAAAAGCTACCTACCCATATAGGATCCAATAGGTTCTAAGATAGATTTCACCTATATATATAAGGCCGACCCTTACTTCCTACTATTTTACTTAATCATTTGTATGCTACTAGATATTTGAAAGGTTATTTTTTGTGTCTTAATTCTTATATTTGAGTAATGTTTGATTGCCATCATTTTATGGTACTGAATTGGATAAAATCCCTAGTACTTTATTTATTTTGTATAATGAATCAAGATACTAAATAAAAGATGCCTCAAAATACTAAACAAAACTCAAAAATTTGAATCATATATTTTATGATATAAAAATTCATTTCATTTGACAAAATAAGTATACTATAAAAACTTAAAATATAACTTTGTATCATTATTATTCTTTTTGCTATTATGTCCATACTAGAGTTCTTTTGGTGTGCTCTCACATTGATGAGAAAAAATAACTCTATATTATCACAAAAATTCATGTCCTATATTATACAAACCAAACATAATACAAGAGAATTATACTATATTGTTCTTTTGTACAGTATTGTCTAGTTTTTCTTTTTTTTATACTATTCAATTTTGATGACCAAATTTTATCTTAGACTAAAAAATATTATCTTCTTCAAGGTTACAAAACAAATATATCCGGTTTACTACACTTAATAATATATCTCATTTCCGAACAAACTTTTGAGAAAGGAAAAGGATGGAACCACGTGGCATATAACGAGCTTTGCTTTACTTGATATTGTTCTTTTCCTCAAAACAACCGCTAGTACCAACCTCTCTACTAATTAGGCTTTCCAATTAGAGATTGGCTCTAGTTCTGTCATAATCCATTCAAGTGGCTAAGACATTAAAAAGAAAGATCAAATCCATGATGACCCACCACTACTAATACTACCCACTAATTTATGGCCTTTAAAACATTCTATTATGCAATTGTCCACAAAGTAAACTCATATTTATGTTTAGGACGACAGAGGAGAAGCAAATGTGTGAAAACCCTAGAATGATTAGATTAAGTTACATGATATGCTCACGTTTAAACATTATCTTAAATCATTTACTTTAGTTTTAAGATGTTGACATGAAAATTGTTTAGTGCTATGCAACCAACTCCACTAGCATTGGAAACATTATTTTTATAACAAACCATCCTTTTAAGTGCTTTTGTCTAATCCAAGATTGATGATACATACATTATGATGCTACCTAATCTCTAACTTCATTTTCATTTGAAAGATATGAGAACCTTCCAAGTACATATTGCCACTTGGTATAAGTTAGGAAAAAATATACTTTTAGTCATCAATGTTTATCTACATTTTTACTTGAGTTCTCAACCTTTTTTTTTTCTTCTATTTAAGTCCTCAACTTTTTTAAATCCTTACAAAAAAAAAAAAAAGAGAACTTCTGTCAAATCTATTAGGGCATATTTGGTTTGTAGAATGGACATGGAATAAGGTGGGAATAAAATTACAATCATTAACAAATGGAATAGAGAAAGAATACTCATTCTTTATAGTTCATTTAAGATCTCATGGATAGATATAAAAGTATATTGAAAAAAAATTAAAGAATAACTACTCTCTTGATCCTATAAAGGAATTCTGATTTCTTATTTTGTAGCAATAGAAATTCCATTGAATAACTATTCCACCAACCAAAAGCAAAAATAGAATAAATTGTTATTTTATTTCACATTTATGAAGTGAATCAAATGTGTCATTAAGTTTTCTATCTATCCATACCATGTATCAACTTTAAATTAGTCTACAATAATTATATTAATGGAATGATAATATTAAATATATTTATTTACATAATATAATAAAATAATATTAAATATATTTAATGATATAATATAATAAAAAATACAAAAATAATTATTTAAATTAAGAAAAGGGGTTAAAAAATTTTATGTGTACCCTAGCCACATTGTGCAATTAGCTCAAAACTAATAGAAAGTCAATACATACTCAAGACGTATAGAAATTTTAACATATTTAAATAAAGTCTTTTTTTTTATAAGGTTTTAAAAATATTAAGGATTCAAATAGAAGTAAAAAAAATTAAGGACTCAACTAGAAAAGTAAGCAAACATCGAAAATTAAAAGTATACTTTTCCCTATAAGTTATTTTTAACGTTTTGGTCACATTTATACATTTGGATCAGTATTCAATATTCAAATATTGCAAACCAAAAGTTAATGTGTTTAAAGTAAATTAATAAAATGGATTAAATATGCGAATATATTTAAAATAACTTAAATGTGGTTTGTCTACTTCTCTCTAGACCAAGGTTGTTAAACTTGTGATTCTATCTAAAATTGATAAAAAGTCTATAGAATTGGAACATAAAAAAAAAATGAAATATAAGATGAAATAAAGAAATATGATATAAATTTTAGTCTCAATTCACAATAAAAGTTATATACTTATAGTATAAGTTATTAAGCTAATATATAAAACTATAATATAAATAACAATTCCAATATAAAATATATTATAATATAAATTACAAAAATGAAATACAATGCTAAAAAAAAAAACATCAATTTCCTTTTCATTATCAAAAGTCAAAACTATCACTAACTCTCTCTTCACCATCATCATCATTATCATCATCTTCATCGTTAATATCAACATTATTATTGGTACTACTACTAATGATATCCTTATAATTTAATTCCAATTCTTTGAAAGAACTAATAATATTCATATCTTATGAAAGACATGTTAGATTTTCTAGTTTTTAGCTCATTTGGCTTAAATAGGTAGAATCGATAAATTTGATTGGAAATATAATATTCTATTGATTTTACATGTAAACTCATGATTTTATCATGAGTCTATATAAAAACAGTTTTATAAATGAATTAACTCAAAAAGACCTCCTAAAAATCTCAAACTTGTAAAATTATATAAGTAGAATTGTGTTTTTAATAACTATGCTCTAAACTCTCAAAATTGCAAGAATAATAGATTTACTTAAAAAAATCTTACAATTAATATATAATATATATAAATGGTTTTGAGTATGATGTGCATCATTTGATTGTATAAATATACATACTATATATTGTAGTTTAATATTGCTATTGATAGTCTTTCTTTATATTTATATAAAATGGTATACCATCTAATATGTGCTTGTTCTCTCTAAGGCAAAGGATACCAAAATTTTACTTGAAACCCTGTGCACAACTACCTGGATGCAATGACCCCTTCCCCATCGCCATACCTGCCCCCTACTTATCTTTTTCCTCTCCTCATCTCCCCATTCTCAAATTCCCTTTTCTTTTTTCATTATATCAACTCACTTTAAAGACTTTCTAAATCACTTATTATTGCTACTTTTTCGTTCGGATGAGGCATTGAAGACAAAGTGTGATGGTTGACGAAAGGGAGGAAGCTGAAATAACAAGATCTAACCCCATCTCTTAGTTTGGTTGTTGGTGTTTCATTGCATTATAACAATTTTATGTGAATGAAATTTCTATTCTTCTAGGAAAAAGAAAAAAAGAATATTACGTAAGACTCATCTTGCATCAAGCAATTTACTAACTGTTCTATGGATACGTATCATGTACATATAATTAAAACAAAGAGAACAGTTAATGGCCAAAGGATAAGTAATGAAAAAATATAAAAATTAAAATATTAAAGACTACAAATGACTAACACCGTGTTTGGTTTGATGGAAATCTATGGACAGAGAAAGAAATTTATGGAAATGTTATGTTTGGTTATTAAAAAAGAGAGTGGAAAATGAAAAGAAATCTATGAAAACATTTCTATTTTTAAAGCCAAAAGGTTTCTCTTCACTTTTGGAGAAAAAAAAAGGTGGAAATGAATGGAAACTAAGCAAAAATTATAAAAATACCTTTAAAGCAAAAATTGTATTATAATTTATAGCTTCGGAAACTCTTTCCTTTTTTGTATTTCATTATTTTATAATATTAATGGTATTAATATTTTATACAACGCAAAATTTAATGGTAGTAATAGTATTAGTTGTTTTCATATCTATTAAGATTTTACATTGATATCATGTGCCTTTTAGGTTTTTAGGTTTTGTTTCTAAATATATAAATGGTGTAAATGGTTTTGACCTTAATAATTGTATTAATGATTTTCATAACTATAATAATGATTTTCAATGAAAAAAGAAAAAGAAAAGAATGAAAAAAAATATATTTAACCTACAACTTAAATTACTATGAATATATACTATTATTTGTCTTTATTATAATATATTTTTATGTAAAAAAAGAATCATCATTATACTTAAGTCATAATATCAATATTATGATACATTTGCAGATTTTCTTAATACTTGTATAGCACAGAATTTAATGGTATCAATGGTTTTGTATTTAATGTGCCTTTATGTTTTTAGGTTTTATTTGTAAATATATAAATGGTATAAGCGTTTAATTATTATGGAAATTTAATAATATCAACATTTCTATGTTTTTAAGATAAATTAGGGGACAATGATTTTTCAAGATTAAAGAAATAATAAAAGCATAAAATAGGAATTAAGAACAACCAAGAGATATTAATATTAAAGGAATTAACATTTTATTACTATGAAAATTTTAAAATATGAATGCTTATATATTTATTGTTTTTAAGGGAACTTAAGGAGCAATAGCTTCTTAAGATTAAATGAGAAATAAAAGCATATAAATTAGAATTGAGAACAATTCATCAGTGAAAATGAAAATAATAAACATAAAAGTGAATCATTAATGGTAAGAACGATATGTTCCATTGACAATCAAATACTAGAAAGGTAATTAAATTATGTGATAGGAAAGCTTGATGAGATAAATAAAAAGTCATTTTGCTTTTTTTTTTTTTTATGAAATAGTTAAGATGATAGAAGATAGCAAATCACTACTTAATAGAGATATATAATATATAATATGGTTTGAACATGATATAGAAAATAAAATGCACTTGTTTTTGTATGACTGTCTCATCATTTAATTCATAAAAGATATATTTTTCATTTTGTCATTTTGATCTTATCACTATTAAAAATTATTTTCTTTTAATTTGTATCTAAAAGACATGCCCTTTACATAATTTTACTACACCATTGATGTATTTCTATAATTTTATTTATCAAATCATATTATAATATATAGTTTCGGAAGCTCTTTCCTTTTTTATGTTCCAACTTTTTATTGTATCATTAACGTATTTCCATAATCTTATTTGTCAAATTTAATATAATTTTATAACCTCTTACCTTTTTAAAAAAAAGGACAATTTAATATAATGTATTTCATAATTTTTTACAATATCATTATATTATAATTTAATATAGTGTTAGTCATTTAATAAGAAAGATTCATTTCAATGGATAAAATAAAGAAGTATGTTATCATAGTCAAACTATTATTATTATTTACCATTAATAATACTAGTCATTGGATCTAGTATTATTCAATTTTTCTTTACCTAGGTGATACATCAAGAAGGTAATAATCAATATTTTATGAATTATCTTAATTCATAAAAATGATATATAAATTATAATTAGTATGTGCCTTAAGCGTAAAATGAATTATATCGAAATAGAGGTGAAAATTAATAGTTTCCATCATATTTACCTCAAATTTAATATCATGTTTCTATTGAAGCTTTCATATAGATTTTTGGTGTGAAAATGGTACAAGAATCATAATTAATATGTGCCTTAAGCATAAAATGAGTTATATGAAAAGTAAAAATGGAAATTAATAATTTCCATGATATTTACATCAAATTCAATGTCATGTTTCTATATAAGATTTCATATAGATTTTTTATATGAAAATAGTACATGAATCATAATTAATATATTCCTTAAGTGTAAAATGAGTTATATGGAAAATAAAAATAAAAATTAATAATTTTCCATCATATTTACCTCAAATTCAATGTCATGTTTTTATCTAAGCTTTCATATGGATTTTTGATATAAAACTGATACACGAATCATAATTAATATGTACTTTAAGAATATAATGATTTATATGGAAAGTAGAAATGGAAATTAATAATTTTCATAATATTTACCTTAAATTTAATGCTAAGTTTCTATCTTTATAAAGATGTCTAAATTTAAAAATATAATTCTTGGAATCTATATAATAAATTGGTTAATTGTTATAATATTCTCATGTTGAAATGGTAAGTTTATTCAATTAATAGAATTTTCAATACAATTCCTTTTCCTTTTCCTTTTCCTTTTCTTTCTTTAAATAGTTATCACCCATAAGCATAATTTGGTCTGTTAACCATATCAGAAACTAAATACTGAACTCGTAAAAGGCTCTGCCATATTGCCATGAAGTTAACAATTTATTAGTTTTATAAATTTTTTATTAATATATATTTCACTAAAAACATCATTTCATGATAACTAATGTGAAACTTAAACTTACTTTTATAAGTAAAAAATTACCTTTTTGTTATGAGTGTAACGGTACAATAAAATGTATATAGTAGATATACTATAAGTATATATAGTATAATGTAAGTAATTTGATTAAATATATAATTTATTTTCATATACAAATTATTTTAATTGCTAAATCTAATGGATAGTGATTAACAATGAAAAATGCATTATTTCATATATAATGAATGGTTAATTAATCCATAGCATTGTAAAGTCTACCTTTAGCCTTTTATGTTTCGATTCCAATCAATATTTATCAAAATTAAACATTGATTATCTATCATTGATTGTTAAATTTGTTTAAATGCAATCATAATTTGCTATATATAGACCGTGACAATAACATTGATTATCCCTTTCGAAAAAAAAAAGAAAAATTGATTGTATTTAAATACTTATCATATCATATTATAATATATGGTTTTAGAAACTCTTATGTTTTTGTATTCCACCTTTTATGATATATTAATGCATTTTCAAAATTTTTTTGTCAAATCATATTATAATATATAGTTTCAAAAGCTCTCACATTTTTTGTATTCCAGTTGTTTATGATGGTATTACTATTATTTAATTGCATTTATTTTTTATTATACTTACTTTTAATTTTCAACATTTACAATACTGCAATTAATTGCCAACCATTGTATTTTGGTCAATATTAACATTCATTCATAATTTTTTTATTCCCATTTATCAACTTTATTTATTATATATATTCACGTCATTGAGCCATTGTTCTTACCTCTTCCGTTTCTCTCTCCCATTGTTCTCTTCCCTTGATTTGTTTCTACTTATCAATTGAATTTTTGTAAAGTGATTAATATAATACTTTATACTGTAGTTTTTCCCTTATTTGGGAAATCAAATAGACAAATTTTTGTATTGGAAAATTGAGGCCTAGTATTAAAATGTATCAGTGTAGAGGATGAATTTTTTGGCCTTGAAGCATTGAAAGCAATGAAACATAGCCAATATGTGTAAGTTGGTTATGATTATTGGATGGGGGTGGGGGTGGGAATAAAAACTGTAATCTTTATTTTTACATAGTGTAATTTTAATTGTTGTTGTCATTCCTTCAATTCAAATAAATTATTTTCTACTTTGAATATTGTTAACATTGAAAAAAAATTAAATATCATTGCCACTATTAACCTGATCTTTTTGTATGTTTTCATTCTATACTTTAATGTGTGTGTGTTTTTAACTAACTTGTATTTATGTATTTATCTAGCTGGTTTCCATTTCAAAATTTGCAAAAATCGATCCGAGTTCAAAATATGGACCATAGATGTGATAGCGAGATTGATTAGGCAATGTGAAAATAAATGGATAAAGAAATTGATATTTAGAAGTTTTACTGATGTAATAGCTTTTTCTTCTTTTTAGTAAACATTTGTATTTGATAGAAATCAAGGTGATATTTGTTGGTTTTTATTTTAATGTATTTTTTAGCCATTTATGTACATGATAAAGTATTAATAACAAATTGCCAATGTAATATTATACCTAAATATGAATGTTATTTGATCTATTGTATGTTCATTTTAGTTGAACTTGTTTTACCATTATAAATCAAATATATTATGATATATAGTTTTGCTAACTTTTGTTTCTTAATATTTGACGTTTTATCCATTGTATTTTATGCTGTCATTATTAGAATTATATGTCATATTAAATTGCTATTATTATATATAAGTGTTACTTGAAAAAAAAAAGGAAAAGAAAAGAACATTTTTGTTCGATTTTTATCCATTAGAAAGTAGATAATGAGTGTATTAAAATAAAATAGAAGGAAAAGATTGTGAGTGGGGATTAACAATTCTAAAAAGAAGTAGAAATTTTCTTTTTCTAATAGAATATAAATGGTAGATGATGCTTTTTTTTTTTGTAAATTTTTTAGAGATATCCATAAGAAAAGTATGGAAACAAATACATTTGGACCAAAATCAGATGATGCTTTTTTTTTTTTTTGTTAAAGCAAATAAATATTATTTATAAAATAATTAATTATTATTTATAATTTTATGTCTTTAAATACATAGAATAATTTAATGCGATTAGAAGATTCTAAAAGCTAATATGCAACTTTTGAGTAAGAATAAATGATATTATAGGTTTTTATGACAAGGATAATACAATAAAGGGGATGCGAATTGATATATCACACTACTATTTGCCTCTATTACAATATGTTTTCATGGGGGAAAAGTCATTATGCTTAAATCAAAATATCGTTATAGTATATTTGCACTTTTTAAGTCATTAGAGTTTTATTTCCAAATATATTAGTACAATATATAATTTCAAAACTTCTATTTTTTCATATTTTACTGTTTTGGTATGTTTTAATAAATCATTATGTTGTCGTTAATATTATATAAGCTTGATCATTAAAGCAAATGAAAATTTATTTATGTTTTTTAAGTGTGTATATTGATTTACTAAAATTATGAGAAACTACACTAATGATACATTTATAAAGGTCAAAAGTCAAAGAATTCTTAATAATGTTATATTGAGGGATGCTCTTAAATAATGCATTTAAAAAAAAAAATTGCAAAATAGTATACAAAAAAAATTATTCTAAAAATAAGTTATGAAAACGTAAACCTGAAATGTGGCTTCAATTTTGCAAATTTTTGCAAAATTGAAGATGCGGATTGTGTCCATGCCCTCAAGCAAATTTGCTTAAAGGTACAAATACACACGCCTTTGTGCTATTTTTTTTTTTTATCATTGAAAAAAAAATGTATGAAAAATCCGATTTTCACACCCCTTTACTCTTTATCTTATAATATACAAAAAAAGAAAAAAAAATGCTAATGCGATTTGCTTTTCCAAATGATAATGCAATTAGGTCCCAAGTATAATAAACTCAAACCATTTTATATATATATATATATTATAGGTTTTATAACTCCACACAAACGAAAAGTTGGAATAATTTTTCTGAATACGTTATTTTGTAAATTTTTTTTCAATGCATTATTTAAGAGCATTCCTCATGTTATATTCTTTATTTATCAACTTTTTAAAGTCTTTAGATATTGGGAAGAGAACTCATTGTCAAATTTATTCATCATTTTAAAAGTTATATAATGCAAAATTGTGACTAATAAATGTCCACAAAAGAAAATAGCAATTAGAAGAAAGTATGAAATGACATATGAAATAATGATTATGGGGTATTACATCAAATGTGTACAATTATTGCAGTTGCGAAATCATTACATCTTTTTTATATTATGCATATTGTATTACATTTTATAATAAATAACATATGTTATAATATCATTGTTATATTATGACAAATGATATTGGTTCTGACTATAAATATAAATAGCATATGTTATAATATTATTATTATAAATGTCTTTTTTTTTTTTTGAGAATTCATAAAAACAATAAATTTCTAAAGTTGAAGATGCAATAAGAACATTTATCTATCAAAAGAAAGTGGATTGAGAATATTCCATATATATATAAGAAAAAAGGAAATCACAACATTTTTATTTGATATTTCATTATTATAGAAATAAATCGATAAATGAAAAATAAGTTAATCAAATTATATCTATATTTTTCAATTTAAAGATTTATAGATATTATTTGGTTGTCATAAATTTATGGTATTGCATTAGACAAAACATTTTGTCCCTTGTTTAGTTTACATATTTTCTCAATTATTAGACAAAAATGATCTTAAAGTATTGGACAAAATACCTATATTTTGTACCATTCAAAATATGGTACAAAAATTAAATTCATTAGATAAAAACATAAAAATCATTATCCAATACTTTGTATATCATGTTTAGTGCAGTACTTTATCTATCCAAATAGTAAACATCACCAAAATCTTTGTCTTGTACTGTACACACCAAACATGGTACAAGAGAATTGTACTATCCTTTTTTTTTTTGTGCTATCCAGTATTATTTGTATTATCTAGTACTGCAATCTAAATACTACCATAATGTCAATAAATGGCAAAATTTAGCTTCGATTTAAGTTGATGAATATCAATGTTAACTAGTAGTAGAATTTAAGAAAATATGCAAACAAAGGTAGAATAAAGAATACAAATGATTTATAAATATATTATTATGCATCACAAATAATGAAGGACATAAATAAAACTTAAATTTAGAAAGTTATTAGAGATAGAAAGTTTGTATTGTATTAAAGAAATATAAAAACTAACTGTAATTATTTTGTGAATATTAATGTCATATATATTAGTAAAAGTTTATGAAAATTGTTAATGGAAAGGGAAAAATACATATTCAGTACTTAACATTCATCACCTTTTATAAGTGAGTCCTAAACTCTTTTTTTTTTTCTTTTTTCTATTTCAATGCTTGATGTTTGCAAAATCTTACAAAGGAATATTTTCGTCAACATCATCAAATTTTCCATCTAATAATGACACATGGCACCTTGTAATTAGGTGGGAAGGGTATGGTTTGATCGGCTATTTTTCTTTTTTCTTTTTCTTTTTTAAATTTTTAGTATTAAGGTAGCCACCCAACACCTTGGTGGGGTTGCGAAGGTAGTGGGTGGTCACCCACCACCATTGGTGGGTTAAATCAACCCACTTTAGTTAGTGGATTGTGACCCATCTTTGGTATTTGATCCTTTTGACTTTGAGGAGGCCAAAACTTTTTTTTTTTAGTTTTTTCTTTTATTTATTTTTCCACATATTTTTATAATTTTCTCAAATTCTTATATTTATATATGTATATACACTTATATTTTATATAGTTATGTATATATACTTTTTATTTCAAAATTTTCTAAACTTTTTCTTCTTCTTTTTTTTTTCATTTTTCGTAGAATTTTTTAATATTTTTATTTAATTTTTGTCATTTTTTATTATATTATTTATTTAATAAAAAAGTGGACCAATTATATCATGCCATGTGTCATCTTTGGATGGAAAATTTAACAGTGCTGATGGAAGGACTATTTGGTAAGATTTTGCAAATGTCGAGGACTGAAATAAAAATTAACAAAAAAATTAGGACTTGTTTAAAAAATGTGGTAAATGTTAGGGACTAAATATGTACATTTCTCTAATGGAAAAGAGATAATGGATGAAAATATAGTTAAATGGATTGCAATTTTTGCATTATAATATGAAATATTTCATTTCATTATTATAAATGTTTCAAAAAAAATTTACAATCAAAATTCAATCTTTTATCCACACATTACACTAACTTTCAACTAGTTTAATTAGTAAAATAGTGATATTTCCATCTATTAGTAGCATATAAAGAAAACTTTTCCTTTCGTTTTCTTCCGATGAATTCAAACAACAAATAGACACCACATTTCCTTTCATTCTTTTCCTTCCTTTTCCTTTCTACCTATTTCTATTGATTTCCACTCTTCCTAAGATTGCTAAATACGAAGTAAAAGATATTTCTAATAAAAAGATAAGTCACAAATATGATTGCAGCTAGCATTTTCCATATATATGTGAAATGATATGCTTTTTAGAGATAGCCAAAATTCTTCAAATTGTGAAAACCTTGCTGTGCCATTTGCATTAAGTAATGTAAAGGTTACCAAAAAAAAAAAACTATTTTTTCTTAAAAGACATACCTTTTTTGGTACAAAATTAAAAGAGAAAGGGAAAAAATGTCAATAGCTAAAAGTATTTGTATAACTAAAATAAATAAAGTATTAGAAACAAAAAATTGTAAATGGCCAAAAGTCATTACATGACACAAAGGTATGAATTGCAAAATTTTTTAAAATTATATATAGAAGATTTGCACATTGGGTATACAATAGATTGTCCTTAAAATGAAAATTATGCTATGATATATAGACAATATACCCAAAAATTAATGAATTTTACAACAACAAAAAATGCCTTTTCTATCCAAGTGAACTTGTATTAGCCATCTGACTTGTTGAATTCTTGGTCATTAGGCCCATTAAATTTCAATGACACGATTGCCTAAAAGTTAGTTTAGGCTATCTAATGCTAGTTCTTATAAGAGAAGTTGTTCTCAAGCTTTCAAATAGATATTTTAAATAAAACCCATAGTAAAAAAAAAATGTTTTTTTTTATAGACTATTATACATACTACTATTTTAAAAGTGAGAAATCAAATATAATACATCTCATTGGAAAACCAATGTCATACCACTAGATTATAACAATCTTGACTAATCAAATTTTTACGTCATCACAAGAATGCAAATAGTTGATTGTGAGTCCTAAAAACACTTTGCTATGAGTATTAAAGTACTTCGAAATATAATAAAGAGTTAATTGAACCTTGTTAAATTGAAAGACTTCAGGAAAGGGGAAAAAAATGACTTCTATAGGGGTCTATTTGTAGCGACCCACCTACTAGGTCTGATTCTTGAACCTGTTCCAAAAATTCCTGTAACTATCCTTAGTACCTGTAGGTGGGTTGCTATGCCGTCTTTGAATTAGAGATAAGGCAAATTATGCTAATATTGAACCTGTAACTCCAATCTGTATGAAATTTTATAAACGTCCTGTAAAATGGCGCTAACAGCGCTATCATTTCATATCCACATCATATCTAAACACGTGTACTTAAAATCTCCTATCACATCATACATCATATATATATACCATCGGGATCTGCATTCCCGGTAAGTAGGCATAGCCCATGATTAATCCTGTAGCCTTAAGTGGCTCAAAAGATTACAAATCCAACCTTATACACACAAATATTTACATTACAATCTGAAGATTAACACTTATAGATCTTATTACAAATAATAGAGGTTCCAAAATGAAACTAAGGGCTTCTTTGCCTCTATTGACGCTCTCCAAAAACCCGAGTCTCCAATAACTTATTCTTCAATACCTGTACCTGTACCTGAGGTTAGCAAAAACACTAACCCCTCAGCTTCTTAAAAAGCAAAGTGAGTATAAAATCAAGCAACCCAATAAAAACAAACAACAAAATCACATAATAGTAATCAACAATATTATCAAATACCTCGAAGTGATTACTCAAGCAAGCAAGTTTTCAATTCAAGTTATACTCGCAAGAAACCCAATTCAATTTATTACATTTTAACATCACCATGATCTTACTTAGTGATATTTTCCCTGTAATTCCATTTTTGCTAAACTCATAACCTTTTCATTGGAGAGCATTTCAATCACTCCTGTTTACTCACAGGTCACAAATATTTTTCAGTTAATCCAGGCAAAGCCTGTCAACTGGTAGATAAACTACCCTCATGTACTTTTCAAAACTTAATGTTTTCTCAACCAATTAAGACATCCTTATATACTCTTTTTAGTTAGAAACATTCAGCTCGCCTTTCACCTGCCTCGAACAAAAGGGGTGACCAAATCCCCATAGGTCACTAAACCGGGCCGATCCGTCGACCGTGCCTCAAACCCATCCGGGTCGACTCAAAGGTCATACCACAAACTTACTAGGCAGGAACATGACTTTTCTTACATTAAGTGTTTTAGGTTAGTAGGTACTTATAGCCTAACTCCCATTTTATTATCCATTTAGATATTTCATCGTTACCAAGACAACAATAGCATGAACTCAACCAGTCATATAAACCCCATCTAATAAGCTAAAAATAACCCAACATTACATCACAATCATTAAGCATTCGATGGTTTAAGTTCATTACATCACATACAATCAAGAATAGTATAATCAAATCCCGCACCCAACTCTCATTCTAGGATTTTCTATAATGCTCCCTTCTTTTTTTCTCATAATCCAATCATATCATGACACACAACCAGCCATCAGTAAACCAATATAATTCAACAATCCTCTTGCATTGATCATAGTAAGTAATCGTACAGGGTAATTTTAGCTAACAACAAGTAGTCTACATTATCAACCACTTGTACCCAAAAGAAAAGTTAAGGGGGTACTCACCTAAAACAATATATGCCAATCCAAACAGTTGCACCAGCCAAGTTCCTTTGTCCTCCTTACTCAACAGAAATACCTGAATCATCAGTATACCAATCAATGTTACCTCATTCGCTCTATTGAACCCTAAATTGCTAATTCAGTATTCCAAACCCTTAAATTCCATCCTAACCTCATATAATCCACCATTTTCCTACAATTTCTAATTCATATACATATGGGTATACTACGCTCTATTATATATTAATGTAATTAAATTTCGACATGATTCTATATTGAATCGTATGGTTCTAAATTATCACGATCTTGCACCGAACACTCCCATTTTTGTTTCGTAACTAACCAAAGCTTCTCAAAATCATATTATGCTTCAATGAACCTCAACTGAACATCAAATTCAACTAATCAAATCAAATTCTCTAATTTTGCTAAGGATTTAATTCGGCCAGAACAGGGTAATTAGCTTGAAAAATTCACTAAAAATAGAAAACGACTCCAATCTGAACAATTATTGATTTGGTGATCTAATAAATCATATAAGTATCTTATATACTAAAAATTACATCAAAAATACATCATTTGACCTATTTAGTTTCCAATTTAATTTACGACCAAAACAGAGCATTTCTTAAGGAGCACATATTTGTGAATCAAATTTCAGAAAAATAAAATTATCACATTAATATTCATACAAAATTATGACAGAATACCAAAAATAATAATTTTTCATCAATATTTGATATTTTTAACAAAAATAGGAAGTTTCAGGCGTTATAGGGGAATGCTCCGTTCACCGGTCTCCGGCCACCAAAGCCGGCAACCACTATGTTGGCCGGAATTCTCTCCCACCCAAAACCTTAACCCTGGCTTAGCCTAGGAGCAGATTTACCCTACCCCCTTCGAACGAATAGGCAAAATTCTCCCTACTTAATTTGATTTTTTTTTCTTCAATTTCTTCAAATTCTTGTTGCATCCTACTTCAATCTTGTTCTCCTTCCTATCCTGATGATTGCATGTTGGAAATTCCAATATCAATTTGCCGAGAAAATTCGGATGAAATGGAGAGAGTTTTGGTTTCTTTTTTATCTAATTTTTGATGATTTGATTTTTTTCTCTCTCTATTCTAATGTCTATATAATATATATATATATATATATATATATATATAATATTACTTAATTTTGCTGACATTGAAAGAGGGTGTTGTTCTGTATTTATTTATTTTTTTCCTTCCTCTTTTATTTATTTTCTTTTTAGTTATAATATAATATAATATAATATATTATGTACATTTTTTTTTACATATATATATATATATATGCCCATATAATTCATATTATTATTATTATTTTTATATATATATTTATTTTATTTTATTTTTAGTATATAACATATATATATATATATATTGATTTTACCTTACACACACACACACACACACACACACACACACACTACACACATATATATATATATTATTTTAATTTTAACATTATTGCTTAAGTTTAGGTCCTCACATTTTGCCCCCCTTAAAATAGTTTCGTCCTCGAAACTACTACGCGGGTATAACTCATTGTATTTTAATATTCTACACTTAACTTACAAAACACTTAAAATTTAAGTAAGACCATACATATTTATATCCTAAGGGTGAAACAGAAGTTACCTATTTAAAATAAGTCTGGATATTTAGTCCTCATATGATCTTCTCTCTCCCATGTAGCCTCTGCCTCAGTATGACTATTCCAAACGACTTTTATAAATGTAATATCTCGGTTTCTAAGTTGCCTAGTGGACCTGTCCAAAATGGCAATGGGATATTCCTCATATGTCATGTTCTCCTGGAGTCCTTTTGGTAGATGTTCTAAGACAACTGTCAGATCGCTAACACATTTCTTCAATGAAGACACATGGAATACATTATGGATATTGGCTAACTCAGTAGGTAACTCAAGTTCATATGCCACAGCTCCAATCCTCCTCTGAATCTGGTATGGACCAATATAACGAGGACTCAACTTCCCTTTTACTCCAAATCTCCTAACCCCCTTCATAGGTGATACTTTCAAGAACACAAAGTCTCTAACTTGAAACTTTAATGGTTTTCTACGTTTATCAGCATAACTTTTCTGTCTACTTTGTGCTGTTTGCATTCTGGCCTTTATCACCTGAATTTTATCCTTCAGCTGCTGGAGCATTTCTGGTCCCACTACTTGTTTCTCTCCAATCTCATCCCAATATAATGGGGATCTACATTTTCTTCCATATGGGGCCATCTGTATAGTACTATGATAGCTGTTATTATATGCAAACTCAATTAGTGGCAAATGTTCATCCCAATTACCACTAAACTCCAAAACACATGCTCTCAACATATCCTCAAGTGTCTGTATGATTCTCTCTGTTTTACCATCTGTCTGAGGATGATAAGCTGTACTGAACTTCAATTTGGTGCCTATAGCTTCCTATAAGGTTTGCCAAAATCTAGAAATAAACCCGGGATCTCTGTCAGAAACAATAGAAGCGGGTACTCCATGTAATCGCACTATTTCCTTAATATATAACGATGCTAAGCGAGATAGTGGCATGCTCTATTGAATTGGAAGGAAATTGGGCTAATTTAGTCAGCCTATCAATGATTACCCAAATAGCATTATGCTGTTTCCTGGTCCCGGGTAATCCTATAACAAAATCCATGGAAATCTGCTCCCACTTCCATTCAGGAATGGAGAGGGGTTGTAATAACCCTCCAGGTTTTTATGCTCTGCTTTAACTTGTTAGCAAGTGCTACACTTTGCCACATATTCTGCAATGTCTTTCTTCATCCCTAGCTACCAATACACTGATTTCACATCCCTGTACATCTTATTGCTTCCTGGGTGGTTTGTATAAATGGTATGATGAGCCTCATCTAGAATTGCTTTTTTGATCTTCTCTATTGCTGGTACGCATAATCTACCTTTGAATCTTAATACTCCTGTCTCATCACATATAAAGTCGAGATATCTAATCATACTATTCCTGACTTTTTGTAGTTCCTCATCAGTTAGCTATGCTTCCCGAATCTGATCTTTCAATGTAGGTTGAATACTCAAACTATTTAATCTAGATTCCACTCCTGGCCATATAATTTCTAACGGTAACTGCTCTAAATCCCTCCACATTTCCACTCTATCAGTGATTAAAGTTGCCAGATTGCTACACTGTTTCCTACTTAATGCATCAGCAACTACATTAGCTTTACCAGGATGATAGTGAATGGCTAGATCATAGTCTTTCATCAATTCCAACCATCGCCTTTATTGCATGTTCAACTCTTTTTGAGTAAGGATGTATTTCAAACTCTTATGATCAATATATACATCGCATTTATCACCATACAAATAATGTCTCCAAATTTTTTAAGCAAATATTATAGCAGCCAACTCCAAATCATGAGTAGGATAATTCTGCTCATATGGTTTCAATTAACCGGAAGCATATGCTATAACTTTGTCATCCTGCATCAATACACACCCTAATCCAATCTGAGAGGCATCACAATATATAGAATACCCACCTGTTCCATTAGGAATGGCCAAAATAGGAGCTGAAACTAACCTCCTCTTTAATTCCTGAAAGCTTTGCTCACATTGGTCTGTCCATTCAAATTTGGCTCCTTTCCTCATCAATCGAGTCAGGGGTACAGCTATCTTTGAAAATTCTTTCACAAATTTCCTGTAATATCCTGCCATACCAAGAAAACTTCTTGCCTCCCTGACTATGGTAGGAGGATTCCACTCCGTGATGGCTTGAATCTTTGCAGGATCTACAGATATTCCAGAACTTGATACAATATGGCCTAAGAATGCAATCTGGTTTAGCCAAAAATCACATTTCTTTAACTTAGCATACAACTGTTTTTCCTGTAGAGTTTGCAACACCTTTCTTAAATGCTTAGCGTGCTCCTCGTTATCTTTAGAATAGATCAAGATATCATCAATGAATATAACCACAAAGTCATCCAAATATTCTTTAAATACCCTATTCATCATGTCCATAAAGGCAGCTGGGGCGTTAGTTAAACCAAAAGGCATCACCAGAAATTCATAGTGACCATACCTGGTTCGAAAGGCAGTCTTTGGTATGTCAACCTCCTTCACCTTCAATTGATGATATCCAGATTGCAGATCAATCTTCGAGAATACAGCTGCTCCTTTCAACTGATCAAATAAGTCATCAATTCGAGGTAAATGATATTTATTCTTGATGGTTACCTTATTCAACTCACAGTAATCTATACACAAACGTAGACTACCATTCTTCTTTTTCACAAATAACACTGGTGCACCCCAAGGTGACATACTAGGCCTTATGAAACCCTTATCCAATAATTCCTGCAACTGCTTTTTCAACTCCATCAATTCTACAGGAGCCATACGATAAGGAGCTTTGGATACAGGTTTCATACCTAGCATTACCTCAATGCCGAATTCAACTTCTCTATCTGGGGGTAAGCTTGGTAATTCCTCAGTAAATATTTTTGGGAATTCACATACAACTGGGATATCCTCCACTCTCTTCTCTTTCAATTGTGCATCTACCACTAAAGCCAAATATCCCATACATCCTTTCTTCAATAGTTTCTTGGCTTTGTTAGCTGCTATGATCTTAGGTATTGATCGCCTTATACTCCCTCTGAAACTGAATGCTTCCTCATCTGGTAGACAAAACTCTACCACTTTGTCCCGACAATTTAGATGCACCTTATACCTGGTCAGCCAATCCATGCCAAGGATAACATCATACCCTTTCATATTAAGAATAACCAAATCAGCTGGCAATTGCCGCCCTTCAATCACCATAATACCATTCTCCAATTGATAACTTGCTATCCTCTCCCCTCCAGAAGGAGTACTTACCACATATTCACATTTCAGACTCTTCACTGGAGCCATGTTCCGTCTCACCCAGTCTTCAGCGACATAAGAATGGGTTGCTCCAGTGTCAAACAAGGCATAAGCGGGATTATCATCTAATCAAATCACACCTGAAATCATCAAACACATCACATTCCACATCCAGCAATTATTGTTAACATCCTACTCAATGACAAGTTAAGCATAGTCACATCTACAGCTTAATTACTTCATGTCTACACCCATAAACACATCTATATATTCACATTTGCATATACACACCTACACGTACTTATAGGCATATATTCACTAATACAATTTGTTTAACCCCTAAGCAGATACAACTATTTTACATATGTACACATGTAAATTCATGTCTACACACACATTTATGCATATTTACACATATAGATTCATTCATTAATTCAATTACTCAATTCATAACAAGCATCAGCATCCCATACACATCAAAATTCACACACATATACATATTTACACTTATACATTTACATATTCATATAGATATATAGGTTCATTTACATTACAACTATTTAACCATCAAACTATCAGATAAGTTAGTAGTCTTACTTGCTACTACATCATCCACATTAGCTAGCTCTGTCTGTTGTATAGCAAAGACTCGTGCCTGAGTTTGAGGTTGCGGTCTACCCCTCCTAAGATTTAAATCATGCCTAGGTGATGGGGCCTGAGTCTGATTCTGAGTCTGCTGACCTCCCTCACTCCTACCCCGGCAATTATAGGAAGTATGACCAAACTGTCCACAGGTGTAACATTAGAGGTCCTTAGGATTCTGACATTGCCTAGCAATGTGTCCATCTACCCCACATCTATAACATTTTCCTCTCAGCTGAGGACATTCATTAGCCTTGTGATTGCCCTTACACTTCCAGCACACTATAGTATAAGTCTAATTCCTCTGAGGTCGGACTGGTAGCTGATACTGCTTCTTTGCTTTTCCTTTATCCTTACTCCATTCTTGCCCAAAACTACCTCCATCCTTTCTTTTGTGTGAAGGACCCTCCATACCCTTCATATCCCTTACCTGTTCCAGTATACGGGCTTCATTCACAATCTCTACATAAGTCACAACTTTACTTCTTTTCAGCTCCGCCTGAAAATAGATATCCAGCCCCGCACGAAATTTATCAGCTTTTACCTCTTCATCATTCTAATAGGCCAATGGAGCGAATTTCAACAATCTACTAAACTCTCGCTTATACTCCATTATGCTTCTACCATTCTGCTTTAATTCATAAAACTTTTCCCTCATTTTATCTTGTACACATGAGGGAAAATGTTGACTCAGGAAAACATCCTTAAATGCTGGCTAAGTAATTGGAGCTTCCATCAGCTCCTTCTGTGATACCCACCAATCATGTGCAGTATCTTCTAATAGTACTGCAGCATAGTCCACATTTTTATCCTCGGGAACATCATGTACCTGGAAAGCTCTTTCTATGGAGTTTATCCAATTCACAGCTGTAGTGGGGTCTAGACTCTTACCATCAAAGGGCTTTACAATCCTCTATACCATGGCTAGTTTATCCCCACCTAATCCTACGGCCATAACTTCAGCCCAAGCTTGCATTACAGCAACCATCTGCTCCAATGGATTATGTGGAGCTAGCGGTGGAGGTGGTGGGGGTGGTGGAGGTAAATCCTCTTGCTGATCATGAGGGACCATATTCCTGGTCCTCCTTCCTCTACCTCTGCCTCGACCTCTTCCACATTCCATTTACTACAATCAAATCTACATAAATAAGTACACTTGAATCAGAAATCAAACACTTAAACTTCTTAAACAAGCATATGTATTCCACAATACACAAATACATCACAAGTAGGTAAGTCAAATCAATTAACACAACTTAAAGTCTTCATTCATCCTAACTACTCCACATAAGCTCACACGGGTTTAATCATAATGCCTAAACCCAAGCTCTGATACCACCCTGTAGCGACCCACCTACTAGGTCTGATTCTTGAACCTGTTCCAAAAATTCCTGTAACTATCCTTAGTACCTGTAGGTGGGTTGCTATGCCGTCTTTGAATTAGAGATAAGGCAAATTCTGCTAATATTGAACCTGTAACTCCAACCTGTATGAAATTTTATAAACGTCCTGTAAAATGGCGCTAACAGCTCTATCATTTCATATCCACATCATATCTAAACACATGTACTTAAAATCTCCTGTCACATCATACATCATATATATATACCATCGGGATCTGCATTCCCAGTAAGTAGGCATAGCCCATGATTAATCCTGTAGCCTTAAGTGGCTCAAAAGATTACAAATCCAACCTTATACACACAAATATTTACATTACAATCTGAAGATCAACACCTATAGATCTTATTACAAATAATAGAGGTTCCAAAATGAAACTAAGGGCTTCTTTGCCTCTATTGACGCTCTCCAAAAACCCGAGTCTCCAATAACTTATTCTTCAGTACTTGTACCTGTACCTGAGGTTAGCAAAAACACTAACCCCTCAGCTTCTTAAAAAGCAAAGTGAGTATAAAATCAAGCAACCCAATAAAAACAAACAACAAAATCACATAATAGTAATCAACAATATTATCAAATACCTCGAAGTGATTACTTAAGCAAGCAAGTTTTCAATTCAAGTTATACTCGCAAGAAACCCAATTCAATTTATTACATTTTAACATCACCATGATCTTACTTAGTGATATTTTCCCTGTAATTCCATTTTTGCTAAACTCATAACCTTTTCATTGGAGAGCATTTCAATCACTCCTGTTTACTCACAGGTCACAAATACTTTTCAGTTAATCCAGGCAAAGCCTGTCAACTGGTAGATAAACTACCCTCATGTACTTTTCAAAACTTAATGTTTTCTCAACCAATTAAGACATCCTTATATACTCTTTTTAGTTAGAAACATTCAGCTCGCCTTTCACCTGCCTCGAACAAAAGGGGTGACCAGATCCCCATAGGTCACTAAACCGGGCCGGTCCGTCGACCGTGCCTCAAACCCATCCGGGTCGACTCAAAGGTCGTACCACAAACTTACTAGGCAGGGAACATGACTTTTCTTACATTAAGTGTTTTAAGTTAGTTGGTACTTATAGCCTAACTCCCATTTTATTATCCATTTAGATATTTCATCGTTACCAAGACAACAATAGTATGAACTCAACCAGTCATATAAACCCCATCTAATAAGCTAAAAATAACCCAACATTACATCACAATCATTAAGCATTCGATGGTTTAAGTTCATTACATCACATACAATCAAGAATAGTATAATCAAATCCCGCACCCAACTCTCATTCTAGGATTTTCTATAATGTTCCCTTCTTTTTTTCTCATAATCCAATCATATCATGACACACAACCAGCCATCAGTAAACCAATATAATTCAACAATCCTCCTGCATTGATCACAGTAAGTGATCGTACAGGGTAATTTCAGCTAACAACAAGTAGTCTACATTATCAACCACTTGTACCCAAAAGAAAAGTTAAGGGAGTACTCACCTGAAACAATATATGCCAATCCAAACAGTTGCACCAGCCAAGTTCCTTTATCCTCCTTACTCAACAGAAATACCTGAATTATCAGTATACCAATCAATGTTACCTCATTCGCTCTATTGAACCCTAAATTGCTAATTCAGTATTCCAAACCCTTAAATTCCATCCTAACCTCGTACAATCCACCATTTTCCTACAATTTCTAATTCATATACATACGGGTATACTACGCTCTATTATATATTAATGTAATTAAATTTCGACATGATTCTATATTGAATCGTATGGTTCTAAATTATCACGATCTTGCACCGAACACTCCCATTTTTGTTTCGTAACTAACCCAAGCTTCTCAAAATCATATCATGCTTCAATGAACCTCAACTGAACATCAAATTCAACTAATCAAATCAAATTCTCTAATTTTGCTAAGGATTTAATTCGGCCAGAACAGGGTAATTAGCTTGAAAAATTCACTAAAAATAGAAAACGACTCCAATCTGAACAATTATTGATTTGGTGATCTAATAAATCATATAAGTATCTTATATACTAAAAATTACATCAAAAATACATCATTTGACCTATTTAGTTTCCAATTTAATTTACGACCAGAACAGAGCATTTCTTAAGGAGAACATATTTGTGAATCAAATTTTAGAAAAATAAAATTATCACATTAATATCCATACAAAATTATGCCATAATTCCAAAATTCATAATTTTTAATCAACATTTGATATTTTTAACAAAAATAGGAAGTTTCAGGCGTTACAAGGGGCTGCTCCGTTCACCGGTCTCCGGCCACCAAAGCCGGCAACCACTATGTCGGTCGGAATCCTCTCCCACCCAAAACCTTAACCCTAGCTTGGCCTAGCAGCAGATTTACCCTACCCCCTTCGAACGAACAGACAAAATTCTCCCTACTTAATTTGATTTTTTTTTCTTCAATTTCTTCAAATTCTTGTTGCATCCTACTTCAATCTTGTTCTTCCTATCCTGATGATTGCTTGTTGGAAATTCCAATTTCAATTTGCCCAGAAAATTCGGATGAAATGGAGAGAGTTTTGGTTTCTTTTTTATCTAATTTTTAATGATTTGATTTTTTTCTCTCTCTATTCTAATGTATATATATATATAATATTACTTAATTTTGCTGACATTGAAAGAGGGTGATGTTCTGTATTTATTTTTTTTTTCCTTCCTCTTTTATTTATTTTCTTTTTAGTTATAATATAATATAATATAATATATTATGTACATTTTTTTTACATATATATATATATATATATGTCCATATAATTCATATTATTATTATTTATATATATATTTATTTTATTTTATTTTATTTTTAGCATATAACATATATATATATATATATATATTGATTTTACCTTACACAAACACACACACACACACACACACACACACACATAATATATATATATATATTATTTTAATTTTAATATTATTGCTTAAGTTTAGGTCATCACACTATTGATAGAGCCTTTTAAACCTGGACCCTTAAAACTCAATCCGACTTGTTTGAGCTTTTATTTGAGCTCTTTATGCCTAAACCAACCTCTAGTAGTTAGTTATGCACATCCTAAAATTGATAAGGAAGAAATGCCTTAAACAGATAAAAAAAAAAAAAGAAGAAGCCGATTAAAGATACACACTCCATAACGTCTTGAAAGAATCTTAGACATGAATGTACTTGTTAAATCAAGACTAGCCAACCCCTATGAAGAAAGGTTAAGACCACTAGGCAAATGATCCTTACTCTCTCGCCTCTTACACACTTTTTACACATTTCATCACTCAATAATCCTTGCACTAACTTAAGCATCCGGAGCAGCCTCTGGTACCTCCTTTAGCCTTTTCTCTCTTTTTGTAGGTAATTCAACCATTCAAAAAATCTCAACACAACATTTGGCATCGTCTTTATTATCATATTCACAACCATAATCATGGTACCTAAACCTAAAACCACTAAATTAAAGGAAACCATCGACTCTTTGGCTATGGATCAAACTGTCTAAGCCAAGACATCCCAATAACTAAATCCAAACCCAAACACTTACACCTAACACATCAATGCCTAGCATTTTCTCGATTTAGAGAATTTGTACAAGATGCTAGCTACACAAAAAAAGGTGATACGCAACAATAACGTCAAACTTTAGGCTCGAGTGGCAAAATTTCTGTAGCTAAATAACATGCCAAAGTTGGAGAATGTATCAACACATTCTCCAAAGCTTGCATGTAACAACCCTTTGCCGCTACCACTAATGATGAACGCCTCAAGGCCAAATCGACAAGCTCGATCTATAAAGTTCCCCAACCAAGCTCCTACTAAGCCAATTGATCGTTGCCAACCGTAGTTTTAATATTTATAATTCTTGTTCTTAATCTTACTACGAAGCAATAGGCAAGCGCACCTATCGTAGCGTAATATAGCGAGTAAGCACAAGGTCGTCCCTTAGAGATACACCAACTACTAGTACTAACTCCGTTCCTATTATCTAACCGACGCTTAAATATGTTGGTTGAAACTTGATTACTCTAATCTTAAAACTAATAACTCACTAACAACAATGGTTCGGAAGATTTATCAATTAACAAAAGCAACCTAGATCTTATTTTACTCCTTCTCTATCATGTAATTCATTAGATTTATGAAGATTGACGTAATTGACTTCTTATACTGTCGAATTCCCTAGTCAAGTTAACTACTTTCTCAAGTATATTAACCTATCTAATCCTAGGTTTATCAAATAGGATCTCTCCTTAATTAATAGCAACCTAGAATTGCATAAAGCACATGAATTCGCATCAAAATAATCGATGTAAACAGAAGACTCTTGTTTCCTATCTCTAGAAGAACAATCAAATCTCATTAATTGCATTAAATCTAATCATAAAAGCAATTTCTCAATTAACTAATATGATATCATGCATAAATTCATATTCCAGATCTATGAATCTAAGAAACAATTGAAGGGCATGCAATTAATCATAAGAAAGTCAACAACTCCGCATTAAAAACCGAATCTTCATCACATGACAGAGAAGTTTCGAATAAAATCTAGATTTAGAGTCTACTCCTCCATAAATTGGACAAACGAAATACAATTACTGGAAGGATAATTAAAATTCATAGTCATAGCCCTTAAAGATGGAATCTTCTCCTTCGTGGGTCTTCAACCTCCTTTGGAACTGATAGAATCTTCTTTCCCCTGCTGCTATGTGTGTTAGAGCAAGTACAAAATTCGGAACCTCCTCTTTAGGGCAACTAACGGTCTATTTATACATGTACCCGGGTTAGATACATACACGAGCGGATACACGAGTAGTGTATCTCGTTCGTGTATCGCGTGCTTTCTTCCAAGCGTCTTTGTGTGAATATACACGAGTAAGTACATGAGAGTGTACATTGGTCGTGTATTTGAAACGTCGTTACACAGCAGCAAAACTTAGATACACAAGCAAAGTACATGGGCGTGTACTTTGCTCGTGTACTTTCCAGACATCCACTTCAGTATACACAAGCAAAGTACATGGGCGTGTATCTCGCTTGTGTACTTTCCAGAATTCTTTTCTTCACATGTATTGTATCCAATTCCTTCCAAACTTGATCCGACTCTTCAAAACTCCTTCCCTTAGCTCCAAAATACTCTAGAAAATCCTGAAATTGACATTCATTCCATTAAGCATCCTTTTCTTCAACAAATCATCCAAAAATTCAACAATAAAGCACAATTTCATTACTCTAGATAAGGGTATTTTGCGACTTATCACCAATCTTACTTGTAGTGTAATTAGGACAATCTTACTCCCCTTTAATCCTACCAGCTACATCACGTAGACACAATGACACTATTACTTAGATCAACCGACTTGAGCCCTCTGACGCTCACACTCAAGCTAATTGACAAGTTAATGACATGGATATCGATCAAATCAATGACTATATCAAACACCTCTCTAACCTAAAGGAGAGTAAAAAGGTAGACCCCTCCACTAGGTTATCCATTAACAAGATTCCTTTTTCATAGGATATTCAAGAGGAAGTCCTCCCACCAAACGTGTGCCTACTACAACTCGACACCGATAATGAACCTACTAATTTAGATGATTATTTATGCCATTTCTAAACAATGATTACTTGCACAACCTCAATGATACAGTCGCTTGCAAGGCCTTTCTGAGCACCTTACGTAAGGCTACTTGAACTTGGTACAACAACCTCCCTGCTAACTCTATTTCATCATTTGACGAGTAGGCTCATCAGTTCCAACAACACTTTTTGGTGAGCAAATAGAAATCACAAATAATTGTTCACCTTACAATCCCATTTGTTCATATTATAATAATGTCTTTATATTGTATGTTGTGTCATGTTAGTTCCATATTTTGTTTATGTATTCTTGCTATTAATAGTATTGATCTTATGTTCATTTTATCGTAACATATCATAAATTGCTAGCTCTACTTATTTATATAATTCAAAATTAAGGGCTTGATTACCTTTCTTTCTTTTTTTCAAAGCTCATTAGTTATGTTATTAACGATTATCTAGTAGGAGTAAAGTCAGCTTTATAATAAAGTGCCCCTTCTTCTATTCTTCTTTTATCTTTTTCAAGCTATCGACCCCTGAAAGTGGATAGTTAAGAAGTTGTAGATAGGAGGTTTCAACTAAAGTAGTTACATAAGTATCATGAGAGTACCGCACTGCATATGACTTCAGAGAAGTGATGTGAAGATAACATATGATGAAATGATTAGGGAAAAAGTAGCAAGGAAGAGGAATAGACAATCTTGAGAGTCTCGAATTCATCAATAACAAATAACGAAACTAAAGGAATCTTGAGTGTTAATCTTGTGATTCTTGAGCAATTGAGACTGTTCTTTACTTGAACTCTTGTTTGATCCTTAAGAGTAGAAAATTCACAATGGAACACCATTTTTCTAATCTTTGGAATTGTATAAAATAAGGAGGAATGGTTAAGCATTTATAGATTATTGAGCCTAATGACATCCATTGGATGACCATAGTGATCAACAAATGAAATAGAGTATATTCATTTTAAGATTATCTTAATGAACTTTTTAAGAGCCTAAGGATAATAGCTTTCTCCTTGAGTGCGTGAGTCTGCTTGAGAGAGGTTGGATATAGATGGATTAGTATAATGATCCCTATTTCTAACTCACTAAGCTAATTCTTCATAAATCATCCCAATAATTGGACCAGACTCATTAGGTCATATCACCTAATTTAATAAGTTAAGCCAAACAATTAATGAGCTTAGCCTAAAATATCAATATAACAATTTCTACCCCCTATAGAAGCTATTAGCATGTATGCACGTTTTCTATCAGATGATTCATCGTGTTCTATGTCTACTCATTGGGCTTCTTGGTTTATATTATGTCAACCTACTTCTTGGGTAATTAATTAGCTAATGTCAGTTTATAGGTTGATATGGAATAGGTTTTTACATATGAAAATTTCTTTTTCTATGTGGATAGCTTTTCATTGTTTTATTCCATTTGAGGATGTAATGCTCTTAAGGAAGGTGTGTGCTGTATGTTGCGTTGTAGTACTTGTATGTTGACACATGTAGCCAATTGAAGGCAGTTAGTTAGGAAAAGGAGAAGTATAAATAGTTGGAAGTCAAGTTGGTAAGGCAGCAGATATTTTTGACAAAAATAACTAAATTCAGTTAGAGAGTAGAAACTGTTGGAAGACACTCTTTGAGCCTTGGAGCTCAGGTATTCTTTCTCTCATTTCTAGAACATTCTGTGAACCCATACTTGTCGATTTAGCAACGTCTGTGGATTTCATCATGACTCGACTTGAATCTCGCATTGATTCCTTGGAGAAAACCCTAAGTGATCTTACGGATGAGTTTCATTCGTCATCTGCAGACATGCAATTGCAAATCTCGACCAACTATGCGACTTAAACTAAGTCTCTTGAGAATACTATGTCTCAAATGACGAAGATGATTCAAGTCGCTCTTCGTTTTCATCAATCCACTGGTGCAGAAGGCATTGATACTTCAACATTTGCTCGTCTGCATGATCAGTTTGAGCATGTGGTGGATCACGAGACTTTCTCTAGTGGTGACGATCTGACCGCAATTTTGATCTACTTCTCCTCGTCGTACATCAATGGATTAATTTGACGAAGTTGTTGATGATTTTCGTTTGTCTACTTCTGGTCTTCCTCTTACTTTATTTGACGAAAAAGAGCCTTCCACTTGATTGCAGCTATGGAGCAGTATTTTTTGGTTAATTCAACACCGAAAATTTGCAAAGTTCCCCTTGCTACGACTTGTATGCAAGATCGAGCAATCTTTTGGCTTCGTATGCTTCAACACCAATCTCAGCATCTGGATTGGCCTCTTCTTGTGCGTGAAATGCTCCTTTGTTATGCTTCTTCAGCTGCAAGCAGTCCCTATGTTAGTTTATCTACTCTTAGATAGATTGGTTCTATTTCTCAATACATTGAACGGTTTGAAGCATTAGCTTTTCAAGCACCTGAGTTGACTGAATTCCAATTATTCGGCTATTATCTTAGGAGATTGAAGGAGGAAATTTGTGTACATTTTCAAACACTCGACCCTTTATCATTAACCCAAGCTATGGAGCTCTCTATGAGTATTGAGCGTGAATTTCAATGTGGAGCTATCGTGACTGCGGGACATTCCTCTAGTTATTCTATTTCTGGTCGTGGTTATTCTTCTGTACATCAATCAGCTCCATCATTTTCTTTTACTCAACCGATACATGGTACTTCGACTTTTGTATCCCTCTACTTTTATCTCTTCTCGCAATTATTGCACTTCAAGTATGGCTTCTCGATCTTCTTTGTCGAGTAATTCTTCTACACGCCTTGCTGTATCTTCTTCGAATCAATATACTAAGACTGGTATACTGAATCCTAAGGGTACCCATGTGTTTTGTGGGACATGAGTTCAACGACAAATGTCATATGCTGAATTTTTGGATAAAAAAATAAAGGATCGTGTTTTAAATGTGATCAACCATTTAATGCTCAACATAAGTGTCCAAATAAGTCTTTACGATTTTTGGTGATGGAGGAGGATTATGGTAGTGAGGATGATGATTTGGTAGATGTTGCTGTTACTCTAGCAACCATTGAGAAAGCTAAGTTTGATAGTACAGATGATCAACTGGTTGATTCTTCTTTTGAATTGAATATATTATCTATGTATGGGCACAATGGACCACAAACTATGAAATTTCACGCACGGCTCAATTTTATTCCTGTTATTGTGCTCATTGATAGTTGCACTAGTAACAATTTTATTTCTAAGAATTTTGTTGAAAGGATGCAACTTCCTACTCATGTTACCACGTCGTTTCAGGTTGCTTTAGGAGATGGGAAATCGTAGGCATGTGTTGTGACTTAAAGTTGTGTGTTGATACGGTCACATTTACCATTTCTTGTTATGTGTTAAAACTTGGTGGTGTGGATGTGATATTAGGAATTCAATGGCTGCATGCTTTAGGAGAAATGAGAGTGGATAGAGGACTATGACCATGAAAATTCCTATTGAGGGGGGTGACTTTGTCTTGGAAGGGAATCCTACTTTGTTTAAATCTCCAATTTCAATGAAATCTTTATACAAGCTGAATGATGTGGAGTATCAGAGTGTGCTTTGGCCAATTGAGTTGATGAAGGGTGTACGAAACGTTTATGATGGTAGTGACTGTTTTGGAGAGTTGCAAGTGTTCTCTGGCATTCCATTTGTTCTACAATAGCTGGAGAAAGACGGGAATCAATAGGGTTGTAATCTGCTAGATTCAAGAATTGAGCAACTATTGGATGAGTTTTCTAATATTTTTTGGGATAAGATTGGGTTATCCCCTTCACAATCGATGGATCATCATACGCCACTTAAAGAGGGGCGGTAACCTATAAACGTTCATCCATGTCAATATGCTTAAGTCCGAAAGACAAAAATTGAGAAGTTGGTGACTGAGATGTTAGAAGCTAGGATTATTCGACCAAGTAAAGCCCATTCTCAAGTCTGGTACTTCATATTAAGAAGCATGATGGCTCTTGGCACTTTTGTGTAGATAATAGAGCCTTAAACAAGGCAACTATTCCTAACGAGTATCATGTTCCTTTTATAGATGAGTTACTTGATGAGCTTTATGGGGATGTGATATTTACTAAGACTGACTTAAAAGCAGGTTACCATCAAATTCGTGTAGCACCTAAGGATGATCCAAAAACCACTTTTATAACTCATCAAGGCCATTATGAATTCTTTGTTATGTTTTTTTGGCATATGAATGTTCCCATGACTTTTCAAGCAATAATGAATAACTTGATTCGCCCATATCTTTGAATCCTTATACTAGTATTCTTTGATGATATATTGATACATAGTGTTGTGATATGGCTATCCATCTTTCATATTTGCGATTGGCTTTTGAATTGTTGAGGAAAGCACAATTTTCAACCAATAAAAATAAATGTATACTTAGCCAACATACTTTGGAGTATTTTAGGAATGTTATTTCAACAAAAGGTGTGGGAGTGGATTCAACTAAAGTAAAGGCTGTTTTAGATTGACTAACCCCAACTTCAGTGAGGAGTTTGCATGGTTTTCAGGTCTATCAAGTTATTATTGAAAATTTATAAAAGATTGTGGGAAAATAGCTCACCCACTTACTTAACTATTGAAGAAGAGCTGTTTTGAATGGAATGTTGAAGCTGAGGAAGCTTTTCGATAGCTTAAAGGAGCTCATGTGCAAGCCCCTATTCTTGCTATGTCAAATTTTAGTTGCCCATTTTTTTTTTTTTAATGTGATGCTTTGGGCCATGGTTTAGGGGCAGTTTTACAACAAGATGATCGCCCTATTGGTTATTACAACAAAGCCCTTTCTGACTAAAGTTTGAGTAAATCAACTTATGAAAAGGAACTCATGACTTTAGTATTGGCAATCACTCATTAGTGTCCTTGGCAATCACTCATTAGTGTCCTTATCTTCTTGATTGGAAATTCCTTGTTAGGACTAATCATAAGTCTTTAAAGTATTTGTTGAAATAGAGGATTACTACCCCTACTTAGCAAAATTGGTTATACAAGTTGTTGAGGTATGATTTAGATATTGAATATCGTAGTGGTTTTGACAATAAAGTAGTTGATCCACTTTTAAGGCAATTTGACAAATTACTTGATGCTTCTATTGTTTTTCCATCATCAAATATGTTAGGTAGCAACATTACATTTTCTTTGGTTGAGACTTCTTTTGTCAACCCCCTTTTTACTTCTTGTGATCAACTGGAAATGGGTGAACTATGTGTCATTTTAGGTTTGACCTAGACCGATTTATAAGAAATTCACAAGGTTGTTACGTTTGATTCTATTCTTTCAACTAATGTTGAATTCCTTTATCAAGGAAAAGTCGGCTGGTGAAGGCCTTTTGTTGGTCAATGATATCCTTTACTACCATGACAGATTGGTTACTCCAAAAAATTCTCATTAGGTGACTTTATTTTTACACGAATTCTATAATTCCCCTATGGGTGGTCATGCTAGGTTCTTGAAAACTTATAGAAGATTGGCTGCAAATTTGTATTGGATATGACTTAAGGAGGATGTGGAGCAGTTCGTGCTTAATTGTGCAATTTGTTAACATCATAAATATCAAAAAATTCTCCCTCTAGCTTATTAAACCCATTGCCCATTCCTAAGGCAACTTAGGAGGATATTTCAATGGCTTTTGTGGTGGGTTTTGTGGTGGTGAATCAGCTTTCAAAATATCGTTAGTTCTTGTTGTTGAAGCATCCTTATTTCGCAAAGATAGTGGTTGATATTTTTGTCAAAGAGGTGGTACATTTACATGGAATTCCTTGTACTATTGTTAGTGATTATGATTTTATATTTGTGAGCACATTTTGGTATCATTTGTTAACACTAGGTTGCATTTTAGTACTGCCTATCTGATAGACCTAACATAACTCAAGTTTACGTTAGGCAGAAGAAGGGAAAGTTGATAGATAAGGACATTAGTTGATTAGGTGTTTGGTTGGTTAGTTGTTAGCTGTTGAGTTTAGTTAGGGGGTTATTAACTGTCCAACATGGGTTGTTGAGAAACCTAAGTTTGTTAATAGAAGTTACTCAGTATATAAAGGAGGTGTTAGTCGTAGAAGGTTAAGGAAATAGATAGACAATTTGAGCCATAGCTGGAGGTACTGGTCCTCTAAACCAGATCCATGTAATTCTTTGTTTTCGAATAATAAAAGCTTTGTGGGATCCTAGTTGATTAAGGGATCCTATCATTGGTATCAAAGCTACCGATCCTAGGAAGATGGCTGCTAAGAAGGTTGATAATAGGATAGAAGGAATTGAGAGGGATCTGGAATCTCTTCGAGAAGAAAGTAGAAATCATAAGGAGGAGATACAATGAGTCATTAGCCAAGTTCATCAGGATGTTCAGCGGCAAATTGATCGATCCAATCAAGAAATGTGTGATCGCTTGAAATAAAAAATGAGAAGCATGATGTTGTCGGTTTTGCAAACATGGAAAAAAAATGACAGTGGAGAAGTTGTGGGGATGAATAGGACGGAAGAGAATCGACCGGAATTCCATCGATGGAAAGAATTAGGGAAAGATCCCATTGAAGTAGACGAGCAATTTGAGAGTAATGAATTACGAAATAATTCGGGAAATTGTAACGACCCAACTCTAAGGTTTGTGAGCAACAGGGAACTACGGCGGGATTGTCGAATGAGGAGGATTAAGATGCCCGTTTTCGTAAGGGGAGATCCAGATGGATGGATTTATAGGGTTGAACGATTCTTCTCAGTAGGAAGATTTTCCGAAGAAGAGAAGATAGAATTGGTGGGAATGAGTTTGGAAAAAGATGCGTTAACGTGGTTTCGTTGGGTAAAAGGAAGAAGACCAATAACAGATTGGCAAGAATGCAAGAAGTTGCTGATGCAGAAGTTTAGACCGACTCATGAAGGCACGCAATGTCAGAGATTATTAGTAGTGAAGCAGATTAGGACGGTAGCCGAATACACTAGTAAGTTTCTTGAACTTGCCACACCATTACTTGAGTTACCAGATTCTGTGTTTGAAAGTACTTTCATGAATGGATTGGTGGATGATATCAGACTGGAGGTGCAGATCTTAAAACCAAAGGGGTTGGGTGAAATGATGGAATTAGCACAACAAGTGGAAGAGAAATTGAGAAGGCTAAGTGTTTATAAGTGGAATCATGGGGGATCAGGAGTAAGGATGAGTACTGTTGACTCAAAGATGGAAACTATATCAATAGGAAAAACGAAGGATGATTTGGTAAGTAATGAGAGCAGAGTTAGTATGTTACCTCGTAATAGATTAATGGAAGGAAATAAAAGCCAGAACTTGGGAGGATTTAGGAGCCTGACTTTTGGAGAATCACAAGACAAGAAAGCCAAGGGAATTTGTTTTCGTTGTGATGAGAAATTTAGTCCTGGGCATAGATGTAAGAAAATGGAATTGCAAGTATTGGCTGCAATGGATGATGAAAGGGAATCGAAGGAAGGAGTTGGAGAGGAGGTAACAGTAGAGACTCTCCAAACTATTGAACTAGTTGTGGGGTCTGTGATGGGCTTTACTTTTCCTAAGACAATGAAGGTAAGAGGAATGGTGGAAGGAAGAGCTATTTTGTACTAATTGATAGTGGCGCTTCGCATAATTTCATTTCCTAGGAGGTATTGGCATTGTTGAATTGTCGATTGGAGAGAACTACGAAGTATATGGTAACTATGGGCAATGGGATGAAGATTAAAGGTGAAGAGATATGCAAGGGAGTGGAGTTGTTAGTTCATGGAGTGAAAGTAGAAGAAGAATATTTACCTATGAAGTTAGGTAGCTGTGACATCATTTTAGGAATTAAATGGTTACAAACATTAGGGAAGGTTGTACATGATTGGTGTAAGATGACCATGGAGTTTGCAGTAGAAGGGCAACCTGTTACAATTGTAGGAAAGCCAGCATTGTCCAAGACACCTATAAGTATGAGGAATTTGCTGTATTCCATAGATGACGATGATTTACTATACTTGCTGCAGTTAAGATCACTAGGGGTGGAGGAGCCAAAGGATCTCAATGAAACTCCACTGGAAATCCATCAGGTACTCAAGGAATTTGAGGCAGTATTCAATTGGCCTCATAGCCTACCTCCGGAACGGGTTAAGAATCACACAATTGTGTTAAAGGATGGGGTGAATCCAATATTAGTGTGACCATACAAATATTCCCAATTTCAAAAGAATGAAATAGAAAAGTTGGTACGGGAAATGTTGGATTCAGGAATTATAAAACCAAGTGTTAGTCCATATGCAAGCCCCGTGTTATTGGTTAAGAAGAAGGATGGGGGGTGGCGGTTCTATGTTGATTATCATGCCTTAAATAGAGTCACTGTGGTGGACAAATTTCCCATTCCGATTATAGATGAGTTGTTGGATGAGTTGACAGGAGCTATGGTGTTTTCTAAGATAGATCTTAAGTCCGGGTATCATCAGATTCCATTGAGGAGTGAAGACATTGAGAAGACTGCATTCCAGACTCATGAGGGACATTACGAATTCCTTGTCATGCCTTTCGGATTGACGAATGCCCCAGTTACGTTTCAATCTCTTATGAATCATATTTTTAAACCTTACTTGCGAAAATTTGTGCTTGTGTTTTTTGATGATATTTTAGTTTATAGTTAGAGCATTACTGACCATGTGCGTCATCTACGGATAGTTTTGGGAGTGTTGTTATCTCAACAATTATATGCCAATCCAAAGAAATGTGTCTTCGGCAAGCAACCTTAGAGTATCTTGGTCATATTATTTCACAAGAGGGAGTGGCAGCTGATATGAGAAAAATTCAAGTGATAATGACTTGGCCAAGACCCAAGAATGTCAAAGACTTGCGAAGTTTCTTGGGGCTCACAGGATATTATCGAAAGTTTGTAAAAGATTATGGGGAAATTGCGTGGCCACTGACCCAACTTCTTCGCAAAGACCATTTCACATGGACTGAAGAGAGTGAGGAGGCGTTTCGACAACTTAAACAGGCTATGACTAGAGCACTAGTTCTTGCATTACCTGATTTCTCTAAACCATTTATTGTGGAAATTGATGCATCATCTCATGCCATTGGAGCGGTGTTAATGCGGAACAGTAAGCCCATCGCTTACTATAGTCAGGCCTTGTCTGGAAATAGAAGATATAAATCTGCATATGAACATGAATTGATGGCCATTGTCTTGGCAGTCAAGAGGTGGCGTTCATATTTGTTGGGACATCAGTTTATTATAAGGATAGATCAACAACCACTTAAATTCTTGTTAATTTAACAGGAAGTTCATCCAGATTACCAACGATGGCTGTCCAAGTTGTTGGGCTATGACTTTTCTATAAAGTACAAGTCTAGGAGGGAGAATCGGGTTGCAGATGCTTTGTCCAGAGTCTCACATGATACAGAGTTGATGGCAGTTACCGTTGGTAGCCTATTGGAGTTGGATAAAGTGATGGAGGAGATTATTGTAGATCCTAAATTGTCCAAGATAAAAGCTGAAATTGTGAACAATGGAGGAGCTCATCCTCCGTTTACGGTGGTTCACAACCGTCTATTGTATAAGGACCGCTTAGTAATTCCTCGAACTTCCTCCTTTATTCCGTCTTTGTTAGCTGACAGTCATAGTAGTCATGTTGCAGGTCATGGAGGAGCTCTTAAGACTTATAAGTGGTTAGCTAGGGAGTTGTATTGGGAAGGAATGAAACGTGAGGTGTATAAATTTGTTGCAAAGTGCCTTACATGTCAACAAAATAAATATTTGTCTCTCTCGCCAGCTGGTCTTTTACAGCCTTTGCCCGTGCCCTTGCAAGTGTAGGAGGATATTACTATAGATTTTATTAAAGGACTACCTAAATCAAGAGGGTTCTCTCCTATTTTTGTGGTTGTTGACAGACTTAGTAAATATGCTCATTTTATCCCATTGAAACATCCTTATACGACTCAATCCGTCGCAACTGTCTTTGTTAAGGAAGTCGTACGATTACATGGTTATCCACGTTCAATTGTTTCTGACCGTGATAAGGTTTTTCTCAACAAACTTTGGACAGAACTGTTCTGATTGCAGGGCACCCTTCTATAGCATAGTTCTGCCTACCATCCTCAAACGGATGGTCAATTCGAGGTAGTGAACAGATGTTTAGAAACATACTTGCAGTGTTTTACCAGCCAGCAACCTAAGTGTTGGATTAATTGGTTAAGTTGGGCTGAGTATTGTTATAATACTTCTTTTCATTCCACTTTAGATACCACAACTTTTAAGGTGTTGTATGGTCGAGGTCCTCCTAAGCTTCTCCGCTATCATATTCCCTCTACAGCCTTTGATTCAATTGATACTTTATCGCAAGAACGTGACCGTTTTTTGGCTGAGCTACGACATCATCTCTTACTTGCTCAATAGCGGATGAAATTACAGGCTGATGGGAAGTGAAGAGAGCTGGAGTTTCAGGTTGGCGATAAAGTTTTTGTCCGCTTAACTCCTTATCGTCAGCATTCTGTGAACAAACGCAGTAGTGAGAAACTGGCACCTCGTTATTTTGGCCCTTTTGAGATTCTTAAACACATAGGGGCTGTAGTGTATCAGTCACATTTACCTCCTTCAGCTAGAATACATCCAGTTTTTCAAGTTTCTCAGCTTCGCAAGGTTCTAGGTCCTAATGCCGTGGCCGTAACTGTTCCTGCTCAGTTGCTTCTTCCAAACAGCATGCACCCGCAGCCAGATGCTTTACTTGCCATTCGCAATCTTCCTGTTGGTCCGAGATTGGAAGTATTAATTCAATGGCAGGGTCTTTCCCCTTCCGAAGCCACTTAGGAACCTTTTGCTGATATGGTTGCCCGATTTCTTAAGTTTCACCTTAAGGACAAGGTGAAAGTGAAGGGGGGGAGTAATGATAAACCTAACATAACTCAAGTGTACGTTAGGCGGAAAAAGGGAAAGTTGACAGATAAGGACATTAGTTGATTAGTTGTTTAGTTGGTTAGTTGTTAGCTGTTGAGTTTAGTTAGGGAGTTATTAACTGTCCAACATGGGTTATTAAGAAACCCAAATTTGTTAATAGAAGTTACTCAGTATATAAGAGAGGTGTTAGTCGTAGAAGGTTAAGGAAATAGATAGACAATTTGAGCCATAGGCTGGAGGTACTGGTCCTCTAAACCAAATCCATGTAATTCTTTGTTTTCGAATAATAAAAGCTTCGTGGGATCCTAGTTGATTAAGGGATCCTATCACTATCATCCTAAAATTGATAGGTAAATAGAGGCTCTCAATAGAAGTTTAGAATGTTATCTACGATGTTATTGAAGTGAACAACCAAAAGTTTAGTCTTCTTGGTTTTGTTAGGTTGAATACTCTTATAATACTTCATATCACTTGTCTACTAAGCTTACTGCTTTTGAGATACTTTATAGAAGGCCTCCCCCATTCATTACCTCTTTTGTGGATGGTAAAATTGCCAATTCCATTGTATTATCAGCTTTATGGGAAAGAAATAAAGTGCTTCAGCAACTCTAAGCTAATTTAGTCAAAGCTTAGCTTAGTAATTATATGCAAGCTAATAAACACCTGCATCATGTGGAGTATAACGTGTGTGATTGGTATTCTTGTGTCTTTGACCAGCATTGCAGAAATGCATTAATGTTATTGCTAGTACTAGTTATCACCTAGATATTATAGGCCCTTTCAAATTCTTGAACAGGTAGGGCATGTTGCTTATTAACTCAGACTTCCTCTAGGGTACAAGGTGTCATGATCCAAGAGTTTAGAGCAAACATGGAGGGATCAACTTGAGTAAAGAGTATAGTGAGTAGTATCAACAAGGAAGCTTGCTCTAGAGGGTTAGGTCCTCTAACGGTAGGTTTGGCCTCCCGTAAACAAACTAGTCAGGAGTTGATTCTGCTTTCCTAAGGATGGCCATGACAGATTGAAACAAGTTGAGGTAGTCAGTCCTCTTAAATACACAATGAATCGTGACTAAGCCAAAGGGCACTCCTAAAGTGAAAGATGAGCTCGGAACAAATCCAAAAAGTATAGGAATTAGAAGGCTAGCCTAACATAAAAAAAAAATGAGATAATTATGTAAATTAAGGGATGGTCGAGTATCGCACGAATACTTTAGGAAAGGAACCTCCTATCCCATGACAAGTGATATCAAGGTGAACATTCCAGTTACATCGAGTTGCCTAAATACTACCCAGAGTATCATTTAAGCAGGCAGTTCTTATGGATAGAAAGGCTTGTGTGGGTTAAGCTCGGAGCAGCCACCAAAAGGAGGACATTAGTACCAAAGGGCGGCTATGTCGTGAGTCAGAGGACTCATGTGAGAAAAGCTCAAGAAGAGAAGTAGCCACTAGAAAGAGGACATCGTTGCCAAGGGACAACTGTGTCGCGAGTCAATTTTATCAAGATCTGCCTAAAGTCTTTACAAAGAGTGAATGTAAGCCTCCTTATCATTGGACGACTTAGCAAGAGGAGATCTAGGAGGACAAAAAGAGGGGTGAGGCTGACAGTGAGGGTGAGGGGGAGGGGAAATCTGTGGAAGCCTAAAGTCTTGGCACAAATAATCTTAGGTAAAGTCTAACAATGGGTTAAGAAGGTTTGGTGATCTTAAGGAGTGTGAAATAGTAAGACATTAGCCTCATGACGAGAGCATCGTGAGTTTAGGTGAGAGAGAGTTTCACAATTCCAGAGTTTAGAGTGAGTATGGAGGAATTAACTTGGGTAGAGAGTGTAGTAAGTGGTATCGATAAGGTAATTTATTCTAAGAGGTTGGGTTCTCTAAAGATGAGTTTAGCCTCCCTTGAACAAGCTAGTCGGAAGCTAATGCCGCTCTTCTAAGAATGGTCATGATAGGCCAAAATTAGTTGAAGTAGTTGGTCCTCTCAAACACACAATGAATTGTAACTAAGCTAAAAGGGCACTAGTGAAATGAAAGATGAGCTCAAAACAGATCTTGAAAAGGTATGAATGGGAACACTGGCTTAACATTTAGAAATGAGATAATTATGTAAATGAATGGATGGTCAAGCATTGCATGGATACTTTAGGAGAGAGGACTTCCCGTCCTATGACACAAGGCACATACAGTTTTTCATGTTTCCTTACTTAAAAGTATTCAAGCACATTTTTCCACTTCCATTTATTTGCTTGATGATTTTCATGTGGCTGAGGATGATTATGAGGTCCAGCAACTGTAACAGACTGTTCAAATATTGGGACATCAATTTTTAGCTGCCGATGATAAAGAAATTCCACAAGTGTTGGTGCAATGGGAAGGACAGTCTGCATCTAATGCTACTTGGGTTGATAAATCTTCATTTCAACTTCAATTTCTTACATTTATCCTTAAGGACAAGGACTATCTATTGGGGGAGGGAGCATTGATAAGATTCAAAGGGTGTCTCATCCATTTGTTATGTGTATAAGCAATGAGATAAGGGGCAGCTTAGTTAATATGTGTGGGTGAGGGGTGTTATGTGTCTCTTTGTGGAGTGTTGTGTGTTTGATGCATGCTATGCTGATTGTAGAGTGTGCTGTAATGAGTGTTGTGTGTTGTGCTGTAGCATTTGTATCTTGACACGTGTAGCCAATTGAAGGGAGTTAATTAGGATGAAGAGTAGTATAAATAGTTAGAAATCCAGTCAGTAAGGCAGCAGATATTTTTGACAAAAATAACTAAATTCAGTTGAGAGAAAAGAAGCTCTTGGAAGAGCTTGGAGCTCAAGTACTCTCTCTTGTTTCTAGAACACTATGTTTAACTGTACTTATCAATCAGATTCTCTAAGAAATTGGAATCTTATTCCTATAAAACCAAATGAGGCATCAATGAGAAGTAATTGATGCTTGAGTTCAATCAAAATAGGAAACCATGAAGAGTTGCCCATCCCTCTCTTCATGTTTGTAAAGTCAAAATCAAATAAAGGCCTCATTGCAACAAATAAATAACATTGCCATATAGACCAGAACCACTGGGTTATGGAACACACTTTCTATCAGACCATCGTCCATATCACTGGCAACCAATCTCGCGGTCTTGAGGCCATCCAAACTCCTCCAACAATGCCAAAACAGCTCCATTTGACCACCCAAATCCTGTCTGCATCACATAACAATATCAACAACCAATCAAATTTGACTATAGAATCAGAAAATGTTCATGACTAATGGTGTCTAAGGATAAATTTGATGGAACAAAACACTGTTCTAAGCAAGCATAATCGGTTTCTGTAGTTGCTACTATGTTTTATGCTTACCTGAGGAACATACTCACCACCTCCACCAAAGGCTCCACATTTTTCTACGTCATATTTTTCATGCATTGTACCAGTTTTCTTGTAGGCTGCATAATTGGTTCTGATCCACCTGATGAAAATGTCTTCTGCCAGTGCCTTTGCTTCTTTTGAATTCGATTTTTCCAGCCCTTCAATTATCATGTGCTGAAGTGGAGCCCAACCATTGGGAAAATCCCTGACCAAGAAGTTCCATAAGCTCACAGCCAATGTATATAGTATTAAATTGAAATATAATTCTAGGATTTCTAAGTTCTAGTCTCTAAAGATCCCAGATATGTCCTTAAAGGACAACATTCAACACCATGGAGCTCAATATCGAAGTTGCAAATTGCTACTAACCACTGCTGCCCGGAATTTGTCAAGGAAGTTGCAATACCAGCAGGATGAAGCAGGCCTGAACACTTGAGAGCTTTCACAACTTTCTCCACGAGATTTTCATCTGAAATATAAGTTCACAATAATAGCTTCTCATCATTCACCTCTTTTTGACAAAAGATAACTCTGCAAATAAAGTTAATCTTATTAATTATAGATTAAATGTAGCTTCACAGCTAGTTGATTTAAAGACTTGAGCATGCACATACAGTATAGGCACGTGTACTCTAGAACCCTTGTAACACGTATGGCTGTAAATCTGCAAAGCCAGGCAAGTATCTTAACTACATCCTCCCACTAATTACCACCCTCTCTTTTATTCAATAACCATAAATGGTGAATTTTGGTTGTTCATCTCATTTAGCTTAAACCTCAGATCGGTTTATTTGTACATTATGTAAGCTTGAATAATCAGATAAACCAATACTAAGTCCTGTGCTGCTAAAAGTAATACAAGTACCTAGCAGCTTCTTAAGGTAAGAAGAAATTAGCAAATAACTGGAAAGCCTTTGCATTATTGAGCCCATCACTAAAGTTGCTGTGCCATCAAATGGCAAGAAAAGTATGAGTTCTTCCTTCCACTTGACAGGCCTACAGAAGGTTGTTGTCTTCCTTCTTTAAACTTAGGACCACACTGCAAGGTTATGTTTGGTAACATATGATTGTTCTATAAGCACTGGTGGACGTGTGAGTTAAGGAGTGCAAGCATATCGAATTTCCAGACACTTGTGAGTTAATTGTGTAGCCCTTCTCCAATCCAATATAACTCCATTAGAAAGATTGGTAAAGTTAAATTCTCAGGACAAACCAACCTGAATGGAAAGTATCGATCCATAAAGGAATGAAGTTTGAAGCAAAGATGGCTTGATTCTGACGTTTAGCCTCCCAAGTTTCACCTTCCTGAAGGTAACACAAGAAAGATTCAGAATGGTGAGCTCATGAAACCAGAAAATGCATGTAAATGGTAAATGTACCACATACACCACCTCGCATGAACTGCTTGTACTCAGCCAATAATCATGCCACTGTCCCGTGCTCTCATCCCACAATACAGCATTTATAGACTTTTCCCTAGCTTCTGATGCTCTAGAGAAGTGCTCGACAATGCTTTTATCTTGGACAACTTTTGCCAAGAATGATATGTCAAGTTCCATCTTAATAATAACACAGCAAGACTTGTCACAGGAGGGAAACTCAATAAATATTGATTGCAAATACAACTATAAGTTTCACTGTCGTACCCGTAGTATATATACATTTAAATCAATGGGTAAAATCGATGTTGTTTCCAGTGTTGTCATATCCTTGTGGTTCCTGGGCAAAATACAGAACTAACTCTTTTATTTCACTACCCGAAACACTCCATCGCGTTGGCATCAATTAACAGCAAAAACATACCAGAAATTAAACTCATCATATAATTTGTTGTTGAAAGAAATAGTATATTCAATGTGGGTGTCTTTGATGCACACTTTGAGTTCATCTCTACAAAAGAAAGCTCAAGGTCCATTTTTCCAAGGTGTCAAGGAAGAAGAAAACTAGCTCGCTACACTTCTTCACAAATCCTCAATATACCATGCATGAAGTACTTACATAATCTGTGAATCTATTTGCTTATAAGCACAATATATACATGTTTTCTTTTATATTGCAGGACTGCAAGTGAAGTGCTACAGAAGGAAAAATCATCAATAACAACAATACTCATGCCTTATTCCTACTATGTGGAGTCAACTATATGGACCTTGTTTTGCCAGTACATTCTGTAATGGACCAAATTTCAATCGATACCTAAAGAAGTCATATTGTTTTTTATCGCTTCTCTAAGTTCTCTCCACGTCCTTTTTGGTCTCCTCCTTACTCTTTCTATGTCAGTCATTTCCATATCATCATCAAAGAATGAACTCCTCCGGTCAATTTGACCAATTTAGAAGTTATTAGTAAGACAGTACCTCATCCATCTTGTACTAAAATCCCAACCAGATTCAGCAGTTGAGGCCACTTCCTGATAAAATTTCTGCTTTTCAGCACCGCTAGATACATTTGAAGCAGCTTCCTTATCCTGTGAGCCACAAGAAGATTGTAGTGAACTCCTAGGCATCTTCTCAAGACAGAGACAAAAGATTTTGGACTGTAAAAGTGGGCTGGCCAAAACAAGTTACAATGGTTGAAGATTCAGGCCTCGGTTGGTTCCACATTGCATAATACCGACTTAAGTTGTGACAGTTATCTTGAGCATCACGGATGGTGACTTGATGTATGCCTATAAAAGAACACACGTAGCAATTATGAAAACGTAATTGCATTAAAGTGTGGAGAAAAACTAGTTGAGAGTACCTGTGGTCCAAAACTTATGTTCCTTCACTAGTAAAGGAAGAGCTCTTTTAGCAAGATCCTTGTCCTTTGTTCTTTCATATATAATGCGAACCATTGCACTCAAAAGTGGAGGTTCGCTGCAAAAGCGACCTCATAAATTGCTTGTAATTTCAATAGAAAAATTAAAAAAAAAAAAAAAAAGGACAGCATGGGAGTACATCTTAGAGAAACTAAAGAAACTTTTGCATGGTAAGACATCAATGTCCAAAAGCATAGAGAATCAAGCCATTGATCTCCATTACGTGTCACATGGAAACAAGTTGATTGATGTAAGTAGAATTTTACAGTGACCTAACACACAGCATATGTTACAACTAAATAATTTCCTTTAAGCATAGCATACAAGCTATGAAGTCTCCATCCTACAGTATCAAAAGAAACACTTTCTTTTTGTGAAGGGGAAGACAAGAATGGGCTGTTTATATATAAACGTGTAGCATTGAAAATTTCAAATAGAAGTGCAAAGCGGAATTAAAGTATAGATACCTTCTGTTGATATAGTATGCCCTGGCACCATTAAGGACATGACCATATGTCTCAAGGAGGTCCATGAGATTGGACACAATAGATTTTGCAGTCCCATACATCTTACTTGCTAACAAACCCCTGGACAAAAATACTAATATCAAATATCAATACAATTTTTCACGAGGGAGAATGATACTCATAAGATCACTTTAATGTTGTAAAAAACACACAAAAAAAACAGAACAGCATTGGTGGCTACACATTTGAATGATCAAGAAAGCAAGCCAAACTGCACAAACCAACTGGATTTTGACTTACAGGTTTCTTCTTCAAACACTAGATCCCTACCATCTAGGAGCTATACCTTAAAAGCTGAAAAAATATACAAATAAAGGAAAACAAATATGAACCAAAACAAAACCAAGCACAACCTCCAAACGCCTAACTCATGCATATTACACGAAGAGAGAAAACCATCCTTGTATTTAGATAATTTGTTGTCAAAATATCCTTATAGAAACTATGGACTTAATCTGCCCCTCTGATGCACTTTGCTCTAAAATAATATCGAACTATGAATCGTCATCATTAATCCAATAGATTAAGTCTAACTACTTTCTAACTAAATGGAGTCTAAACATTAAATTCTTGCCAGCATCATCCTAATTCTAGCACCAATCATCAAACCTGATCGAGGCTATGTTTGGCACCAAATGCTAAATTCCGCACATGCAATACTCATCATTAAGGAACATTGTGGGAATAAAAAATATGAAAGTGCAGCTCGTTTTAGAGAATTAGGTGATTACTAATAAATTATCTGGAATACTCAAAGCTACTCTTTACCACTACTAGCTTAGAAATTTGTTTTAGAATTTTAAGTACTTTCATGATAATCCCCCATCATTCCAAATATAGTTGTATATTTATGTATTTCTATTCCCCTTAGTATTCGTTATTGATGAGCTTTCCAAATGCTGCAGTAAACATTTATCGCCAAACGTAGCCTAAATTTATGCAATCATGTTACAATAATTGCATCAAATTCTTTTAATAAATCATACTACTCTTGCCTCCTAAAATGAGTAGAACTGAAGTTGCGTAATTATAATTAGAGCAAATTAACAATAAAAAAAGTTACAATCAACTTTAGAAACTATTCCATGATGCCAGCAGATTCAAGAATATCATTAAACCTCCGCCATGTTTGTTCGAAGAAAATGTTTTCCAAAATTTAAGGAGTTCAAATATTGGTTGATGGAAAACATTTTTCAATTTAAGAAAATCCTCCCACGAAAATTAGAGAAAATCATTTTCTTCCATTGAAAATGTAAAATAAGTTCCTTCGTTTGATTTCACTTCTCACCGTGTTCATCAACATGATCATCTGGCGCTTGTTTGATCACCAGTCAAATTCTACCACATCTAAAGAAAGTATGCTGTTGATTACCAGCTCTGCTAACCAGGCGCTTATTTAGCATATTTAATAATAAAGAAGCCTGCAATTTCTAAAGTGATCGTTGATTTTTCTTTGATGGAACTAGTTTATGCTGACTCTATTAGAGCATAGTACCCGTACTATATACAGTAAGAAACTGACCTTATCACCCAATAAGAATCCCAATAGTACACCTCCCTAAACCTTGAACCGGGTATAATAAGCGGTTTAGGCAGAGGCAACAAAGTATGCCAGTCGGGCCGCTCCTTCACCGAACTGGCCACTCTCCTGCTCAAATTCTTCCACAAAGAATGAACTTCCAGAGCCCATTCTTTCACCGCACTATTCTCCACTTTACTCAAGAACCCCTCAGGCTCAGGCACAAAATCAGGTGGATCATCAGGTACCATATCATCCCCTGCACCCACAAAATACTTCTGTATAAACTCCTCCAACTCCTTAGCCGGGACGCTCCCGTTGGACAACCTCGGAAGGTTGTCAAAGGCATGTTCTATGGTTTCGAGGTTGACTTTCAGCGACAAGTCAACGTAGAGTTTTGGATCGAAGTTTTTGGATCCAAAGGTTAATAACGCCGTTTCCTGGAGTCGTACAAGGAAGGTTATTAAAGGGCTCGGTGACATTGAAATGGACTTGTGGGAGTCGTTGCATGAGAGTTGACACGAAACGCAACCCGAAGAAGACATGGTCAGACAGAGCGTCAGGAAAGACGTGACTGTTAGGACAGTTGTTATTGGTGCGAGAGAAAGGTTAAGGTTTGAAGAGTTTGACAACGTTGGAGCCATGAGAGAGAGCTGCTGCCATGGGGTTTAGGAGAGATTAACAGCATGTTTGGCAATTTTTCATAATGCGAAAATAGACAGAAGTTAGTTAAAAAAAAATAGAAAAGGAATAAAGTATAATTTTTATTTTATATTTGATAAATTATGAAGGAAATAAGGAAAATTATTGTTATTTTTATTAATATTGATATAAATGGTATTTTTATAATTATATTTTATTTTTATATATTTCTTTTCAATTTTAAAGAGAAAAGAAGTGATTTTTAAAGTAAAAATATTTTTATTATTTCCTTTATTTTCTACCTATTTCCACTTTCTATTTAATTTGGTAAATGCATTATTTTTATCAATTTCCTTCCATTTCCACTTCTTTCCAATAATCCACATTGTGTTTGAATCAATGGAAATGGACAAAAATTAAAGAAAACAAGTCAAAAGGGGGGGAAATATTGTGTTTCACAATTTTAATGAAGAGGTGAAATGAGTATAAAGAAGTACAAATGTTTTCACTCCTATGTCATTTTGTTTTCTCTTCAAATTCAAAAAATAAATAAAAAAATGAATAAAAATTACAAGAATTTACAAAAGTAGCTTAAAGCAAAGTAAATAAGATAAAAGAAAGTACATTTTAGTCAATTAAATATTTTAATTATCTTCATTTCTTTTATTATCTCAATCAAATTATGTTAAAAAAATATTTCTTTTCTTTTCTTTTCTTTTTTTCATCTTCATCATATAAATCCAAATAAATAAAAAAATTCGTTTTCTTTCATTTCCTTTCTTTTAATTTTTATCCATTTTCACTCTTATTCAGTCTATAGACAAACATCTTCCGATAAGAAAATATTTTTTATATGAATTTTTTAATAAAATAATATTATTAAATATATTTAATAATATTATTTTATAAAATTAATTATTAAAAACCGACATATATTGCCACAGCAAGTGGGGGATGATGGATGGATGACCAAGTTGAAGGAAAGATCGTACTATATTCTTTTTCCCATTACTTTGTCGTCCACCAATCGCCATGGCTAGAGTACGAATAGAAGAAGGTTAGAAATTGGACTCTACCCTTTTTGTCCTCCGTCTTTGGTACGACGTCATCGCAAGTCTCTTTCTTAGTGGAGCAATCGACGTATGCTCCATGCAGCTACATAGTTCTTTGCGGAAAACATTAAAAAATATACCGAGACAAAGACTTATACCAGGTTCGGGTTCTTTTTATTTCTTTTTTCAAATGATGATGGTTATTTTATTTCGTCTTATCATCCAAAAAAAAAAAAAATCCTTACCTTCTTTCCCTCTCTCTTTGAAAGCCTTAACTTATAATCTGATTCGTTTATTAATTATATAAAAAAAATCTAAATTTATAATCCAATTTATTTAATAATTAAGTTTCGTATCTAGTTTGACTCGTTTATTAATTAAAAAATTATAAATAAATCTATAAAATAGTTATAAATATATAAAAAATGATTATTATAAAATTAATATATACAAGTAAAAATGATATAATCTTAACACTTAAATTTAAATTACAACACGGTAAGAAATTAATAAAACAAAGTTATATAGTTTATAACATAATGTGTATATATGTAAATATACATATATATATCTTATAGTTATATAATCTATAAAGTATATTATACATATAAGATATATGTTATATATTTGTCATATATATTATCTCTATATATATGTTATATAGTTTTATAATTTATATTTAAGTAAAACATACATACGTCATTATAATATTTGTGTTGATACATATAATATATGTATTTAAATTATATATTTGTTGTGTATGTGTGTGTAATTTATGTTTAAGTAACATACATACACATAGATATAATTTATGTATATCTACATTTATGCTATTTATATTATTAATTATTTTATTATTAAACGGGTTCACCGGTCGAATCCGAAAACTTACTTATGAGATCTATTTAATAAACAAGTTTACAAGTTAAATCCAAATCTAGACATAAATTTTATCGTGTTTAAATAAGTCGACTTGCTTGTATCTTGCATCGTTTTTTTCCATGCACAAATATGTTTATAATCGTGTCATGTTGAGTCCAAGTTCATGAATTGCGTTCTAAATTGCCACCCTAATCATAACATCTCCCTCAAAAAACTCCTAAGGCCATTACTATTGCTATTGCCATGCAAAAATGGAAAACATCCATCGAATGCACAAAGAAATATTAAGTTGTAAAAAGACTTTAGATTTTCTCTCTACTTTAATAACAATTTCTTTATTGTTTTAGATTATAAATAGATCTTACACTTGCTTTCTAAATAATTTGCACATAGTTGAATTGAAATCTAGGTGTCTCAATCTAGCATGCCAATTATCACAAAAATCAATAATGTAAGTAAAATTAGGAATTTTATTATTGTTCAATTACTACCTCAAAACCCTCTTAGAAAACAAATTAACAAATACAAAACTCCTTGTTGATTCTAATGCAAACGGGGCATTAATTAAACATAACTTTTTTTTCTTACATATAAAATAGACATCCACTAAACCAATGCAATGCACTTTTGCTAAATTTTCATTTCCATTTGTACCTCTTTATTTTCAATAAATTTATACTACTTGAATTGATTTCCTTCATTACATATGTGGACAATTGCATTGGATTCTCATAATCATTCATAGTTGTTAACAATAGGTGCCATAAGGGCATTAATAACCATTCTTATGTGTAGAGTTTTTATGCCTTCATTTTATTATAATAAGGTTGTCTCCTTCCACATTTGTAATGTTTCTTGAGATTTGTCTCTTTGTTCAATTTGGAAGTCTACATTTCCCGACATTTCTTTTCGTTATAATTGAAGTATCTTTGAGATCTATTCTTGGATTTAGATCCAAAACCTTTCTTTTATCTTTTTCTTTCTCTAATAACACCAGCAAGATTCACATTGTTAGGCATAACAACTATGTTGCTTTTCCATGTCTCTTCTTCAGTGGGGAGATGCCTAAGGATCTTCTCTATGTTAAATCTTCCACCATGTGTAGAAGTTTCTCGTGTATCAACTTTGTGATTGTCACTCCCAATTGTTGGGACTCTAGTATAGTAATCAGCATATCATGTAGATGACTCACTAAAACTTGTAACTTATGCACTTGTTCCATTATTGAAACATTATAAACCATCATAAATAAAAAATATCTAAGCATTTAGAACTCATCCATACCTTAAAAATTTAGTCATGCATTTTTCTTCAAGTGATTTCTAGTTTTCAATTGAGGACCTAATGGACATGCATAGACGTAAAAGCTATTGGTGATGTAATAAGAATACGACCAGAGTGTGCGAGTTCATCTTTTAAACTCTTTTTCTTCATGGCATCTATTGTGGTCTTCTTTCATGGACTCCATTATTCCTTCATTTCTTCAATTTGTTGAGTCTTGGGATTATGGATGTAGGCAAAGAATAGAAAGAGGAGCATCATTTTATCCTTTCATCTAAGATTTGATGTTCTTGATGTATGACCCTTACTACAACATTTGCTTCGTTCGCTAAGATTTAAATTCTTTAAAATCGTGAACTTACGTGAGAGCTGTTCGAATGTAGCTAATGCAAATACTAATTGAATTTAAATTATATTTACACATTGCTATTATTATAATTAAAAGAAAATAATATATTTTTACATAAATTGAGTTACTTAAATAAAACTCAAAAATCTAAACTTCGAACTTAAATTTTAAAATTTTAAATTAATTTTGAATTTGAATTTATAATTATAATGATTTTAACTCAAATTGCTTATAATCCTAAAAATTGGTAGGACCAAATGATCATTAATGACTTCCCACACTCCTCTCTATGATACTTTTAAAACAATTTTTTAAGTTGGAGTAAAGCTAATTTCATTAACTTTTTATTTATTCTTCCATCCGCTATATGAATAATGAAAAAGAATCAAATTAGTTCTTCCATCCTGTATATGAATAATGAAAAAGAATCATAAGACATCCTACCTTGAATCGATTCAATGGCAATAAAAATAACTTACTTCATTTCAACCCCTTTTCTATAGAAGTAGGGAGAAAAGATATTCTCAATTTCTATTTATTTCTATCCTTTTCCTATTTCATTTCTATATATTCAAATATAACGTTTCCGTTCATATAACCTCTGGCCGAAGGCAGTTTAACTACCTTGTATTTCAAGTTTTAAGCTGTGGCCACCAATGGCTGACACTTCACTTCATATTATGATGTTTCAATGAACGCACTCCAAAATACCTTAATCTACTGCGTATTCGGACTTTCACGACCCTTTCAGGATGAAAGAACCCCCGTCAAAGATCCTCGCATCTGAACTTTTCCTTCTTTAACGATAATCGGAGAGCGGCTAATGAAACTATCGAATGCATATTCATAATAGCGGGGGGGGGGAACAGTGATGCTATTTAAATAAATTGATCTCTGGCTATTGGAGAAAAAATCAACGAAGGTCGATGGTTTTAAAGCTCCTCGGATGTCTCTTCAGTTCCACATAGATTCGGTTCCATAACTGAGAGCGAATCACTTCAGGAATTGGAACGACTTTCATTTGTAATAAGCATAATCGTCACTGGAGCATTTCAACACGACACCAACAAGAATTTAATAAGAAGAAAAAAAGGAAGAAATGATGAGTAATATGAAGAGAGCTAATGAAAACAAAGGTTTCTCTCCTCTCTCTCTCTCTCTCCATCGTGAGTTTCACTGCGAGTCAAAAACCCTAATTTCAATTTTTTCGATGCTCTCGCTGTGTAAGTGGCCCTTGAGTTGATATATACTCAAAGAAAAGAATGGGCCAACCGACGTCTGCAATAAGAACTGGGCCTCAAGTTCGACGTGGTCCTCTCGAACAGCTTCCGGAAAAATAACATTATTTCATATTCCGAATGCCCAATTTGGTTTTATTACTATTATTATTATCACGGGCATTTCTTCGGTTCCCTCACCAAATATACATATAAGTGGGCAGCCAGCTTGAGCGGGACGTGGGTCATCACAGTGCCCAAACCTAGTCGATCCGACATGGATCGGCACTAGGCATATATATCGATGGCCCAACAGCAACCGGATTGGAGCAATATTCCGGTTGGGCCTGGTATGATTGGCTGTTGGCCCAATCAATCGAGGCCCAAGGTGGATCTAGGTTAAGTTTTTTTTTTTTTCATCCTTTTTCCTTCATATGGGCTTATTTTATTTTATTCATATCTTATCTATATATATTTATTATGTATTTGATTTGCATCTATTTAAAATTTAACATTTCATAAACTACTTAATCTATCTCTTACCTATCTTTGATCTCTTTTGAGTCTCAAATATGATATTTAAATAATTTTTCTTTTTTATATATATATTTTGTGATAAATTTGATAGAAAAAAAAGTGAAAGGGAAAGAAACTTTATTTGATTTTGCAATAAAAGTATAAGTATAAAAAGTAGATAAGTCTAATTTTAAGAGAATTTATTATGTACTTTATTTTGTAAGACTATTATATATATACTTATACATCCATCCCTTTATAGTCTTATTTTGATAAACACTTGATTTGAAAATAGTTCAAGGCCATATTATGAAGACAAAAAAAAAAAAAAGAGGATAAATTTATACTTTCATCTTTTTAGAACCTTATTTTAATAAGAGCTCAATTTTAATGATATCAAAACCATAAAATGAATTTACACAAAATAAATTTTCTTTGACAAATCTTTTCTTCTTCAAAAAAACATCCTCATTATCTTCTCAATAAGTAGATGGAACAAGGTTATCAAAATCCTGAGAAATAATATATCAATTGTCAAGCAATTAGCATAATCTTAAGTAGCATTTAGTTTATTAAATAGAACGATATAAGAAAAATAAGACAATACTATTTACAAAATAACAATACAATACAATTTTCTTACAGCACATTTGGTTTGTACAATATAAAATATGAATTTTTATAACAATATAAGATTATTTTTAGCATTAACATGAAAACTCTTGAAAAAGTTTTAATATGGACACAATAATTAAAAAAAAAACGATGATGATATAAGCTTTTCTTTTTTATTTTATTGGTTTTAAGAAGTTCTTATTTTGTCCAATGAAATAAATTTTTGTACTGTCAGATATACAGTACAGATTGTTTATCTAGTATTTTGAGGTCCCTTTTATCCAATAATTTAGTTTGTTGTACAAACTAAACAAAAAAAACTAAAAATTTTGTCTAGTTCAATACCATAAAGTAACAATAACCAAACACTACCTTAACCTCTATTTTTTACACCTTGTTTGACATGACAAAAGGTATTAAAAAGGAAAAAAAAATGTGAGAGGAAAGAATACAAGGAAAAAAAATGATAAAAGTATTTGATTCCTTTCATTATGTTTGGATAATAAAGTAAAGGAAATTGGAAGTAATCTCAATCATTACTAAAATATAAAATGAAGAATAATATAAAATCACTAATATATCCATGAAAGATAACAAGATAGTAAAATGAATGGGCAAAGGATAGGTAAAATAGGAAGTCAAATAATTTTTTCACTTTTCTTCCCCATTCTTTCTAATTTAGATAGGAATAAAATCCAGTGAGCACAAGAAAAACTTTTCTCTCTTAATTCCATTCCTCCCCATTTTCTTCTGTCTCTAACTAAGGAAAAACGTTATGAGAATCCAACTTTTCTTCCATATTCCTTCCCATCTTAATTCCTTTCGTCATTCCTAGCATAGGCTTAGAGTCTAATGGATATTATATGAACATCTTTAAGAATATTTCATATTTCAATGAAATCCTATATTAAATAAATAAAAACAAAAATTGCACTTCCATGCACTATTTTTTCATATTGTGCAATTCATGAATCCTTATCCAAATCAAATAAATTTGTATCCGAATACCGATATTACTAGTTGCAGTGACAATATTTCCAATTGACTTCAATATGCAAATGAAAAAAAAAAAATCCATGTTAAAATTTTATAAGTAATTCGGATAGCTACATTTTTATTGGCTAAAGGGCTAGCATAACGGCATAGTAAGCCAATCCGAGCACTAACTCTTGCAATAGACTTAATGCAGCAACATGCTTATACTTCTTGATAACATGACATGTTGTATAAGCCTCTAAATAAGCTTAAACTACTTATATCATTGAGTTGAATAACATCCTTCGAAATAAATTAGCTAATTCTCATGCTCTAACTCTAGTAGATCGTGTAGGTCCTTGATTCTTATTATTGTCATGAGGTTCTTGAAAATTTATCCTTAAACATAATAGAAAGGTATAAATCATAAAACACTATGAACAAAATAATATATACTTAAATTTCTTCATTTAGTGACTCCTTGATTGAATCAATGCATGCTGTGTTATCTATATTCAACCATTTAGCTTGGTCTTGGAGACAATTTAGACTCAATAAATTGTCTTATAGGTAGCAACTTATGAGTAACTCTTACTCAACCAAGTGATAATGGATATTGACTTCTTAAGTCAAGATAGTAATGAATAATTTTATCTTGACCCATCATTATCCTCTCTATACTTTGTATCATGCTAACAATCATAATATTTACAATCTCAAATAAGATTGTGTATATCGACATCAAAGCCCAACATTCCATATATAGGATACATGAAGCTTTCGAGTCTAGATATTATTTTAGTTCATTTATTTATTAAATATCTGGTATATTCTATTGACTGGTTATATCCATTGTAACTTGTATAACTTAAAAATCTTTTCTTCAGTCTAATGAGAATTATTTTAATCATATAATGTATTGGTCTAAATATTTACATGACCATAAATAATCTCATACAATAAGATTTCGTGCTACTACTAATAATATATATTTATTATTATTACTCTAGATATACACAAATTTATTTATGAGATTTTATTATAAAATATGTACAAACAGAAAAATATAAATATATCATAAGTTGACTTTTATTAATAATATTTATAAATACATTAATAGTGTCTTGGTATATTGTGCATAAATTACAATAAAGTATTCATACTACACTAAAAGTGAAAAAATAAAATATAAATGGCTTCTATTCTAGAAAGAACTAATTCTTTTAATTTGTGACAATTTTTTTTTTTAATCAATCAAAAAATTTTCCATTTTTTATTTATATCTTACATAAAATAGTATTAAAACTCAAAAGCGTTTTGCGCAATTACGCTCCATCAATTTAATTGACTTGATTGCTCGCCCTAAGGTGGATGGTCAATATCGTCTAGCATTGTCCACAGCCCAAGGTCTCCATCTTCTAGCCAACATCTTCCCCAGCTATATTTTGCAGTCATTGATATGATTTCCGCGTATGATCACCTCTTCCCAACCTATACGTTTGCTAGGAAAGGGGAAAACCATTCATTCATGGAGGGAAACTTGCAAATGGGTATATGAATAAACAGACTTACAGGTTTAATACCATATTCAATCCGTAATCTTAAAATGTTAAGTTAATGGAGTCTTCTATTTAATCTATCTGTATTTTTCCTATGTAGGACTTCTCTCACCTCACACTAACATCTCAACAATCTCCTCTCAAGTGTTAATTCCACGATAGGCTTTGCTTAAGTCACAACCATACAACTCTTCTTTCTACATGGGAGGGCCAACTATGAGAGCATCAAACCAATACCACTTATTAATAGAGGGAGAACTATCAATTATTGAGAAAAAATTTGAAAGTAGTTTTATAAAGGAATAGATCGATTTAACATTATATCCAACTCATAATCATAAGGTGTTACGTTAATAAGTTTTCTCTCTTATAAATCTTTTATTTAATCTATAATTTTTTTTCATGTGAGATTTCTCTCAACAACATTAATGTTAAATATTCTATTTTTAAGAAACATTTAGTGGACTAAAAGGTGGAAGTTATCTTCATCAGCTATAAAATTTTCAAGAAACATTAAGACCAGATGTTGCTAAAAATGGAAAATCCATGGAGCACCTATATATGTCCTATTAAACTGAATTGGACCCGGAAATTTGGGCAACCAAATATAATGAAGTTCAAACTATAATTCGTAAGAATCAATTTACATAGCAAAAGTTTTTTCGTCAATCCAAACACAAAACCTTGGAATCTCATTTCTATGGAGAATCAAATGGAAAAAGTGGATAGCATTCTCAAGTTCCGCAGAGGAAATGACGTGGGAGAAATTTTCACCAGAAACCAAGCTAGACCAAGTCCTGACAAAATTACTACATCCAGACATCAAAATCATACGGAACTCTTAGTGGTCTTTGAATCTTAACTGGCAGTCAAAGTGAACATCAATACTGATCCTATTCAATAATTTCTCTGAGCACCATGAGTAGAAAAATGCCATGGGAACCTCATGACCATAAAGAAACTACTTTTTTTTCATGACTCAGGATTTGTGTTTTTACAATGTGTGGCCGAAAAGGGATACTCACACACACCCATCGTTTGTCCAATCTCAGTAGCTTCTGTAAATTTAATATGACAACAGGTTACATGAGTTGTATTGAACCAGGCCTAAGAGATACCACGTCGGTAGGGCTGTGTGGTCCAAATGTCCTTTTGGCAATAAATCCTGGAACACAGAGACTGTGGTTGGCTAAGGAGACAAATAACCAGAAAGCAGGGATATTAGACCAAGAAAGCACAAGACCACAACAGGAAACATACAAACGGCTATCTGGTTGACTGAAGTAGCTCCATAGGTCAACATCCATTCCAATTATTTACTGACTCGAAAGAAAAAAAAGTGAAGACCTATTTACATTGAACCCACCTATAAGATTCTTTCTGATGGGCTAGTATAAAAGAACGAGGTTGCAGTTGAATTAAAAGCAGAGAAGAAAATCTATTGACAATGTCTAGTGATTCCTCAAAAAACAAAACCAAGAAACGGGTACCAAGGAGTGATGTACTAAAGGAGAAGAGGCCACCAAGAAGTGAAGTACTAAAGGAAAAAAGGGCAAGGTTTTACATAATACGACGGTGTGTATGCATGCTGTTGTGTTGGAAAGAGCAAAGGGAATGAGATAAATCAGTTTTTTTTTCACCATTCATGCTTCTAAACCAGGATACTTCATAACTTTCAGCTTCCTAAACCAGGATTTGAAGATGGGAGACGATAAAGGTCGGAGAATAAAATGTGTTTTTGGAGAGGCAATACAATACCATAAGCGACTTCACAGGACAAGTAGGTAAAACCTTATTTGCTAGTCCTTTTTTCCCGTTGTGGCAAATACCTTCATCTAGATCTCGCATTGCCCAGCTGAGTCCTCTAGCATCCAAGTATTTAACATAGCTAAAAGAAATAGGAAATGACAGTTTTAATCTCTAAGGATGATGCACAGTAGATACTGTAAAACAAGCCAATCGACGACAAGACGTCCACAGTAACCTGCACCTTAAAGGAGGAAAACAAGAAGCTCTGGGGATGGTAGCTTGATAAACGCAAAAGTAGGCAATAGTAGAAAGCCTATGATGATGTTAGGGATCCAAGCCTGCCTATCAATGTTTGACTCTTTTTTTCTTGGCTAATTATTAGTACGGGTGAACCTCAGAGCAGCTAGTTAAGTTGCACCATAATGACCCAAATGTCATGCGTTCAAGCTGAGAAAACATCCTCCTCAAAATGAAAGGGTTAGGCTACGTGCACATATGACCATCCTCTCTATGGGAAAGCACTCTGCTATACAGGAGTACACCCTTTATTATTTCTGAAAGTTTGAACCTTGTCTTATGGTTACTGGTGCCCTATGCTAGCCGTGTACGATGGCAAAATTGAAAAACCTAGTTATCTCTAAGTCTTCTGTTTGTTCTTAGTAAGTTCTCCAGTTATTTCCTTACTGAAGTTAACTAAAGAATGTCTCTACTTGTACGCTGTACCCAATCATTTATTTGTCTTTCCAGAAAGTTGTACTGAATGTATGCTTTCAACAAATCTCAATAGAAAAGTGCATGAGGATTTCAGTTCAATTTACCATGTACATATGAGCCTTAGCGCATTGGGTTGCCCCTGTGGTGACCTGTCTGTCGACAGTGGGATTGAGCTATGAAAACAAACCCTGCAAAATGCAAAGGTATAACTGCGTACATATCCCTTTGATACAACTCCTGCTACATCTAAATTTAGCTGAGATTTGCCTTTTTCTATGCATTTTGGTTTTCGTTGTAAAGAGGAAGTAGCCTCCCCCGTAGAGGTCCTAAAGGCGGTTTGTGCATTAAGTAAGCCCTGTACGTACGTTGGACCAGTTACCTACAATTTCCAAGCACATTGACCACCCCGTAAGTCCTAAGTATTAGGTACCTATAGTTTGCACAATCTAAATATCTCCGCTTCAGTGAGATTTGAACCCATAACCACATGCAATTTGTTATGAGAGATCCCATACTTCAATCGTTACAACTTACACCAACTCCTTGGGGATTCACTTACATCAATATTCAGTTAACTAGATAATTATTTTCACTCCAGAGATAAGCAATTTCAAAACTTCTCACTCTAGAACCGATTTAGAGCAAAATGGTTTGCTCAACTGCTTAACCAGTGATAAGAACCAGCAAAAGAACTGATCCCAAAAAAAGAAAGAAAGAAAAGAATAAGCAAAAGAGTTTTGAGCGAGGAAATCGAAGTTTCAGATCACACTCCAGACAGTCAACAATCCGACAGGAGGGGGGAAAAACCGTTTTGTGCTATTTGGTCTTTCAACTTTGAATTAATTTAAGGGAATAATCAATATATATATAAGTTCCCAATGTGGTATTTCCAACACATTCATTTAGTATCCATGTCGCAGTGAATTGATCCAGACTTTGTTTTTCCATGTTTAGAAGTAATTGGTATGGGACTCCAATTGCAATTTACAAACATGGAATACACAGAGTAAACAAAAACCATAAAATGCAAACTGGAACGGCGATCAACTGGAGGAATCCAGCTCACCTAGCCGGAGGTTGTTAGAGCACTTTCTCACTCCTTTTCAGCACCTGAATGTTGCAAATTGAAGCCACGTGAGCTAAGATCAATGCAGGCATTAAGCAGAATGCCAAAAAGATCACCACACTAGGGTTCTAATCCATTTACAATCTCACTGATCATACTCAGAATTAAAAGTTATGTTAGAAATCCACACAAAATTTTCGTTTTACAATCTCCCAAGAAAGGTCATACTCATACATCAATACACTTCAGTTACAGCCAAAAGGAAGTCATTTCCCCATAGTTAGATTCCAATAGGAACATAACTCGTGTTGCTATATGTTGGCAAGATTTATATGCTGCGTTCATCAATACTCCCTTGCTTTAATGACTCCGAAAAAGGGAAGGCAAGTAGCATGAAAAAACTTCCTAGTTCCCATTGGGTTTCCCATAAATATTACCACCACCGGTATACTGCCATGTTTGGTTGAAAAAGCATAAACTACAGACCTTCCCTAAATACTCATCGTATATGCCAACATGTGATTGGATGACACCATTAGGAACTGACTGAAGACATTGAAGTTGCACCCCAAGATGACACCAATAGGAACCGACTGAAGACATTGAAGTTGCATCCCAAGTAGCATATATATAAACAATAGTAACGTCATATTACACTCCAAATACATATTGGAGCAGGGGAAAAAAATCGACTGCATAAGGTTTATTAACAGGGAGAGTCACCATCATGCACTCAAATTAACTTCTCAGATACATTGTTTTGTACGGCATCCAATATGCAATATAGGGACTGCATCTCATTCCAAGGATATCCTAAGATTAAGTTTCAATTTCCTGTCCTTACCACAACATACTACTAAATATGTTGGATACTTCATGCATGGCTTGCTTTTAATGTTATTCATACACGGCAACATGTGATTGATAGAAACATCGGATCCATACAAACAAACTCTATCCCTTGAAAGCAACCATGCAACACAAATTGCAACGTGATTTAGAAGCTAAAAACTAACCCAATTTCAAACTTATTTTTTCCTACTCAGCCCACACAATTGAAAGTCGCAAATCCCAGTAATCCAAATTTCCCAAAACCAGCAAACTCAACCAACGTACCGATAGTTAATTAGACAAAATCATTGAAGTGTAACAACACTATTCAACAATTAACATATCCTTCAACGCAACGCGTCTTTTAATCCATCTACGAATTTCTTCGGAACCTCTCCAATCATTTGATCCATGTTATAAAGAATTGTAACTAAAAATGTCCAAAACCTAGCAATGAGATTTTTGCAATTAAAAAGCATAATTTAATTAATTACTCAAATTTAATCATTATACCACAAAAAATTCCATCAAACGGGAATCTTGGCGGCATCATTGCTATTGGGATCACCGTCGACGGTGACGGAGGAGGAACTGGAATTAGATGGAGCTACAGAGAAATCGTCCGCTTCGTCGTCATCGTCGTCGACATCGTCGGTGGTGATGTTGACGCAGGAGAATCGATCGAGAGAGGAGAAGAATGCGGCTGAAACCGTTGATCCGAGCCAAAAGGCCAAATTATCAATAGTCTCGCGAGAGACGAGACCGCCGGTGGTAATGGCGTTCTCGCCAGTGGCCGTTGTAGCGGTGGTCGGGGTAGGGATAGTGGTGGTCGAGGTCGGGGTCGGCGGCATGGATGGGGTGGTCGGAGTGGTGTTTGTGTTCTCCATTTTCGGTGCGCTTTTGGTTCGTTTGGTTTGAGGAAGGAAGGAATCAAATTTTGAACTTCGACTTTTGAGCTGTTCTTGTGCTTTGTTTGGACAAGTTGTTGTTTATTTTAATTGAGTTGTATTTAAGAAATAAAATTGATATATGTTTGGTTTTTCAACGTTTTCTGTATAAATTTAGATATTTAAATAGTTGATTTATCTGTATATTAGTTAAATTAACTATTATAAAAGTATTAAAAATAATTTTTAATGCCAATAATTGCATAAAAATTGTGGATTAAGAAGAAGAAGAATACCAAGAGTGCAAAATTTTCTCGCGGGTTTTGTTGATTTTATAAAGGTGAAATGCAATAACAATTGCTCTTATGAATGCGTATTTATATGTTTGATCGGTGAAATAATTATTTCATAGAATTATTATTACTTTAAATAAAAAATTATAATTCATTTATAAAACCATTATAATAATTATTCTTTAATTTTTTTTCAACATATTTTTAAATTTATCATGGACCCTAAAGGAATTATAAAGAAAAACTATTACTCATCTAATCATTTCTTAAAAAATGCAATCTATTCCTACTTTCTTCCATTTTGCAAACTAAACATATAATTATTCTTAAGATAAATTATCTTGGAAAAAGAGTTTATGCATAGGAATTTATGAGAATAATTTTTGTTGTTTCAATTTATGGTGAGAATATTTATATTAATTAATTTTATATTTTAATTATTTTTTAAAAACTTTTAAAATTACCAATAAGATTGTGTCAAATTAAAGATGTAAACAAATTAAATCTACTGATGTGCTATTCTAGCTTAGGTCACTATTTACTTAAGTCCGTTCTAATAAAGGTTTAGTAGAGTTCGAGTTTAAGCTATTCGAGTAGTTACTAAATTAAGCTTGAATTTTATAATGTTTAACTCAATTAACTTACAAGTCAATCGAACTCAAATCAAGCTCCAATATTAACCAAGTTCGAATCAAATTTAGATATCAAAATTATTTTGATTAAAAGAAAAATTAAATGACCATAAAAAAAACTATTAATAAATGTTAATAAATAATTATCTATATTGATTTTTCTATATCAACAAAGATAAAAATTTAAGTCCCTTTTACAAAAATTTTACTATTGCATTAGTGTAACATCTGAAGGCAAAAGTAGTTAATTACTAAGCTAATAAACACTTATGGCCCTTTTCTTAATCACTTAATTCAAAAGTTTCTAAGTAGTGTTGTCGTATTACCTATTACTTAACTTGATATATCACTACTCAACATTTTTCATAATTTATGTGAGACTCCATTTACATGAGATATGCATCTACGCTTCTTAAACATACGAGGTATCACAATCTCTCCTCCTTAAACACGCAACATCTTCATCGTGAAACCTTACAATTGGCTTAAGTCTTCCTTCTTTTCAATTATCCATGAATCAGGCATCTAGGTAAGGGGTCAACTATAATACTATTTGTAACGCCTAAACCAAAAGTAACCAATAATCAAGCGAATAAACACTTACAAGCCTTTTTTTTCAATCACAAAGTCTAAAAGTTTCTAATTAGTTTTAACATATTATTCATTACTTAGCCTTATATACCACTACTCAACATCTCCTATAATTTATATGTGATTGGATTTACATGGGTATACTATACATCTATCCTCCCTCAAACACATGGTTATCATAATCGGTTTCCTAAATTTACATGGATTCTAACAAAAAAAAAAAGGAAATTGATATGGTGGGTAATTATATATTAGTGTTCTATTGATTCAACTACAAAAGAAAATAATGTAATGATTTGACAATTAGTGTTTAAAATAGTGAAAAATGTAGTATTTAAAATGGAAATGTTTTGCAACTATTTTGAGCTTAGGCCTGGCCGTCCCCTTAAATTGGCAATTTTTATTTAGACTTATGCCTTAGATTGCTCTTGTTTTTTATTTTACTCTTTCTAATTAATATGGGCTGTTTTATTTAGGTATGGGCCTTCATGCTCAAGTTAACCTTTAATATAATGAGGAGCTATCAACAACTTAAACCTTTAGGCTCAAGTTAGCTTAGTTAGGTCTAACCCACAATTTAGATGGAGATAAGCTAGAATAAGCTAAGCAAATGAGATTCGTAACCACCCACAACTCAAAACAATGCAACCGGTCATAAGTCTCAACTGCTCCTATCAACTACTCATCAACACCTCTATAAATACCAAGGTGTGCTTCTAGGTAAAGGATTTGCATTCTACTACCCTTAAACTGCTTTACTATTACTTTAATCTTTCTAAAAACACGAACTTAAGCATTGGAATAGCCATGCTAAAAACATCGACACGCCCTTAGTTCTTCTTTTTTTGCCTTAAATAGGTCGTAAACACCCTAAACAAAGATCAAGTAACAACAATCTCCTTCTAAGTTTACTTGAGAAAAAAGAAAAAAAAGGACAATGATAACAATTGTCCATGCAATTGCTAAGATGTCAATTAATAATTTTTCATTTTTCTAATGCACTTATATTTCCATAAAATATAATAATTAATGTTAGTAAATAAGAAAAGTTAATTGCTTTAATAAAATATTTTTTAAGAAGACTCTATTTGACAAAAACACACAAGCCCTAAACCTAGGTAAAAATGGAGTTGTCAAATTTTATATTGACACAATTGCAAGTTGCTCTAATGGTTGCCACTACCATAGACCCATGGCTATTAGGCAATGCTATACATGCAAAAGCTTTATAGGCTTGGTTGTTATGGTGAATATCCCAAACCTAGTTATACATTAATGAAACATACAAACAAGAGATCATCAATTACAGATAGGGAATAAATTGATACACAAATTTTACATAAAAAAATCCCCAAAATACTATTTTTGTACATGACCATGGAAAACTTTAAAAAATCCACCATAATATAATAGGATAAGTATAGAGTTTTCTCATAATCACGAAGCACTGCTTTTATAATCCATTATTATACTTCTCTCACTACTCATTCATACATCAAGATTGCCTTTATAAAAAATTACATAAGCTAAACCCTAGACACACAATAAAAAAGGTAACTTAAGCATGAACCAACATCATAATAGAAAACCATTGAATAAAACTAAAATGAGCCACAAACAAAGGTTGATTTGCTAAACCCCTGTCTAACTAACCATTGGGAGGATAATGGCCAACCAACCTTAACTACACAAATAGCCAACTTTGGCTAGTCAACTATGAACTCTTCCAATATTCTTTTCAAATTCAATTCTTCGAATCTTCTTTTCAGCTTCAACATCTCAACTCTTACATAAAGGGAAAATTACAAACCAAAGAATCAATATTTTGGATCAAGTTCAAATAAGAATCAAATTTTAAAGTGGTTCAAATAAAAAATTAATGTTACGCTAAATAGTTCAAATGAGAAATCCAATTATAGTGCCATTATAGACAATAACAAATTCTCTTTTTAAAGCACTGAGCATGTTTGTGGGACAATATCGAATCTTCTATTTAAACAATTTAGTAAAATATTGATAATCTATTTTAACTACTTAAAAGTTTAATCTTCTATTTTAACCGCTCAACATAATATTAATCATCTATTTTAATTATTTTAAATTTTGATCCTTTGTTTAAACTTAATCCCAAACATTAATTCCTTTGTTTATAATTTTTCCCTTACATAAATCAAGATAAACTTTAGAGTATCTCCATCTTTATTTGAATTTGCCCTACTCCAAAATGCATGTATGCCTAAGCTTTACTTACATTCAGATTATTTGATTCAATCTTATCAATCCTTAGCCTCTAGTCTACTCATATAAACTATAAACATGTAAATCCTTATCATCCTACATTGAGATGGTATTGTCTATTTACTCCTAGAATCATGTCTAGCCATAAACTATAATGGCATCAACACGTCTTTATTCATACAAGCCAACACACCTCAAGTTATCTAGTATTCCTTAGACATTGTTGTTGCTCTTTAACTTCATTATTTTTATTTGTTTCATATTCTATGTACTTCAATTCTTACATTTTATAAAAAGTTTGAGTAGTTTATCTTTGTTTACTTGTTATTTTGGTATATTATGTATAGATAAATTAGTTTATGTATTGTAAGGTTCATTTATTCAATGCATTGGCAAAAGTTTGTTTTTCGTAAGGTACAATTTCACAGTCTGCTTAATCCTTACTTATAGATTTCTCTTGACCTTTTCTATCAAATAAACTATTGTTGCCATAAATTAGCTAGACCATGGAACAAATATGATTGGAGAGAACAACAAAAATTCATCGCTTGATATTTAGTTCTACTTCTCCATCAATATTTTTCAAATAATTAATTAAAGATATGAATTGCAAAAGCTAAGACGATTCCTACTTTAAAATTAACCTATTTACAAATTATTTGGTCATTTTAACCTTTCCACTTTCCTCTAAAAGTATGTTATTGTTTTTTTTTTCACTAGTATTTCATCCAAAACAATATTAATAAAATTAAGCTAGATCATTATGAAGCCCTTCCCATTGAGTTCCATCTGACCCTCATCCTTAAATGGATTTTAACTACTTATGCCACATCTTCCTCAACCCTCACTACACTAAGAGCCTTCATATTCTCACTTGCTGCAAACCAAAATGTATGCATTTTTCAATTTCCTAAAGTTGTACTTGGTTACTATCTCTTCATTGTTTTAGATAACAATCCTTAATTTGGATCATGTGCCAAGCACCTAAACTTACTCTAGCCAAACTTCAACTTTACTCCGATACCAATTTGCTATGCACATGAAGGCTTCCTAAGCTTATGCTTGAGATTCAAAACCTGATGATTGATTCACTAGAACTAGCAAACAAGAGATAAATAAATATAGGATAGAGAAAATTGATATATAGATTTTCAATAAAAACTCTAAACACTAGGGTAAGAAAAAAAAACCATACATAATATTAAACAAATGGAACCCACTATAACAACAAGTACTACGAAGTTCCCTTCCAATCACTTGGCATTATTTTGATAATCAAGTCTTGCACTCTCATAAGTTTACCAAAACATTGAGATTACATAGATAGAGAGTAAAGCTAAATCTTAGGCACTCAATACACTAGATAAATTGTGCACAAAGCAACATTAAAGCAAGAAACTACTAAAGAAATGCAACATAAGCCACATGTAGAAGTCATCTTGTTGACTTCACCCACTTAGCTGGCTATTGGAATGACCTCAGTTAACTAACCTTAGCCACTTGGCCAGCCAAATTCGATTAATCGGCTTGAGACTTTTTTTTCCTTTCTTTTATTATTTCTCCATCATGTTCAAATATCTCCAAATCTTGAATATATTCGAGACGAACTTCAACATATGTGGAGGATGGAACCAAGAACATTACCCTCCCCATAAAATGCAATTATATGGATCTATCAGGTTGAGTTGGTATATATATATATGTATGTATATCAAACAATTTAGTTGAATTGCTAAAGCTTGGCACAAAGAGAATTATGTAGCAAATTTACAAGGAAAAAAGGCCTCTATATGAGCTTAATTTATAGGCAATACAAGCCACATTACCATTTTTGATAACAAAGTGAAGGAATGATTGATCTTTCTCTATGCTAGCAAATTGATTGATCTGTTTACCCTTATTTACTATTAGGGACTCATTCAACCAGTTAGGTCCCAAATTAAGTATTCATGTATGATTTAATTTCAAGCATTTACTTTGAATGACCACTAATTAAAAAAATGATTAATTTAAAAGTAATCAATGGAAATCATAGTACTAGAATTTATATTATTTTCTGTCAATTGCTCCATCAAATATTCTTATGGCATAGACATTACAATACTTTAATGAAACAAAGCTTATCTATAAAATTGTGCGAGTAAGATGGATTATATGGATCAATCCATTTAATTTGAAAAAAAAAAAAAAGCAGCTGAGAATTCAACTTGCATATAAAATGAATCTAAGTAGGCTAACTCGCATTAGTCAATGCGAGTCAAGGCAAATTAATTTTTTCAGCTCACTTGCACTTGCACATCTCTACTTATCAGTACCTCTACTTATCAGAACCTATGGTGCTATTGATGGACTTAAGAACACATGTACAAATAAAAAACAAAAGACAAGCAATTGCATAAGAAGGAAAAGGATAAAAGCATAAAATTGCTCTGTCACGTAATCATATTCATTGACATCATTTGTTAGCAAACTAAGTTCTCATGTAGTCGAATTTAAGAATCTAGAAGCAATGATGAGTAGCAATCAGAACTTCCTAATCAACAAGATGAATGATCAATTTTATATAAACTAGCCTCACACCCTTTCAATCTTCATACTAAGCCAATCTCGCACGCATCCTCGTAATTCATAGTATATGCTTGACAAAGCAATTATTTCACGTTACAGATAAAATGTCTGGTATTTTCTGATAAAATAAAAAAGACTTGCATATTTCAAAATTCCGACATGCTGCAGTTGATGGCCACCTTCTTCTTCCAACAAGACCGAGCCCATGATGCATGTGAATGGAATAGAATAGAATTCATTCAACTCATCAAGCGCGCTAGTGAAGCGGGTTCTGATTTTATATTATAGATGAAAGGGGCTATTCAGGCCGAAGCCTCGAACTCCTGCTGAGCCCAACCTACATCATAGGCAGTAGGCGCGCACTTTTCATCAATTTCACAGCAGAGTAGCCTGAATCGTCCATTCTACATCAGAGATTCACAACGAAAAAGTCCCTTTTCTTATGATTGCTCGTGGAACATTTAATAGTATGTTTTTGGTTGGTTTGAACATTAAAATGGAGAGATCAGTGACAGAACTAATCCAACAGAATTTACAAAGAGCGTTCAAGGACCGAGCTTGAAGGGGAATCCGGAAATGTATGATTAACGGTTGTTACTTTCCCCACACCAATAATTAAGTCATATCCAAACAACTCCATTTCTCATTCTAACAGGATGATTTGTTCGTTTGCCAATATTCAAAATAATTTGTTACAGCATTCACCAGTAAAATGGATGCTTTCTCACAAAGAAATAAGAGCAGAGTTTGATTTTGTCAATATCCAAAATTGTATACCCTCAGGCTGCTAGAGATGTTACCATCCCCTCGAATCCTCATCCACGCATAGAAAACAAGAAACTGGCCACAGATCCGTAGGATGGGCCAATGTTCCCAATACAACCTACTATAAAACTCTATCCTTGTATTCAGTATAACATATGTGGTATGGATTCAGAAGAATGCTTCAAACTTATTTGCTGCTGACATCAATTTGGAAGCTGTTTCTTGAATCCTCTGTCTCGTTAAATGTGTTTTTCAGGATTGCTTTCCCCGCAAAATGAGCAATGATATTACCACTTCATCAGTTAAAAATTTTCACTCCAAAAACTATGACTGGAGTAACTTCTTGTAGTCCAGGAAATTTCCTTGGAATGGGGTCACTCTGCCCTCAGAGACCACCCAAAGCTCCTCTACACTTCCAGATATTAGATGTTCATCGTGACTAACCTGCAATGTGAAAACGAGAGAATTGGCTCCCATATCAGCGGCAGTATAGAAAACACAAGGTATAATTCCGCCATAAACATCTTTATTCTTTTCCTGGAACTAATGAAGACATAATACCATAAGAATTCCTCCTTGGAACAAAACCAGTCCTTGAATGAGCGCCTCCACAGCATCTAGATCCTGCATGCAGAAGCAACATTTGAACCACAAATGGTAATACAAAGTTGCCCAGCCCCTTCATAAACATAACAAATGTATTTCTCTCCCGTCAATTGAATGAATGCAAAAGAGTTGAGAACTAAGAGACATCAGCTTGGTTATAAAAAGTTCAAACTAAGAACCCATGTTATAGCTCCAATAAAATATAATCTATCTCAAAGCTGTACAGAGACAAATAGCGTGCAGAGGTGCCACAATACAACTACTTATCCACCAAATAACAGAAAAAGCATATATATGTGGCTGAGCCCCAACCATGAAAATTGTTTATTAGAAAGCACACTAAAAAACATTACAGAGAGATGATTTAGCCTTTAAGATATGAAATGAAAAGATAAATATTTAAACTGCAACCCCTAGAGAAATTTTCATCTAAAAAGTAAAGTTAGTACAACACAGATTTTCCACAGGTTAGGAAAATTTCCCTCCCAACTAGATTGAGGAAAAGGAGCATGGTTGATTGATTGATCCAAGAAACATTACATTCCACATAAGCAACAACCTAACTAGAGATTTTCATGAATCAATATGAGAAGGGAAGGGATCGTATAACATCACCAAGTGGATTAAATCAGAAGGTGACAAATAGCAATAGATGAGGAAGGAAGAATCACTTACAAGATGGTTTGACGGCTCATCAAGCAAAACAATGTGAGGTTTCTTGAATGTAATCTTTGCAAATGCAACTCTACTTTTCTGACCACCTAATAAAGGATTAAAGTAATTAAATCACCATCCTCAATTAATGAATAGAAAACTACACCAGTATAATATTCTGACTCATCAAAGAAAGTAAAATATATATATATATATAATGTATAAGTAATCATTATAAGATCCATTTCATGCCTACTCCGATCAGCACAAAGCCCGTAGGAGAAATACCAGATAATGTATACATCGGCTGAAGTGCAAGATTTCCAGTAACACCCAAAGAACCCAAGTGTGCTCGAAGCTTCTGTTCTGGCACTCCCTATATGAGGAATAATACAAAACATAAGATAAATCCAATCTAGAATGCAGCAAGGATGATTGATTTTGTTTTTACAACTGATAACAGCAATACCTAGCTTATAACCTTCACATCAAACAAAATATTCTGCAGTACTTACTAAAGGCATCATCTTAAGCTACTGTCTGTATAATTACCATCAGTATAACGCGTCATGTTTTGTTACAAGGAAACTTCTAAAGAAAGCAGTAAATCATGTACGAGGTCAACTTTTGGAGAGGAAGGGAGGAGAGAGAGAGCATCTAAAGAAAAACTTACTTTTTTTTACTATACCGAAATCTTAAAGCTGAAGCTATTATATAAGCCATGTATACTCAATCCTTAATTTATCCCAAAAAATAATAATAATTAAGATGTATTACCTCTCTTTCATATCAATGCATGTAACGATAGCACAATAAGTATTGAACTTAGATCCACATTCGATTCATCTTAAAATCTAAGCTCATAATATCTGGCTTGATGATTCTTGATGATTTTCCCTCATAGAATGAAATCCGACACCTACCCATTCCCCAGTAATGAAAACTTTGGGATCAATTTCTGTTCAGTGCTTGCTCTAGTTACCATTAATTCATACTCAGAGAGAATGAAAACATCACAATAATACTTCCTCGAGCAATGCCATGATTTAAAAATAAACATAGATGGAAGAATAACACCTAGTATTTCCAGCATAACAATAGATTCCTTTTGGAATGCACCAAAGATAAGTACAGGTTGTGCCTCAAATTAAATGCTTGGAAGCGCTGAACCACTATGAGCATTATTCTTTTCCCGTTGTGATCCAAATTCATTGTATAAATTTTAACCTCTAAGCTCAGGGTGCAAAGTTTTTATGACAGAAATTAAGAGGCAAATTGCATTCTTTTATTTTTTTTTTCAGTGAGCAAAACAAAGAATTTTCAAAACTCTGATCAATATAACCATGTACTGATAAGATCCTACCAAGAGCCAGAATATTGCAATAAGATAACCATCTAATGGCATAGCATAAACATGATAACTAGTTAAGAGTGAATATTCCTTCTGTATAAAAGATATGCCAGGATGACAATATCTAGGTGTGCCTCGGTACAAAAATTATGGTAAATCTTGTGTTTTCAAAACTATGAACCTTTTGGTAGTACATACAAACTTACCGGAAAGCAGCGCATCATGTATAAAAGAGGACTGTTAGATAAGTCTAGGCCATCAACATGGTGCTGACTAAAAACAGCTATACGGACCTGCAGAAAGCAGATTTGTTATCTCTCATTGAAATATGTGCAAGGCGTGAAAGAACCCTGATGCAATCATTATCAATTGAACAAAAAAGGTAATTCTTTTTAATAAAATTAGGACCGAGCATATGAAACTTAATTCACTAATAAAAGGTGACAGCATTCTAGCTCAAACATCAGTCAAAAGAAAATTCTAGTTCAAATCACAATCTCAACTAGGATTATCGCAGTAATCTAACCAAATTAGTTGTTGAAACTTGCATAAATGAAAAATCAAAACCTTGCCGTTCAATTGAGCCCAAGGTTCACCATAAAGTTTGATCAAACCCTTCCATTTTTCATCATAATTGACTTTGCACTAAAATTCTATTCAAATCAATGGCCATATTAATTGGATTGGTAGCAGCTTTAAGACAACCAAATCAACAGTTTGGGGGGTTTGATTCGATGAAAAAGGATGTTGTGGCACTCCATTTTTGCTCCCTATTACAACAAAACTACACATCTCTCCCCTCTTTCATAAGATTACTATTCCCCTCAAAATGCCTTGTTACCACCAAAAATAAGCAGAATTTCTCCCTTTCTTTTTTTTGATAAGTCAATAAGCAGAATTTCTTTTGAATTTCTGTGGCTAATTCCAAACATGCTGGTCATTGATTGCCATTCTCTGATATTAGAGTTTCATAGACATGTTGAAGCTCACCTAAAGTTAGATAATGAACATTATTTTTCCTTCCCCAACCACCCCCCCCCCCCAAACCCTTTTTTTTGAGCAAATAATAAGATATTTATTGCATCTTTCATATCTGAACAACTGAGGTTCAACTTACCACTAGGTGACAATGGGATTAATGCCAATTTTAGGCCCATCCATAACTTCCTCAATCTTTCTGCAAGGAAAGACCTCATCTACTCTCTTCCAATAAATTTTAAGCAGAAGTGCATCAGCTGTCTCAAAGCATCTTCAGGACACACGAGTTGACAGCATGTTCTAAAAAAATTCGAGAATCTTTGCTAATGGAAAACGGACTCATTATGGATACATTGTAAAACACTACGTCAAGGAATCAATATGCTTCCCTTTTCTTTTTTGTTTGTAAACGTGTTTACTCCTTTATGCATATTTTAAACGGATTCATTATGGATACATAGTAAAACATTATGTCAAGGAATCAATATGCTTCCCCTTTTTTTTTCTTGTAAAAGTGTTTACTCCTTTATGCATATTTTATACATAAATACATATATAACAGCACATTCACTTCTGCTTAAAATTTGTATATATATTGCGTTGCATGGTAATTAAAGTAACAGGTATTAGATACAGAATGTTTACAGGCTTTCCATAACAAAATTGCCAAGTAGCAGGGAGTTGCTATGCAGCATAACTCAGTATAACGGCACATTCACTGCGCCTATGAAACAGCAAATTAATAGTTTAAAAAAAAACATTGAGAAGCAAATTGCCAATTGGTACTTCTCAATTAGAATTGCTAATCACGCAAGAACAGAGTAAAACCCTTTTTCTTTTATTCCTCAACAAATTCTGCTTCACAAACTCCCTGACTAGCTTCTATTCTCCCTGCCCACTTCTATTTATATCTTCCAAAGTACAATTACCATTCTACCCTTATACAACTCTAACCATTACAGTAACTACACTTGATACAAGTATACTACTAAAACACACAACACTACACTGCACATACATCACACATACAACAGCATAGTACAACACCATACAGAATACACACTCTACACCCATACGACAACAGATCAGAACACTAGGTACAGAAGCCTTTTCCTCTTGAATTCGTGGGTCATGTCAATTAATAAATTTGTCACAGCATAACTTCACCAAAATATTTCGAGTGCTTAGGCAAATATTTTGCAAGATCAAGGCTCAATATAAGTGATTGATTAAGTTTAAGTATTGATTGCATAATTGTATATTGTTTTGGAGCCTCCTCTAGGCTTTCTAACCATAGTCAAAGCATAAGTTAAGCAAAATACCTTTGCTGAACGAAAAACAGTTCCTGAGGTTGGTTGAAGCTCCCCAGCGATGAGTTTTAATATTGTTGATTTCCCAATGCCATTTGGCCCAACCACTACAAAGCAGATGAAATGAAAACTGTGATAATAGAAATGTTAGCTCAAACTGAACCGTGTTATTGGTTGCTCTAGAGCAAGTGCTGTTATCTAAAACAAGTTATGAGAACTTATATGTTGTATATCAAGAATTGACAAAGCCAGATAGTGAATTGATGAATTCATAAGCAAGGGATATGAAAAGCTAATTCCCTGTTCACTTAACAGAATAGAGGAATTGCTATTTCCCCTTATTCCCATGTTTACTTGCACTATTATGCAAGCAACAGCTATTGAATGGGACAAAAAAATTGGCATTTTGGCAAGTAATAGCTTTTTCATCCCCATTCCTTCATGAAAATTATTATTTTCAAAAAATGTCATACTCCATGAAAATCCTAAAAACACATCAAAGCAACTACAAGCACCCACTGGCCGCCAGCAACTACAACCAACACTGGTGGACTTTCTCTCTCCTCCTTGCTCTTCTCTCTCTCTCTCTCTGTCTCCCTCTCCCTCTTCCTCTCTCCCAGCAGTGTGTGGCCATGTAATCACATGGTTCTTGCGTTTGAGTATGGGTGTGAACCAAAGTCATGCATATGCATCACTGTGTCACCAGAAGCTTGCGCCTGGATGTGAACAGGAGTTCATGTGACACCACCTGGATGCACCACCAGAGACAGAATAGGGGAAGGAGGGGGAGGGGGGGCAGAAGATGCTATATTGGCAATAGTAATTGTAGTGATGGCTATTTCTTGAGAAAGGAGAATAAGAAAACTATTCTATGGGTTCTAGGGTCTCGAAAAGATAAAGGGTATAATAGCCATTTTGACTCTATTACAGCCTTCTCATTATGTTATTTTATGCAAAGTAAACAGTATAATAAGCATGTAATACTTATTATATGGTTATTCTATTCCACTGTGAATTGCAATTCAATTCCTCCCTCATTCCATAGGGGTGAAGTGAATACACGGTAAAGATTAGGAAAAATGAGATAGCCTGATCCCTAACACCATAGCCTTCCACTTCTCTCTTTTACAACTGCACTACTTTCAGGACAACAACAACCATTTAGTAGCCGAAAAATAATTACGCTTGCCTGAACATCCCTTTGATTCCATTACAACCCTCTCTCTCCCTTCCACTCATTGAAACACACAGAGACAGATTCTAGTCTCCAGTAAGCAGAGTCTGCCTTCTTGTTGTTGGTTTACCATGCAAATTTGCCTCAGATTTTCCTAAATTGTAAGCAAAATATTCATCAAGTTTAATCTGGTTTTAGTTAGCAAAGGGACACAGGCATGATTAGACCACCAACTCCATTAATTTGGTTTTGAAAAAGAAAAAAACTGAGCCAAACCAAACCAGATAGACAACCACCCAATCAACATCCCTGATGAACAAAGGAAGAAAATCAAGAAAGCAACTCATGCATAAGAGTCTAAGAGGAAGTCACACGAAACTCAGTGACCAGATATATGATTAATATGACACCAAAAATGCAAAATGATTAAAAAAATGTCTACTTTCAACTCTCAGGAGTGGTAATTTCCCATCTGTCAGAAATTTGTGGACCATGCCACGTTACAGTTCAGTAAAAGACTGCATCTTAGCAATTAAATGACACATTCATTTGTAAGCTGATGCATGCATAAAGGATAAAAGCATCCTTACTTGCAATTCGGCTGTCAAGATCTATACCAAAATTCAAATTTTTGAACAACAGTGGTCCACCTGGATAACCAAACGATGCATCACTGCAATGAGATAGAAGAGCATCAGGAGTTAACAACCAATATTATAACCAATGACAACATCCAAAATTAAGAACTTAGTAGTAACAATGTCCTAAAGCCACATCTTGAATGGAATTTTACCACTCAATTAATGGTGAGACTTGAAAATTGACAATGAGAAACATGTATAAAAGAACACCTTGCAGGAGCAGAAGAAATTAAATGCAAGGGCTTCCACACAACTACAGGAAATTTTTTCCTTTTTATCTTCTTTTTCTTTTTTTTTTCCTTTTTTTTGTGTGTGTGTGTGTATGTAACTAACTACTGGAATGTCGGACTATCAGATCACCAAGTCTCTGCAATGGCATATTAAATAAACCAACCTGAAACTTATGATTGGGGGACCAGGTCGATCATCTGGAGTTGGGAATTCAAACTTGTAGCTGCCAGAAAGGAGGTGAAATTAACAATTTAACTTTGAAGAAGAACCAGGAAGAAGTTTTCTACAGTATCAGAAGAAGGAATACTCTGGGTCATTAATCACTTGATCCACAGTTCCCAATCGATCCAGTGCCTGAAAATTCAATGGGAATTAAAGAAGATGTAGGGGGATAGAAGCATGTGATTTAGATGCAAGGAATTATAGGTATAATAATTTTTTTTTTTAATTATTTTCTTTTTTGGGGGGTTAAGGTCGGTATAGAATTTCATTGATGTAGGAGTAAAGCATGTACAAAAGAAGTCTACTCATAAAAACAGAGCAGACTGGAAGAGGAAAAAAAAAAAAAGATATGACCTAGTTTTAGAAATTGCATCAAAGAGCAAAATAAGATTCATTTGCAGATGGCAATGTCAATTAGCAAGTTATCAAAATAAGCATGGCACTTTTGTGTCATAAAAAGATTCATTTTTGCTTATATTACTCAAAGAATATTGTCACTAGGTGAATTGGAAAGCCAAACAGAAGGAGCACCACTGGTATCTTATATTGAGTCCATCATACAAGAAATGTGAAGATATAGAGCATCACTTACCTTAATTCTTGATTGGACAAGAGATGCCCTCTTTGCATTGTAACGAAACTTGTCAATAAAGGCCTGGATTATTAAAGGCAACCATATCAACAAATAGAACCATATTTGTGCTTTCAGCTGGTACATGCAACGAATAGACATGCACACAGAAATGTAGCATAAACAAAAATTACCATGAAAAAAAAAATGAAGAATAAACAAAAAACAAAAAAATATGGCGTAAACAAAAGGACAATGTACAATTCGGAGAGTAGCTGGGAGCAAAAAGGGCCTAAAAGAGATGTCAACATAGGGGAAATGATGCCCATTGGTATTAGACTCAAAAGGATTAGTAAAAGTTGCTAAATAATTTTTAGATAACAGCAAAATAAACAGAAATATTACATTATCATGTAGAGAAATCTAACCATAGAATCTGGACACAACACATATGAAGATGCACACATGCATATACACACATCAATAAGGAGGAGGTTTATTGGGGTGATTTGCAGCATTATCATGTTATGTGTATTCAACATGGACAAACCTGCATATGAGCTCTTGCTTTTTCATTGGCCTCAAAAGCCTTCTGTTTGTTCTTAAGATGTTCTTCACGTGTCTTCTCAAATGTATCATAGTCCCCTCTGTATGTGGAAAGTTTTTGCCCGTGCAGATGAAGAATATCCGTCACTACCTGCAATTGTAAAGTAAAATTACATGATGCACTGCAAAATTGCACCAAACTTAGGTCCAAAGCAAAATAAAAAGAGACAGATTCTAGACCAAAGGGCATTCAGATTAGAAGAGTGCCAATTCATGCAACTAAATACTATAATTTCATTTTTTAGAAAATCGAGGAGAGATTTGCAAAGCATTACCGTGTTCAAGAATTCCCTGGCATGAGAGACAACAATGAATGTTTTTGGCCATTTGAGGAGATACGCTTCCAGCCATAAAACAGCATGAAGATCAAGATGGTTCTGGGAACATAGAATTCGTACTCAGCTACAACTGACTCAGTGACAGAAAACAAGACTGTTTTGAAGGGATAGTCAGTATAACACACCGTAGGCTCATCAAGAAGTAATAGATCTGGCTCTATGAACAAGGCACGAGCAAGGGCGATCCGCATTCTCCATCCACCAGAAAAAGTTTTCGTTGCCTTCTTCTGCATTTCTGGAGAGAAACTCAGACCCTGCATGCATCACAGGTGTATTGGAAATTAGCACTCAAATCTCCACTCTCAGTTCATCGTGAGGGACCTAATGAACTGTTTCACTCACAGATCATAAATACCCAATAGATCATATAGCTGAGGGTGAAATGGGATGTAAATCAAACCACTGCAAAGATAATTATATAACTAAACCAACTGCTTTTAATCAAGAAAGTAGGTGGCATCGAGCAGGTCTTTGGAGCTGTCCAAGAAGTAAGATCTAAAAAACAAGCCAATAAAGGTTATTAGCTTTAGTGATCCAAACAATCAAGATTAACCAGTGCTCGTTGTCAACTGTTGGCACTGCCTATCAATTACATCCACTCACATAATCAGATGGATGGGGCACATATGAATACAAACAGCATTCTCATTTCCACCATTTCTAAATCACAATCTTCAAGATTAAGAGCTACCTTATGCCACTCTTAGCCCCCCCTCCCAACCAATAAAACAAGCTTCAGCCACAACCAATGCTTGAAGTACATGACTTTTAACATCTATAGTATGATATAACATTCAGAAAAACTCATGGATAAAAATGGCCACATAAGACTCACTGCAAGAATGGAAGCTGCACGAGCCTCTGCAGAATAAGCATCAATAAATTCAAGCCTTTTATAGATTTCCTCAAGCCTTTGTGCAATGGCATCTGATTTTGGTCCATTCATTTCTCCATTGCTCTTTGAATTGGCATCAATGTCCTCCAATTCTCTCTGATAAAGAGCAAAAAAATTTCTCCATGAGTATCTCAAGCGATGAAATAAACTTTAGCATAACTATCTAAATTTCTCAAGAACCATGCACTTTCATACGCAACAGACATTTTCCTTTTTAAAGCATAACAGCACTACTTAAACCTGTTGTGCAAGTAGACGAGCTTCTTCTTCCAAAAGCTGTGTTCTTTCCACATCGGAGTTAAGCACACATTGCAAAGCTGATGTGTTATCACCGACCACTTCTTGCTCAACATGTAATACCTGGCAATTTCTAGGAATACCATCAATGGCATGCAGAGCCAAGTGTCTAAGAAATGTTGTTTTCCCAGTGCCATTTCTTCCAATAAGCCCTGTTTACAAGGAACATTTTGCCTGAATTAGCTGACAAAGCTCATCATCAAAGTTGGACAGGCACAAACACATTGAGTACATCCTATACATGTATCATAAATCTTTACTGAATGTGAAATTGGATCTATTGATTTGCAAATGCAGATTCCAACCAACTCTTATTGGTTAGTGAGAAGCGCAATTTTATTTAGTTTAGATTGAAAATATCTTCTTCTCTATTATGTCCAATTCCATTCTTAAATCAGCTGTGTGCAATAAAGGAAATTAACCTCACCATAGTGCCTTCCATAAGTTAGTGTGACAGAACCATCTACAATGAGATCACGACCACCCACAGAAACATTAAAATTCTCTAAGTGGATATCTCTGAAGGCTGGTCCAGTGCCAGTGTCATGATTCACACATACAACGGGCATTCCTGCCCTTACTGCTTCCATTTCAGCCAGATGCATTTGGTATTGCGCCTACAGGTACCAATACAGAAACTTCTCAAAAAACAAACTAATTTAATTGTAACCACATCCTTAGAAATAAAAGCATTCTGAATTATGTGTCAAAAAGCAATTGAACACTATTGAGGTGACGTGATGATGGACAAACAAGTATGAAAAGAGAAAATGACAAGTTAGAATGCTATTATATTACCTCTCGTTGCCGCTCTTCCTTTCTTTTCTTCCTCTCTATCTTCATTTTATCACGCTCAGACAGCACTGGCCCATCTAATTCCTCTTTTTTCTTCTTTGGAACCACATCTTCATCCATCCCTTCGTTCATTCTAAAGGGTGTTGCAAGACTCCTGACAGCAGGTTTCACTTTTACTAGACCATGTTTCCCGAACCTTTCTGTTATTCTGCCACAAACCTATCACAAATTTGCATAAATTATAAAAATAAAAATTATATTCCATCATCACCATGACATTATCTGTGTATGTGTACTGTTTCCATGTTAGTTGTATACAATCCCCATATTTATGCTGCTCGGGGGTAATTCCTAATATCGTTATGTTTTCATTCAGGGTTTAGTTGAGATCTCTATCTGTATGCATTGGTACATAGTCTTAGCAAGAAATAACATTCCCCTTCGTTGAATCTCTTATCGTTAAACTCTTACCGAATCAGCACTTGATTAGCTAGAGGAAGACAGTATAACCAAAAGATGTAAGAATTAGTATCTAGTATTGTATCTAATTTTGGATTGTGTACACCTGTAAAGGAATATATGCAGAACATTTTACATCCTTAACAAAGTCATTCCCAGTTCACTCACAAATAAGAAAATTTAAGCCTGAACTGTAACATTAAAAAGCCGCACAACCAAAAAAAGTTCAGACTCCACTTGCCTTGTTTTCATATAAAGGAATCTCACAAAATGACATTAATTATTCATTGCAGCAATAAGTCAAATATAAGAGACATGGCGATAAAGGGCCCCTGTACCAATAATTCAGTTGATACCAATTACCTCCTCTTGATTTGAAAACTGAAGCAAGCTTAACTTTTCATCTGCCTTTCTATCTGTCTCTTTCTTTACAGAAGAACTAAGATTCCAGACTCTCAAGATCAAGAAAGCAATCATATAAATTCTTCAGGGACCTCAATATGCAACAACTCAAAGATATGGAATAATTAGAGTGCCACCCACTTGATATAATAGCATTAAATCACCAAACGTTGATGCATCAAATTCAGCCGTAGTTCTTTCAAAAAAATCACTTTGGTAGTGAAAGCTTCTCTAGGACATATTAGGTGGCAATCCCCAACACTTCAGAATAATACAATGTGATCATAAAACATTTAGAAGACAGATACAGAGACAAACAATCAAACCGACATGACATGACACCATTGGATTAACACGAATATGGCATGTACATGATATAAAGTGTTTTGAATTGACTGTTTCTCATTAATTTGACAATCCGAGAATTCTCAGCTAAAAAAAAAAAAAAGTGCATAATTTGCATTTCCACTGCTCTTGTCCAGCTTAATTCATTCATTCAAATTAAAATCAACAAATTAAAGAACTTAATAACATAAAAACGTTAAAATGAAATAAATTTCAGAACAATAATCCCTCTTTTAACTATTACACTATCTATTTGCTTCAGCTTCACATACACGCTAGACTAAACAATATCAATCGATCTCGCCAAAAATTCATTACAGACACAACTAAGTAATAATTATTCAAAATGAGAATAATAAATTCATTAAATTGAGTGAGAGAGGAAATCGAATCATCCAAGAACTGACCGAGCGACATTCTTCGAAGTCAGTAACGCAACCAGCGCCAACGAGAAGCTCGCCAATGGCTTCGAAAGCGCCTTCACCGTCGATACCGAAGTCGAAGTCCTCGTCGGCGAGGACATTGATGATGTAATCGACGATTGGTTGATCCACGTCCTGAATCCTCCGTCCAAGGACCTCGTGAACAATGGAACCCGCTACTTCAGTCATTTCCTTCTCCTCCTCCTCCTCTTCCTCCTCTTTGAGGATTGTGACAAAGAATTGGAAGTAGAGGGTTTTAAGAAAGCGAAGCGAAGCTCTTATTGCTAAGTGAAGAAAAAGAAGGCGGCGTCGTTATTGTTTTTTCATTTTTGTTTTCGGAGCTTTCGGCTTGTTATGAAATAAGCCCATATTTGCTAAAAGAAAAAACGCCCTTATTCACTAATAAAAAAATTTAAAAACGAAATGATTAGCACAATTTATTTAGTATAACCACAAGATGACTTCGGGGGAAGGAAAAAACTAATGTTTTCTTTAAAAAAAATGCCTTAGAATATGACTACAGAAAAAAATATAAAAAATACAATACTTAAAACCATATCTGAAAAATATAATTTTAAATTATTCTAAAACCATGATTTCAAGACATAATTTTAAGCAATTTTCAATTTTTAGACCATTATTAGCCTAAGCTACTTTAATTAAGAATAATTAAATGAGCATGATTAATAAGAATCGAATAATGGCCTAGCAATAAGCTTTTAATCTTCAAGATAGATATTAAGTCAATTTAACAAAATTTAATAAATTTTATTAAATTTTGTTTAGTTTCCTACACTAGCTTTCCATTCTTGTCATGAAAAACCATTTAATAAAATTTAATTTAAAATAGCATAGGCTAGTTTTGGATAATACTCATAAATATTGTTTTTTTTTTCTTAAAAAAATAACAAATATTGTACCCAAAATAATTATTTCAAAAATAAGTTTCTACGGCGCAGACACGATTTGCAACTTCTATTTTACAAAAAATTGCAAAACTAAATACACATATCGAGTCTGTGACTTCAATATAATTTGTACTAAAGACATAAATGAGGTTCGTGCTCTCAGTATAATTGTACTAAAGTCACAAACCCGATATGCACCTTCAGTTCTATCACCCCAAATAATCACACCGTCATTTTTTTTTTTTTACTTTAACATCCACCATCAAATTGATGATCTATGCATTTGGAAAAATTATGGCTGATAATTGGAGGCTAGAATATGATAGAGATCCAATGAAGAAATTGAAAATGAAGAAAAATGTTAACTACAACAAATTCTTATACAGAACATGCTGGAGTATCGGAATTGATCAAATCGAAGTGGAGGTTGAGATAATTTACAAGCATCCTATATTCCATAGGGGCAGTATATGTTATGCTTTAATGGTAATTAGAGATGATAAAGATGTTGAAAATTCCATTGAAACTGCTGAATCATATAAAGATTGTGACATACAACGATTATATATCATAATTTCTAATGATTTGGGGGGCTCCTCCATAAGATAAACATGCGATACAAGTAATCAATTATATTCGTCACATAACATTGCAGAAATGCAGCCCAAGCCATCGACATTTGAACCCTCAATTCCAACCTCATTGGAAGGTAATGATGAAGATGAAATGGATAAAGTAGTATTCTAGTATTACAATGACCAAACACATGTGATTTGTACATTGTTCATTTGGGAGCAGAGACTACAACCGACACCAATGTAAGAATGGGTGTTGAGAAGGAGAGTTTTGATGAGGAACATGAAGAAAGTGAAAACAATGGAGATGAAGTACCTAAAGAAGACTCCAACCATACCTATGTACTCGAGATAAGCAATATATCAATCAGAGTAGGCCGAACCACCAAGCATGGTGGTTAGAGATCCTATTTCATACTACAACATTGGTGGTGATGATGGTTACATTTATTTTAGGCAAGAAAAAACTAATATTTACAGTTGTTCGAGCAATAATGACGATTTATACAAAGGCATGAGATTTAGAATGAAAGTAAATGTAATCCAAACAATGAAGGCTTATCATGTGAAAGACCATTATAACTTTATTATTGTAGAATCTAGTCCATTGTTGTGGTCTATTTATTGTTTGAGAAGAAATGATGATTGTAAATGGAGGCTTCGGACCCAAAAGAAGAAGTTGGAGGGCATGTTCGTAGTGATGAGATTGGAAGATTCACACATATGCAATAACCCGCTAATTAGTCAAGATCATTCACAACTCAATTGCAATCTTCTTACCAGCCGATTTGTAAATCTTGTTTAGGATAATCCTGATATGAAGATAGCGGAGCTAGCTTCTGTTGTCGAACGGGAATTTGGTTACAAGATCAACAAAAAATGGGTTTCAGAAGGGAAGAAATGGGCTATAGAGAATGTATACGAGAATTGGGAGAAACCTTATGATGAGCTCCCTAAACTTCTAAATTCCATATAAAATACAAATCTTGGAACATAAATTGATTGGGGGTGGAGCAGATTAACTACCCCTGAGGTGTCTAGTCTAAAGTGGGTATTCTAGGCATTTGGGCTATATATTACAATGTGGAGATTCTTTAGACCAGTTGTTACCATTGACGCAACTTTTCTATATGAAAATACGCTCACAAGTTACTAATTGCTTATAGCATTGATGGCAACAATCATATACTTCGCTGGCATATGCTCTCATGGATCAGGAAAAAGGCTGAGACATGGGGCTGGTTTTTGAGAAAATTGAAGAAATATGTCGTCGATGACCGTGTAGTTCATAAAACCATTTGTCTCATATCAGATAGATACGCAGGCATCAAGTTAGCCATTGAAGAAGAGCCTAATGGATAGTGCCCTCCATTTGCAATGTAGTGGTTTTATCTACGATACCTTAAAAGTAACTTCAACTCGGCACATAAAAACATATAATGCAAGAGGTTGGTTACATACACTGAGTTGCAAACATAATATCGCAAATTGAATTATGTGATGGAGCAAGTGGGGATCATTAAGCTCGATGCATTGAATTATTTTGATGACGTGTCATTGGATATGTGAACACTAGCTCATGATAGTTGTTATCAGTTTAGGTATACGACCTTCAATATTGTTAAAAACTATAATTCCATGTTAAAAGGAGGCTCGAAGGTTACCTATGACTATTTTGATGGAGAAAACGTTCTATAATTACATGGGGTACTTCATCAAGAAGCATTCGAAGGCTTTGAAGAATATGGCAAATAGTAGAATTTTCACCAAATATGCAACTGAAAAGATCAACGGATGTAGTTCATGAGCTAGCAACCATAGGATTATCGACTATAGCAAGCAGGATAAACTTTTTGAAGTGCTCACTGGTAGTCATCGCGTTATGAGTAGGTTAAGGAGAGGGGGCTAAACATATGTTGTTAACTTTGCCTGCAGCATATGCAATTGCTAAAAGTGACAAATATACAAAATTCTATGCTTCATGGAAGAAAGGAAAACCAAGGAGGAAAAGATGCCATAATGAGATGGATAGTAGGGAGCATCCAGATAAAATCACATGTAAACTTTGCCAAGTGGAAGGGCATAACAGAAAAATGTGCCCATATCAATGTGATAATGGTAAATGATGGCTACCAATATGTATGATTTCACGAATGTCGGCTTAACTTTACACATTTCATGACATTCTACATTACATGTGTGATGTTATCATTATCTGTTTCCATTGTGCAGCTTAGGTGAAGCCTGACCACTTCATCAACTTTGTTTTAATGTAGTAGAAGGGGGATCCTTCATGAAAGTTGACGATAGGCAGATTTGTCTTAAGATTTCGTCCTACAAGTAAGAACAAAACGTAAAGTAAATAAGAAATGATCATGCAATTATTCACTTAGGAAGTGTTGATGTTATACTTACTAGAAATCAAAGAATAGATCCTATGCGTCCAATATATTGCCGGCCGATTGATCCGTACCACTATATGTAATTGTTATGCACACTACTAGGGCCCTCTGTGTGAACCACTCGATTGACGCATTGTTCTCACTTGTGTATATACACTGCACACTACACTGGCTAATCAACATCAATCCTCCCTCACAAGTCAATTTAATGGAGCTTTGGCTGCGCATTCACCAGGTGTCAGAAATATTGAAACCCACCAAACTGCTTTGCCACTCAATAATGTGGAAACATATTAGTGGCACTTGAATCATCTAAATGTGCATGCCGTGTTTGCAGAAATTTAATAGGACATTAATTACATTCCCATTGTACGACTCCCATTCCACCAGAAGGATAGGAAATTATATTCACTATAATGAAATGGAAGAAAAAAAATAGGTTACTAAAATACCTATGCCATGTTTAACCTATCGTACGTATCCTGATATGTGTTGATAACGTGGGTCAAGTGATACTAAGTATCCCTCTACGTGTTCCAACATAAAGCCAATAGAGTGCCAGATTTTATATATAGTTTGTGTCGGCTAAGGGGTGCTATGTGGGAAAATCTATCCTAAGCCCACACTTATAGGATAATGGCAGCCTCTCCAATCTCGTGTGTTAACGGTGATAATATGACACAAAGTTAGTGATATAACCAGACTAGTTATGCGGCCCCCCAACTATACATCTTAGTAATGTCGAAATGCTCCAACAAAAGTAACTACATCGCGTAGACGAAGGTGTTAGATTTATTGGCAAAGATAAATTCTCTCAGCAGTTACATTATGTCCGCACACATATATCAATGGATTTGCTCTACATCGGCGTCATGTGAGAACATTCAGAACATATCATGCGACCACGTCATGCTAATGCGACTCCCTCTACCGTTAGGCTTCAGCCTCGCCCTTAACAATTGTTCACATATTGCACCCCAATCCAAGCAACTACTCCCTAAAACTGCCTGACCATCAACAGAGAGTCCTAACTGGATCTTTACATTCTATAGGGTGATAATAAACTTTCCTATTAGCATTTGGAGTGTGTGCATCTCTGGCCTCCATTGCTCCACCAAAGTTGTAATCATGTGCCAATCTAATGAAATAAACAGCAAGTAGCTTGCACCTTCGAATCTCGCCAATGCAAGTATGGCTCTATTTAAAGATTGAGGGGGATGGTGCGCTCATCACGATAAAGTGACAACTCGCGGCGTCGAATGGCAATGATTGATTGATCCTATAATGATAACAAGTAAAATGTTATACTATTCATAATGCAACATATACAAATCAACAAGTGAAAGGTTGTTTACCTTTCCGTCCCGGATAGCTTGTAATAGATGTCCTTCCTAATGTGTCAAGACTGATGAATCGAAGAGTCCAAACTCCATCTATTATGTAAAAAAAAGAGAGTAAATATTACCATTAATATCAAAATATTAATTAACAACTTATTTGCAACTATTTACTATTTAATTAAACAATTATTTAATAGTAACTAAAGTTTACAGTTACTTTTACAATAATAGACAAAAATATTATATGTATAGTTAATATAATTTTCTTTAGTAATTAATTTTATAATGATTAATTAATGATATATCAATGATTAATTATTATTAATTAATAAAAATTTAATTTTACAACTACTTCTACAATAACAAACAAACATATTACATTTATAATTAACACAAAATTTTTCATTACTTAATTTTCTAACAATTGAATTAATGGCATATTAACGACTAATTACTGTTAAGTAACGGTTAATTAAAAATAACTTAATTTTACAACTATTTGTACAAAAACACATAAACATAATATATTTACAATCAACACAAATTTTTTCACTAATTAATTTTATATTAATTAATTAATGACATATTAACGACTAATTATTTTAATTAATGGTTAATTAACAACAACTTAATTTTACAACTACTTGTATAAAAGCACGCAAACATATTATATTTGCAATCAATACAAAATTTTTTACTAATTAATGACATAATAACGATTAATCATATTTAATTAATGGTTCATTAACAACAACTTAATTTTACAACTACTTATACAAAAACACTCAAACATATTACATTTGTAATCAACACAAAATTTTTCACTAATTAAATTTCTAACAATTAATTACTGATATATTAGTGACTAATTACTGCTAATTAACGTTAATTAACAAAAACTTAATTTAACAACTATTTTTATAAAAATACATTATAATAACACACAAAGATAATTCATTATAATCAATATGAAGGTTTTTCCTAATTAATTTTGTAATGATTAAATAATGACTAATTAAGGACTAATTACTTCTTCATTAATGATTACTTTTACAACATTTTTCACAACTAAAAATTAAGATATTTCATTTACCAAAAATATCAAAAAAAATTACTAATTAATTAATGATATATTAATAGCTAATTAATTACTAATTAATGATTAATTAACAATGACTGGTACTTCAATAAAAATAGTGGAGTATAAATAATTGCATTTACTTTTTTATGCATTCATATAAAGTAATCTATTAGCAAAAAAAATTAATTTTTTCTTGAGGAAAACATACCGAAATCTTGTTTTGTCAAAGAAGTTGAAAAATGTCTTCTAGATATTTCTACATACGTAATTCAACAAACTAAACTTGTGTAGAACAGAAATTAAGAAAACAAAAATTTTAAAATTGTGAAAAGAGAACGATAGTTACAGAGCAAATTCAAAGATGTAAAAATGAACATATGAAGTGTGGATTCACATTTATATTATAAGCTGTTAGTGCAAATTTTTTTCCCTATGCATTGGACAACACGTGTTGTGATACTGTATAAATTTATAATATCACTTTATAACAATTTTTATAGTTTTATAGTGTTACTTTGTAATAATTTTATAGGTTCGCAAAATTCCATTACGGTTCAGAAAAATATTCTTCACTACAATTGTACTAAAGGTGTAGACTCAATGTGCACTTTCAGTTTTGCAAATTTTCGTAAAAAAGAAGTAGTAAATTGTGTCCACACACTTGAAACCTATTTTTGCAATAATTATTTCGAATAAAATATTTGTAATTTTTTTTTAAAAAAGACAATATTTATGACTGTTACCCATCTAATTTTAACCTAAATATACAACTTCAATTGAAAACCGTGTCTTTAATAAATTATTTTAAGTCAATTTAAATTGAGTTTTCAAGAAATGATTTTAAGTGCTGTATTTTTTTAAATATTTTTATAACAATTGCATTCTTAAGCTTTTTTTTTTTTAAATGCAATATTGATTTATTTTTCTATATCACTTTCATAAAATTAAACTTGTAATAATATTACAATTCTTTGAAATAAAATTAACAAATAACAACTTCTTGTGCTTGAAGTTTTCCTAAATGAAAATCACTTGCAACATTAAACAAGTAAGCTTAAAGGGATGCTGGGGGGTAGTTTTAGTATGGTCAATCCAATGCCTAAGTTAATACAAATGTGTTTATGCAACTAATAAATTAAAGAGAGTATCAAGGCTTAAGATTTTGAACCCATATCCAAAATAGTGTAAATCCCTATTTATAGGTATTGAGATTAAGATAACTTGATAGGTAAGTAATAGTGTGATGGGTGGATTTTTCTTGTGTCTCGTGTCTACGTATTTGCTTATGTAAGTTATATCTTCCCCAAATCTTCTCATCTACTAGGCGAACATGCCCAACCTAAGCTCATGCTTGATCTAAGTTGTACATTGGAGCTCAAACCAATCTTAGTTCTTGGACTAGAATCTAGGAGCTTGGATTTTGGTCTTTAAAGCTTAGTCATAGGCTTAGGCAAGTTAGATTGAGCCTAAAGGCCCAAGTCCAAAAAGTGATATCAACACAACTTATTCTATTGTTTGCTTTGGTTATTATATTTAATGGGAAATAAATTGTGGACTTTAATTAGCTTACAATAATTAATTTAATAAAATATAATTATTATACTTAAGTATGACTATATTATAAAAATTTAAAAAATTAAAATAAAATGAAAAACCTTAAGGCAGCTATGGTGATTGCCTCATCTGTGGTCAACAACCGTGGAAAAACATAATAGGTTACAAACCATCCCAATAGAGTTGAATGATAATTATAGTTAATTTGAATTTTAATAACAATACAATTTTTTTTTGCTAATTACTATTACAACTAAAAAAGATTCGAATTTGATTCATCTCAGAGGAGATTAATAGTCATACTACTTGTCTACAAAGACCTTGGCAATTACAATAAATTTGAACCTTTGTCAATTACTAGACTTTTGATAATTGCTCTTTGAAATAAATTAATACACATAATTTTTAGTCTACCATGTTCGGCCTTGACCAATGGAGTGGAGGTAATTACAAGCCCACATGAGTGCCTAGAGACCAACAGTTCTTATATCATATTATCGTATTTTGTCATATCATATTATTATCTATAATTTCAAAAATTCTTATTTTTTTTGTATTTCATCTTTTCTATGGTATCATTGATTTATTTATTTCTATATCCATAATTAGCTTAAATTACTTTTGAATTTATTTTAACATTTACATATTTACATACTTCTCTCTATATTGTCCATAAAAATTACACAAATAATTAAATGCATTACAGACACCATTTTAGAACTTAGTTCATGTCTTCAAAGATTAATCCCTATGTGGAAGCTTTTTTGCGGTGGACAAAATCTCAAGCTTACAATTAAAAGAAAAGCGATAGAGTATAATCATTAGACATTGAAAATAATATAATCAATGTCATTAATAGCGGGTGTGATTCCTCCAAATTTAGATATGAGAATTCAAAGAGACATGTACATAAGGGCTGATTATAAACAAGCCATCAATTATACGAATTTGGAGTTATTTAATTTTGTTATAAAAAATAAAAATATTATAAAATAATCATTCTTTTTTATATGATTTTGTAGGATTAAAATGCATTACCATAAAATTTAGTTCATTCTTCTTTCCTAAATCTAAATGTTTTCAACGTAATATTCTACTTTAATACGAATAATACTACGTAAAGTTCATCTTATACCAAATTAAACCATTATCAACTTGTAAGGAGAATTATAGCAAGTTTAGCCCCTTTTTTTTCAAGCTATATTTGCTTTTTAATATGTATTTTAAGATGAAGGTATGTATGCATTATTATTTTATTAAAATTATGAAATTCTTATTATTCATAAAAACAAACTTTTTGTTGTTTCTTATTGTTCATAATATGTAATATTTGCATCATAGGTTCAAAGTGATGATCTTCAAAATTTTAAATATGAATAGAAAGCCTTTAATTTCATAGCTTGCTTCTTTTTTCTTTTTTTCCTTTCTATTTTATCTTTCATTAAAAATAAGTGTAATGATATTATTATCTAAGTTATAAGACTTTTGTGGTTTATTAAACTAAACATTTATTGGTACTTCTTATTGATTTTCATCATAATTCAAAGAGGTGTTATTCCAAAAATTTGTATATTACTAAAAGTCCTCGGTTTCATATAATGTAATATGGAGCAAAAGAGGGGAAAAAAAAAACAAGTAGATTCTATATCGTATTAAGCTAAATATGATTTACTTATTATCTAAATTTATTTTTTTATTTCTAGGATTTGATTAGATTTAGTTTTTATTTTTAGCATTAGTTAGTTCGATATTTTATTTTTAGAATAGCAAAATCTTTTAGTTTCCTAAAATATTAGATTTTATTTTAGCCTATAATTAACCAGAACTTGTAATAGATAAGAAGGAATGTTATTATCGAATAATAGAATTAATTATTAAGAGAAGTGTGGTGCCTTCTTTTTCATTGATGGTATAAGATCTTAAAAAATTCATCACATAGTATAAGACCATACAAATTACTGATATGTGAGTTTGCTAGATAAATTCTTCCCAAGTTATCATTTTGTTTCATTAAAAAAATTATTTATTTCTTAGTGATTTTTTAGCATTATTAGCATATTTATTATTTAGATTAAAATTTTCTAATTGATTTTTTTTTTTCAATTTTCATATTTTATAATTTTCCACTTTCATGTTCTAAATTGGATTTGGTATTTGAGCAAATCATCTCATTATTCTACATCACAATTCGAGTCCATATCATCTTCATCATCAACACAATCTTCTGGAATATGATCCAATTCCTTACAAACATTTGTGACCAAATCATCTCATTATTTTACATCACAATTCGAGTCCATATCATCTTCATCACCAGCACCATGTTCTGGAACATGATCCAATTCCTTATAATCATTTGTCTAATGGATTTCCTTCTCCTATATAAAGGTTTATAACTGCACACCCATAAGCAAAATGACCATGATTATGACACTTATAAAGCCCCTTGACTAGATTTAGCCTTGGAAGTCTTGCAGCAATGTTCTTATCCAGAGTCAAAGTAAAATTCCTAGATGTAGGTGCTATTGGGGCAGATTTACTAACTCTTTCATTAAAATTATTACTCCTAGAGATTTACTCCCTAACTTGAGAAGTAAACCTTTTATGTGGTTTCAACCAATTTTCAATCTCTAAAGCTTGCGGGAAGGCTCATTCTAAGGTCTTATCATAGTGGAGATGAAGCTCTCTCTTAATGTCAGGTCATAGGCCATTCTTAAACTTAAAGTGTTAACTTAGATGACTTTAGCTCATTACACCTAATCAAAAGCTTATCAAACATAGCCATATATTCCTCAATTGTTAAAAATCCCTACTTAAGGTTGATTTACTGTTAATAAAGTCTATCTTGATAAGAGAAAGGTTTATATTTTTCTCTTAAGCTTGATTTTTTATCTTTACCTAATACTCTATAGGTGGTTGTCATTGAAAAACTCCAAAATTCTAAATTAAGTCAATGGAATTAAGAAGGAAAATTTGAAGTCAATTAAAAAATGATTTATAGAATTTAGGGCTAAATTTTTCCAAAATGGCCATTATACTTGTAAACTTGATTTATCAAAACTAACTCTGAAATAGCCCAATGACTCATAATAAAATTTCAATACCTTAATTAAGTAAATAAAAATCATTAAGTAATTATTTGGAGTCATAGAAAGAAAAAATTGGAGGTTGGAGATCATTTTTTCAAAATGACCATTTTGCCCCTAGACTCAATTTATAGTCTTTGAAGTTGGCCAAAATCACCAAATAACTTAAATTAAGGTCATTTGGAGTCATTTAAAATTTTTAGGAGTAATCTCTTAAAGTTTGGAGATAAATTACAAAAAATTACCATAAGTATAGCTTTCAAACCATAATTAGGTGAATAAAATCAATTACAAAATATTTGAAGACAATTGAAAAAGAAAAATAAAAATTCGGAGGTTAATTAGATAAAATGATCAAAATGCCCATAAGCTTATTTTCTTGAAAAGTGATTATTTAAATTGAGTCTTAAGGGCATTTTTTGGGAAAAGAAAAGCAATATATGTCAATTGAAGTAAGTGGGGAAAAATTAAGAAAAAACAATACAAAATAGGCTAAATTAAGATGACACATGTCACCATAAGCTATAACCCACTAACTCTTGTGAATTCATTTACCCTTACCCTTAAACTCTTCATAAACCCCACTATAAAAACCCATTGTAGGATAGAAAAACAGCAGCCTCCATTTTATTTTTCTAGTAAACTCTCTAAGGTAAATACTATAAAAAATGCATTAAACCTATTATACTCATTAAACATCTTAATACTTATTAAATCTTATACTAATATAGTTGTTTTCTTACAAGTTTTAAGTTAAGAATTAAGTGGAATTTCAAGCTAAGAGATGACATCTTACACGTGATTTACGTGTGAAGGAAATCAATTGGGGGTTAGGGAAAAATATCATTTTAGAAGTGGGTAGGCATGGTTTGGAAAGAATTTAGGTATTTCTTGAATCTCTAACAAGGTAAGTTCAAAATATTGTTTAAGTTAATGATTTAAAATAGTTATGAGTAATGGAACATGAGGATTTAATGATTTCTTGAAAATTGATGGTGTATTATAAAACCCATTAGTGATCGCTACCTATATTGAGTGTTCTTGAATGCTATTTGATGATTTAAGAGTTGATCTAAGATATAATGTGCTATATGTGTTGTTGGGTGTTTGATTAAATGATAGAAATAAAGAATGATGCATGATAATTGAAAATATATAATGGATTGTTAAATGTAGTTGCAATCGCTGCTATGAAGATGGAATTGAGAATTAAATTTTCTTGCTAAATCTGATTTGAATATTGGGTGATGATAAATTGATGACTGGAGTATGAACATATGATATATTGAGTGACTTTGATGATTAATTAGTAGATATGACACGTGGAAGATTGGAATTTGATAGTATGATTGAATTAGTAGTTGAATGAGTTGACTAATTGTTAATTTATGAATTTCTACCATGTTAATATATTCTTAGAAAATTATATTTGATGAAAATTGAAATTACTTGATAAATATTAAGTTTGGTGAAGATTAGGGATAAATTTGGTTGATTTAGAAGACTGTTAGAACTTGAAATGTGGAATTTCTTGCATGATTTTAAAAAATATTGTTTCTAGAAAATATAATAAATTATGTTTATTTTTGGTAAATTTGGTAAAATTATGGTTTGGTTATGAATAGGAGTTAAACTGGATATAAAATGAGGTTTAAAAGTGATAATATGTTGAAATTGGATTAATGGAACAGATAAAATTTTAATTGAGGCATGATATGTACCATTTGCTTTGTTTGATGATATTTTGAGCTTGAAAATGAAAATAAATGATGTGTTAGACACTAGGAAGGAGTATAAATAAACAGGCTTTGGTTTGAAGTTATTTAGACTTAAATTGGATAAGTTATGGGCTCATAAAGTTAGAAATTCATAATTAAAATTGGTCTAGTAGTTTAAGAGCCTTAAATTGAATAAAATCAAGCTCCTTTTTATAAAATGGATAGTGGAAGTAATAGGAAAACAAATGGCTTTGGTTTCACCTAATTTAGGCTTAAATTGAATAAATTAAGACCTAAATTTATAATAAGTTAAAATTAAATTAGATAATAATTTAATTAAATTAGGGCAAGGTTAACCTAACCACAAGTCAATCTAACCAAAATAAGTCTAAGGGCCACCCTCTTACCCTCCCTTGGGTAGCCTATGAAATTAAGCATAATTTGTTTACATGGGCTTATTTAACTAAATTATCTTAATTGAGTTGAAATAAAATTTTACATAATAATGTGGACAATTTAAATAGACTCAAGAGCCAACTTCAAAATGTAATTAACCTATTTTCTTTCTAAAGCTTATAATTTAAATGAGTCTTAGCACGATGAATAACTCAATTGGGTCTTACATCAACTCAAGACTCAAATCGAATTAACCAATTAAAATAAATTAGACTTGGGTCAAAGAAATAAAATGGGCTTACCTAATTTTAGTCAAACTTAAATGGGCCCTAAACCCAAACATGCTTGGCTCCATTAAACTTTGGGGTCGATACCTTAAATGGGCTCTAATAAACACATTAAATTTAATTGAACTTTAAACCCATCAAGGTTCTAAATTAGCTAAAGGTTTAAAATGGAATTACAATAAAACTTAACAAATCAATTGGGCTTAGGATACAACTAATGGGACTAAACAAACATAATAGGCCTACATTAATTTAAAATAGATAAAATTAATCTAATTTGACTTAAATTATAATTAGTAATTATAATTGGATTTAACTAAATCGATTAGAGCTAGTGGGCCTAATTTTAAACATAATTGAGCCTATGTTACTTAAAAGGTCCAAATACCCTAATTGGGCCTTAAATCCAACTAGACTTAAAACTTAATAACTTATTAGGTTTAATTAGATAAATTCTAAATGGTTTAGGCCTCAATTAACTAAAAGTTAATTGGGCCTAGATATCCCTAATTAGGCTCGTAATTAGTATCAGTCTTAAGTAGCTTAAACCAAACTTATAATAGAATTCAATCACTTAAAATAGTCAACTAACTTATAATTTTCTTTTGATGTATAAAACCAACTCAATTGGAACTCGGATTGCGATTTTGGCAAACATCGACCTTTTAGGTATACAACTTACGTGTTGCATGTTATGGTAGGAAAATTGAATTGGACTAATAATCAAACTTGATATTATGCATGGTTACTCGAGCCAACAAGTGATAAATCTTAAATCGGGATTATGGTTGTAGTCATATACCTCGAAATGACACAGAAGTTAAGTGCTTAAGTTACTAAGGGTGGCTTGGCAAGTAGTTAATAAACAAGATTATGTCATATAACGAGAATTGTAAGCGGAGATAAGGTATATCAAGAGTCACTTGGGGTATGGGACTTAATAAGCGATATAATATAACTAGACTGTGATCAATAAGATTGTCTAATAATGAGATCACTTAAACGAGGTTACTTAAGTACATAGTTTTCGGCGACATGGAGTCTAACTACTCCCGTCAACCCCTAATGTCCACCACAGTGGAATCAAACCCCTTATCCCCCGTCGTGATATCTAAAGTTGTAACTACTCCCATGTTAGATGTTTAATTAAGATAGTTAATTAAATAAAGTGATTAAATACTTCATTAGTTGTAGGCTCATTGATATACACATACATGTTTATGTTATTATGTACTCGGCCCTCATGATTTACTTTTTTTTTTTTTGTATTTTTCTCTAATTAATAAGAAGTAAATAAATGTAAAGATAACATGTGTGTTTTTTTTATATATTGTAGGCTGCTAATATGCAAAGTAGGCAAGCCGTAAGTTGGTCTAACCCAAACAACATATTTAGGCCCTCAACATCCATGCTTAGCATATTTTCATTTCTTAAACTTGCTTTTGACCTGTCATTCACTATGACATCTTTGTCTTTGTGTTTTTTCAACACGTGTAGCTGAACATATGACTTTTCTTTTGTCTTTTTCAATGCCAAACCCTACTTCCTCTATAGCTAGATCTGTAACCATGGCACAAAGTTCTTGATGTGAATTACTTATATCATCACCTCCTCCCTTTGAAACCCTTGACCACAAGGGTAGGTTGGGAAAGCATAGAGAAAGATCGGAAAAATACTCCTAAGTAGCTTCTAATAATGGTAAACCTCATCACTATACTAAAACTTTCATATATGCCACATTGCCTCTCTTAACCATTTTTCTGTCTAATATGGCAAAAGGTTCAATTGGTGTGGAGTTGGAAAACTTCAATAGTAGTACGTGAGGCATGGTGTTCATTACTTAAAAGGGATGAAGTTGCGTTACATGGAACATTGGGTACACGAATGATGGGAATCAAATCATGTCCATTGCAAATTCACTTGATGAAAAATCAAATCACAAAAACTGATGGTGGACCCATTTAGGCCGACCCTTAAGGTCGACGGTGTAGGATTTAGGCCGGCTCTCAAGGCCAACGGTGTAGCTAAAGAAGGCCAGTGGTGTACTCCATTCAAGGCTAGAGACTTAGTCCTTCAAGGCCGGCGACTTTCATTAAACCGGTAATGTTGACTTTTGTTACAGAGCTTTGTATCTTATATGCATTTTAGGGAATTGAAATTAGACAAATTATGAACCTTTTAAATTAGACTCTTTGAGTTTTTCCTCTCAACTCTTATCAATCCTTGGATAGTGGCGAGTGCTGGCATCGGAATTGTTGTGTGTTGTATCAACTATTCTATGTTAGGACTAGTCCTTTGCTAGTGCGTAACATTTAGTAAAGATTTAGGTTTTGGATCTTGTTCTTATTGTTCGTTTAATTATCAGAATTGTGATTGTTGCAATTCATCGGCTTGGATTGGAATTGCTTGATTATATTTTAGAATTAGGCATATCATATTTGCTTGGATTTGAAGTTGCATTACATGGAACATTGGGTACACAGATGAAGACGATGGTAGATTTAAGGTATAAGCCTCTTTCCCTACCTTCTCAATAATACACTATGTCCCATAGTACTTTAGAATCAACTTGTGATCTTGTTGTTTTAGACTTTCTCACTCGTATAGTTGAAGCTTCACCAAAACATTTTCACCAATAAAAAATTCTCTATCCGTTCTCTTCCAATTAGCAAAGTGAACCATTCTATCATGGGCTCTCTTGAGATGGTACTTTAGATTGTGTAAAGCATCTTCCTTATCAGCCAACACTTCGCCAACTATTGTATTACTAGAATCTCCTTGAACATAAAGGAGATGAATTAAGGGTAGGTAACCATACACAACTTCGAAGGGTGTTTAGTTAATAGTTGTGTAAAAGCTTATATTATACCACCATTTAGTCAGCCAATGATGATATGCTCATTTCTTTGGGTAATCTCCTATCATACACCTTAAGTAAGTCTCTAAGCACTTGTTAATAACCTCTATCTATCTATTCATTTGGGAGTGATATGTTGTGGATCTCCTTAGATCCACACCCTATAATTTAAAGAAACTTTTCTAAAATGTGCCGAGGAAAATTGGATCATGATCATTGGTGAGTGAATTAGGCATTCCATGTAACTTAAACACATAATCCACATAACATTAAGTCACTTGGGGAGCTAAATAAGGATGTGTCAACTCAATAAAATGTGCATATTTGCTTAACCAGTCCACCACCACCAGAGATTTGGGAAGCCTATCTAAAAAATTCATTGTAACATCCATTCAATTGCCTTTTAGAATGGCTAAGGGTTGTAAGAACCCAAGACTAGCTAGATTCTCATATTTAAACCTCTGAAAAGTTTCATAGTGTCTCACATAGTTACACACATCCTTGTCTAACCCATTCTAATAAAAAATTGAACTCACTCTCTTATAAGTGGCATTAGCACTAGAATGTCCTCCCATTGCTCCATCATGGTAAATCTACAAGATGTGTCATCACAATTTTAGGTTAGGTCCCGCTAAATTTTTCCCTTTATCTCAAAATGTGATGATTTAACACTCTTACATCTTCCCCTTTTGATAACCTACCTAGCATAGTGTGCAAATGCGAATCTAGTTTCTCAATCTCAATAATCTTATCTAGCAAGTCGTAAGTTGTAACACACCTGTAATTGCATCAATTCTACTTTTGGCACTTGTGAGAGAGCATTTGTAGTAATATTCTCAACCCCACTCTTGAATTATATTTCAAAATCAAGTCCCATCAACTTTGTCAACCATTTATGTTAAAAATGATTAGTTACTCATTGCTCTAACAAATATTTTTAACACTAATGATCCGTTTTAACAATAGAATGCCTACCCATAAGTTAATGCTTCTATTTATCCAATGTATGAATCAAAGCTAATAGTTCCTTTTCATACACATAAAAAGTTTGTTGTTTCAACGAAAGTGCTTTGCTTAAATAAGTAATTAGATGCTGATCGTGCATGAGAGTTGCATTAATTCTTTTGACACTTGCAACAGTTTCTACCACAAAAGGTTTGTTGTAGTTAGGGAGATTCAAAACTAGAGAGCTGGTGAGGGTAGTCTTTAATTTTTGAAAAGTTTTAGTTGCTTCTTGTGACCATAAAAAATGATCTTTCTTTAGCAAGTTAGTTAAAGGCCTTCAAATGTCATCATATCATCTAATGAACCAATGATAGTAACTAACTAAGCCTAGAAATACCCTTGATTGACTTAAGGTTTTAGGGACCGGCTACTTAACAATGCCTGTAACCTTTTTTGGATTGGTAACAACCCATGTTTTGAAATAACATGGAAATAACATGTCTTAAATACTCCACATACATGCTGCTAATGAAACATTTGCTATGCTTTAAATACAATTGCTCTCATCGCAACACCTTAAACATCTCTTCTAAGAGCTACAAATGTTCATCCATCATCGTATTATACATCAATATATCATTAAAGAATACTAGCACAAATTTTCTCTAGAAATTTATGAAAATATCATTCATTAGACTTTGAAAAAGTGGATCGAGCATTGGTTAACCCAAAAGATTTGACCAAGAACTCATACTACCCATTGTGAGTCCTAAAAGCAATTTTGTAAACATTAGATGAATGCATCTAGATTTGGTGGTACCTAGAACGCAAGTTTAGTTTACTAAACACACTAACACCGCATAGCTCATCTAATAAATCTTCCACAATAGGAATAGGAAACCGGTCCTTGATGGTTTATTGGTTTTAGTTCTCAATAATCGATTAACATCCACCACGAATTATCTTTTTTCTTGACCAAACCATCGAGGATGCAAAAGGACTCTTATTGTCTCTTATAATTCCTTTCCATATCATCTCTTTAATCATATCTTTAAGTGTAGTCTTTTGATAAGCTAAACATCTATAAGGTCTCGAGTTCACGGGTTTAGATACATCTTCCAAAAATATATGGTGGCCATGGTTACAAGCTAGTAACATGCTTATAAATTCTTCAAATAAATCATAGTAAGCTTCCAACAAGTCTATGATTTTAGGGTGTAACTTAATAGGAGTAGTTGTTATCTCATCATCAACTTTATGTACTTCAACTAACTAGCATTAAACAATCGAAACAATTAGATCATTTTTTAACAACTTAGTAAGTAGATTACCTTCAATGGTTTGTAACTCCATACATTCCTAACCTTACAATTCGCATGGTTCTCCATCCACTTCAAACTTCATCTTCAAATTCTTGAAGTTCCAATTAATGTCCTTTAACTAACTTAACCATGGTTGTCCCAATATTAGTTCACTACTTCCTAAAGGCAACAAATACACTTTAACTTGGAACTTTTGACCTTACATTTCCCACCTAAAACAAGGAATAACAGTTGTACATTTGCAACTATTACTCTAAAATACTAAACTGACTTTAACTCACACATGAAACTTTTGGCTAACTTTTCATTAATAAAGTTGAGTAAATTACTAATATCAACCAGTACTCTAGTCCTCCTCTTCTTAATACCCTATCATTCGCATAGGGGCAATAAGCTAGTCACAGGCTTCGTCATTTAATGAGCACAACGTTAATTTAGCAAACTCCTCTTCCAATTGTAATTCAATTTTCATCCTTAGATGTCTCTCCATTTTCATTATTAACATTAGTCACTAACAATGCATGAAGTCTTTTATTTTTACAGCTACGCGCTAGCTTAAAGGCTTCATCACACCCAAAACACAAAAGCTTGCTTCTTTTCTCTTCAAGTTCAATTGGCGTCATTCACCAGAATGGTCGATTTTGGGTTTGGTTTTGAGGTTTCTAGATAGCATGGAAAGTAGGTGGTGTTATTAATGGTAAGGGGGAATTAGCTCAAGTTGTAAAAAGGAGTTGCTGGTATATTTTCTGTGTATGGTGGGGATGAGTTTCAGTGAGGAGGGTATGTAGAACTTGTGAGTTTGGTGTTGTGGTTAAGGAAATTATTATTAGCATCTCGTATATTGGCAAGGGTGAAGATTTGGTGCAAAGAATCGAGTTGAAACACAAGGATCAAGTTTTGAATTTTAGGTTTGAGACCGCTTAAAAAGCAACTAATCAAATGGTTTTCTAACAATTGAACTTAAGGAACTAAATACTCAAAAGTTTTTCTTGTATTCTTGTAGGGATCCAATCTAGTACAAGTCTTTAAGATCTTTCACTGGGTCATCAAACACTTGCTCTTCAAAGTGATTAATTAACGCGGCCAATAATTCCTCCCAAATTATTAGTTTTAATGACTTCTGGTTACTCTGGAATGTATAATACCATTGCAGCACATTCTCTTCAAAATGCATTGAAGCTATTTGAACTTTAAATTTTGAGGGTGTTTTGTCAAATGTGAAGTATTATTCTACTCTATACTTCCATGCTTTTAAACCTTCACCTAAAAGTAGAGGAAAACTCAGCTGGGTAGATCTTGTTAGTATGTGATACCCTGTTACTTCATTCTTAATAGGACTTTAAATTGATGAAGTAACATTACTCCTTTGCATACTAATGGAATTTTCTGTAGCTAATATTCTTATATTATTTTGCAATTGTTGTTGCCAATATGCTATTTTCTTCTCTTGTTGACTTATAGTCGCTTGTTGAAGCTGCAAGGTATCAGTGAAAGCCTTAATCCATCCATCTTGCTTGTCTATTATTACCTATTGTTTCCGTTTTGTTGTTTTATTAAAGTTTATACTAATTCCTCCATTCTTCTAAATTCTTTTGTGCCTTCAACCATGGTGGTGCTTAAAACCTTGCTTTGATACCACTTGATGTGTGTTAAAACCTAAATTCACACATGCAACTTCCGAATGCAAACACATAGAAATTTGTGGAATAATATTTTTCCTTTTTTCATATATTTCTCATGAAGAAGATAACTTATAGAATAATAGAATATATGGGCTCCCCAATAACAAAAAAAAAAAAAGAAGAAGAATATTTCTAATTAAAAGTGCCACATCACCATGTGACAAGCATTTTAGAATTTTATTCCTTTTTTTGTATTTTTCTCTAATTAATAAGAAGTAAATAAATATGAAGATAACATTTATGTGTTTTTATATGTTGTAGGTTGCTAATATGCATAGTATTTAAGCCTTAAGATGGCCCAATCCAAACGACACACTTAGGCTCTCAGCATCTATGTTTAATTTTTTTTCTTTCTTAAACTTGCTTTTTAACATGTCATCCACTGACATTCTTGTCTTTGTTTTTTTCAACACATACAATTGAACTTATGTTTTTCATCTTTTTCAATGCTAAACCTACTTCCTCTGCAACTAGATTTATAACCATAGCAATAGCATAAAGTGCTTGATGTGAATTACTTGTATCACACCATATGGAGGTTAAAGTAATGTTCCATAATAGTTATCCAATCTATTAAGACTCCCATTAAATGTGCATGGATCTACCTTAAGATGCCTAGTGAGATTGTTAACACGATTGTTGCATTATGGAATTTCATAGCCGAGCTCTAAGTATTAATTTTATTAGAAATTCCTATGTGGCATCCTATGACACATTGGATCAACCTTAGGGGCATTTTGAGCTCTATGATTCCTTTAAGGTGTCATCTATGGGGTTGGTCATCCTCTAAGTCAAGATTCCTATTTGGGGCTCGATTTACAGTTTCTTCAATTTGATATTAACCAATGGCTAACTAGGTTATCTACACCTATAAGGATTTCAAGGTTGGTGACTAACTATCTAACTTAGCATCAAGTCTATTCATCCTAAATATTAGTTGCTAAAACATCTCAATGAAATTATTTTCCTTAGTTGTGACATCTCTAAAAGTTATGCCACTTTGGGCTTTACTAGTTTTAGACTTGTTTTTTTATAATAAAAAGAATGGAATTCTTTTTTTTTTTCCTAAATAGCTAACACTAAATTTAGGCTCTCGTACCAATTTTACTATTGGAAAATGGAAGTGAAAAATTATGAAATAGGAAAATTGCAAAAAACGTAAAAATCAATTAGAAAATCGTAGTCTAAACAATTATTATGTTAGGAATGCTAAAAATCACAAAGAAATAAATGAAGGTTTTTTTTTTTTAATGAAACAAAACGATAACCTGAGAATATTTAATTAGCAACCTTACACTACCAAATTTAGATAATAACCATCAGTGATTTGTATGGTTTTACATGATGAATTTTTTATGGTCTCACACCAATGAAGAAAAAGACATCACTCTTCACTTGAGAAATAATTCTATTATTCAATAATGACATCCCTTGTTGTTTATTACAAGTTTTGCTTATTTATAGGCTAAAATAAAATCTATTATTATTGGAAACTAAAAGTTTTTACTATCCTAAAAATTAGAAATTGCAAACTAAATCATAAAAATAAAAACTAAATCTAATCAAATCTTAGAAATAAGAAAGCAAATTTAGATAATAAGTAAATCATATTTAGCCTAATATGAAATAGAACCTCTTGCTTTTTTCTTTTTCATTTGCTTTTCTTTTTTTTTTTTCTACTCCACATCATCTCATTGTCTCGCATCATTATGTTTATTTTTTTTATTTTATCTTTTATGGAAAATAAATGTAAAGATATCATTATCTAAAAGAGCAATTGATGAAAATTTGTAAAATAAATCAAACAATTACAAAATTTATTTAGGAATATGAAAATTTTCAAATACAATTCAAATATCGTAATAATAAGAGTGCTTAAATAAAAATGCAATAAAGAATACAATCAATCACTTTGACACATTAGTCCCTTATATTTTCTTCTGTTTGTGACCATTATCATAAAGATGTATGGTTTCTATAAGCAATTATACATTTTGCCTACTCAGATATTTTAAATTATTAAATTACCAAAAGGAGTAAAATGAAAACTACGAAACACACATGTTATGAGACCTTCCTAGTTCCTAGCTTTCATTAACTTACCAAAAACAAAACTAAAATAGTAATGTTAGGAATCAATTATGTTTTCTTTATGAATTATCATAGTTGCCAAATCTAATGAATAGTGATTAGTAATGAAAAATGTACCTTTTCATTGTGATATTCATCAAAATTAAATATTGATGGTCTATTATTGATTGTTAAATTTGTTTAAATGTAATGTGATATTGCCATGTATATACATGATCATAATGTCGATTAAAAGAAAAAGAAAAAAAACCGATTATCTCTAAATGCTTAATACCATTAATGTTGATTATCTTTAATTTCTTGAAAGTACATTTAAAACAAGAAGTGTCTAATCTCTTGCTTAGGTGTGTCAAGATAGTATAAAATTAACGAATTTAAGATTCTAATTTTGATGATGAGAGTCTTTTAATCCAAATGTATATACAATCTCACAAGAAGGTGTTTCTTTCTTCTATTAGAGGTATATACTTCAGTTATTGAAAATATTTATAATGAATACAATAATATGAGCAAAATATAATTTATTGATAAACAAAAGATTACAAAGAAATATTTAACAAAGAAATTTGATACAAAAGCTTCTTGATACAAAGGAGATTGAAACAAAAAGATTATAGGTGTTTGAGTGTTTGAATATTTGATTAGAGGTGAGTGAGTAGAATTTGCTCTTCTAGATGAGCTCTACCTTGATCAAATGCCTTAGTTCTCTTTTTATAGTTGAGTAGAATTTGTCTTCAGGTCCTGAGTAGTAATCCTGTGACTTCAGATCATTATTTCTTCTTTTTGAAAAGAAGGGTAAGATAATCCTGCCTCATGATTGATCAGTTGTATCTGTGACTTATCATTTTGAAAATGATAAATAGTAGTGCATGTAAGTGAACAATAGTGCGCCAAAAGTTGATTAAACAGTATTGCATGTGAATGAACAGGAATTTTGAATAGTTAGGCACGAAAGTTAGAATAGTAGTTAGAAAAGATAATTGGGGTTATCTTTTCATTGTGCTTGTATTGATCATAAAGTCTTGAGTATATATATATTATATAATATCTATTCCATAACAATCATCTTTATTTTGATACAAGGAATTACTGCTAGCCTCTACTTCTTCCTCTTCTTCTTCTTCTACAAAAAGTTTTGTAGCTAATTCTAATATTTTTTGTCTATACTAGCAAGGTTCAGAAGTTCCTACAAGGTCCGCTTGAATTTTGCTTTTGTTGTTGAGAAAAGCAAATTGTTGAACATAGCTTTTATGGCTTGATCAAAATAAGCTAGAACAGTTTTGATGTAGGCCAAGTTAGTGTTGAATTTATCCCACCATTTAACCCTATAAACCCTTTTGATGTTAAGTAATTGAAATTCGTCTTCTTTTAGGACATATGACCAATTCATAATTCATCATAGATTGAATGTTGAACAATATAGTAAATTCTTGAGTGGCTTTGGAGTAGCTTTGTTATTTTTGAAAAATTGATAGCCGTGATAGACTTCATTTGGATAAATTTTCTCATCTAGACTAAAATAATTGAATCATAAAAAAACCACATTGGAAACTTGTCTTTTGTGGTTTTGAATTGAATAAACCATGAATAGGAATAATTCTTGTAATAGAAAACATTTTCCTAAGCTTTGATGCAGTCGTAATAATTGAACACTGGAGGAACAAAGGATTGAGTAAATTTCTTTAGAGTTAATAGATGTTGATTCCATTCCTTTTGAGAGAGTACCTTAATAACCTTTATTTTGGAATAAGTAACTTCTTTTTTAGTATTTTGAACATAGGTGGCTTCAATACTATCGATTTCTATGAGTATATACTCATAAAAAGTCCGAGGTTTTTTAGGATGAGATGGAACAAAATGGAAGTCTTTCAGGAAGAAATTTTGAACAATGTTAAGGGGATTGGTTTCGACAAAGTTTTTTGAACATTCAAGTTCCATAGAAAATAAAGGTTTTGCAAGAACTTTCATCGAGTATTCTTTTATTTGAACATGTGGTTTGAATTGAGAAGAAATGGTGGGTCTACTAAGCCAAGGGAACCTGGGATTAACTACACTAGCATAAGTGGATGGAGCAAGTGAATTGGGTTTTGACAGAAGAGTTCTTGGAGCAATCTTCATAGCATAGTTAGCTTTGGTTTTTGGTTTCAAAGGGCTACCCATGGCTACCTTGAAAGAATTCCTTGGATAAAAAGATAGGGAGTGGTTTTCCATTTGGCAAAAATTTGTTTTGTAACAAGATTTTTTATGTCTTTAATCAAAATTTCTTTGACTGATTTGCAATCAACCCGTAATAAAAAAAAATTAAATAAATCATCTTGAAATTTTGAAACACATAATACAATGGCCAAAATTTCCTTTTTGATTGTTAAATAGTTTTCTTAAGCACCTTGCTAGATACCAGAATAATATCTAGCCACTTGTCCTTTATTATTGACCAATTGCTATAGAATACCTCTATATCCCTCATTTGAAGCATCATTCTCTACAATAATGATGTGCCAAAATTATGATGCTCTAATACCAAATTATGATGCGTTTAATCCCAAAGCCGAATCAAGTAATCGTAATCCCAATCGACAATTTTCAACAAACAATTCCAAAATCAACAAATAACAATAACAAGATAAAAATCTTAAACCATTACCAAATATGACGCACTAGCAAGAGAATAATCCTAACATGGTCTTGTTGATATGACACACAACAATCCCGATACCATCACTCGCCACAATCCAAAGATTAATAAGAGTATAAGAAAATAGAAGTAAACTCCATTTGCGTATTCTCAAATGTCTGAAGTCTATCCCTTTCTATTCCCCCAAATGTATATAAGGAGGCAAAGTTTCATCACAAACAAAATTAGTTTGACACAACATAACGTAACTGGCCTAAATTATAAGTTACCAGCTTTGAGGGGGGCTAAGTCGCCGGCCTTTATTGCCGGTCGTTATGGCCGACCTTCTACTTTGCATAGTCATATCTTCAAAAGAAAGCCACCCACCTTTAAGTTCCATGCTTGCTTGAGTCATCAATTGTTGTCATGAAACAATGATAGATGCATCTATAGTTGAGATGATTTAATTCCCATCATCTCTTCGGGCCTGTAGAAGATTTACCCTCAAATTTGATGGTTCTTCATGACGGTCTTCTAATAGGTAAGGTGATATATCTGCAACATTGAATGTAGCAAAAATGTCGTATTCTCCTGGTAGTTCCACCTTATAAGCATTATTGGTGATGTGCTTCAGAATCTTGAATGGTCCTTTTGTTTTAGGTGAAAATTTCTATGATTTCTTATAGGGAAACCAATCATTGCGGCGATGAATCCAAACCAAGTCACCTGGATTGAAAATCTTAGTTTGCTTATGTTTGTTGCCCTAAAGTCGTGGCTACTCTTAAGTCTTCCTAAGATATTCAAAAGCCTTTTGATGAAGCTTCTGAATTTCTTAAGACTGTTCCACTCCACTCAAGTTTTCTTCCAGTTCCTTCCGCCCCATAAATAAAGACTTCTTTTCAGTGGTTTTACTCATCTATCTTTGTGCTTCTTGCACCTCAACTGGAGACATAGAATTCAAAACAATTCGCTCACCATCCTTTTAAAACACATAGGTGTTCCTAAACTCATAATGCAATACTTTCATGTCAAATAACCACGGTCTACCAAGTAGCATATGTGATCCGCATATAGGAAGAATATCACAGACAATCTAATCATGGTACTTCTCCTCTATGCTAATGGAACCTTAACCCTTTGAGTGACATATAGATTGCCTTGTTCACTCAACCATTGCAGTTTATATGGCTTAGGGTATGGGGTAGTGACTAATTTTAATTTATTAACTAGAGAAACAACCACTACATTGGTGCAACTACCACCATCAATAATAAGAGCATAAATTTTACCTTGAATCATACAAGAAATATGGAATAGGTTCTCCCTTTATTCTTCCTCATTAGTAGGAAAAGTAGTCATCACCCTGTGCAACACATTGATAGTCAAATATTGATCATTCTCTTTGTCTTCATATGTCTTAGCATTTGCATTCCTATAATACTCATCTAACACTGTTGACAAATCTATTAGTTCATGCATCTCTTCCTCGTCATCCTTACTCTCCACCTCTATAATGGTCAATTGGTCATCACCTTTTTGTTTGGATATTGAGCAGCTATATGTCTAAAACCCCAACATTTAAAGCGTTGGATTTGACGAGTCTTTCCACCTAATGACCTAACCACTATCTGCTTAATTTTAGTCTCAACAACTGCTTTCCCCTTTCTAGAAGATTCTTTCTCCCTTCCAATGTCAGTAACATCTACATTCTCTTCTGCAGTCTTGTCATATCCCCCCTTGTCAACATGCTTACTATCTGACCCATATATTTTAGTAGATGATTCATACCTATTACTCGCTGCTTTATAGGGATTAAAATGCCTCTGTCTCTCAACTTTCAAAGCTAACTAGATGGCCTCATCAAGTGTGTCATATCGTTGTAGCTCTATAATACAAGCAATCTCATACTTCAGGCTTGACACAAATCGTGCCATTGTCTATTTAGGAGGCTCAATGGTCCCACATCAAATCATCAGTGCTTCAAATTCTTGCATATACTTGTCTATAGTTTGGCCTCCTCGCCTTAAGGTTTGGAGGCGCATGAATAGCTCATGCTTATAATGCTTTAGAGCAAATCTCTTTCTCATAACTCTTTTCATTTCTTGCTAAGTACGTATTTTAGCATCTTTGTCTCTCCTTTTACTAGCCATAATGTTCTTCCACCATAAGGCGGCATACTCTGTAAACTCATTTGACCCATATAGTTTAGTAGAGGATTTATACCTATTACTCACTGCTTTATAAGGATTAGAACGCTTCTGTCTCTTAACTTTCAAAGCCAACTAAATGGCCTCATCAAGTGTGTCATATCGTTGTAGCTCTATAATATAAGCAATCTCATACTTCAGGCTTGATACAAATCACGCCATTATCTATTTTGGAGGCTTAATGGTCCCACATCAAATCATCAGTGCTTCAAATTCTTGGATATACTCGTCTACAGTTTGGCATCCTTGCCTTAAGGTTTGGAGGAGCATGAATAGCTTATGCTTATAATGCTATAGAACAAATCTCTTTCTCATAACTTGTTTCATCTCCTACTAAGAACGTATTTCAACATCTCCGTCTCTCCTCTTACTAGCCATAATGTTCTTCCACCATAAGGCAGCATACTTTGTAAACTCAACTGCTGCCAAACGTACTCAAGTATGGTCATTAATCTCATAATACTCAAAACGTCCTTCCACCTTATCTTCCCAATTAAGATAATCCTCTACAAATCCCCTTCCAGTAAATGAAGGCATCTATGATTTTACATATTTCAGACCCCCAGGTGGCCTGAACTTACAGTTAGGATAGAATTCATTCTCAAAGTTATCATCCATTTCTTCTTGGTAAGCGTGATAGTATCCTCCATCTCACCTTCCCCTATTTCCTCCTAGTGCTTCTTCCTTATGTAGATCATTAATGGCTACCTACGGTGGGGGTGCTTGTGGATTTGCCACTGGCTATTGGGGTAATGTCATCTAATCCACCCGTATTGCTAAATTAGCAACAATAGTGGTTAGATCCTATAACCGTTCTTCTAAATTTCTCCCATCACTTGTAGCACAACATCCCTAACCTCCTCTTCCAACCCGACTGTTAGCTTCATTCCCAATTCCTACATTCACACTATCGTTTGACATGCTTGGCTGAATGGTAATCTCAACACAAGAATTCCCAAATCACGATCACACACCGCAACATAAGCCTAATGTCACAATCCCTAATTTTCAACCTTCGCTCAATCCCCAATTCAATTCCAATCAACCCACAGCACAATTGAGAATATAAACCTTAATTTCAATTCACTATCAACAAGCATATCACAAGCCTTAATTACAATCACATAAACCACAACACAAACCCTAATTGTTCAATTCAAAATCAAACACTCCCATGTTACATTTCCTTCTCTCAATCTTATTCTGATACCAAATTATGATGTGCCTAATCCCAAAGTAGAATCAAGCAATCACAATCTCAATCGACGATTCTCAACAAATAATTCCAAAATCAACAAATAACAATAACAAGATAAAAATCCTAAACCTTTACTAGATATGATACACTAGTAAGAGAATATTCCCAGCACGGTCTTGTTGATATGATGTACAACAATCCCAATACCGTCACTCGCCACAATCCAAAGATTGATAAGAGTATAAGAAAATGGAAGTAAACTCCACTTGTGTATTCTCAAATGTCCAAAGTCTATCCCTTTATATTCCCCTAAATGTATATAAAGAGGCAAAGTTTCATCACAAACAAAATTAGTTCGACACAACATAACATAACTAGCCTAAATTGTAAGTTGTCGGCCTAAAATAGATACACTGCTAGCCTTTATGGACGACCTAAATGGTGCATCACCAACCTTGGAAAAGTACACCGCCAACCTTTATGGCTAACTTTGAAAGTACACCGCCAACCTTTATGGCCGGCCTTCCACTTTGCATAGTCATATCTTTTGAAGAAAGCTGCCTGCCTTTAAGTTCTATGCTTACTTGAGTCATCAGTTGTTGCCCTGAAACAATGATAGATGCATCTGTAGTTAAGATGATTTGATTCCCATCAAATAATCTCGGCTTTTGGGTTTAGATTCCTAGATGGGGTAGAGACTTAATTTCTCTTTTAATTTCTTAAACAATCTTAGTCATTTCTTTAGACCAAACAGGAGGACTTTTCTTAAGTCTTGGTTTACATTTAATTCTAAGATTAGGAATGAAGTCAGAAACATAATTGAGACAGCCTAAGCATCTCTGGAGTTGTTTTTTTATCCTTAATTTGATCAAGAAACTTTTCTTCGAATTCTATAGAACGATCTATAGGTCAGATGGTTCTATGAACAATTTCATGACAAAAAAGCGTATTTTAGTTTGAAAGAGTTTCATCTTTCTAGATGAAACAACCAATCCATTTCTTTTGATGGTTTTAAGGAAATTTTCTAAATTCTTGAAATGTTGATCAATGTTTTTTTGAGAACATTAAGACATCATCTATATAAATTATTGGGAAATTTGTATATGGAGCAAAAATGTCATTTATGACCTTCTGAAATTTGGATAGAGCATTTTTAAGGCCAAAAGGCATTACATTTCATTCGTAATGTCCAAAAGGAACAAATAAGGCTATTTTGTATTTATCAACTTCATCAATTTGAATTTGCTAAAAACTAAACTTCATGTCAAATTTCAAGAATACTTGTGCTCCTGAAAGTTGATTGAGCAAGTCTTTCTTATTAGGTATTAGATACCTAATCCATTTGAGGATTGCATTGAGAGGTTTGTAATTGATCGCTAAATGAGGGGCTCCTCACTTTAACTCTACTTGATTCTAAACATAGAAAGTGGAGCATGACCAAGGGGACTTGGATTTTCTTATCAATCTTTTGTTTAACAAATCTTGAATTTTTGTTTTACAATAATTTAATAATTCTTTATTCATTTAAATAAGTCTGGCCTTAGTAGGAATCTTATCTTCCTTAAAGCCATCAACATAAGGTAATTTTATCATATGCTATTTTCTTAACTAGAAGGCGTTTGGAATATCCGAATAGAATTTTTGTTCAAATTTCTTTTGAATATTTTTAATCTTTTCTTGAACAAGCTTGGATTCTAAATTTTTTAGAATCCTTTGATCTTCTAATTCTTCTTTGAGAAAATCTATTTTCTAATTTTACTAGTTAATTTTTTTTAGAGCAAATTTACCTCCTTTTCTTTTACAAGAACCAAGAATTTGAGGAAAATTCTTTTCCCTTTAACCATTGATTCTAAGCCTTGAGCAGATACTTGAAAAGGATAGAATAAGGTTAGGCAGGGGGTTCTTAAGATCATTGAATTATTCATAGTTTTTACCAAAATAAACGAAGTTTTAAAGTTAATATTGTTTTGAACAATTTTTGCGTTTGTTAGCTTATATTGAACATTTAATTTTGAACCACTAATGGTTAATAGTCTTTTAGAGGTTTTTTCGTAAAACCTCATCAAGATTAATCCTTCTTAAATACAATTTTGATCAACACCACTATCTAACAGTGTTGTGATGACAATTGACCATTCATTATTTTTTGCTAATTTAATCTTAACATACCACTTTTGAATACATACTCTTTCAATAATATTGATAAATTCTTGATCACTGATTTCTTGACTACTACTACTTGAGCTACTTTCTTCTTGATCAAGTTTCTTTTGTATTTCATTGTATTTTGACTCTAAAGTTTTTACCTCCTTTTTGAGATTATTGATTTCTGTTTTGAGTAATTTTAGAGTAAGGGGAGTTTTTTCTTTAAACTTCCCGCTGATATCTTTCATTAAATATGGTTGAGAAGAAAAGGTGTTTGGATCATTTATGAATCCAAGGGTTTTTAAATATTCTTCTCTTTCCTTTTGATCTAGCATGGTATTGATCAATTTTAACAAAGCTTTCTATTCTTTAGAAATAACTAAAATCTTTTTATATGAACAAATGTTGTCAAAGCAACATTCACTACTTTGATCACTAAATTCTGAATCACTAGTTAACTTTTGAATGTAATCTTCTTCTAGGTTAAATTCACTACTACTAGAAGAATTCTCATTTATAATTTTTAACAATTCACTTTTAATATTTTCAGGAATTTATAGTTTATTAATATTTTTATAATTTGAACAGTTTGGAGCAATGTGACCCTTATTGCCACATTTGTAGCATCTAAGTTCTTTCTTTGACCTTTTCATTTTTGGTTTATAATTTTTCCTTCTAATCTTTTGATCAAAATTTTTTTATTTTTGAAAAGACCTTTTCTTTGTTTTTCTTTTGATTTTTTAAGAAGGGGCTTGAATTTTTCAAGACCGTATTAATAACAAAAGTCTCCTAGTTCTTTTTTGAGACTAGATTTCTCTTTTGAAATTTGGGATTTAATCTTCATGTCGTTACATAAGCTTAATCCTTCAACACTAATAGTTGTAAGAATTTGACCATAAGTTAGATAACTTATTGGAACATTAAAATTTCTAGTTATTTGTTCTTTGAATTTGTTAGCAAAAAGTTTTGGAAGCTCGCAAACAAAATGTTCCTTCCAATATTGAGAGCTATAATCCTCTTTTGAAAAAACTTTCATAAGGAAAACATCTTTGTACCACCTAAAATCTTAGAGAATGGGACAAGTTAGGTTTTGAAGAATAGCTCCAATTTTTTCCCTATATTGATTAGGATTTCCTAAAAAATGTTTCATAATGGAATAAAGTAAAGTTGAAATAGCATCTTCAATTTAAACAACCTGTCCTTAATCATTATAGACTTCCTTTTTAGTAGTTAAAACATAAATTCTTTCTTCTTCGACGAGGTAGTTTTCTCATCATCCTTTGAGCATCCCAATAAATCCTATTACTAGAGCTTGAATAGTTGATCGATCAAAATTGCCATTGCATTTATATGCATTAGTGGCTATGATCATTTGATTAATTGTTGATAAAATTTAGTATTTAGCAATACCATCTATATTCCATACGTATATGCTTTTTCCATCATATACGTTGACGATATTGACCTCTTTTTCTTCAAACATGGTATATGGAGGGAATGGTTTAAGACACCAATTTCTATGATCAAATCTATGAGTAGTAATTTTATCAATATTGATTTTTTCTTTAAATTGATCGGTTAGTTCTTCAATTTCTTGATCAATTATATCAACTATTTTTAATTTTTTTACTAAGTTCTTCTATATTAATTTTTCAGTCATCTCTAAATTTAAAGTTTTTGATAGTTGATCAATCTTTAAAGGGTATATTGGTTTGACTAAATCAGTGTTAGAAATAGATTTTTCCTTTCCTTTCTTTTGATCAATATGTTTTATGAGCATATTCTCAATTCTTTCTATTTGCATACCTATACTATGTAAGGTTTGATTAGTATAATTATTGTGAGATCTAATACTAGCTAGCTCAGAATTCTCAATTGCAGTATTTTTTAATGGAGTAGCTTTAACACTGATTTCTCCTAGTTTAATATCTACTTCTTGAATAGGTGGATGGGTTGAACAAATGGGACTGTGGTTGGTTTCCCATTTCTTAGTGACTTTGTTTAAGGTTTGAATAAAATATCTCTATTTTGGACCAAAATTTTCATTCATCCATTAAAAAAATGGAATAGTCATCCTTAGATGATTTTCCATGTTAGAATACCATAAGCTTCTTATGACTTATGTTTCTTCTTTTGAATAAGCCTTGAAAACTTATGTCTATTTTTCTAGTTTCTTCGGAATAAAAGTCTTTCTTTAGAAAATCTTTATCAATTTGATAAGGTTCTTTTGAGTTAATAGTGTTTAGCTCATTGATTTGAGAGAGTGTTGGAGAATTTGGTCGATATACTGGTTCTGGAATATTTGGGTAAAAATCCACTCCTTCGAGCTCAACTGGGTTTTCTTTTAGATCATCTTTTGGTTTTGATTCAATTGGAACATCTATATTTCTTAGTTTTTCTAGTCTATCTATACCTTCTTATATGCTTAGGGCAATGTTAGGCACATGACTTGGAACAAAGGAATCTACTAGATAAGATAAAGCAGGAGGAGCAATAGGTTCCTTGCTTGTGACCATTGAAAACCTTATCTTTACGCTTCCTTTGTCAAATCTTTGAACAAGAGATGGGTTTCTATTTGAAACAGAAGGTTAAGATGGTAATACTTCTTCCAGTAACCATTCTTCTGGGAGTTTTACCTCATTTTAGCTCAAAGGCTTTAGAGTAAAGCTTTTCGTATTATTTGGATTTGACTCAGGTAACATGGTCTCTCCTTTAGGAGATAACCTCTTAGCTTTTAGAGAAATTGTAGACTTCATTGCCTTACAGTATATCCTGTATACTAAGGCAAGAGTCTTGGTTCCTTCTACAAATTATTATTTTTTTATTGAACATGGAGCAAAAGATTGTCTAAATTCTTAGATCATCTAGAGTTATAATGAAGTTTGGGTAACATTAAGTGTACCATGGACCTCCATGTAAGTTGGTTTGGAACAAAGAGAATGCTGACTCATTGAAGTTAGTGTTCCTAGCATCTCTTAACCATACTAAGATGGGTTGATTAATACCGATATGATGTAATGGAATAATAGATAATTGAATAAGACCTATGTGAAGGAAGTTGTAACCATACTTTCTATGCTTGATCAGAGTATCTTTTGATAATAATTGAAGATCTTCTCTTTTCCTGGCTAAGCTAATGGTTTTTTCTACTATTTTGATCAGGTAGTCATGTTTCAAACTAAAGCTTCCTATTTGATAAACGAATTTTAGACTCTCTTTAGGTATTGACCAATTTCTTAAATCTTGTTCTATTTGGACTATCTTGACTTCATGTTCATTATAGACATCTTGATCAAAATGATCTAGACGTAGATCATTGGTCATTCTAGAGGTAGAGGAAGACTCTGAAGCTATTTTCTTAAACAATTCCATTGTTTTGATATGCCTTTTCTTAAGTGGAACACACTATTAGTGTATATTGTGTAGCACTATGTTGTCATTGACCAATGGTCCCACTGCCCTAACCTAAGCAAATGGGAATTACTACCGAGACCACAATCCCTGTCTACACAAGGGATTGCTATGTAGGGTGTTTGTAACTAAGGAAATTACAAACTATAACAATGATGGATTTTGAATACCCATCTCCTTCTCCCCCCCAAATGAACAGCAAGTTAGCTTTGTTACCTTGCTAGGATCTCAATAGGAATAAGAAGTGTCTAATCTCCCACTTAGACGTGTCAAGATAGTATGAAATTAACATATTTCATATTCTAATTTAAAAAATCAATTATGTTTTCTTTGTGAATCATCATAATTGCCAAATCTAATTAACAGTGATTAGTAATGAAAAATGTACCTTTTCATGGTGATATTAATTAAAATTAAATATTGATGGTCCATTGTTGATTGTTAAATTTGTTTAAATGTAATGTGATCTTGCCATGTATAAACATGATCATAATGTTGATTAAAAAAAAAACTATTATCTCTAAATGCTTAATACCATTAATGCTTTAATTTCTTGAAAGTACATTTTAGTAATTTTGTCATATTCAAACCATAATAATTAATTATTCATTTTCAACATCAATTACTTAAATGATTTCTTAATTAATATGTTTTAAATCTTTTATAAAATGCTTTTCATTTCAAATTTGTTTAATCGTAAAGCCATTTTTTAAAATACTTTCCTAACACATTTTATCACTTTCACAAAACCCAATTTATTTTAAATTTGTTTAATTGCATAATTAATATGCTATACCAATTTTAGTGCGTATATAATATGTAATACTTAGCATAATTTTGATATAGGATTTATAGTATATAATTTTATATAATATATATGCGCTATATATTGTAGGTGTAAGATAACAAACACATTTTATGTATTATATTATACACATGCACATATATACAACAGGATAATATTTATTTGTCGTTACATACATAAATATATAAGCCATTGCACAATACTTTATTCTATGACATGTCATATATTATATATTCACTACAAATATAAATATTATAGTTTATTATAGCATATAGTATAGTACAGTACAGTATACTTTCTTCTTCTGTACTATATATAGCATTTACATATTGCAATTAAATAAAATGTATCATATAATACATATGTTGTATATATATTTTATACCATGACATATACAGCAATATAGTGTATTATATTTTGTGCTTCACGTCATGCATATGCCATATTGCATTCAATATAGTATAAATATGATGTCATTAATTGCAATATATTATATAATGGCACGCACAATATCATAAATGCTACTTTACATCGTGTAACCTACTATATGTTATAACTTTTTTTTGTCAAATATTATGTGTTATAACTAAATATAAAATATTGAACATCATCATATAAATAGTTTTGTCATTAGTTTATTTATTTTATTTATAGCATAATTAATTTTTATCATATTATATCATATCATCATATTACAACATATAGTTTTATAAACTCTTTTCTTTCTTTTTTTATGATATTATTAATATATTTTTGATATTTTTTTTGTCAAAACATATTATAATATAGAATTTTAGCTTATCTCCTTTATATTTCACGTTAAGTCATTTGTTACAGTAAAGTTCAATTTGTTTCATAGAGAATTTAAAAGAAGAATTGGTTTATGAAAAACTAATTAATGGCAAATATTGGTGACGTCAACTGATGTAAATGGAGAAAAATAATTTGATATTATGAGTTATATCTCACTTTTCCAAATTCTAAATTTAATTTTTATCTTTTCACAGTATATTCATATGTTGAATAAAAATCTGAAAGGATTTTTCAAAGAAAACTTTGTTCAATAGTTAAAAGTTTTTGCATTTGTAAGACGTGTTTACTATGCCAAATTGAAATTGATTATTCTTCTTTTGAATAGAAAATTGACTCTTGGGGGTAGAAAAATGGCACATAATTCTGCCTTTCCTTGGACTTTACTGTTCCGTCAACGGATAGGGAACATAAATTTTGGCAATACGGAAAACGGTAAAATTTTTGTATTATTAAATTTAACATATTTTTATTGAGATTAATCGTACTATAAGCATCTATATTTCCGATTGTTAATAACTTAACATTTGAAGTTTTATTTTTATAATTTAATATTTATAATTTTTAAACCATTTTATATGTAAGTGTTATCTCGAGTCACGCCACAATTACATAAATGCAAGATTTACAAAATATGCACGTTATAGTATCATTTAGACTATAGGAAACATAGAGAGTTATAAACTTATTAGATAATTTTATTACCATTTTTTACAGATAGTAGGTATTATATCTTAAATAATTTTAATTTTTTTAACATTAATTTAGTATGCATGGTATGTACTACTCCTAGAGTGTTTTTATAAATTACATTGTAATATCACCTAACCGTCTAACTATACATGAATTAATATTACTTTGTAACTAATTAAATCCTCGCTTAATACATAATTTTAGTTTAAAATATATTTAAATCAAACATAATAATGGATTAAAAAAAGATATAGTCAGTTTTAGGAAAAAGGGAATAAATATGTTTTTTTAAATTAAAAAATATACTAACTAGAAAAATATTCCAGAAAACATGCCACTTGAAATTGATACTTAAAATGTCGATTTTAATTTGGCTTGAAATCCATACTAGAAGTATCGATTTCTATACAAAATAAAATCGGCATTTCAAGTGTTGATTTCTTTTGGCCTTGGTCACTCCACCCATTCTCCTTCTTCTTCCCTCTTTCCTCATTTTATTTCCTCATTTGACTTTGGGTTTACTTTTCTTTTGTCTCTATCAATAAAAACTTAAAAACCTTAACTCCATATTTTATCTCATTTAAGCTAGTTTAGGACAAATTGAAGGCTAATCAAAGGTTTAGATAGTGGGATTATTCAAATAGTAGTGAAAGTTGCGTACAAAAGGTCCTTTTTCATGGTTTTTTTCAACTCTCTCTCTCTAGAAGTTATGACAAACTTTAAGGTAAATACTTTACTTATATTTTGTAATTTTTATGATATTGTAGACTTGTAAATGTAGCATAAGATGGTGTTGCATTGTTTATGCTATGATATTTGGGTAGTTTTTTGTTTTCTCAAATCATAGATTTTTTTTTATTCTAGTAAGTTAAAATTAATAGTTGAAGTGACGATTGGTATGGGGACTTTTCACCATTGTAGCCCCTCAAGGATGACATGCTTGAGTTTGAGGTAAGGGTAGAGGATGAGGTCGTACAGGTGCTTAGCTAGAGATCATAAACAACCATGAGGACTCACCTCTTGCATTCCCCACTCAAAGTCTAGTGTATCACAACGAGCCAGCCCATCTATGCCCATTTTCACTCCTTTTAGAGAGAGTTCTAACACTTATGCTACCACTCATTTAGCTTCACATAACACATGACCTGGTTTATAGATATGGTAATATGGATGAGGATCTTACTTAAGTTAAGCCCACTACTATTTAGGTTCACTTGGTTTAGATGGTACTCATATTACATAAGCAGGTATGGATCAAATGATGTAGACTCAACTTAAACCTATGCTAGATGATCAAAGTGAGCATATGTTGTAGCTTTGTGTTATATTATATGTTTATAGCCAATTCTCTACGGATGCTTGGTTTGTACTTATATATATATCATTATGTGTTTAATTAAAATTTTCAATTTCTTAGTTTAGTTGTGCTATATGATTCGAGAATTCAATGTAAAAATTAGTTACAAATTATTGTAAGTATAATTTACCTTCTATCATATGATATCGATTAATACAACCGAAATTGCAAAATAAAATCATGTAACAACATATCAATCAAATCCAATACTAAATAGAACTTATTTGTTACAAAAGAAACGATTGTTTCATTACAAAAAAATTAAATAAATTTTAATTAATATCATTACCTGAATTAAAAAAAAAAACCAATTGCAGTTTCACAAAATTGGCACTTTAAGTGCTAAATTTCATTAGAAATTGAACTAAAATTGATACTTCAATTACCAATTTCAGTTGAATTTGGTATCAATTAATACTATTGAAATTAAAAAATAAAATCTTATATTGATGTATAAATTAAAATCTAAAATCAAATTGAATTTATTTGTTATAAAAGGAATGATTATTTTATTATAAAAAATAAATTTTAATTAATTTTATTATTGAAATAAGAAATATAAGCTGATTGGAGTTTGCATAAAATTGACACTTCAAGTTCCGAATTTAATTGAAATTTCAAATGCCCATTTTAGCTTGAAGTGTTGATTTATATTAACATATTTCTGGAAATATTTTTTCAATAGATATATTTTTGAGATTTTTTAAAAAATAATAATATTTATTTTTTTTCCCGTCAGTTTTAAGCAACACAAAATCCTTAAAATTAAAAAAAAAAGTCATTATCATGGAAAGGATGTTTAAACATCTTATTAATTTCCTAGAAAATTCCCTCCATTTTCCCTCGTATTCTTAAAAGTAAGGAAAGACCAAGAAAAAAAAAAAACCGAAGGTAATTTTCTCTCCCTACTGTCAATATCAACGTCCCTCACTCTTTTTAACGGAAATTTCCATTCCCAGTATCCTATTCCAATATACAAGGCCGTCCTTATTCTCTCCCACACTATATATTTCTCCACCGTTCTCTCTCTAGTTCCCACGGTCCAAACTCATTCTAATCCCAAAGTTTAGATCTTTTCTTTTTTTTTTTTTATAAATCTGGGTGTTCTTGCTTTTTGACAGTGTTCGATAAGTTGCTTTAAAAGGGACAAGAAGAAAAGAATGAGGCTCTTGAAAGTGGCAACGTGTAATTTGAATCAATGGGCAATGGATTTTTATTGTAATTTGAAGAACATCAAGGAATCTATTGAAAGAGCTAAAGCAGCTGGTGCTGTTATAAGGCTTGGACCTGAACTTGAAGTTACTGGGTACGGTTGTGAAGACCACTTTTTGGAGCTTGATACTATCGGGCATGCGTAAGTTTCTAACTTTTTTTGTATGATTGATTTAGTTATCTTCTTTTGGATTCTGGATCGTGTTTGATTTGAGTACAAAGAATTATATTGATGATCATTGCTAAGATGAAATTTGAATGGTAATACTAGTATTAGAAATTACTCGTATTGGTTGTGAAGACCATTTTTTTTAACAAAAAAAAAATTAATGTTGTATTGGCTTCTGGGTTGAGTTTAAATCAAGTAATAAAGGATTATATCACTGCTTAGCTGAATTAGTGTGGTGTTAGCAGTAGTGTGAGTTACTTGTTATGGTTGTGAAGCCCGGTTGGGGGTAACTGGGTACGGATGCATGAGTTTGCAGCTTTCTTCGGATTATTGTTTCATTATCTTGGTTTGGCTTTCGGGTTGAGTTTAAAATTCAGTATGAAGGATTACATACTCGTGTTGCTTACCTGGATAAGAATGATAATTTTATGCTATTATCTTTCATCTTGTTTGGGATTGTGGCGAATCGATATAAAGGCCAAAGATGCGCCTGCTTTAAAAAATTCACTAGACATCCTAGAATGTGATTGGCTAGGAGACACATGAGAGACTAAACAGGGATACAGAAACTTTGTCCTTTGTTTTCTGATTCATTTGCAGCTTATTCAGATTAGTATTATGATTCTTGTTGTGGAAGTCTGGGTTGATTTTGTTACATGCGTCATTTTTCATTATCATGTTAAGCATGCAACCTCGTTTACGCATTAATACTTCTTTCTGTTTTGGTTTGTGGGTTGTGCTTTAATTGGGTAATGAGAGCTGTGTTCATATTTTATTAACCTCTAATACATGATATTACTATTAGAAATTACTTCTTAAGATTATTCTGACTATTCTTTGGAACTGGACCCTGTCACTTGTGAGAAAGATTGGAACTATATATTCCACCGTTTTTTTTTGGCTTTTTGTGGTGTTTTTAAATTGAGTAATGAAGGATTGTGTTCGTATAGATTACTTGCCTCCATTAGAGTCATATTTTTAGATATTTAAATATCTGTGTTTATGTTCTTTTATCTTTTTCGTTTGTGGTAATCCAGTAAGATTTTTGTTCATGTACCTTTGCCCTATTTTGATTAGAATAATGATTTGGTAGAGATTCGTATTGATCTTATTGCAGAGGCATTGCTCATTATTGAAAAAGGAATTTTTTTGACATTTTCAATAATTTTATGGACTTGTGTTGAAAGTACGCAATTTGGCAGTGTGATCGTAATTTGGAAGGGAGTTAACCATTTTCTGAATTACTTGGTTGAACTTGACGGTAACATCATTTATGTATGGTGGGGTTGAGTATGTCCGATCACTTCTTGTACAACATAATAGTTATGATGGTTCAGTTTGTTCACTGTCATGTAGATTTGATTGTAGATTTCTCAGTATGTTGGGACATTTGGTGCTCCCTCACTAAAAACTCCTAAAAATATTTTGTCACTTGCTTTTGAGGTGTAAATGGTTTCATCGTTTTCCAAGTGAAAATGACATTCCAAAGGTCAATGGACGAGAGGGCTTTAGAGAACTTATGTAAAGGGGTGAAAGAACATTTTTTTATCCCATTGAATTGATGATTATATTTGACATTAACAATCCTCCTTCCAGCCTTTTCATCCAAGTGTCGGCGCTCTCTCTCCCCTTTTGGTGTATGACTTGAGCATTGCTCTCTTAGTGAAACATACTATTGGGAAACATTTTCCTCAGATGTAAAAAGATTAGGTGGTTGTGACTGAAAACTATTAACTGATGTTTTTGGAAGATGACTTATTTTGACTACTTGTTTCTGAAGAAGTTTCACACAATCTTTTTTATTTAATTAATGGTAGTTCCACATGGTATTCAGACAAATAACTTTGTATATGTTGCTTTCCATTTCTCAAATAAAAATAAATGATGGTAAATTCATTTCCAAACAAGCTCTAGAATTTTTTTAATATGTTACCTGCCATCTGATTTCTTTTTCTTATTCATCTTTATTGATGGTTTGGTTAAAATTATGGCAGATGGGAATGCCTGAAGGAAATTCTACTTGGCGATTGGACTGATGGGATATTATGCAGTATTGGCATGCCAGTTATAAAAGGATCCGAGCGGTACAATTGCCAAGTGCTTTGTATGAACAGAAAAATAATCATGATACGCCCAAAGATGTGTCTTGCAAATGATGGAAATTATAGGGAGCTTAGGTGGTTTACTGCATGGAAGCAAAAGTATCAGCTTGAGGACTTCCAGCTACCCAGCGAAATTTCTGAAGCACTGTCACAGAAATCAGTCCCCTTCGGATATGGTTATGTTCAGTTTTTGGATACGTGAGTCACTGGTCTTCCTTGTGATATCTCTTGTTCTAAGATTGAATTTAGCTCCTTCTCATCTCTTTTAGTTATTGTGAAGTGGAGTAGTGAGATGAATTTTTATCTCGAATATTATGAAATGCAGCACATTCAGCAGCTGAAACGATTTCAAATATGCCTTTCCAATAAATAGATGAATAAGTCATAGAACTCATAGTAAAGTGATGTTAGGCAATCCTTTCTACTGACAATCGACTTCCCGATGCTGAAATTCTTTTAAATATTTTCTAGAGCTGTTGCTGCTGAAGTTTGTGAAGAGCTTTTCTCCCCCATACCTCCTCATGCTGAACTTGCATTGAATGGAGTAGAAGTTTTTATGAATGCAAGTGGGAGTCATCATCAACTACGCAAACTTGATGTCCGCCTTCGTGCATTCATAGGTGCAACTCATTATCGTGGAGGAGTTTACATGTACAGCAATCAACAAGGATGTGATGGCAGCCGTCTATATTATGGTGCGTATAACGCAACTCTATTATTGTGTGCTAGTGCTATTGTTCTTTTCCATGCATTTACTTCCCAAACACAAGATGCACCAATCCGTTTATTTTACATGATTTGCATATTTATTTTTGAGATTGGTTGTATGATTTGTCTACAACCTCATAATTTCAGATGGATGTTCATGTGTTGTTGTCAATGGTGAGGTGGTTGTGCAAGGTTCCCAGTTTTCTTTAAAAGATGTGGAAGTTGTGGTCGCTCAAATTGATCTGGATGCGGTAAGTAATTTAGCCTCTCTGTCATATATACAGTCTAGAGTACAAGCAATGGCTGTCCTTTTGTATCTAGAGTCTAGACATGATCATCATTAAGAAATTCCCAGTTGTTGACTAGTATAATTAGCATATTTTAAATATTGAATGTGGTAATTATTTATTAGATACAAATCAATTCAATAATGCCATCTGAAGTTTGTTAGGATTATTATAGAATAATGGAGGAAAATGTTGTCTTGACCTCTTTAGTCTATGTTTTCTAGTAATGAGTAGTAATCATTTGTCCATTTAAACTTAACAATTTTTACGGTGACAGGTTGCTAGTTTTAGAGGATCTATTAGCAGCTTCCAGGAACAAGCAAGTGCCAAGACTAAAGTGCCATCTGTAGCAGCACCTTACAATCTATGTCAATCTTTTAATCTTCAGATGTCCCTTTCAGGTCCACGCAAGGTGAGATTTTTGTCCACTTTGTAACTTTGTCAGCTGAAATATTTAGCAGATGTCACTTATCCACATGCCTCTTTGATATCTTTGTCATTCTCCTTATATCGATGAAAGCTATTCCTTTTTAGCAATCAGTATATTTAGCTTGAAGTAATTTAATTGAAGAAGTGATTCTAATGATGCTGGCTTTCTGTATACCTACACTGAGCAATTTAATAGAACAATGGCTTAGTGGCTGCTATGGCGCATTCCCTTTCTTTGTTAATGTATGGCACATTCTTTTATGTGTTTGCTGTATTGTAAAAATGTCTTGGTAAGTATGAAATATTCTAGAAATTCAGTTTTCTTAATCCCAGAAATCCTATCCTTTTTCTTTTTCTTTTTCTTTTCCCACCCTTTTGTAATGACAACTGAACTGAAACAACCAGAATGCCTAAAAACTACTTTGATCGAGTTATGACACTTGACTGGAACTTTCTGCACCATATTTTGTTTATCCAAAAATAAAAGCTAGAGTCCATTATGTTGTCCTATATTCTATTTTGATTAAGGAATACATGACTTGTGATTTATAGATTGAATATCATGTTCCTGAAGAAGAAATAGCCTTTGGACCTGCTTGCTGGCTTTGGGACTATTTAAGGAGAAGTGGAGCATCTGGGTTTCTGCTTCCCCTCTCTGGAGGAGCCGATAGCTCATCTGTAGCTGCAATAGTTGGATGCATGTGCCAACTTGTTGTAAAAGGTCAAGTTCTATAAAAGCTGGCATATTTCTTCACATGGTTGTAGAAATGTAGTATTACAACTTTTGCTAAGGTGGCTTCACTAGGTCTGGAGAGGCAATCTGCTTTTGCCTACTTCAACGGTTCTCATCCTTGTATATAAATTTTGGTTCAAGTTGACTATATTCCTTCCATCATAACCCTATTTTATTTTAGATCAACTTCTTAGAAGTCTTTATGGTGGATGCAGAAATTGCAAATGGTGATGAACAAGTCAAAGCTGATGCCATACGTATTGGACAGTACACTGACAGTCAATTTCCTGCCGATAGCAAAGAATTTGCAAAACGCATATTTTACACTGTCTATATGGGATCTGAAAATAGGTATATCCCACCATTGTATTCTTTTATTCTGTAATTATCATCTGAAATACTGAATTGAGGGCTTTAGCTCATGAAGTAGTCTACTCAAAGAGGTTTACAAGTGGATGAATTAATTAATGTTTCATACTCTGTTTAACATGCTTTTCAGCTGGAAAAATCTGTACTTTTTAAGGTTCTTCTCTATGATTTCCGATTTTGCTCAAGTGTAAATATCAGTATGGTTTCCCATGTTTTCATTTGAAGTTCAGAGAAAGGAAAAGTGAAAGAAAAAAAGAAAAAAAAAAAGGAATATGGCTATTGCATTTCTTATTTCAGGTCAAATATTGATCAAGTCCATTAACAGGGTCTATTAAATTTCAGCTCTGAGGCCACTAGATCACGGGCAAAGTTGCTAGCTGATGAAATCGGTTCGTGGCACCTAGATGTTCCTATAGATGGTGTTGTATCTGCATTGCTCTCATTGTTTGAGAAACTTACTGGAAAACATCCACGTTATAAGGTAAGCAAGAATGAAGTTCATTATGACTCGTTAGGGAAGGAAGAGTGTGTATATCCTTAAAATTTGTAAGAACCATGTGTCCTGCTCTATATTAATTACATCTTTTATTGAATTACTTCTCATGTTTTGCCAATTCTCTGGCATTTGTGTCACAAATCTAGGTTCAATTTTCTCAAGTGTATCCGATTTCTTCATGCTATCTTCACATGCTTCTTGCTTTTGTCATTTGATAAATCTTGGCATCAGTTTGGATGTTTTTGCTAAAGCACTGCCATCACATGTGTTGATAATATCCTCTATGTTTTTGTGCCCTTTTCCCCTTCACTAGGTAGTTGTTGTTTGGTGTTTAAAAGTCATTTGATAAATCTTGGCATCAGTTTGGATGTTTTTGCTAAAGCACTGCCATCACATGTGTTGGTAATATCCTCTACGTTTTTGTGCCCTTTTCCCCTTCACTAGGTAGTTGTTGTTTGGTGTTTAAAAGTCTTGCTAGTTGCTAGAGAACCACAAAGAATTCATTTTTTGTGACCACTATCCTTGGCAGCTCTTCTTCTGAAGTGTACTAGACAGGCCTGTTTACCAGTGACATAATAAAAAAAAAAAGGGTTTTTGCACATATTGGCTTTTCAATCAACTGAATAAATGTAAGATTTTCTTGCAATTACTTGGTATTGCAGGTTGATGGAGGGTCAAACATTGAGAACCTGGGATTGCAAAATATTCAAGCTCGAATAAGAATGGTTCTGTCTTTTATGCTAGCATCACTTTTGCCTTGGGTTCACAATAAATCGGGATTTTATCTTGTTTTGGGTAGCTCCAATGTAGATGAAGCATTGCGAGGTTATCTAACAAAGGTACATGCACGTCTTTGCTACTTGCATTCCTGCATAATAACATGAGCTCATCTCAGCTCTTTTTATCATGGTTGTATTATCAGGAGTTTTCATGACAATACTCTTCATGACCTTAGATTTCCTAATAATATTCTTTTGAACTACCACATGCTACCTTCCTTGCAGTATGATTGCAGCTCAGCAGACATCAATCCAATTGGAAGTATAAGCAAGCAGGATCTCCGAGCATTTCTACGGTGGGCTGCCAATCATCTTGGTTATGCGTCCTTGGCAGAAGTTGAAGCAGCTCCCCCTACTGCTGAACTGGAGCCTATACGTTCCAATTACAACCAGGTTTTATTTAGCTTGATCACTTGAATCTTATTTTTTGGATCTCGTTCCCCGAATCCATGTCCATAGAAGGCCATCTTTGCATGTCATTTTTATATTGGATGGCAATCTTTCATGAATTATGAGGCATTTTCAGATGCGTTATATCATAGGATTTCTTTCTATCTGATGTGTCTGAAATTGTTTTTGCTTCTATGAAGTTATTTTTAGAAAAGTTATGATGAAGAATTTATGACATCTTCCTTGTGATCCAGCTGGATGAAGTTGATATGGGCATGACATATGAAGAACTTTCGGTTTATGGAAGATTGCGGAAAATATTCCGTTGTGGTCCAGTGTCAATGTTCAAGGTTTGTTACGGAACTTCTCATTTGCCTGAATGGATTCATTGATCATGATCGAAATTTAGTTGTGGGATTGGGTTTATTTTTACTTGTTTACAAGACACGGGTGGTCCTGTGGACAGGTCTGGGTGATGACCTCATGCAGGGCTGTGGATAATTAGAAGACCCATCCATCCCTATTATGGTTTTTTGGCTTTGTTTACATGCTCAAGATTTTCTTAAATTAATAAAACTTTTTCTTTGAATCAATACTGAAAGAATATGAAAATGGGGATAAAACCGATCATTCACGTGACTGAACTTTGTCAGATTTTAACATCCCTTGATATCATTTCTTGCTAGAATAACACTTGTATAGCCCCAAACCTGACCTTGTCCTTGGAATTTTTTGACTTTGTGCTGCACAAATTTGCATGACACTGCTTTTTGGTAAATCTATTTATTTAGCTTATATGGGGTTTGTGGCAGAATCTCTGTTACAGATGGGGAACCAAATTGACTCCAGCAGAGGTGGCTGAGAAAGTGAAGTATTTCTTCAAGTACTATTCCATCAATCGACATAAAATGATTGTACTGACACCTTCTTATCATGCCGAGGTATGTTGACTTTGAGGCTTAAAGTTGTCAGATATAATTAGCTTCAACTTTTACAAGCATCTTTCCAAACAGTAAAGCTAACTATAATTCTTGCAGAGTTATTCACCAGAGGATAATAGGTTTGATCTTCGCCAATTCCTCTACAATGCCAGATGGCCATACCAATTCCGCAAAATTGACGAACTTGTCCAAGGATTAAATGGTGACCAGATTGCTATTAGAGAAACAAAAGACCGGGACAAAGATGGAGCTGTTGCTGGTTTCGGAGGAGGAATGGGAGTTGTGGCAGCTGGCTCGGGGGATCCAAAAGCTGGTCTTTGATCCTAAGCATGACAGAGCTATTTGTTTGGTGTGGTCTTGGGTGCTAGTGCCAAATGCAGCCCCAATAACTTGTAGGAAAAAAGGTGTAACTCGTTACAATTATTTATTTTCTGTTGCTCCCATGAATTCTTGTCCTAGCCTTTTCATGATATGTATATAAGTAAATGAAATAAATGCTAGCCCACAGGAAGAAACGTCTGTGAGCATTCTTTGATTAGTTTCGAGTAGTGAATGTACACCATTATTTGTTCCATAGATTTAATGCAAGAAACCAGCTTGTGAAGCTTGAATTTGGCGAGTTCTTTTGCTAGTTGCTGAATGTCTTTTAAGGGCAGATGTTTCGAATGGAAAAAAGCCATTTTGGCTGTGGTCGCTGCCGTTGTTGGATGCACATTAGAATATTAGATGGGGCTGGCAAAAGCATTATTGGCAATGAATATGGACGAATCAGATATGTTGCACTAATCCGTAAAACGAACTGGGGTTTGACTGAATTCTAAATTGATATGATGCACGATCGATAGAATAATTAAGAGTGTTAAAAAAATCGATATGGTGCATAATTCTAATAATGTTATTCATTAAAATCTAAAAAGATCAACAAGAAATCAAGAGGAATAAAATCCTGTCTCAACAATAATAATTTCTGTAAATAAAATGTTGCTGCAGTTTGTATTAGCTCTTGGAAGCAAATTCACGTCGTCTTTAATTTGTGTTGTTGCTTTACATCCAAGATTTGATGATTTTACTTAAGGAAATTAGAGGTGTTGTAATAACTAATAAGATCCAACAAACAGATACTCTCTATTTGGTTTGTTATTCCAACAAAATCTGGGGCGGTAACTTTTATATTTTGGTGTCTGCCTCTAGCTCAATTGATGCAAAGCTAGTTTTACTTGTGTGATCATTTTTATAGTCCCATGTCGTTTTGATTTATGTATAAAGGTTTTACAATTGTTTCTAGATCAATGAATAAAGGTGGTATCTGTGTCTTACTTTCTAATTAGGCTTCTTCTTCTTCTTTTTTTAAATTGTTTTTGCTTTTTTTATTCATCCCAATATGGATCTTTTTTTCTGGTCAGCCATCTTAAACTAAGAGATGTGAATGTTTTCTGATTGCATCTTGGATCCCCCATTTTTTTTTGGTTTATTCTGTGATTGTATCTCAATGTATCTTAATGGATGAAATTGACGTTATTTAGGAAAAAGAAAAAGAATAAGGAAAATAATAAGACTAAGTACCATTAATTAAAGTTTTGGTATCAAAATTTACCTATGGTTTGAAATATAATACCGACTACAAGTATACAGTAGAAACTTATATGGATTATTGGCCGAGGATTAATTAATTTAGTTTGTTGTTCCTTTTAGTAAAATTCCCTTTGGCTCGTTATTGTATAATTTTGAAAACAAGGTTTCGTTACTAAGTCTCGTTTTTATTACTTGTATCAACATAAGTTATGATATCTATAAATGACTTAAGGGTACCCAAACTATTTATTGCAGTATCTCATATTCACGTTCAACAATTATTTACTAAACATATACCTTGCTTAGTTCCATTATTTTTTTTTCTAATTATATTTTTATCCCTTGTAGCTGATACCAAAAGATACTATTTAGAAATGTTTTAATCGGTCATGAAATTTAATAAGGTGGGTTATTTCCTATTAGAATAAGAAAGAAATAGCAATTAGAAACCAAATCATAAAACGTGATAAAAAATTCAAATTTTGTACTATGATATTTATCTTCTATGTTTGCCTTAGGGGTAGGCAAGTCTTTACAATTTGAACCGATTTTGCTTGTTTCTTTGTTGCTTGTGATGCGACAGCAAAAATATGATATGAATAATAATATAATTATAGAGAAAAAACTATGAAAATGATATAATATACAATACAAAGTATAGTTATATTATAAACTATTAACTAATTATTTAAAATTTCTAATCAATTTTATGTGCTCTTAACATGGATATAAATCCTATATAAAATAAAAAATGCTAATATAACTGCTAATACAAATGGAAAAAATGAAGATAAATATTATTTTAAAAAAAAGGAATAAAAGCTTTTAGAGGAAACGATATGCTTTCCGATCATTTGGGCCGAAAATCCCTAATCCATCACCGCATCGAGCCTCGGGCTTGGGCCATTCGATCCGGCCCAATTTCAAACACGCCACCGTGTTCTACTCCCCGAGTTCGCCTCGGCGTGAAGAACCCGAGAGAAGTCAAACCCACAGCCCGGACCAAAAGTTAACCCAAGTAGCAACCAGTAAGAAGAAGAAACGTGTATCGCCAAAAAATGAACGGCTAGGATCCTCCCAACACAAGAACAAATCCCATTGGCTTACCACATCATACGTCGAAATATTATTGGTCCACGTCACCTTCGATGACATGTTGTGACTCGCTTCCCTTTGTTAACGAACGTGCACTCGATTGAACCGGACAAGACTCTCTCTCTCTCTCTTACTATATAAAACCCCTTATCACCCTGAAACACTCATTTTCACTTAGAAACGCGAAATCGAATTGTACACATCTTTCTCGAACTTTCTTCTCTCTCAACAAGTTCCAGGTTTCCGTAGTGAGAGGAAATCATTATACGGTTGCAGAAGAGCGTGTGTCGTCATGGCTAGCTCGTGGAGAGCTCGCGGTTTTGTCATCCTTGCGATCGTCTTCTTCGGTAATTACCTTTCTTAATCTTCATTTCGTTTCGTTCCATGCAGTTTTGTTTTTGAAATGCGTTATCCATGTTTAAAGAGAGAGGGAGAGAGAGAGAGAGAGAGAGAAATAGATCTGGTTTATTTGATCGTGATGAAGTTTATGATTAGATTCAACTCAGATGTTTAGATCTGATATTAGTTGAATTTGATTTGATCGCGTTGTGTTGAGTTCGGATATATTTAGGTTTTGTTGTGTTATTACTGTATTAATATAGATCTGTGATTTGAAATGGATAGATAGTATACGTGGAATTTGATGATAGAAATTATTAAAGGACTTACCAAAAAAAAAAGAAAAGAAAAGAAATTATTAAAGGGAATGATTGATGTAAGTAGAAGTAATTAGATGTGACAATTAATGAGGTGTCGTAAAATGGCTGGTAACTAGAATGCTTGTTAGGTTAGAGTTTTACAGAATTATACCACATTTGAGCTATATCATAGGTCTTCGAGTTTTTGGAAGTGGAAGTGCTATCGATAAGAGGCGTTGTATGTAGAGCTTGAAGTGTGGAAGTTTGTCTGAGCTTTTGTTTGTGTATTGAAGGAGAATTTTGGTTACTTTTATTGAAAATGGCTTTACAGCTTGGAATTTTCACGTAGAAAATTGTCTAATGACTATGAATTGGAGTTTTCCTGTTAATGACACGGTTGTCGATTGAAAAGGGAATGCTGCATTTGACTGCTACTGGTGTGGTTACTTGTTTAGTTGGATGTAGCGTCAATAACACTTTTGTTACTTGCTGACAGGATGTCTGTTCGCTATCTCCATTGCGAAAGAGGAAGCCACGAAGTTGGGTACTGTCATCGGTATTGATCTTGGAACCACTTATTCCTGTGTTGGTGTCTACAAAAATGGTCATGTAGAAATTATAGCAAATGACCAAGGAAACCGTATTACCCCATCATGGGTTGCTTTCACTGACACTGAGAGACTGATTGGAGAGGCTGCAAAGAACCAGGCTGCAGTCAACCCCGAAAGGACTATTTTTGATGTTAAGAGGCTTATTGGGAGAAAGTAAGGCTATTTCCTTCATTTTTGAAGTTTGTTTCTTGAGTTTTAGGGGAATGATCTTTATTCACACCATATATTTTTACAGGTTTGAGGACAAAGAGGTCCAGAGGGACATGAAGCTTGTTCCTTACAAAATCGTAAACAAAGATGGCAAGCCTTACATCCAGGTGAAGATTAAAGATGGTGAGATTAAGGTCTTCAGTCCTGAGGAGATCAGTGCCATGGTTTTGACGAAGATGAAGGAAACAGCAGAGTCATTCCTTGGAAAGAAAATCAAGGATGCTGTGGTCACTGTTCCTGGTCAGTGGAGCTTAATTAGGATTTGAGATTTTGCTCTTTCGTATACGCATTTATAATTTTTATTTTTCATCATGATCAACCTTTACTTTGTTAATTATACAGCCTACTTCAATGATGCCCAAAGGCAAGCTACCAAGGATGCTGGTATTATTGCTGGTTTGAATGTTGCTAGGATCATTAATGAGCCCACGGCGGCTGCCATCGCGTATGGTTTAGACAAGAAAGGTGGTGAGAAGAACATCCTTGTCTTTGACCTCGGTGGTGGGACATTTGATGTCAGTATCTTGACAATTGACAATGGTGTTTTTGAGGTTCTTGCTACTAATGGAGACACTCATTTGGGAGGTGAGGTCATAGTCCCTATCAAGACGGTTTACAGAGACGCATCTTATCATGTCAACACTTGATTTACTAATGGTAACTATTGCAGGCGAGGATTTCGACCAGAGGATCATGGAGTACTTCATCAAGTTGATCAAGAAGAAGTACAGCAAGGACATCAGCAAGGACAACAGGGCTCTTGGAAAGCTCAGGAGGGAGGCTGAGCGTGCCAAGAGAGCTCTTAGCAGCCAGCACCAAGTCCGTGTGGAAATTGAATCACTCTTTGACGGTATTGACTTCTCTGAGCCACTGACCAGAGCTAGGTTCGAGGAGTTGAACAATGATTTGTTCAGGAAGACCATGGGACCAGTCAAGAAGGCAATGGATGATGCTGGTTTGGAGAAAAACCAGATTGATGAGATTGTTCTTGTTGGTGGAAGTACTAGGATCCCCAAAGTTCAGCAACTTCTGAAAGATTTCTTTGATGGAAAGGAGCCCAATAAGGGTGTGAACCCAGATGAGGCTGTTGCTTATGGTGCAGCAGTGCAAGGAAGCATCTTGAGTGGAGAAGGTGGTGAAGAAACCAAAGGTACTGATAATTTTGTGGTCTCTCCTTCATATTGTGTCATTAATAATTCACTGCACATGCAAATATCAAAAATTTTATTCAGCGAACTCAAGGTGTTGACTGTTTTGTAATACAGATATTCTTCTCTTGGATGTTGCTCCTCTCACCCTGGGTATTGAAACCGTTGGTGGAGTGATGACAAAGTTGATTCCCAGGAACACCGTCATCCCCACCAAGAAGTCTCAAGTTTTCACAACATACCAGGACCAGCAGACAACCGTCTCTATTCAGGTATGTTGTATTAAAAAATATGACGTAATTATTAATTAGCTTGCTCGTTGCTTATCTCCTAAAAGAGGTAGATTTCTGTAAATGTAATTCCAGTGCATTTTCAGTCTACACCGCTTTGTTTGGATTTCTGATCTTAATCTTCTGACAGGTTTTCGAAGGTGAAAGGAGTCTCACAAAAGATTGTAGAATGTTGGGGAAATTTGATTTGACTGGAATTCCTCCATCTCCAAGGTTAGCTTCCATTTCTTGTTTTTGAACTTTGTTGTCTCCATTAATCCATTTCTGCTGTATCTAACTGTGATGGTTGGACATCTAACAGGGGAACTCCTCAAATTGAAGTTACTTTTGAAGTTGATGCAAATGGTATCCTCAATGTCAAGGCTGAGGATAAGGGTACAGGTAAATCAGAGAAGATCACTATCACAAATGACAAGGGTCGCCTGAGCCAGGAAGAAATTGAACGAATGGTGAAGGAGGCGGAAGAGTTTGCAGAAGAAGACAAGAAGGTGAAGGAGAAGATCGATGCACGCAACAGTCTGGAGACTTATGTGTACAACATGAGAAACCAGATCAACGACAAGGATAAGCTTGCTGACAAGCTTGAAGACGATGAGAAGGAGAAGATTGAGACGGCCACCAAAGAGGCACTTGAATGGCTCGATGACAACCAGACCGCCGAGAAGGAAGACTACGACGAGAAACTCAAGGAGGTGGAAGCTGTCTGCAACCCAATTATCACAGCTGTCTACCAAAGATCAGGTGGAGCTCCAGGTGGTGGAGCCACTGATGATGACGATTCTCACGATGAGCTCTAGACATCTTTCTTTGATTGCACCGAATGTGCTGGCGAAGTCGGGATGTGTTAAGACGGAGAGTAATGTAATTTTTCTGATGTGGTAGACGGGGAATGGATATATTTTCCCTTGTCCATTAGCTTTTTTGGGAGGGAAGGATATTTTACTTGAAAGAGAAACTTTGTTTAGTTAGCATTTTTAATTTGATTTTATAATACTTTCACTTAGCTCACTTCGTGGGATTTAATGTTGGATTTTTGTGGTTGATGTTCCGGTTTTGTATCCGATCTATTAAGATCTTAAGAGGTAGACGGTGTCTGCATCATTCTGTTAGGATCCACTTAATCAATTTAGATCTCACGAACTTTTTATTATTTTCAAGAATCATCTGGTTTCAAGGTTAGCTCCTCCAGCCTATTTAGATCTCACGAACTTTTTATTATTTTCAAGAATCATCTGGTTTCAAGGTCAGCTCCTCCAGCCTAGGGTTCAAGTAGTCTTAACTATTATTTTTCTTTCCTCTGTCTACGACTAATACTCTTATATACTAGTTAGCTTCTGTTCAACAACTTATATTGGTTAGTCAGTAACTTCCTAACTAATTTAACAGCTAACTACTAACCAACCAACAATTCAAACAATTAATTAACTCATACCCTTAGCTGTCAACTCCCCTTTCTTACGCTTAACGTACACATGAGTGAAATTAGGTCTATCATTACTCCCCCCTTTCTTACGCTTAATGTACACATGATAGATATTAGGTCTATCATTACTCTCCCAATCACTTTCACCTTATCCTCAAGGTGAAACTCTGGAAAGCGACTAACCATATCAGCAAGGATGAGGGAAGACCCCACCAATGAATTAATACCTCCAATCTTGGTCCATCAGGAAGATTACAAATGGCAAGTAAGGCATTTGGCTACAGTTGCCTAATGTCTGGAAGAAGCAGCTGAGTAGGAATGGTTGTAGCCACAGTATTAGGACCACCTTGCGAAGCTGAGATACATGAAAAACGGAATGTATTCTAGCTGAAGGAGGCAATTGTAACTTATACGCCATAACCCCTATGCATTGAATAATCTCAAAAGGACCAAAGTAATGAGGTGCCAATTTTTCACTATTGCGTTTACTCAGAGACTGTTGACGATAAGGAGCTAAACGGACAAAGACCTTATCACCAACCTGAAACTCCAACTCTCTACGCTTTCCATCTGCCTGTAACTTCATCCGCTGTTGAGCAATGAGGAGATGATGTCGTAGCTCAGCCAAAAAACGGTCTCGTTCTTGCAATAAAGCATCAACTGAAGGGAAGGCTGTAGAAGGAATATCATAGTGGAGAAGCTTAGGAGGATCGCGTCCATACAGCACCTTAAAAGGAGTAGTACCCAGAGTAGAATGAAAAGAAGTATTATAACAATACTCAGCTCAACTTAACCAAGTAACCCAACATTTAGGTTGCTGACTAATGAAACAGCGCAAGTATGCTTCTAAACATCTGTTCACCACCTCGGATTGTCTGTCCGTTTGAGGATGATATGCAGAACTATGCTGTAGATGAGTGCCCTGCAAGCGGAACAGTTCCTATCCAAAATTTGCTAAGGAAGACTTTATCACGATTAGAAATGATGGAACGTGGGTAACCATGTAATTTGACAACTTCCTTAGTAAAGACAGTGACTACAGATTAAGCTGTATAAGGATGTTTTAATGGGACAAAGTGAGCATGCTTACTAAGTCTGTCAACAACTACAAAAATAGCAGAGAACCCCCTTGACTTAGGCAGCCCTTCAATAAAATCCATAGTAATATCCTCCCACACTTGCAATGGCACGGGCAAAGGCTGTAAAAGACCCGCTGGCGAGAGAGACAAATATTTATTTTGTTGACAGATAAGGCCCTCTGCAACAAATTTGTATACATCATGCTTCATCCCCTCCCAATACAACTCTCTAGCTAACCGCTGATAGGTCTTAAGAGCTCCTCCATGGCCTGCAATATGACTACTATGACTGTCAGCCATTAAAGAGGGAATGAAAGAAGAAGTTCGAGGAAGCACTAAGCGATCTTTATACAATAGACGGTTGTGCACTATTGTAAAGGGAGGATGAGCTCCCCCATCTTCCAGAATCTCAGCTTTAAGCTTGGACAATTTAGGATCTGCATGAATCTCCTCCAACACTTTATCCATCTCCAATACTCTATCAACAGTTACTGCTATCAACTCTGTCTCATGCGAGACCCTGGACAAGGCATCTGCAACTCGATTCTCCCTTCCCGCTTTATACTTAATGGAAAAATCATAACCTAACAACTTGGACAACCATTGTTAGTAATCTGGATGAACTTCCCGTTGTTCTAACAAAAATTTAAGTGGTTGTTGACCTGTTTGTATAATGAACTGATGACCCAACAAATATGAACGCCACCTCTTGATTGCCAAGACAATGGCCAGTAACTCTCGTTCATAGGCAGATTTATATCTTCTAGTTCCAGACAATGCTTGACTATAGTAAGCGATAGGCTTACTGTCCTGCATTAGCACTGCGCTAATGGCATGAGACGATGCATCAGTTTCCACGATGAATGGCCTGGAAAATCTGGTAAAGCAAGAACTGGAGCACTAATCATAGCCTGTTTGAGTAGTCGAAACGCCTTATCACTATCTGCAGTCCATTGGAAATGAAACTTGCGAAGAAGCTGGGTCAGCGGCCATGCAATCTCCCCATAATCTTTTACAAACTTGCGATAGTATCCTATAAGCCCCAAAAGACTTCTCAATTCTTTGACATTCTTAAGTCTTGGCCACGGCATCATAACTTGAATTTTTCTCATATCAGCTGCCACTCCATCTTGAGAAATGATATGACTAAGATACTCCAAGGTTGCCTGCCCAAAGACACACTTCTTTGGATTGGCATATAATTGTTAAGATAACAATATTCCTAAAACTAGCCGTAGATGACGCACATGATCAGTAATGCTTCGACTATACACTAAAATATTATCAAAAAACACAAGCACAAATTTTCGCAAGTAAGGTTTAAAAATGTGATTCATAAGAGATTGAAAAGTAGTTGGAGCATTTGTCAAACCAAAAGGCATGACAAGGAATTCAAAATGTCCCTCATGCGTCCGAAATGCAGTCTTCTCAATGTCTTCCTTCTTCATTGGAATCTGATGATACCCGGACTTGAGATCTATCTTAGAAAACACCATGGCTCCCGTCAACTCATCCAATAACTCGTCTATAATTGGAATAGGAAATTTGTCCATCACCGTGACTTTGTTCAAGGCACAGTAATCTACATAGAACCGCCACCCCCCATCCTTCTTCTTAACCAATAACACAGGGCTTGCATAGGGACTAACACTAGGGCGTATAATTCCTGAATCCAGCATATCTCTTACCAACTTTTCTATTTCATTCTTTTGAAACTGGGAATATTTATATGGTCGTACTGATACCAGATTCACCCCATCCTTTAACACAATTGCATGATTTTTAACCCGCTCCAGAGGTAGGCTATGAGGCCAGTTAAATACTTCCTCAAATTCCTTAAGTACCTGCCGTATTTCCAAAGGAGTTTCATTGATATCCTTCGGTTCCTCCACTCCTAGTGATCTTAACTGCAACAAATATAGTAAATCATCATCATCTATGGAGTGCAGCAAAGTCTGCATACTTACAGGTGTCTTGGACAATGCTGAGTCTCCTACAATTGTAGCAGTCTGCCCTTCAACTACAAACTCCATGATCATCTTTCGCCAATCATGAATAACCTTCCCTAATGTTTGTAACCATTTAATCCCCAGAATGATGTCACAGCTACCCAACTTCATTGGCAAATAATCTTCTTCGATTTTCACTCCCTGGACTAACAACTTCACTCCCTTGCATATCTCTTTGCCCCTTATCTTCATCCCATTACCCATGGCTACCATATACTTCGGAGTTCTCTCTAATCGACAATTCAAAAATGCCAATAACTCCCAGGAAATGAAATTATGCGAAGCACTGCTATCAATTAGTACAATAATAGCTCGCCCCTCCACCATTCCTCTTACCTTCATTGTCTTTGGAAAAGTGAAACCCATCACAGACTCGGCAGCTAATTCAATTGTTTGGAGGGACTCTTCCATTACCTCCTCTTCAATTCCTTCCTCTGAATCCTTTTCATCCTCCATTGCAACTAAGACTTGCAATTCCATTTTTTTTACATCTATGCCCAGGACTAAATTTCTCATCACAACGAAAACAAATTCCCTTAGCTTTCTTGTCCTGTAATTCTCTAAAAGTCAGCCTCCTAAATCCTCCCAAATTCTGACTTTTATTCCCTTTCATTACTCTATTACGAGATAACATACTAGCTCTGCCCTCATTACCTACCAAATCATCCTTCGTTTTTCCTATAGTTTCCATCTTTGAGCCAGTAGTACCCATCCTAACTCCTAATCCCCCACGATTCCACTTATAGACACTCAACCTTCTCAATTTTTCTTCCACTTGTTGTGCTAATTCCATCATTTCACCCAACCCTTTTGGTTTCAAGATCTGCACCTCCAGTCTGATGTCGTCCATTAATCCATTCAAAAAAGTACTCTCGAATACAGAATCTAGTAATTCAGGTAAGGGTGCGGCAACTTCAAGAAACTTACTAATATATTCCGTTACTGTCCCACCTTGCCTTACTGCTAATAGTCTTTAGCATTGCGTGCCTTCATGGGCTGGTCTAAACTTTTGTATTAACAATTTCTTGCATTCTTGCCAATCCGTTATCGGTCTTCTTCCTTCTACCCAACGGAACCACGTTAATGCATCTTTTTCCAAACTCATTCCCACCAATTCCATCTTCTCTGCTTCGGAAAATCTTCCCACCGAGAAGAATCGTTCAACTCTATATATCCATCCATCTGGATCTTCACTTGCAAAGACAGGCATCTCAATCCTCCTTGCTCGACAATCCCTTCTTAGTTCCCTATTGTTCATAGACCCTAGAATCGGGTCATTACAATTTCCCGAAGTATTTCGTAATTCATTACTTTCAAACTGCTCATCTACTTCAATGGGGTCTTTCCCTAATTCCCTCCTTTGATGAAATTCTGGTCGATTTCCTTCCGTCTTAACCATTCCCACATCTTCTCCACTGTCATTTTTTTTCCATGTTTGCAAAACTGACAACATCATACTTCTCATTTCTGTTTTCAAACGATCACACATTTCTTGATTGGATCGATCAATTTGCCGCTGCACATCCTGATGAACTTGACTAACGACTCTTTGTATCTCCTCCCTATCCTTTCTACTTTCTTCTCGTAGAGATTCAAGATCCTTCTCAATCCCTTCTATCCTATTATCAGCATTCTTAGCAACCATTTTCCTAGAATCGGTGGCTCTAATACCAATGTTAGGATCCACTTAATCAATTTAGATTCCACGAACTTTTTATTATTTTCAAGAATCAAGAATACAAGATCTGGTTTCGAGGCCAGCTCCTCCAGCCTAGGGCTCAAGTAGTTTAACTATTATTTTTCTTTCCTCTGTCTACGACTAATACTTCTCTTATATACTAGTTAGCTTCTGTTCAGCAACTCACATTGGACAGTTAGTAACTTCCTAACTAATCTAACAGCTAACTACTAACCAACCAACAATTCAAACAACTAATCAACTCATGCCCTTAGCTATCAACTTCCCTTTCTTACGCCTAACGTACACATGAGTGATATTAGGTCTATCACATTCACGATCGCATCCTAGTCTCTTAGTTTTATGGGAATAATTTAATCGAAATTAGTAATGTTACCCGAAATGAATAGGTGGTCTTCATATAGGCACGTTGTTATTATGTGGAATTTCTTAGAAAAAGTAGGGCTCCCTAAAATCATGGACTCATGTACACATTAGCCTGTTTTCTACGGATTCCTTTTTGTTTTGGCAGCCTTGTCCTGCAAAGTCACCATGCTTTTGTTTTTACCCTTTATCCTGTTCCTGTGGATTCCCAATTATTTGCCAAAAGTTGATGGCTCTATATTAGGGCTACTAGGCACATCTTTTCTAAATTAATTGGTTGTCCTGATCATCAACCAAATTCTTCCTTGAGTTTCTCTAATTATTTTAGCATTTTTCTTATTAGCTTTTGTAGTCCAAATGACTATGAGATGGTAGATCCTCTCGGTTTTATGGATTCAATAATATGTTTTTTCGAAGTCAATCTGAATTTCCATGACCGAGATAACAAATCTCCTTGTAGGATAATTCTTCTAAAAAGAAAAAGAAGAAAAAATCAAACGTAACGGATTGCCGTTACTTTTACTTCATTGACATTGAAAATGTACATGACATGATTAGCCTTAATAAAATGTTGTTCCATTTTATTTCCAAATTTACCTTCCCTAACATTGTGATTTTTTTTCCCTTTCTGTGACTAAGACTATCTAAAATTTTCTCAACTATGATCGCATTTTCATAGCATTAGAATTAGGGATGAAGCTTTGATTGATTTGGGTAGATAAAGTTGTCTAATTTTGTTACATTGAAACTTGAGCTGATTTTTCAATATGTGCAGCAAGGATGACAAAATGTCAAAAGATTTGCTCCTAGTTCTAGCATAAACCACGTTGCCTGATTCATATGATGATGCTGGGTTCTTTTAAAAAACGAAAAATGAGAAGGCACCCGCCACCCCATTTTTAATCATTCTTCATATGTACATTTGTTGCAATAACAAGCGGCTAATCCACTTCAATAATATATATATATTTTCAAATTATAAAAAAAAATAAAAATTATTTCAAAAATGAATTTTAAAATTTCAAACTTGGAACGTACCTTAATTTTAGCAAAACTAAAGTTGCGGTATATAATTTATATTAAAGGTGAAAATCGTGTATGCGCCCTCAATAAATTACTTTGACTTTTTTTTTTGCATCATCCTCCATCATCCAATAATTTTATTTTATATTACAAACCTATAAAAACTATTACAAAGTGATACTGCATATTTGCACTGTATCATAACATATAAAGTTGAATGTGCAAAAAAGGAAATTTGCACCGACAATTTATATTATAAATACAATTTCTAAGCTCTTCGCTTCGTTACTCAAACATCACTATTTCCTCTTCCATTCTTCTTTTTCCTCTGCAATTCACACTTTTTATTTTTTTAATTTATTTTTTCATAAATTTAGCTTGTATATTTACGAGTGTAGAAATATTAATAGAAGATTTTCTCAATTTCTTCAGTGAAAAAACTTGATTAGGTTATATTTTAATAAGTTTTTCTCGTAAAAATATTAACTTTTTTCCCATTATGTTACTTATTGTTAATCCACGTAAAATTAAATATAATTCTTCACGATCTACTTTTATTGTTAATTAATCATTAAAAATTAATTAATAAAAATTTTTCATTTTTATTGTAAATGAAATATTTTGGGTTGCTATTGTAAAAATTATTGTAAATGTAATTATGTTGTTAATTAATAGTTAATTATGTCATTAATATATAATTAATCATTAGAAAATTAATTAGTAAAAAATTTCGTTTTTATTGTAAATGAGATATGTTGGGTTGTTGTTGTAAATGTAGTTATATTGTTAATTAATCATTAATTTGTTATTAATTAGTCATTAATATGTGATTAATTAATCTTTAGAAAATTAATTAGTAATTTTTTTTGTTTTTATTGTAAATGAAATATGTTGGGTTATTATTGTAAAAAAATTTGTAAATGTAATTATATTATTAATTAATTATTAATTTGTCATTAATTAATCATTAGAATATTAATTAGTAAAAATTTTCATTTTTACTATAAATGAAATATGTTGGGTTATTATTGTAAAAATTGTCGTAAATGTAATTATGTTTTTAATTAATCATTAATTTTTTATTAATTAGTCATTAATATATTATTAATTAATCTTTAGAAAATTAATTAGTAAAAATTTCATTTTTATTGTAAATAAAATATCATGTGTCTATTATTGTAACTATTGTAAAATTATTTTCATATTAATGCTAACATTTTTTTTTTGGCATAATAGATGGAGCCTATACCTTTCGATTCTTTAGTTTTAAAGCAACAACAAAGACATTAATTACAAGTCGTTTGGGATGGAGAGGTAAACCACACTTAACTTGTTGATTACTTTATGTTTAATTTCCAATAATATAACATTTAACTTATTAAAATTTAGGATCAATCATAGCTCATCGTTAGATAGCGTGAGTTATCACTTTGCCACAATGAGAATATCACCCCTGTCAATCCTCAAATTGAGCTATTCCTACAATTGGCGAGATTCTAAGGTGCAAGCCACTTGCCATTCATACAAGGATTAGCACATGATAATTGCCCTAATTGAGTAATAGAGGGCAAAGAAGCACATATTTCACATGCAAACTGGGGAATTCACTATTATTCTGCAGGATGTTGAGGTCTAGCTAAGCCTTCTAGTCAATGGTCAGATAATTATAGGAAGTAGTTACTTGGATTGAGTTGCAATATGTTAGAGATTGCTAAGGGCGAGATCGAGCTTTAGTAGTAAGGGGATTACATTAACATGATGTGGTTTTGTGATATGTACTAAGTCCTTCCAACCCACATTGATGGAGAGCAAGTTTAATGCTATATGCATGTGTATATATTGCAATCGTGAAAAATGAGCTAAGGTACATGAATATCCAATATAGGACTAACAATTTCTATTGAATTTTGGTGTGATGAACGATAGCTCGACCTTAATGCCTAATACATACACCACACCTCATCATTATTTTATTAGTAGTCTTGTCTCTACACCACCTATCCTACAGAATAGATACTTTGGTAAACAACCAATGTATCAAGATGAATCTTCATAGCGTATTACAGAATGAACTCTAGTGCCTCCTTGAGATTTCGATGATATCCTCTAGTGCCATCCAATACAAGAGTCACAAGCTTTTCTTACTCTACATTCAAGGTCATCAAGAGAGCCCACAAATACATTTGTCTTGTTGTTAAGATAGTTTACTAGGAGAAGGAATAATAAGGGATATAATTCTATTTTTCGTTATTTATTTCATATGTAAATTTTTCATTGAAATTTTATATTGATATAAATTAATATTTGAAATTGATAAATTTATTAATATTATCTAATAAATTATTATTTTTTCTATTCTAATATCAATTCATAATTTTTTCCACAAAGTTTATTTATAATTTTTTTGCATGATTTTTCTTTAAATTTTTTCTAATGGTAACTTTTCTTAAATTCATTTTTTAAAAATATATTAAAGGTCCACATATGAATAGAAAAAAATTCATAATTTAAAAAATGATTAAAATTGATTTCAAATTAAAAAAAAAAATGCAAAACTGAAAGTGCATTCTGAATTTGTGATTTCAAAACTTTTTTTTACAATAATTTTTTTAGATATGCTATTTTATAAATTTAAATAAAAAAAATCATATATACACATTATGGATATGAGCAAAGGCTTCATGTGATCTAGATCTGGTCCACAGGTCCAAAATCTGCTCTGCACTTTTGGGGCCATGGATTAAGACCCGACCTCCCCTCGCATCAGCCGGAGTAGATAGGCTGGTCTAGACCCTAAAAAAAATATATAAAAATTTGCTTTTGCTAACGTCTTGTATTATTATTAGCTGTCAAAACAGACATCAACGTAAGCATTTGACTAGTTGACGTGGGAAACTTGAGTCCAATCGGTAAACCAAGCTGATCGATCCTCTGCTTGCTCGAGCTCCATTGCCAACCGGGAAGTAATAATCAACGCGAAACTCAAAGGGGCTAGAGTCAAATTCCTTAAAAGCATAAGATTAAGAAACCCAAGACCAAGGATGTCGAATACATGATCTTTCTTGATGCTTGAAGAATATAACCATTGCCGTCCATCTCGTTTCTCCTAGAGTTGTACATCGATTTACAGCCTGATGTGGCTAAACAAAAAAGCTATCAACAATATTTGTCCTCTCATCTTTTAGAACGTCGTGTTTGTCAAGAAACTGATAAGGTTTTTGTCAGTTGTTGTGATTTGAAGCAATGAGGAGATATTTGAAGATGAAAAGTTTTGTAAAACGCTGGAAGATCAAATTTTTTTTTTTCATACCTATTGGATTGACTTGAACTCGAGTTACTTAGACACCTCCTTCCATAATTGAAGCATGCTGATTTTTTTTTTTTTTTATATTCTATTGTACATAGCAAACCTATAATTTTTTAAGGTTGTATATGCGTCGAAAGATTTCTCATCATTCTCTATCATGGTTGCTTGTATTATAATTAAGTTTTTATGGTTCGATAAACATATTTTATATGTAACAAACATTCAACCACAATACATTCATAATTTATAGTCACATCCCACTATGTTTTATAATTATACAGCAACATATGATTAGATAAATAAGAGTATGAATGAGATCACCTTGTGGGTAAAGAGTCTATTTTTCTTAAAATCTTAACCCTACATGTTATCATTATCACGCCCCAAAACTAAAGGATATGATGTAATATAAGTAAGTAAAAGCTCAAAATTTACTAAATTCTAAAAAAAATACAAATATTAAATACAATTTTCTAGTCTTCACAACATTATCTTTTAGGTAAACAATTTACTTCATAGTTATAAGTCTACTAAGAAATTTAATTACATAATTCAATGCTAAAGCAATCTATATAGTAGATCATTTTTGTTGCTCTATTATTGATCATGTTCCCATGTTTGATAAAAGTAACATAACGCATACAAACATACACAATAAATAGAATATAGCACATGTATTCGTGATACTAATGTAATAAACAACTAATTATCATTTCATTTATGTGTAATAGCCAACGGAGTTATAACATCCTTAAACTTAGAGTATCTAAGACTCCTTAGCACATGTAATAAAATATACATATGTGAGATAATATCATTGAAGTTGTCTCATCTCAAGTTCACCTTTGGTATTAGTTATTTGTGCAATTGGTACACAACAACCATCTGCAAAGGCGCCCCATTTCACAAGTGCAACTTGATAGTTGATTTCTTCTAAAGGACCAACCGATATCTTAGTTGTTCATTGGTTCACAACCTACTTACTCACTCATGGTAGTTCAATATCTAAATTACCATTGCATCACTTCGACCAAATGCTCCCACAAGATGATACAATTGTTAGTTTGCTACCTCCACTTTTGGTACCCTAGTACTCTTGGTCCTCTCGGCATAGGAGCAAGCACAAACAACACTCATTTATATGGTTTTGATAGTTTTAGATTCATTTTGGTCTCTAATCTTATAAGTGTGAGTAGCTAAGTATGATAGATACGTACTAGGATAGTGCTTGTCAAAGTCTTAAAGCTTAAAGAGATAATCCATTCCTTAAATAAAAAAAAGAAGAAGAAATATTAAGTCAAATACTTATTTTTACTAAAAGATCCAATATTCTTAAATGTATTATTGATTTCACACTTACATAAGTTGTTTAGGGATTAAGTATGTAAAAAAAGGTTCCTTTGGGTTTGTTTATTTCATGCTTAATGCTTGATCAGCTTGGCTTATGGGGAAGTTGTTGGTCACTATACTCTAGGCAGTCAACTAGCTACCTAAAACATGTCCCCCTTTTCTCTAAATTAAGCTTAGTTGACCCTGAAGCCAAAATTCATCCTAGAAGCATCCCCACATCATCTTTTACATTCTTTTTTCTTCAATCTTTTAATTATACATCATATTTCTTCCATAATCTTCAATCCTACATCCACCACCACCAAATAATGCCATCATAAATAAGCTTTAACAAAGAAAGTACAAACTTTCCCAAACTACTTCCATTTAACAATTAATTTAATTTCAAACCTATAATTCACACTTAAATGTTAACCACAACAAGAACCTTTAATCAAAATTTGTTTTCTTCATGAAAACTTTGAACCCATATGACAGAACAAATAACAATAAATAAACAAGAACTAGATTTTCTCTTAAAATGCAACTAGACTTGATAACATTAGAGAATCACACCACACACCTAACCAATCCTAAATTATGCTTCCTTCCACTAGGAACTCATATTAATTTCCAATTAAAGCATTTAGCAAAATTCAAGTGTTGATATTTATTGAGTTCTAACAATTGCCTTTCATTAAATCGTATTATATCTTACAACATAACTATACTATTGTTAAATTGTTTTCTTCTCAACAATTTGAGAAATCTAGAATCACCATAGGAGTGGAAATTTTTCTTACAAACCACTAGGAAAAGAGGGAGAAGTAGAGTGGGGGAGAGAGAGATTTGTTGAATGGAAAAGAGAGAGAAAAGGAAACATTATTGTTTATTCCCTTTTTAGTTATATGAGGAAAGAATTAAGGATGCATCTACTAACTTAAAAGGGTTCATTAAAAATGAAAAGAAGGATATAAATTGTATTTAAAAAGTAAAGGTGAAATTATAGAAATCCCCCCGAATTCAAAAAATATATATATTTTTCTAATTTAGCCACCATCAAAGTGATCATATGAGCCTTACAAACTTATTTCCAACTTGACTTCTATCTTCCAATCATCCTGATTTATTTTCACAAACATATACCAAGAAGTTATAACTATCAAAAGTTGCATCGGCATTAAATGACTTAACCATGTTGGCGACCTAACCGACATCTTAGTTTATCATAACAACTAAAAAAGGAATGCAACAGCTCATGTTTAACATGCATAAAGGTCAAGCTTCTTTAAGGATAGAGAAGGAGAAGAGAAAGATAAGTATCATTTGGAGTGGACTAGCCATGGCCAATTATGTGGTCAATGTGATAAATCAAAGCATATGTTACAATCTATATGCTTTAAGATAATAGAGAATAGAATAATTATAATTGAAATAGCATATATCCCCTTATTCATTTGGATCTTAGATTTGGAATCGCTATTTTGAGAAATTTTTATATTTCTTTTTTACAAGGAACAAGTATTTTAAATAGGGAATAGGAACATAACTATGTGGCAAATTCTACCCTCACAAAAATTACACATCATCACACCACTATCACCGCCAACACCACCACACCTAAGGATGGATGCAAAATCATGCAATTGAGTATTGAATTTATCATATTTAGGTCAATAATAAAATTACTCGAGATAATATTCATTTGTTACAAAATTATATATATATAAAAGGATATGATGAAGGGTGGAAATTTTAAATTTTTTAGAAATGATTAAGGATGCTTGGTGCATGTCATAAGAGATAAAAGAACATACCTTTTACTTTTTCATTATAGCATAAATATCAACTGATATTTAAAAATCAATTTATATATAAAAAATTAAAACTAATACATAAATCCCATGTAAGTTTTGTGTAAGTTAGAAAAAAATATTTGAGTAAGAGTTTGCAATTGGAAGGAAAAGAGCAATATGACATAACTATAAGTATTCTATGATTTTTTTCCATGATGACTTTGTAGGATTATCTTATAACAATGCTACAAAAAAATATCATTATGAGATTAAGTGATTAGGCAATCAATCATTTAATAATTCATATTCATTTTTATAATATTAATAATAAAAAAGTATTAATAAATCAAGTCTTATGATTGGTTATTTAATAATGTTGTATGTAATAAAACAGAAGCATTTGTAATATTGATAATGTAATTATCATTTCTAATGTACTACTAATAAATAAATTACAATCCATGAGAATTTATTTCCATATTGTGAATAAAAAAGAATAAAAATAAAAAGAGAATATCATTTAAATAATAAATGCATTTTGAAAAAGTAAAATGGCTTTTTGAGAATTGAACCATGACTTCATGTTTGTAAAATTGAGTATTTAATTGCTTAACTATATCCAAGATTATGTTAATATTTGCTCTTTATAATATATATATATATAATATTTTCTCCCTTTTTATAAAATTTAATAATTAACCTTTTTCTAACCTAAGGGTTGAGCCCCCTCTTGGCTCTCCTCTAGGTTGTCCTTGTCAATACCATTAATACTATCATTGCCAACACTCCGCCACCACTATTGTACTGTCATCTTCATCATAAACCCCATCATTATACATTTATACTACAACCACCACCATTAACACCATATCATTATCATAGCCATAACATCTATATTACCACCATTCCTTTTGCACCATGGACACGACTATCGTTGCTATTACCAAAACCATGACCCATGCTACCATCCCTTTACTATTATTTAACATCACTACTATGTAGAAGCCTTTCAAGGATAGACCGGTCATGGGAATAATTGTTATGAGTTGGAAGTTTACTAAGACGTGGTAGCTTTGAGCAACTATCACCTAATGTATAGTAGAGTGTGAAGCCATGAACTAATTTTCAATTGCTAAATTGACAGTGAATAATTCATAACAACTCAATAAGCAATCTTTTGTATCGGTTAATGATTAGTATAGAATATATCACATTAAATGTCACATTAGCACTATGTATATGTTTGCTATTCAATTTTGAGCATAGTTTCTCGCTATACTTTATCCTTGCTCTTTGTGCAACCCACCAATCTCCAACGATGTCATCTTCTTAGGAGTAAATGAGTTCAACTATGGATTTGAAGCTTCAAATAACTCCTAGAGGATTATGACTTGCTATATTGGTGTTTATAGAATTAGGACCTGCTAGACCACCCTCGTTACACTTTGATAATTTTGTTTATCTTGTGGAGCAATGAGACTCCTTAAATTAGGTTATGGGCATTTGTTTTTAATTTATTAAGGCTTGCCCTAGATTGGGTCAAATATTGTAAGAGAGTTATAATAGCTATATAGTACTAGGTGACTTTAACTTAAAGTTTGTATGGGTTGTGTAGCAAGTTGCCACGTCATCCAAGGGCCTCAGGATGTGACACAAATGTTTAACATAAAATATATACCATGATGTTAAATGTCTATATGAATTAAGAATTTAACAAAGATGTTCATAAAATATATGTTATATAAGGTGATTGTCTACACTACATATGATATATTATAATTCGCTAAAGCAAAATGTACTCATAAAATTAACAAATATATCCATATAAAAAACATGTTATATAAGCATATCCTGCTTACCTTTTCTTCTTCACTTCTTTTCTATTTCATATTCAAGCACTTATTATCTCACAAGCTTATGCCATTAAAAGTTTATAAAGTGCAACCAATAGAGCTATTCAACAAATTGAACCAATAGCCCATTATTAAGTACACTTAATAAGAAAAAAAAAGAAAGAAAAACTAAAAACAAGTCTAATATACAAGCTTAACTTTTAAAAAATAAATATATAAACCCCAACAACTTTAATTTCTTCCTTCTCAAGGCTTATATCAAAAGACGGACTACCATGATCTCCAAAGCAATTACTGACGAAAGAAGATAAGAGTGCATTCGATGAACTAAACCGATCTACTGCTTGCATGAGCTTCGTTCCCAACACGAGAGTAATCAACGTGATACCAATAGGGACCAGAGCTAAATACCTTAAAATCCGTAACTCGACCTTACAAAAGGTTAAGAAACCTGAGATCAAAGATGTCCAAAACATGACCTTACTTGATGCTTGAAAATAACCATTGCTATCCATCTCGTTTATCCAAGAGTTGTGCATCACTTTGTATCCTGAAGTTGCTAAACAAAAAGCCATAAACAATATCTGTCCCCTCACCTTCTAAAACGTGTGTGTTTGTCAAGAAATTGGTTAAGTTTTTATGAGTAGCTATAATTTGATGCAGTAAGGAAGTATTTAAAGATGAAAATCTGTGTAAAATGCTAGAAGACCACATATCCTTTTTTTTTCGAATCTATTGGATTATAAGACACCTCGTTTAGAAACTGAAGTATGCCAATTGTTTCTCTATAATCCGGTATTCATAACAAATGTTAGAGTTTTTCAAGGTTGTCCATGTATTGGAAGATTTCTCACCATTCTTTATTATCATAGCCTGTATTACAATATGGTTTTCTTGGTTTGAAAAACATATTTTAGACGAAACAAACAAAATACTATCTCAATATATCTATAAATGGATGAGATTCGAATTCCTTTCCCCTATTATAATTATTGGAAAAAAAAATTCACTACAATAAGAATGGGAAATAGTGAGAGGACCCAATTGTAAATAGAAATTGTGGGAATTAGATTGCTATATAAATCTAATTTGGCAATTATAAATAGTAATTTCTTGCAATTGTAATGTTTGATATATAGGAATGGTTTAGAATGAAATTGATGACGATAAATTCATTCTTGTATTTACAAATATCCATGACATGGAATATATATTTATATATGATTCATTTATTAAAACCACTCTTAATTATTGGATGTCATAATTAGATTACTAGTTAAATAAGTAATTTTTAATTAAAGATAATTAATGAGGTTGAATAGAAATGTGATTCTACCTCTTCAAAGGTGGAATTGAATTCCTCCTTCAAATTGAAATCGTGATCAATTCTAAAGAATTGTGATTTTATCTTTTAAAAATACTTCCAAACATAAAAAATAGAATGAAACCTAGAATTGTGATTCTATTCTAAGTCTACTCCCGCATATCTAACGTAACATAAAAAGGAAAAACCTCTCTCTATATGAAGTGATTCGCCAAGTTCCATTTAATTCAAACTATTTGCATATCATGACTTCTATTATCTCACTTTTATTTACATTAAATTACCGATTTAGTTTTTAATTAAAGATGAATATTTGAAATGAAATGGTTATTGGTGGAAAAAAAAATGATATGGTTAAAGTAGAATTTAACTAACACTATTATTAAGATGACAATTTAATTTGGTGTATACTTAGGATGTGCTTTGAGTATAATTATTGTTGTTGTTATTTAATAAAATTAATAGTAAAAGGTAGCAACTTTCAAGTTTATGTATAAATAAGATATTAAGATGCAAGAGTAAGGTAATGGCATTGCATTGCATTTAAATTTCAAATTCATGAGGCTCAATAAGACACTATGCCACTATGTGTTTTAATATGGACTATGCAATTTCACAATATAGTCGTGTTCCCTAACATAGAAGGTGAAGGAATTATCGGTAAAAGGCTATGTAATTTAGTGAATGAATTTGACAAAAAAAAAAAAAAACCTACGAAGTTGATATTCATTTGGAGATAAATTCTAACTCTCTTTTCCACATCCAGTATCAGACATCTAAGGCATGCCAGAAAGAGAAAAAGGAACTTTATATTATATCAAACTTTAAGATGACAGAAGCCTTTAAGCACCATTCCATCAATATACAAACTTGAATTCCATTAGGTGAATATAGTAGACTATTACAAAACCTTGTTGAGATTTATCTATATCAAATTGAATTAAAGAAGCTTGAAAGCAGTCCTTGAAAGTAAAACTCATGCATGATCCACTGAGTTTTAGTAGAATTAGAGTGATTTTCATGGTAAAAGTCTAAAGGTTTGCTAACCTAATCAATTAGGTTGGTATCGTTGGCAGTAAATTTCCTATCTTTTTCACTTTGCTTCCAACAACTAAAACCAACAATTCTCCTACGTCGCTTCTTATTAGTTATCATATCTTGTTCTTTATAACTAAAAAATTACATCTCTTCTCTTGAGCTATACAAGTTAAATATAAACACTTGCAAATGATTGGCATGGTGATTAATGGAAACACCATAGAATTTTCAAGTTATTTATGAAGACTACATAATATTCAATTAAAAAACTAAAACAACTTTCAAGCTTCCAATCTTATTTATTCTTCTTGTAAATGGAACATAAATAAAATTAACTTGCTATGGTTAATTTTCAATCGACACATGCATAAAATCCTTTTCATACATAGATTCCTCAAATTAAAATGTAAAACATTACAACTCTCAATTCATTTTTTTGGATAAAGGACTCTCAATTCATTTTGCCTAGTCTAACATTTTCATAATGAAGTTCATATCCAACATTGAATAAATTATCATATAAGGATAACAAAGTAAGCATCAAGCCTCATGCATATGAAACTATAAATCTTGTAACCAAATGCACAAAACACCATAGAGATACTAAAATGAATATTTAAGAAAGAGAGTTGTATAGCCAATAAGTTCCAAGGAGCGGTAGGAAAAATATTAACCTTAGAAATAGTTGAAGTAACCAATAGAAGAACGAAGCACTTGGGTTTAGGAGAATGAAACAAAAGCTCTTTATCTATTGGATATAATCTAAACCCAAGTGACAATTTTAATCTAGCTCTTGAAATAATACGGTTAAGTTTTTCCATATCTACCATCTTCAAGTCAAGATCTTATTTCATTGTTTTTGTTTCCTCTAATTCAAAAAACTAACTTTAAACAAAAGAAGAAGAAGAAAGAAATAATCAATGGGGAAAATGTTGAATAAAAGAGGTATGCAAAAAATAAACAAATTAATTAAAGTGATTTTGTAATATAATATTAAGGGCATGAAATGGGATCTTAGAAAAAAAAGAAAGAGGAAAGGGAGAAAAAAAAAAGATTTAGGTTTGTCATGGCTTATGTTCAAGGATTGTACAAAGAGTGGATAGCAATAGATTGAATAAATTATTGAGGATAACAAATTAAACACCCAATAACATGCACATCCTAGTATGCATTTTGTAACAAAAAAAAAGAAGAAAAAAGTGCACAACATATCATAAAGATGCTAATGGTTCATTCACTTCACTAAATAAAATAAGCCATTCATTTTATTCCCATTCCTTTAGAATTGAATAGGTTAGCATATCACGTTGTTTAGTCATACTAAATTATACTATGTAATATATAATAGGAATGAAAGTAAAATGACTAAAATATAGCTTTCTTTTTTAAATGAAAATGAAATACCAGTACCTTTCGGCCATCGCCATATCTACCATCTAAACCTTAATTGCCGCCACAGCCCCAATTTTCATTGTACAGAATAAACTAATATAAGGAATCAAAGCAACCAATTAACCAACAATAATATTAAAAAAAGAAAAGTTTTTTTCATGGAGAAACCAGCAAAAACCGGGTTAAAAGTGGGTTTATGGAATCATACTCATATCAAGGTGAGATATTTCATATAAAAGTTAGTGAATCACAACAATTGAAATAAAAGGTATCAATGATATTATGAAATTGATCAAAGAAAATGGTTTATTTTTTTAACTTAAAAGGTTTGTTCTTTCTTTCTTTTTTTCTTTTCATATTTGGTTTCATGGGTAATGTTTGAATTACTATTAGATTTTTTTTTTTAACTTTTGATTTAGCAAGTTTGCTGGAAGTCAGATGCTAAGTAGTGAAAAATTAGTAAATAATTTCCTTTTATCATAGACTATGCTGAACACGTGTATCAACAATGGATTTGATGTGTTTACGGTGGGTTTAGTACATGGAAGTATAATAATGGTTTGGTGCATGGTTGTGTGTCGAGACTGGTGAGTTATGCATGTGGGCATGCATAAGCCATTGTGCATGGGAGTGGGTAAGTCATGCGTGTGGTTTGTGTATGGGAATGGTATGGGATAGTTGTGTCTAGTGGTCGGGTTCGTGGTGATTGTGTATGATATTTGTGTTTGTTTATGGTTCATGGGTATATATGGGTTTTGGAAGAAGACATGAAGAAGAAGAGTACATGAAGGAGAAGAAGAAAGGACAATTAGGATATATTTCACTAAATAATCATTCATAGGGTCTCCACTATAGTAGTTATTCAATATGTGGCGCAATCTTCACCTGTTGAATAGTTATTCATGTCAAGTAAATGTTGTAATATACTTCTTTGTAAAATAGCGAAAGAGTAACAATTCTATTCCTCCTTTAATTAGTGAAGTGAATTGATGGGTCGTTTATCCGATCGTGTCAAATTATAAATTTCTTAACCTAAAGAAATCTAACAACCTAGCTAGACAAGTGTACTCATATAATATAGTATAGATTGTAATGGGTGTCGTCCTCAAGGATCTTAAAAATAAATACTAATATTATTGATTTTTTGCTATTTAGTCTAAATCTTAATATAAGATTAATAAATTAAATCATTAATTAACTAATCTAATAACCCTAAGATTAATTATAATCACTGTAATAAATGAATTCAATCACAAAGACATACTATTTATCTTGATTAACTTTAAACCCTAGCTTTTTTATAATAATATATTGATTAACAATTTGTGTTATACTTTGCACTGTAGGAATTCTCAATTAAACTAATTACTCAATCGAGTTAATTAATTAATAACCTTATATGGAATAACGAAGACCTCTCCTACACTATCGCCCTATAAGATTTCATTAAATTCATAATTCCTAAATAAATATTAAATCTTTATGCAAATTTTTTTCCCTAACTCTAGATAAAATATGCAATCTTTTTATTTATGAAGATTTATCATATTAGATGAGATCTCTCTCTATCTAACAAGAATCAAACATGCAATTAATATGTGCGTATAAATTGATCACACAACAGTTAAAATACATGAATAGATACAAATGTATAAACTTTTCATTAATCAATAAGTAATTCAATCACATAGTTTAGAGTTTCACAAGATGCAGGGCAAATAAATTTTTTCCTCAATGGAATTTATAATAATCACGAGAAATCTAGAGAAGTAATAAGAATTTATGATAAAAAGAATAAACCTCCATAGACGTTTTGCAATTTCCAATTATGCTCCAGCGATTTCTCATTCCAAATTCATAATTTTGCTTTCTTAGGGTTTTTAGAGTGACTGTAAGAAAAAATAAATATGGATTCTTAGTTTTTGTAATAAAGCGAGTATTTATAATCTAAGAAATAGGGTAGCATGCATACCCTAGTGCACGCTCGTGCTTGGGCCGTGTACTTTGGGAAAAAAAAAACAATGGATGAATGCGGCACTTATATTTAAAACAAAAAACTCTTCACTTGTTAGATAAAATCTAAAGGCAAGTGGCAATTTCAACCTACATTTGAAAATAACACAATAAAATTTTTTCCATATCTACTTTTTTCTTTAAGTCAAGATCTTATCTTATTTTTTTTGTTTCTTCTTACTAAAAAACTAAATTAGAGGAAAAAAGATAAAAACAATAAATCTATGTGGAAGAAAAGGGGTGCCGAGAAAACTTGAATTGATTTTGTAGCATAATAATAATGCATAAATAGGATCATAGGTAAAAAAAAAAGAAGGAAAAAAAAAAAGATTGGAGAAAAGAAGATTTAGGTTTGGTATTAGTTACGATGACTGAAAATTATACTACAAAGGGGTCTTTGTATAATAAAGAAAAAAAAAGAGAAAAAGTTCTTTATAGTGTAGGACTATGTTCTTCACAAAGTGGAAACTACTTTTTTTTTGTAAGGATTTAAATTTTTCTGTTACATTTTTTATTTTTAGATTTATTACTTTCATCTGGTTTGATAATCTAGAAAAGACATGTTGGAACATTCAAAGAAGAAATCGCAAATAAACTGTTTTCTTTTTATCTTCTGTAGTTGTAGAAGTAGCCAATTATCTTCCACACGGAATTATATAACATTAAATTTTTAGTATTAGCAATTCATATTATTAGATGGTGTTATATTCGATGTGGATTATTTTATTATCTGTGTATATGTATATGTTTTATTAATTTATGGGGTCTTTGTATAATAAAGAAAAAGAAAGAAAAAACTTCTCGTTGTATAGAATTATGTGTTCTTCATAAAATGGAAACTGCTTTTTCAATAAGGATTTAGGTTTTGTTGTTATGTTTTTTATTTTTAGATTTATTTATTTCCCCAGTTGTAGTGGTCTTGAAAAACACATGTTATAACACTCAAAGAAAAAAAAATAGCTAATAAATTGTTTTCTTTTGTATCTTTTGTAGTTTTAAAAGAAGCCGATTATCTTTAACATGGAATTATATAACATTTATTTTTTAATAAAATTAGCAATTCATTATATTGGATGTTGCTATATTTAATGCGAATTGTTTTATTATTTGATTTTGTATACATACATGTTTTATTAAATTTGTTACTATGCCACGAGAACATTAGTAATATACATCAAGGCCTAGGATTCAATATAAATCTTTAACTTTTAGTGTTGAAGATGAAGATGGAGTGAGATTTGGAGTAAATGGGATGTTGAACAAGATCTTTTTATTGGAAATCAAGTTAAGAATAGGGTTGAATTATGTTAGGAGAAGTGTTTTAATACCTAGAAGTGAGATTCATAAAGAGTTGGTTTGCTTTTATATGAATTTGCTGGTGGAGAGCTCTAGAGCAGTAAAGTTTTCAAATTTTTAAGGTTAATCTAGACCTATCCTTACCGAGGGAAATGGTTTGCATAAGGTTATTAAAGTGTTCAAACCTATAGTATGATAGATTAGGATGTATCAATACTAAGAACCAAACTTTGTTTAAAGTTAGCAAAGTGTTTAGATGGGTGGAGAAATATTTATAGATGCATCGATGCTAAGAGAAAAAATTATCAGATGTCCAAGACTCATTTAGATGGATTGTTAATAAATTTAGATGTTGCTCTACAAAGCAATCACTTCAGTTTTCACTTGTTAGTTTTGTTTCATTTATGTTCGACTTGTAGTGATTTGAAAGACTCTAGTATATATGTTTTTTGTGTTGTTCAGTCATGTGATAATCACAATACATGAATGAGGAGCTTGTTAGAATGGTGATCAATCATCTAATGAATTTGCATCAGCTGGTATGGGAGCATATTCGATTTTGTATCATTATTACTATATTCCTAGGTAGTTTACGTAAAGACATAGTTGACGTCATTAACCTATAATCTTACTCAACCCTATAAGACATCATTAAGTTGTTTTAAGATACAAAGACAAGGAAGAAAGTGAGATCTCAACCTAACGTCATCTAACCTATAGGACTTAATACTTTGAAAACCTTTAAACCTAAAATAATGAGTTTTGTACTTTTGAGAGAAGTGAGAATAACGCACTTAAGAATGCAATTGTAAAAAATCCCTATCTATGGAACTTAAAATGACTAGATTAATCAAATATCTTAAGTACTAAGGATTTGGGCAAATTGTATCCTAATGTCCTAATAGAAAGGTAACTTTCATTCTAAACTTAGTAGTGAGTTTAAGAGTCTTAACAAAGAAACCTATGAGACCTAAGAATAAATCATTAGTAGATGAGAGTGAGAATTTATCAGAGAGAGGAAAACTTTTTCTTATTTGGAGAGCCTTGTGTGTTGATGTAAAGAAGGAGAATGACTAAGGAGAGAACATCTTTCATATTTGAGTTAGAATAGGAGATAAAACATGTGGTGTAATCATAGATGTTGGTGGTTGCACCAATTTTATCACTACTATCCTAGTTGAGAAATTAAGTTTATCTATATCTAACCACCTCAACTTTACAAACTTAGATGGATAAGTAATGAATGAGATGTTCATGTAACTAAAAGTGTTAAGGTACCCTTTTCTAAAGAAAATATCGGGATGAGATAGCTGGTGACATAGTTCTTATAAGTGCCACCAATCTAAAACTAAAGTAACCTTGGTAAAATGATTGCAAGGCTACTCATGATGAATTCACAAACAAATATATATTAGTTAAGGATAGTAAGAGATTTATGTTGTGTAATTTGAGTATAAAGAAGTATCTAGTTAAGGAATTCACAAAAAAATATACGTTAGAAAAGAAGAATGTGAAGGAGAATTTATTTTTGACTCAATGAGAGATTAAGGAATATCTAGTTAACACTTAGCTCTTAGTCTTTTTATTATTTATGAAGAGTTTAACTAGTGAGCATAAAGATATACCCCTAGAAATGTCCAAACTCTTATGAGAGCTCGCAACCTTATTGTCTAAAGCATTATCCTCAGGTTCACCACCCTTTAGAAGTATAGAATGTCAAATTGACTTAATTTTCAAAGTCTTGTTACCTAATTGACCAGCAAGTAGGATGATTACTATTGGAGAAAGAATATGCGCTCAAATCCCTTAGTCCTTACTTTGTGCCCATCATTTTAGTATCTAAAAAGGATGAAATCATGAGAATGTGTGTAAATAGTATAATAGTTAACAAAACACCATTAAGTATTATCACCCAATCCCATGATTAAATGACATGCTTGATAAGTTGCATAGTGATAATATCTTATCAAAAGTTGACTTCAAGATTAGACACCACCGAATTAGAGTATGTGAGGAAGATCAATGGAAAAGCTGATTTTAAGACTATATATTATCATTATGAGTGATTATTGATGCTATTCCATTTGTCCTATGCCCTTAATATCTTCATGAATCATGTCTTTAAAAGGTATTTATGGAAATATGTGATAGTGTATTTCGATAATATTCTTGTTTACAGTAAGAATTTCAAGGAGCACCTAATCCATTTGAGGTGAGATCAATAATTTTAGTAGAAGCAAGCAAATAGGAGTAGAAAAGGGGTGGTGTTTAATCTAAGAGATTTGGTGTGGATTTAAGGAAGGAAAGATTTTCAACAAAGAGGAAATCTAATTTGATGTCAAGGGTTAAAGATAATTTCTGTGTTGTAGAGAAGATAAATAAAAATGCATATAAGTTAGATTTGAGAGGGGAACACAATGTTTTAGCTACCTTATAAGAGTTATCAACTTATTTTGAAAATGGGGAAGATGATACCTTACTTGATGATAGATCTAAAAGAAGCTAGGGGAAAGATTTACATTTAAGCACAGCTTCTAGAAAATTGATTTAAGTATTTGAAATAGATATTGACCACTTTTAGTGTTGGAGATGGAAACTGGATGAGCTTTGAAGTGTGTGTGATGCTTAATAGGATTTTGTAATTGCAAAATAAGTTGAGTATAGAGTTTGATTGAGTTGAGAAAAGTTTTATGATACTTGGAAGCGAAATTGGTAAAGAGTAGGCTACTTTAAGATGAAATTCGCAAGTGAAGTGTACATGCAACAATGCATTTAGACCCTTTAAGGAAGATCCAGACCTATCCTTGTTAAAAGTAAGGATTTGCTACAGGTTATCAAGGCATTTAGACTTATGCTAAGGCAATTTTAGAGTTATCTTTAATTATGGGTTATGTAATGTTTCCATGTAATATAAATTTCCCTTTGTTTCTTTCATTTTTTTTTTTGTTTTTTGAAACATTTGTTTATTGTATTTTTCAAATTAAACCTAGAACATATGGACCATCCAATTATAATTATGGCTTAATTGTATAAGTTTTGATATGTTAAAATAGATATATTTTTTATTTCATACATTAGACATTGAATTTGAGATAAACTCTCTTGTAAATTATATATTTATAGTGCTACCAATAAGTCATTTTTTGGTGCTTGGCGAATGTATATATTATCGATTGTGATGTATGACTTGTGATACATTATTACTTGAATAGTCCGTAAATCATGTATGTTAACCCCATCAAAGCAATAAACATCCCTTACAATAGTTGAGTTGTGACCCACCTATTAGACCTCTAACCTAAGCAAACAATTTCCTATATCAACTAAGTTGTGCAATTTGACCATTAGCCAACATATGTTGTGGTTATCAAATTCAATGAGAATTCTCAATTATGGATTCCATCTTTAATTTCCTAAAATATTATGAGCAATTGATAATTTCTCAATAACCCACCTATTTAACCCTTAACTTAGGAGACTAAATCTATGTAAACCAAGCCATGTAATTGAATCATCAACTATCATATGTCTTAATATCCAAATTCAATCAATGTTCCTAGTTCTCATTTCATGCTTTACTTCTAAATTATAATTCTTATTTTTTCTTTTAATTTAACACCTGATTTGATAACCAAATTGATTTGTGATCGTACCTTATTCTAATGCCCATTTGGTTCAAAATGGGCAATTAATTCTATTAGTAAGTTTTCACAAATTTTGAATTTAATTCCTTAATTAATGATCCTAATTCTATGTTTTTAGTTTGATTGAGATTAAAAACAACTGATGAAGACTTGTATCTTTAGGAAACTTTTAACATTGCACTAAATAGTTGGGTACTTTAAATTTCAAAAAAGAGTTTATATTCATAGGGTGCATTATGTGATATGCTAGTTTAATTCCACAAGAAGCATCTAATTGTGATGGGATGTGTTGAAAGGATACATGATGTTTAGATAGAAGTAAGTGTTTGTTTGGTATAGGATGACTTTTTTACTTGAGATCAAGTCTAGGTAGTTGGGATAAGAGGAGATGAGCCAAGTCCCTATATAGTTAACTGTGTTCAGAAAAGCCAAATCTAGTTGACTAAATTGTTGATTAGGTTGACCAGATTCAACCGGTGGTAATTAGGTCTAGAGTCGGGAATGCGGGCTAAATGGGCTGGCCCGTCCCAACTCGCACCAGCCCGCGGGTTGTCGTGGGCCAACTCGCAGTGGCTTGCAAAAGTTACGGGTAACAAAAATCGGTCTGCCTCGTCCCGCTGGCCAATGCGGGCTGGTCTGCTCGACCAGCAATTTTTTTTTAATTTAGTATTTTTTTTATTAAAGTGTATTGTGTAGGATATGCTAGATGATTTTTTTTTTATTTTTTTTAGATAAACCTTTTTTTTTTCTTTGCAATTATAATTTATATTACATGTGTTAGGGAAAAAAAAGTGTTGAAAATTATTTAAACTAGTATTTCCACTTTCACAAGATTTTTTTTTGCGGGTCCGTCACATGGGCGTGAGTCACACGGGCATGCGGCCAAAATTGTTAGCCCCCCCATATTTTTTTAGGGGTAGGGCGGGTCAGTCCGCGAACCCGCCCCGTAATTACCAGCTTTAATTAGGTTGACTAAATTGTACCGATTGAAGATTAGGTCGGCTAAATACTCAATTAAGTCAATCGGGTTATTGTTTTGCAAACTTTGTCAACCGGATTTGTTCTATTAGAGGAAAGACACTTGAATTTTCCTTAATTTTTTTATTATTATTTTCTAGCAATTACAATAAAGGAGAGAGATTTTAACATTGTCCAACGCACTTAGGAGACTAATGTCCATGCCACCTAACTATAAAGGTTTAAACTTATTTTTAGTTTTTAAGTCTATTAGTTTACTTTATTAGATTTTTTTCTAGCTTATTTATTTCTTTTATCAGATTATTTCCTAGTTTATTGAAGTTTTTTAAACCTATAGATAGGCAAAACTTGTCATGAATTAAATGAAGACAAGCCAAGTTAAATATTTTGTTTTATATTATGGATGTGACTAGGGTGAATTTGAGATGGGTTTTGTAAAACCTAAACCCGCCTCAATACTCTATAAGGTTTCCCAAAACCTAAGAAAAACCCTTTCTCCTTAAACCTAAAATCAAGCTTAATAAGAAAAATGATAACCTGAAACCCGCCCTAACCCGCCTCGTTTATTTAACTATTTGTAACTTAACATCACATATTGCAAAAACATTATTATATAAACAAAATGACCCACTCAAATAAAACTCCATAGAACCTTTAACATCGTTCTTTCCAAGTAACAATAAACAAAAAACGAAAAACACTAACAAGACATAATTAAGCCAAATACAATAATAAGCATCTATATCTTTGAAGAAAATGCAATTAGTATCCTTAACTTCAAATCAAGTAAAAAGAAATCCCCTCGACTTTATTCCTCTTCTTTACCTATAAGATCCACCAATCCTAACTGCTAACTATAGATAGCCTAAAAGCACATTGCATCGTAATGTGGTATTGGCACATTATATGAGATGTGGAAAATTTATTTCTATTTTTTTGCTTTATTCTTCAATTGTGAAGTTGTATGCCTTTTAGTTTCTATAAATACCATCAAGAACTATGGCATAATTTTAAGGGGAAAAAAAATACTATAATTTAATGATACAAAAAAAGCCTCATGACATATTTATCCATAATTTCTTATAAAGGCTCAAAGTTTTACATATAATAATGTTCACAAAGAGAGGTACAATATTCTTTCCATCAATTTACTTAGAGAATTCTAGGACAATGTAGAAATGAATGATGTGAAATGTCCAAAAATGTAGGAAGCTAGCAAATAACTTGAGTTGTTGGAATTCTTCTTCAGTCCTATGCTTGCCCTTGGCTTCACAACCTTGTCAACCATCCTAATATATCACCACACATATTCCAAGTCCCAATTTTTCCACTTGAAATTTAATAAAAGTTAATTAAACTCTAAAACCCTATAAATGATATCATTTCTAATCAAGTAACTATAATCACAAGCTTTAAAACCAATTTCAATACACTTGATAATATGTAGGTAAGTGAAAATGGCACATATCAAATCATATTTAATAAAATCTCAAAAAAATTTAGTACAAACAATATAACAACACACAAATACTATTACTTATATTGCTACATATGGTTACCACACTAAAGAGTGAGAGAGAGAGAGAGAGAGAATTTCGAATTTCAACTTACTTGAAGTTAAGAAAGGACATTGGAGAGAGAAAAGAGTTCACTAGCTTTGAACTTATGAGAGTGATGGACAATTGGACCAATAGAGAGGAGTGTGTCTTGTGTGGGAAAGAACTAAGGGTTGAGGAGTAAGGATTGTGATGGGAGAGTGGAGCTTTAGGGTTTTCTTTACTCTAGCACTTTAGTAAAGTGACTTTTCTCTTTTGAATGTTTAATTAGAAAAGGACAAATAAAAGTATCTTTTTTACTTATCGAATTATAGGTTTGAAATCGAACTCGAACTCAAATTTGACCTAAAGCTTTATAGTGTTTTAAAAATAGCCCACAACCTTATAAAAAACCCTTATAAAGTTAAATTTATAGGGTTTTTATTGGTTTAGATAGGTCAAATATCATATAAGAACTTGTTGATTTGCATTCTTAATTCATATATATTTTTAATATTTATACATTTGTTTTTGGTTTTTTTCAAAAATTACATGCTTATCAAGAACTTACAAACTTACTTATGGTGTTTAAACACTATATCTTTGGTTCTTGATTCCTTATAACCAATGAATAAAAGTTTTATATTTTTGTTCTTGGCTCTTATAGCTAATAGGTAAAGTTTTCATTTAAACCTACAGCTCTTAATTCTTTATAGTCAAGGTTATGATTTTCACTTGATTTTAACTTTCTTTTTAGGATGATTTCCAATGGATTAGGTGTTTAGACTAGTACTAAGGGTTTGCATTATATTATGATATCTTATTTTTTTTCGTGATTTTTGTTTTCAAAATACCACTTATTATACCTTATGGTATTTTAGATTTTATATAATTTAGAATTACGGTTTAGAATCATATTTGAAATGTAAAAGGAAATAGGGATATCTAATAAAAAATTTTGGGTCTTCACATAATTATTCTGCCAAAAAAAAAAATTATACACTATTCACATAAGTGGAATTCTATTAAAAAAATCTTTTTTTTTATTTTATAAAAGCTGTATAATTTTATACAAAATCAATCTTTTGGATGGATAGTATCATAGCAATTCTTAAAAGGAATTACTGTTACCGATAATTGCAACTCCATTATGATAATCGTAACAAAAATGCGATCATGGTAACTTCCATCGAGCATATACTTAGAAAACAAAACTTAGGGCTTAGCCGCTTAGGTACTTGAGCCGAACCATAAGCCATACGATACGAGTCCATATCCATGATTTTCCCAGGCCACGCTCTCACGTGTGAACAAACCACGCGTGTGGAGATCCCCCGACGGACCAAAACGCGGTATAAAATCAATCAAATACAGAGGGTTTTGTGAAATTCAAACTCCTTATTTTAGTTTCCTCTCTCTCCGTTTTCGCTCTCATTTCTCACTTACAAAGGCACGCACACACACACCCTCTCTCTGCGCTAGGGTTTGGCAGCAGAGTCACCGTTTCCCATTGACTTGGTCCTCATCACTGAGTCTACTCGTCGACTCAGTTTTACTGTAAGTTATCCCCTTGTTTCCCTAGTGTTTGATTCCACTTTTCTGCTCTGTTTTGATTTAATAATACGAAGGAGCGATTTGGTGTTATTGTTGACGTGATATCGTATTGTCAATATGAGCTGAAGCACAGTCATTTGGGCTGTCAGACTTGTTGGTAATGGAATTTGGGTCTTGTTTAGGGTTTTAGATTTTGGTGAAATTTGCTTTTTGATTTATAAAAGAATTATACGAATTGACTTACGTGTTTATAATTTGGTGATTTTTAATGTTATATTGCTAGTTGAGCGATGGGGCGATTTTTTTTTTTTTAACTTTTAATTGTTGATATGTTGCTGTCAGAGGGTAGAATGCATGTCCAAGTCTCTGAAATTTATTAATTTTTAATGAATAAATGTTAAAAAGATATATTTTTATTTTCTTTTTTTGAGAGTAAAAGCTTTTAGTGTAGACCATGCATATTTTAATTTTATGACAATTATCTTATTGGTAAATGGTATTCTTTGTTATATTTTATTTTCTTATTGCCAATGGTTTCATAACAATGATTTTGTGCTGATTAATGAAGTAAAGAAATCGGGGAAACATTCAGTCCTATGTATATAGTCTGATCGTGGATATGTTGAGACATTTATAGGGCTTGCTTAGTGATTTGGGTTTGGTTTTAATGTGGATTGCTTCACTTTTTCTTCTTTGTTAACTAATGACAATTGTTGTTTTCCCTAACAGATATAGTCTGATCTATTTTGAAATATGGCTATGGAAGTTACCCAAATTCTTCTAAATGCACAAGCTGTCGATAGCAATGTTCGCAAGAATGCAGAAGATAACTTAAGGCAATTCCAGGAGCAGAATCTTTCAAGCTTTTTGCTTTCTCTTGCTGGAGAATTAGCAAATGAAGAGAAACCTGCTGAGAGTCGTAAGTTGGCAGGTCTGATCCTTAAGAATGCGTTAGATGCCAAAGAACAACATAGGAAAGATGAACTTGTCCAGCGATGGCTAGCACTAGATGCTGCTCTTAAGGCCCAAATTAAGACATGCTTGATAGCAACATTGTCTTCTCCTTCTCATGATGCTCGATCCACAGTATCGCAAGTAATTGCAAAAGTAGCTGGGATTGAATTGCCACTGAAACAGTGGCCTGAACTAATAGGGACTCTATTGTCAAATATTCACCAAGTTCCTCCGCATACGAAACAGGCCACCCTTGAAACTCTTGGATATGTTTGTGAGGAGGTCTCACCCGACGTAGTAGACCAGGATAATGTAAATAAGATTCTTACAGCTGTTGTTCAGGGAATGAATGCATCCGAGAGTAACAATGATGTCAGGTTTGCAGCTACCCAGGCTTTGCATAATGCTTTGGGTTTTGCTCAGGCGAACTTTTCCAATGACATGGAGCGTGATTACATCATGAGAGTTGTTTGTGAGGCTACTCAATCTCCTGAAGTAAAGATTCGACAGGCTGCTTTTGAGTGTTTGGTTGCTATATCTTCAACTTATTATGAGAAGTTGGCTCCTTATATCAGTGATATTTTCAACATCACAGGGAAGGCTGTGAAAGAAGATGAAGAACCAGTAGCCCTACAGGCTATTGAGTTTTGGAGTTCTATTTGTGATGAAGAGATAGAGATCTTAGAAGAATATGGCAGTGACTTCAGTGCGGATTCTGATTTTCCATGCTTTTATTTTATCAAGCAGGCACTCCCGGGGCTTGTTCCCATGCTGCTGGAGACACTACTTAAGCAGGAAGAGGATCAAGATCAGGATGAAGGTGCCTGGAATATTGCAATGGCGGGAGGCACCTGCCTAGGCCTGGTTGCACGCACTGTTGGAGATGACATTGTTCCACTTGTGATGCCATTTATTGAGGGCAACATCATGAAACCAGAATGGAGGCAAAGAGAAGCTGCTACATATGCTTTTGGTTCAATTTTCGAAGGTCCATCACCTGAAAAAGTTGTTCCTCTTGTCAATCTTGCCTTAGGTTTTATGCTGAATGCTTTGATGAGTGATCCTAGCAACCATGTAAAGGACACAACAGCATGGACTCTTGGAAGAATGTTTGAATTTCTTCATGGTTCAACACTTGAGACTCCCATAATTACTCCAGAAAATTGTCAGCAGATTGTCAATGTTCTTCTGCACAGCATGCGGGATGTTCCCAATGTGGCAGAGAGAGCTTGCGGGGCTCTTTACTTTTTGGCCCAAGGCTATGAGGACATGGGGCCAGCACCCTCACCATTAACTCCCTTTTTCCAGGACATCATGCAATCCCTTTATGCTGTTACTCACCGTGAAGATGCTGCAGATTCACGCCTTCAAACTGCAGCCTATGAGACTTTAAATGAAGTTGTAAGATGCTCTACAGATGAAACAGCTCCATTGGTTATGCAGCTAGTCACTCCGGTTATGATGGAACTTCACCAGACTCTTGAGGCTCAGAATGTATCCACTGATGAGAGGGAGAAGATGAATATATTGCAAGGTCTTCTTTGTGGCTGTTTGCAGGTCATTATACAGAAATTGGGGTCATTGGAGGCCACAAGGAATGCTTTTTCGCAGTATTTTGATCAGATGATGAGCCTCTTCCTAAGAGTATTTGCTTGGAAAAGTGCTACTGCCCAGGAGGAAGCAATGCTTGCTATTGGGGCACTTGCGTATGCTGCAGGCTCTAATTTCGAAAAATACATGCCCGAGTTTTATAAGTGCTTGGAAATGGGCCTACAAAATTATGAGGATTTTGAGGTCTGTGCAATCACAGTTGGTGTTGTTGGTGATTTATGCAGAGCATTAGAGGATAAGATATTGCCATACTGTGATGGAATAATGAATCATCTCTTGAAGAATTTGTCCAACAATCAACTACACCGGTCTGTGAAGCCACCTATCTTATCATGCTTAGGTGATATTGCTTTGGCAGTAGGGGAAAATTTTGAGAAATACTTGAGCTATGCAATGCCCATGCTGCAGAGTGCTGCAGAATTATCTGTCCATATGGCAATTGCTGATGATGATATGACTGAGTATACTAATTCCTTGAGAAATGGAATATTGGAAGCATTCTCAGGGATTTTCCAAGGATTTAAGGGCTCTCCAAAGGCCCAGTTGTTGATGCCTTATGCTCCTCACATTCTTCAGTTCTTGGATAGCTTGTACATGGAGAAAGACATGTGAGCTGCTGGAACCTCTTGCTATAGTCTTATTCCTTTTAGCTTCTTTTTCTTATTTTTTTGGTTGGTGGGGGCCAAATTTTTTTTTTTTGTTTGAAATACCATGTAATGATTCTTAACCTCTCTATCTTTTGTAGGGATGATGCTGTGATGAAAACAGCCATTGGGGTTCTTGGGGATTTGGCTGACACTCTGGGTAGTGAAGCAGGCGCTTTGATTCGGCAGTCTATGTCAAGCAAAGATTTTCTAAATGAATGCTTGTCTTCAGATGATCATGTGATTAAGGAATCTGCTGAATGGGCAAAGTTGGCCATCAGCCGAGCCATTTCATTTTGAGGCGACTGTTACTTTGTGCATTCAAAATCCTTTGCATGTCATTTGAGTGTGTCAAGTCTGGTTTAGTATTGCATAGCATGAAAGGTCATCGGCATTTTTGGGTTCAGAGGCTACTATTACATTATGAATCAGTCACTTGTAGTTGATTTTCTGCCTTATTTTGTAGTGATTTTTATTATTTTCATTTACAATGAGGAAATTTGCTGTGGTGACCTTCAGGTTAATCTGCTGACTTGGCAGATAAATTTCACTGCATGACGAAGAAAAGCAAGATGACTGCTGTAAGTGGAATACAATCGAAGTTCTAATCTTGTCTGTGCCATTTTCCCTTTTGGCAAAGCTATATTTATAGCAGATGTTGCTGAAGAGCGTTTATCCAGTAGCTGCCATCATGTCTGCATATTTTTTGTTAGTAGTATCTTTCATTTATCTCTTGTCAGAATTCAGTGTCAAAGACGTCTGTCATTCAAGTTAAATGTCAAATAGTTTTATGTTTGCCTCCTGTTCTCAAGATGTGTACTAAGTTGTTATGTGAAACATATTTGGTTCCGGGGCATTTGTTACACATGATTTACATTGAATGAGCTCATTTTTTAGAATATTTCTTAAATGTTTGTCAGCATCTTGACGCATGTCATGCAGTCAAGTTTTACCCTTGATCTTCAATGTTACTGTTTTTGCATGTAGTTTCTTTTGGCGGGTTAGTTTTCATTGGATCTGCTTGTTTGCTATAGTTCGTGATGCCCGTCTTCCTTGCTAGTTGGAAACGGTTGAACATCTGTGCTGACTAGTTAGTTGTGTCTTCCATCGTCGTCCCCGACGCTACAGCAGTGGGGTGGTTAATAATGGTGCTTTTATTAGTTGGTCGACCTGCGGATGCCATTTTTGACGTTGTACCTACGACCTTCGGATGCAATTCGATCTTTATAGCTTTTTGATTGTTTCAATTGCATGAAATACTAATTATTTGTTGGAAAAGTGGGAGGATCGTGGTGTTAAAATTAAGTAAAAAAGCAGATATAAGACCACTATTGGTAACTATTGGAAATGTCAAGATATATTTCCAAGAATGTGATAATGTAGTTTACGACCGGGAGAATTTTTTATTTTATTTTTTCTGCCAGTATTTACTTGGCAACCTTTGAAACCGCCAAAAATTGGAATTTATGGATGGATATTTAAATGGAAGTGAAAAAGAGTGAAAATAGAGAGATATGAATGGAAATATTTGTATTTCTAATTTCAATTAGTTTTGTTTATTTTCTAATATATATATATATATATTTCTACCTTTTTTAAGTTAACTTTATTGTTTAAGCCAAACATCATAAAAAAGAAATATCTCGGATCATTTTCTTCCTTATAAAATAAATTTAAACAAAATAAAAATTTCAGCTTTTCATCATTGCATGTTTAATTTGATTCGAAACGGCGATGGTTAGCAAAATCCGAGAGTGAGAAGACTATGATACTTCGTCGTTCACATATACACGAGACCAAGAATTTGTCCGATCCAGCCAATAAGAATCGATGCACACACAACAACGCAATCTGCACCGTTAATTTCATTCTCTCTCCTAATTTGTGATCCCAGTTCCATCTTTCAGCTACTGTGTACATACTCCCTACTCACATGCTGTAACATCCTCCTCACTCCTGTGCCTTCCAACCAGCTCAGCTAAAACTCCTCCATTTTTTACTTCATTTTTTTTCCTTTACGCAAAAGCGCCAAAAAAAAAAAGAAAAAAAAATCTAAAATAAAGCCCTAATTTCGAAAAAAATTATCCCTGGAATCTCTCCAATGGCGATCGCATCACCATCTTCACCAACCTTTTCCGCTTCCTTTCCCTGCAATCGCTCCTCAATTCCTTCCACGCGCCTCACGCGCTTCTCAAACCTCTCTTTCTCTCACTCCCCGCGGTTACTAACACTAGCTCGCTCTCCCATTCGTCGAACTTTCATTTCCTCGGGGCTCAACTCCTCCACACCCTCCGGTGCCGGCGGTTCCGTGTCGCCGGACAACGGCGATCTGCAGTACGAGCTGCAACACATGTTCTCTCCTCACCGGCGGAGGCGTGGATCGCCGGTGTTCGTGACGCTTCCGGTGGACACTGTGGGTCCGACGGCGGGGCAGGTGAGGCGGAGGAAGGCGATGGCGCAGTCGTTTAGAGCCCTGGCGACGGCAGGTGTAGAGGGTGTGGTTATGGAGGTATGGTGGGGCTTGGTGGAGAGAGAACAGCCAGGTGTTTATAATTGGTATGGGTATTCAGAAATCGTGGCAATGGCGAGACGGTGCGGGTTGAAAGTGAGGGCGGTTATGGCATTTCATCAGTGTGGGACTGGTCCTGGCGATCCGCATTGGTATGATGAAGTACATGAATTGAAATTTAATGCGGTTTTGTTGAGTTAAATTGTTATTAGTTCAATTTCATTGTCAGACTGATCATTGAGGGCAATGTGGTTAGTTAATTGATTTTTTTTAGATTGTTAATGTGGAGTAAATTAAAACAAAGAATTGGGATTCGGGTCTCTGATTTCGACAAAGAATGCAATGAATTGATTCAAGATAAATTTATTCGGTTAGTTATATCCTTAAATTTGATTATTGTTATTGCTCTAAATGGTGACTTGATGAGAGTTACTTAAAGAATAGTATATTTTGTTTTGGTATAAATAGAAACAATATGGAATTATGTGAAGAAAAAGAGTCTAAATATTGTAGATTGACTATATATTCATATCTACGGTCACTATTTTGTCTCAGTGGACAATTGTGACTTTACTAGTGGTAACCGAACTCTTAAATGGACAACTGTTACTTGACTAGTGGTAACCTAACACCTGGGTAATTGAGATAGTAAACAGACATGTTAGTCTGTCAACTTTGCTTATGTGTCTAATTAGGACCAGGTTGTGGCACCACTGAGACAGTAAATGAGGGGCAATAAATATTCAAGTAGAAGTAACGAACTTCTTTTAAATGAAGATGGGTTGTTAAGATTGCTTAATGTGAGGCCAATCATAATTAATTCCCAATTAGGAGCATAGCTTCTTGCTAGTTTGGTCAATTTGGTGGAATTCCTGGCATGTTCTAGGAAGACTAGATTATTGGGAACTATGGCCTAGCCATCTGCTAGAAGTGAGTAATAATTTGTAAAAATTGATTTTGATCATTTATGTATTAATAAATTAAGTTTATATTTCTGTGTCTGGTTAGCATTCCAACTTTGATTAGGCAGCTGAATATGGAGGCACCTCAAATATGAAAGTACTCGACAGGATTATGTCTAACTCTCAGTTTCTTGCTTATTAAAGGGACTGGAAACATGAAATTTATGTTTCCATTGCCGGAACATTGCTATAAGCTGCTACAAGTCAGTACTTTTACATCATTGTCATTTCTTGTTCTCATGAGAAGGTGCCGGGTGTGGGAATGAGGTGAAATGCCATGACAAAAGCAGGTCAGGGCTTTTCATTTTATGGTCACAACTACGAATGGCAGGGTCAAGGGTGGATAGGAAATTTTTAGAAATTATATATGTTTGATAGTATTAGGTGTATAGCTGATATCAGTAATGGTATGGTAGTTAAGGAGGCAAATGAAACATTGCCATGTTGCACATAAATTGCAGAATAGTTGTATAAATAGGGGGAGTAATAATGAAAAGTTATTGTCATTTTTTGAAAAATTATTGTAATGGAACGTATTCCATAATTTTTGGAATTACCTTTGAATCTGTATCTGCGGAACCTACAGGTTATGCAATACCTGTGAATTATTAATTTTTTTAGTGCATGTGCTACTATTAATATAAAGGAAGCTTTTGAACATTATAGCTGTAACATGCCTGATATCAATAATCTTCATACTACAAATTCAACATCTGTCTATAGAAAATGAGAACTCCAATGTACACTAGGACGAGTTAAGAGGTAGAGTGAGAAAATGCTCTCTCCTCTCTCTACTCCCTGCCCTTATTCCCACCCCTAGGGGACCACTTCCTTTAGGTAATAACAAACACTACCCGACCTCTAAAGAAACAAACCGCTAGTCACCCACCCGCTCGGTCCCCCATCGAAAATGCTGACAGAAGACCCCCTCCACCCCAAGGTGAATCTGGAAAATCCCCCTCTGGTCATCGGAGTATCCCAGCCAATCACCAGCCCCCACAACTTTCACCGGATAGCCCCTCAAACACATCACTCCCTAGTCAACCCAATAAGGAAAAAGAAAAATTGCATTTCAAAACACTTGGAAAGGACAGCACTGACCTACCCAAAAGGGCAAACTTGGAGCCTTGTGCCACTGATGCAGCAGGCCCAGCTGACACCTTTTCAACCCTTCACACTACACACAGCACCCCCTTTGACCTTTCTACCAATATCCACTCCCAAAGCACTTCTTTTTTTGGCAAAACCGCATTGGATTCCACAAACCACCCCACTCACCCTACAACCCGACCAAAACACCCTGAAAACCACCTTCCAACTTCTTCCACGCCAGCAAAATCTTATGCCAATGCGTGCCTCCATGGAGCCCCACCGCCGATGCCGAACTTCCCCCTTCGTTTCATCCCTCTGGTAACCACCATCGGAATCCCCAAGGTTAGGATCCCACAAACCGTCAAGGATGAAGGAGCCGCCTATTGGAAGTCCACACTAGTGGGTTACTTTGTAGGCCGCAAAATGCCCTACACCTTAGTCCACACCATAGTGTCCAAGTTGTGGAAGGAATATGGCCTCCAAAGCATCCTCGCTAACCTAGAAGGCTTCTACTACTTCTAGTTTGACAAGGAGAAGGATATCACTGCCATCTTAGAGAAAATTTGATTCTTCTCTAGACGCTACCTATGAAGCTAGACAAGCCTCAACCTACTCACGTTCCAGTATGGGCCATGTTCAACCGCATTCCATGTGAGCTTCTTTGCGCTGAAGGAATAAGCCATATAGCAAGTGGAGTAGGCATGCCCATAAAGGCAAACACCCTTATGGCTACCAGACAATGCCCCAATCAAGCGTGTGTCCTTGTCGAGCTAGATGTTAGAAGGGAGTTGATCAAGTAGATTGATGTGGAGAAAGTTGATGGATCCTTGGCCACTATCAATGTTGATTATCAATGGATCCCTCCCCGTTGCAACAAGTGCAAGGTCTTTGGTCACATTTGCCAAACGACTATTCAACCAACAGAACCCACTTCGGCGAGTCTCTCCAAGCCAAAGGACGACATATGGATGCAGACCAACCATGCAACAAGGGCCAAACAGCAAAGGGCCACGAACACTCCTTCCCAAGGGGAAAACTCTAAGGGGACTTAGCAACTGCCCAACTAAGATCACCCAATGTCTATAACACCCTAGGACAATGCAAAGAACAACCCAAATCAAGGAAGAAATGAGGCAATCACAAGCTGCCCCCACTCCTAAAGGCAAGGACACGGAGATGGAAGAAGCCAACAACTCCCTTACGCATGCCAACATTTTGAACAACCAAGAACCATCAAAGCTTGACAAGCCTCCACGTAGCTCCCCTACTCCTAACCCACTCCTAGCAAAAGCAAGCAACATAGTGGAACATGACGACAGTGAGCATGACAAAACTCCATTGTCCAAGCTACTTGACCTAGTGTCCACTACTCCAAGAAGTAGCACCAAGGGTAGCAAGGGCTGTAGCTCCTCTGGCAAACGCAAGAAGAAATAGAGGAAGAGGTGCCACACTTTCACCTAGCCCCTAATGGTTTTCCCTAGTCACACTCATGAATATAGCAGTATGGAATGTTAGAGGGCTAAATGACCATCTTAAAGAGGTGGAAATTAGAAAGGAGTGTGACATTCATAGGGTATCCCTTATAGGGATTCTAGAAACTAAAGTTAACACCACCAATGAGGCAATGGTAACACAACAATTGGGTCCACAATGGCAGGTAGCCATCAACTAAGTTGCATCCAAGTGTATATGGATAGCATGGCAACCGAGAGTGTGGAACATCAGCATTGTCAAGGAAAGTACTCAGCTCTCGCATTGCATAGCGACCCATCGCAGCACCATCACCAAACTAAATGTGACATTCATCTACAGTGCTAACAATGATGGTGAAAGGAAGTTGTTATGGAGAAGCCTAGAAGAAATTTCCCCAACCCTCATCACCCTCCCTTGGCTAGCTCTTGGTGATTTCAATACAACCCGAAATCCCTTCAAGAAACAAGGAGGTCGAGGGCATATGACACTAGCCATGTCTGACTTCCAAACATGTTTAGCCAATGTTGAGCTTGAGGACCTAAGGTACACGGGTGACTTCTTTACATGGACAAACCAACAAGACCACAATCCCATCTTGAGGAAACTCGATCGAGTCCTGATCAACCAAAGCTGGATGCAAACATTTCCAAACACCCAAGCCAAGTTCCTGCCCCCCTCTTATTTGATCACTCCCTAACCATCACACACATAGACTCCACCCCGCAGGTAAGGAAGATACCATTCAAAATTTTCAATTTTTGGATCCATCATGCAGGTTTCAATGACGTAGTTTCCAATGTATGGAGAACAGAGATAGCTGGCTCCAAGATGTACCAAGTAGTAAGCAAGCTCAAATTACTCAAGGAGAAACTACAACATCTTAATCACAGCAAATACTCCCAATTGTCTAACTGAGTAAAGGAAGCTAAGCACACCCTCCACTAACTACAATTCAATATCCATAGGATTGGTGATACATCCCAAATGGAAGCTGAAAGAACTGCATTCAAGGAGTACTATCTACTGAGGAACGTCGAAGAATGCTTCTTCAAGCAAAAGTCAAGAATAAACTGGCTAAAGCTTGGGGATAAGAACACTTCTTTCATTCATAAATCCATGTGGAACCACCACAATAGAAGCCACCTTTACCGCATCAGCCGAGAGGATGGTAGTGAAGCGGTAGGAGAAGAGTAGGTAAGGGATCTAGCAGTCACCCATTTCCAACATCTCTATAGCAAAATTTACCCTCCAATCAACAAGGAAGAGATTTGCAACCTAGTAACGTCTAGGCTTAATGATTAGTAGAAAGAAGAATTGCAAGCACCATACTCGGATGAGGAAATCAAATGGGGATTTTTCTCCCAAGCAAATGAGAAAGCTCTTGGCTCGGACGGATACACAACTCTCTTCTTTAAGGAAACATGGGGAATAATTGGCTAAGATCTCACCTTTGCCATCAAGGAATTCCTCAACTTGGGCCACCTACTTAAGGAATTAAATTCCACCATCCTCACATTGGTTCCCAAGAACCCCAACCCTACCAACATAGGAGAGTTTAGACCCATCGCATGCTGCAACGTGCTTTGCAAGGCGGCGTCCAAGGTACTTGCTGCCCGTCTTAAGCAAGTCTAACCTTCTTTGATTGGAATAAAGCAAGCCACCTTCATCCCAAGACACAAGATCACAGATAGCATTTTCATTGCCTAAGAATTGATGGCCGGATTTCAAATGCAAACAGGAGCGCCCCGTTGCACATTGAAGGTCGATCTCCAAAAGGCTTATGATTCTATAAGATGGGATTTCATAATCGAAGTGCTGAGGACTATGCAATTTCCACCCCACTTCTGTAATCTTATAGAGTAATGCAACACCACTACAAAATTCTCCATCAACATCAATGGGGAACTAGTAGGCTATTTTCCAAGCAAGTGGGGCCTAAGACAGGGTGATCCAATCTCTTCATACTTATTTGTTATAGGTATGGAAGTCCTCTCCACCCTGCTTCGAAGACTCATTTCCAACCTTGCTTTCTCCCCCTATTGGAGATGCAAACTAGAGCGCTTAACCTATTTGTGCTTTGTAGATGACCTCTTAATCTTTGCTAGGGGTAATGTTGAATCCGTATCCTTGATCAGGGATGCCTTATAGCAGTTCCAAGCACTCTTAGGTCTTGTGGCTAACAGTTCTAAAAGCTCTATATTCTTCTCCAACGTCCCCTCCAGGATCAAGCAACGCATTCTACAGGTCACCCATTATCGGGCAGGCAGACTCCTAATACGGTACCTAGGAGTCCCACTCCTCTCCACTAAGCTCAAAATAGAGGATTGCGACACTTTGGTGGAAAGAATCCTAGCACGCATCACCTCGTGGACGTCGAAGTTCCTATCTTATGCAGGTCCATTACAGCTAGTTAGATCAGTCATCTTCTTAATGCACGTCTACTGGAAATCTGTCTTTCTACTGCCTAAGAAGATAATGGCTAGGGTAGAACAGCTTCTCAGGAACTTTCTTTGGAGTGGAAACCCTCACACAGTTTCCAAAGCCAAAGTCAAGTGGGAGGAAGTCTGCAAGCCAATCAAATGCGGTGGCCTAGGGATTCCTAACCTTCATCTATGGAACAAGGCTCTACAGATCAAACATATCTGGCACCTATGCAAATGCGGACACCGAAGCCTATGGCTTGAATGGGTGCAGTCAACATTACTAAAGGGCAAAAGCTTCTAGTCGTCCCTAGCCCCTACCACATGCTCTTGGACTTGGAAGAAGCTCCTAAAGTTAAGACCCCTAGTACATAGCAGTTTCCAATGGCAACCAGGAGACGGCCTATCCATCTCTGTATGGTTAGACTTTTGGCTATCCACGGGTCCTTTAAACAACCTATTCAGTTCAAGGCAAATAAGAAGCTCAGGTATCTCGATATTGGCCAAGTTATGCTCTATTGTGGATAATAACACATGGCAGCTGCCAAATAATCCGGCCTGGTCAGATATCCACATCCCCGCTCACATCTAGCCTAATCATTCAATCCCTAACCACATCCGATGGATCCACACAATATTAGGGGAGTACACCATCAAGAGTGGATACTTCTTCCTTAAACCAGCAGGACCAACAGTCCCTTGGTACAAAATAATATGAAACAAATCTATCATTCTAAGGCACTCTTTCATATTATGGCTAGCTTGGTTAGGAAAACTATCCACTCTTAACAAATTGATTGTATGGGGAATAGCTACATCCTCAACATGCTACCTATGCCAACAGGCAGTTGAAGACCACTCACACCTCTTCTTTAGTTGTAACTACTCATCTCAAGTGTGGCAGCAAGTGTGTGATTTCGCCTAATGTCCTCCATGTAGGGATCGGATTGGCAAGGCACCAAAAGAGTACTAATAGCAACGGCTCAATCATCCACCAAACTTCATCAGACATGGAGAGCAAGTCTTGCTGCTGCAGTCTACTGCATATGGAGAACACGCAACAAAGTCCGACTTGGAAGTAGTCCTCCTAGCATCTCTCTTTTGGCAAATCAAATCAAATCTTACGTTTGTAGGATGTAGTTTGGTAGCGCTTTCATTGTACCAATATCTATGAGTTTGGGTTTAGTGTTGTATTTGTATCCCTAACCGTCTTTGATGGATGTATCCTGTTTTAAATCAATAAATTATGAATTATCCAAGAAATTAGAACTCCAATTCCATTGATGATATGTTATCACTACCATATTTAGTTTCTTAAATCTTTGAATGAATGACCTGACTCATTTTGTCTTTAACTAAGCAGACTAATGTGCCTAATATCAATAATCTTCATGCTACAAATTCAACATCTTTGTCTATGGAAAATTAGAACTCCAATTCCATTGATGGTATGTTATCACTACAATATTTAACTACTTAACTCTTTAAATGATACATCTGACTCTTTTTCTCTTTAACTAAGCAGACTAATGTGCGTTGTTTACCTAAATATTTATCATCTATTAAATTTAATTATATTTATCAAGTATACATTGCAGTATATATATTGTTAACCTACTTATATTAATAAAATACAAGGAATCCTGGAGCATAAAGTATACAATATATATACAGATATAGGTTTAGAGTACATTCTAGGTCCTACCCTATGGGAGTAGGTTCTAGGGCTTGTATCGTACCTAATGGAATAGGTTCCAAAAAGTTGGAATGGGCATCTAACCCGTAACATCTAATACCCACCTCAGTACCTATCTTACCCTGCAGGTCTTACATGCTCCAGATCTTATAGGTTCTGATGGGCATTCGCTAGTGATATGACTAGGATATGTGAGATCTGCTAGAAGATAGGGAAAATTGCAGTTACCTGTTGACAATGAACAGGTCCAGCACAATTGAGACGCTTAGCCAGCTGATAGGTACTTCTCAATTAGGAATCTCACAACAACTCAGCCAATTTGTGATTGATTCCTCTGCTAGGGTTTCAAGGACAAGCTACCATGATGATATTCTTCTCTAACTTCCTTCTTTCTAGAATGTTTCTCCTTTTTATATCCCTCAATCCCCACTAACTCACTCCAGAACAACACTAACACTAAAATTACAACACTGCCCTTTGCCAATGCAACAACACTACTGTTATTATACAATTACTACAACTACTATCATCATACAAACACAATACCACACTACTATTATTATACAATCACAACATCACAATAAACCACAACACACACCCACCCACTAAACACCAACACACCAATATCAACTGGCAGGAGGCACATGTCTCTTACAGATCTTAAACATAGGTCTATGTATTCTTGGGGTCATATCACCTAGTCAGCCTCGCATCCATTGCATGTTTGCATCATCAGATAGATATAGAAAATTAGGAGATGGTTATTGTCTGTGGAGAAAGAGACAAAACTGTAATCTTGCTTCTTTTTAATTTTTTCATGTACTGATGCGATCTTGATGCTGATATTGTAGTTATCTCAGACCATGTCTTCACTCTACTAATGTAAATCACCTGGGTTGGGGTATTTCATGGATCAACTCTGTTCATTCAGTTGTAGGGGTGCAGGCATCACTGGTACTTTTGAATCTTAGGACTGGGATGGCATACTATAAAAGCTCCTTTTTTATCCCTTCTTTAGATTAAAAAATGATCTGTAGTATGATTTTTACTGATGGTGTTTAAATGTTATTCATCTGTTGCTATATTTGATCTTTTATGCTAATGTGACAATCTTATAATGACTTCCCTCTCCTCCTCTTTTGCTGACACTTGACACCTCTTCTTTTGGTCTTGTCAAAGGATACCTCTTCCAGAATGGGTGCTTGAGGAGTTTGATAAAAATCCAGATTTGGCATATTCAGATAGATTTGGAAGAAGAAACATGGAATGCATTTCTTTAGGATGTGATATTCTTCCTGTTCTGCATGGGCGATCACCTATCCAAGCATATGCAGATTTCATGAGGAACTTTAGGGATGTGTTCAGACCGTTCTTTGGTGATGTCATAACAGTAAGTTTATTTTATGGCAGTTTATCCAGCACATGCTATAGAAGAGTATCTAGAATGATTTTCTTCATGAGTGGTTTCATATTTTTAGGGGATTCAAGTTGGGATGGGTCCTGCTGGTGAATTGAGGTATCCTTCATGTCCTTCTCAAAAGTTGATGTGGGCTTGGCACTCGCGTGAAATTGGGGAGTTCCAATGCTATGACAAGGTATATAATAGGAAGAAAGGGGACATAAAAGGAATAAAAGGGGGTGGAAGGATAGGCTGTTTTGGAATTTCATTGTTTCTTAGCAGCTTTTCCTGCTTTCCCTTCTATTAGCAGGGATTCTATTGGGGTGTCTTTATCACTTTTTTCCCCTCGTCAAATTAAGAAGAAACAAAGAATCATATAAAGCTACCTTCACGTCTTTTTCTTCTGATGATATGTAGTAGTGTCACTGAAATCTATTTTATTGCATTGGCCAGTATATGCTCGCTTCTCTAAATGCATGTGCACGAGATATTGGAATGCATGAATGGGGATATGGTGGTCCAATTGGTGCTAGCAACTTGATGCAAGACCCTGAGCATACTGAGTTTTTTAGAAGTGATGAAGGTTCTTGGAATTCACCTTATGGTAAATTTTTCCTTGAATGGTACTCAAGGATGCTGCTTTTGCATGGTGAGAGGATATGCAGGGAAGCTGACAGCATTTTTCAGGGTCTCGAAGTGAACTTGTCAGCTAGAGTCGCTGCCATTCATTGGCATTATGGCACACAATCTCATCCATCTGAACTGACGGCAGGCTATTACAATACATCAATTAGAGATGGATACCTACCAATTGCACGCATGTTTGGTAGGTATAAATTTGCTTTGTGCTGTACATGTTTTGAAATGCAGGATGTGGAGGAGAAGCAGATGAACCCAGTCAGTAGCCCAGAAGGTTTTCTTAGGCAGCTTCTGTTAGCTGCTCGGGTCTGTGATGTACCTCTTGAAGGTGAAAACTGGACATCCAACTTGGATGATAGATCATTTCAGCAGGTTTTAAAAATGTCAAAGTACTATTCAGATGGTCTAGAAAAGCCTTGCTTTTCATTCAACTTTGTGAGAATGGATAAAAACATGTTTGAGTACAGCAGCTGGGTACGCTTCACTCGTTTTGTGAGGCAGATGTCTGTCACCAATATTTTTCGAGCCAGACTAGGTTCTGCAGACACTCATTCTTTCATGGCAGATGCTGCAAAGGTTGGATTCACTTTTGCCTACAGTTAGTGATGCCTTGACACCATCATGTTTAATATTATTTTTACCACTGCCACGATGTATATTCCATTTATATGATTTTACCTCTAACATCATGTTGTGAAATGTGTAGCAATACCCCCTTATTTACAGTTTGTTTAAGCTATGTTATTGAAAGAGAGAGCTAGTCGATGTCGATGTATACTACATTGCCTTGCCATGCTTTTGAAAATGGTTGGCCTTATAATATAAAGTTTCTCATCTAATGTTTTTACTTGGTGAGAAATAATATTTGGTGTTTTTACACCTTTTATGTTATTTGTTGATTGTTGTTATAGCTATGGACTGAATTGAGGCTAGTAAAATTGTTAGAAGTTGCATCAAGCATGACCTGGGTTGCCTTTATCTTGTAATTAAATTTAAGTTCAATGCATTCTTCAGATATGTTTGATTCTTATGACTAATGGAAATTGTCATATTAAATCTCACATTGCCTGTGATGCTTATGCAGCTTGAAGCTTCGCACTCTTTCCTCTTTTATGTGTGGTTCCTTCTTGCCATGTGCTGTTCCATCTATCATTACCTAGAATTTGTACCTGAACACTAAAAAATCTCTAGCAAAGCTGGCGTTGATTTGATGAAACTGCTGCTCGATCCTTTTCTAGGCCCACAACCCAACAATCTTTGTTGCAGCCCTTCCTTAGTGACCCTTCTTGACCCCCAATAGGGTCAAATAACTAAACTGCTGGATCCTATTGACAGATCCTTATATGAATTTTTTTTACTGATTGGAGAGTTTCATTAGGAAAGAAGCTTTTTATTGGATTTGAACCCATCTATGCCTCACCATGGCATTAATTTACAATCGAGTTAAATAGGCCCTCAATTGGTGAATCGGTTAAATTACTCAGACATGGATAAGATCTTTCGAAGATTTATATATATGTCTAGCCCATTTAATATAAAATGCTCGGTGAAAAGTAAGTACTTTCCTAATCAATTCCAGTCTTTTGTCTTCTTGTGCCATACTTCATCGATCTTGTTCTTATATCCTTGAGCAAAATGGTATGTTGGAATTCAAAAATCGCCAGTTACTCAACAGAAGATATACTCTACCAATGGTATTTAGGATTGCGAAAATCGTCATTCAGTGGAATTAACATATACTCCACTATTGATACAAGTCTTCTCATTTAGCATTGGGATAATGCAATCCTAACCTCTTACTATTTGATTAATCGCATGCTGTCATCTATTCTTGAGTACCAAATTCATTTTCTCTAAATGGGACATTTATCTATCTGGCTTAGTATCTTTGATGTGCTTTTTCTCCCCATCATTTCACAAAAAAGAATATGATAAACTCTCTTTGGTCAATTGAATTGTCTTTCCTTGTTATTCATGTGTTGGTAAGGGTTATTTAAGTTTCTTGCCCTCATCTCAATAAATTTTCCATGTGTTGACTTACATTTTCGCAATCCAGCTTTTCTTTACATCAAAGGCACTAAGATCCTATTGTAGATATTATACCCCTGCCAGTACCTACTTCCACATCAGTGTCTATCTCTGCTTTGAATTCGCTTAATAAACGTGATCTTAAGATATATGATCATTGTGTTTGGCCAGTTGAAGATAATCATGAACACGTAGCTTCATTGGTTATACCACCTCCATCGTGTACCTCAAATCCGTCGCCTTCAACCTATAATGACTTAGTTACCTCTACCTGACAGCTTACTTCGAATGGTTTGTATTATGATCAACTATGTTAGCACGACACTGCATCTATTTGTTGTCATTCCATAGTTTTTATACCTCAAAATGTCACAAAAGCTTCTCTTGCTCTAGGTGGAGAGATGCTGCGGCAGCGGAAACGTCTCCCTTTCACTCTAATCGAACTTGGTAACTAGTCCCTCTTTCCCTTTGAGTATAGATTGTTGGATGTTGATGAGTTCGCATGAGCAAGGTAACTCATAATGGGAAGATTGGTTGTTTCAAAGCTTGATTGGATGCCAAAGGATATACTCAGGTTAACGGTCTTCACTATGCGGACACTTTTGCTTCTCTGACCATAATTTAATTTCTGCATCTATTCTTCTCTTTTGCAACAATGCACTATTGGGACCTATATTAACTAGATATCAGGAACTTCTTCCTTCATGGGGATTTGCACAAGAGGTCTGTAGGGAGCAACTACCAGGGGTTGTTTTATCGGAGGGGACAACGAAGGTATGGAGGTCGAAGATGTACAGTTTAAAAACAATCACCTAGAGCATAATTTAGAAGATTTACACAAGCAATTTCCTTTTAGATGATGCTGATAAAAATCAGTCATTCTGTTTTTCAATCGGTTCATTTTGATTAGAAATCGTCTTTTAATGATTGTATATGTAAATGATATCATAGGCACTTGAAATGGCATCGATATTTACCAAAGGAAATATGCATTGGATGGGTCGAAGGATGCAAGAATATTGGGGTAAAGCTGTTGATTTTCCTTGGGATCAAAGTTTAAAGTAAGTATCGCATCAAAGAGACCCTTGCTATATACTAAGCTACATTGCAGATTGAGGGTAAATATGACTTACTGTAACTTATCTTGATATAATTTTCGCAATAAGTGTATTCAATCAATTTCTTCACTCACCAAATCAAAGATATTAAAATATTGTGATTCTTATTCTTCTATATATCAAGAGTGCTCTAATAAAAGGTTTGTTGTACCAAGATAATGGTCATAGCCGTCCTATTGGATATACATATGCAAACTACACTCTGCTCCTAATAGATGTTCAGCCTTTGAGTATTGCATTGGCATCAGTAATAATCGCATTTCAAGGAAAAGCAAAGAAACAGGTCTTTGATGTAGGGTCAAAAGCAAAATATATAGCGATGAGGGTTGCTACATGCGAAGTCATATGGTTGAAAAATCTCATTGAGTAGTTGGATCTTAAGCGAAAAGACCAATGAAACTTGTTTGCAATGATGATGGAAGTACACTATATTCTGCATCCAATCTAGTAAAATATGAGCTAGTAAAACATATAGAGATTGACTGATACTTTGTGAGAGAACAATTTCTCATCCATAACTTTTGTGAACTCAAACATCAAACTAATTTGTTTACGACATCACTTTGTAGTCCAAGAGTTACACTTGAAACAAGCATAGAACATACGAGACATATTCTCTAACTTGAGAGGTTGTATGGAATATATGGGTTGTTGAGTATGGAGTTGTTGGATGTAGGTATAATGCATCAATGGGATTGTTGAGTGTAGGCGGGTTGGTGTATATGTGTTATAAACGGTGAATATGGTCACTTAATAAACTTGAGTTTTGATAAAATATGTTAACAAATCAATAGATTTAGTGGGTCACACTTGACATACCGGGATAAAGATTAGGCCCCTAAATTTTGAATGCTAGCAAATAGGTGGGATAAATCCCTAGCTTCATAACCCAACATTAGATAATAGAATTTTGATGTGCAAAAAATAAAAACAATGGAGAGTTGAAAAACAAAGTAACCATTTAGTATTGAAGAACATTATGATTCTGTGCAATCTAAGTAGCAGGTTTAAGCTAAATACAACACAACCCAGATCATCTTCCTTCAAGAAAATCATGGCATCTGTGCAACTAAAAAGTTGGTGAAATGTTGGTCAAGTTTTATTGGGTAATTAATAATATTATTAAATTGAAGAAATGTTGGTCAAGTTAGTCCATGAAGAGTGAGAAAATGCTCTCTCCTCTCTATCCTTTACCCAACCCGCACCCCTAGAGGACCACTTCCTTTAGGTGACCCCACACACTTACCCAAAACCACCTACACTTGCCTAACCCATCCGCAACCCACTACACTACCACTAGCCAAAATGGATTCCTCTGGAAATCCTAAAACCACTTCACTTGGCACGTCCCCAAAGGTGGAGTGCAATAGTTGTCTTAAAAAGGAAAAAACAAAAGTCACTTTTGCTCCTCCAAAAAGCAACCAGGTTGGTAAAGCCAAAAGTGGAAATTTGGAGCCTTATGCCAAGTCAACCAAGGACGCCTTGCAGTAGGGTTGTCCCCCCTTGTCAGCATGCCCCACTAATGACAAACCGTAGCAACTTCCTACCATGTTTGCCCCCTAAACCATCTTTGGAGATGTCATGAGTTCCCAGGAAAACGGAGTGAACCGGAACCACTACCCACCACCCCGTTGACCACACCAACACAGCCACTAACACCAAGTCATATGCAGTTGCTTGTGCGTCTGAAAATCCCACGTCCACTGCACTTGGCCATACTGCGTGCAACATTGCCTTCTCGCTTTGGTTCATCCCTCCGGCAAGCAGGGGCCCCATTCTGCTTGCAGTAGAGGACCATGGAGCAAACTACTGGGAATCCACCCTTGTTGGATATTTTCTAGGCCGAAAAATACCATACCAACTTGTTAAAGCCATGACTTTCCGATTATGGAAGGAGTATGGACTTTTGGAGGTTCCAGGCAACAAAGAGGGTGTGTTCTATTTTAGGTTCGGCCATGGGGCAGACCTCATGCCCATTTTGGAGAAGCATTGGCACTTTGCTCAGAAGTTACTTATGTTGCACAAATGGCTAAAGGGGATTACCACTTGATAAACCTCAGCCCACCAAAGTGACGGTTTGGGCACAACTAAATGCTATCCCTTGTGAATACTAGTGGAGATTGATGCGCAGGACGAACTTGTAACCTACGTGGAGGTGGAAAGGGTTGATGGTAGGATCGTTTTAATAAATGTTGAATATCAACGGTTGCCCCCTAGGTGTGGTGAGTGCAAGGTGTTTGGCTACAAGTGTGGTGGCCAAACCCCAAAACCGCAACCACAAGCAGCATCTGAACAGTACACAACCAATGGGGAGCGATGGAAACAGATCTGGTGGTCTAGAAAAGGGAAACGGATGGCAAGCATCGAGGGGATTGGAGCGAGTCCCCAATCGGACACCCCAAGCTGTCGTAGGGGAGGGGAAGATAAGAAGGAAGAAAAGGAGGAAGGTACCCTGTATGAGGATAGACGCAAAGACCTGGAGGGGGCGGGGAAATCTAAAAAGGATCCCTTATTTGAGCTACACAAGGAGGACGCAATGGAGCTAAATGTGGTCATGCAAACGGCAGAGGAAGCTGAGGCAGCAGCAGCAGATAGCCCTTTCAATAGCAGGGAAGTTGAAAGCATAACCCCTTCCATAGCCATGGTTGCAAGGGAGTGCAAAGGTGCTGACCAAGGGGGATTCGGGGCATGCGGTGGGGGGTAGAAGGAGATGGATTTGGACGATTTTGAGAACATACCCCTCACCAAACTGATCTCCCAATTACACCATGCGCCTGGTAGCTCCTCTAAGAACAATAAAGGTTTTACATTCTCTAATCGGTGGAAAAAGAAGCAACATAAGAGGAGAAGAACTTTTACCTAGCCACTACGGACCTCCTACCCCATGTCTATAGCAACTTGGAATACACGGAGATTAAACGACCCCATAAAGGTTGCGGAAGTCTGGAGAACTTGTGAAGCCTAAGGAATAAGTCTTATTGGTAACCCTTCTAAAGAAGACACCATTAAGAATATGATAGGGCGTCAGTGGCAAGTGTGGATTAATACAGCTGCAAGAAAACGCATTTGGATAGCATGGAAGCCAAGGGATTAGAATGTTAGGGTGGAGCGTAAACATACACAATATGTGCATTGTACAACAACTAACCTACGTAACAATATAGATTTAGCTACAACATTCATTTATGGATCTAATAGTGATTAGGGAAGATGATCATTATGGCTAAACCTTAAGGACTTAGCACCTTCACTGTGCTCTTGCCCTTAGGCAGTACTAGGTGATTTCAACACCACGAGATACATCTCTAAAAAGCAAGGGGGAAACATGAGGTTATCCGAAGCTATGGTTGATTTCCAATAAACAAGTGATGAACCCTATACTAAGGAAACTTGATAGGATTATGGTTAACCATTGCTGGCTTAGCTCCCTTTAGCGAACGTAGGCCAAATTTCTATCACCTATGCTATCGGACCACTCACTGGCAGTCATACATTTTGATTACGGGCATGGGGATAGGAAGACCCCCTTTAAGTTTTTCAACTTTTGGGCAGATCACAAAGATTTCAAGGAGAAAGTGAGTAGTGGCTGGAAGGGAGAAGTGAAAGGTTCCATGATGTTTCAGGTGGTGAAGAAGCTAAAACAACTCAAGATGGCATTTAAAGCCTTGAACAGATCAGAATACTCGGATCTATGTAGTCGGGTCAAGGCTGCAAAGGATCACTTAACCCAAGTCCAATCGAGGATGTTTGCTACGAGTACCTCAACCTGTCTAGAGGAAGAAAAGGCTGCCTTTAGAGCATATTATCTCCTACAAGGAGCTGAGGAGAGCTTTTATAAGCAAAAGTCAAGAGCTTAGTGGTTGAAGCTAGGGGGATAAAAACACCTCATACTTCCACAAAGCAATGAAAAGTCTACATAATAGGAATGCCGTGTACCAACTGACTAGGGAGGATAGTAGTGAGGTAGTTGGAGAGGGTAAAGTGCGGGACCTAATAGTTGGCTATTTCCAACAGCTGTATGACAAGCCTCCTACGCTTAACAGCTTAGAGGACATTGGAGACATGGTGATGTGGACTTTGAGTGAACAACAAAGCAATGAGCTTGATGCCTCATACATGAATGAGGAGATAAAATGAGGTTTTACATCTCAAGCTAATGAAAAAGCACCGGGACTAGATGGTTACACGACTAGATTCTTTAAAGAGGCTTGGGGAACCATTGGCGATGACTTAATTGCCGTAACGAGAGAATTTCTTATGTCAAGCCACCTACTCAAGCAAATCAATGCCACAATCATATCCTTAGTGCCAAAGGTGGCAAATCTTACCAAGATGAGGGACTTTCGACCCATTGCCTGTTGCAATGTACTCTATAAGGCAATCTCCAAGGTCCTCACTGCACGCATCAAGAAGGTCTTGCCATCTTTGGTTGGAAGGGAATAGTTAGCCTTCATCCCTGGAAGAAGGATAACAGACAACATTTTCATTGCGTAGGAGTTAATGGCAGGATACCATTCACAATTGAGATCTCTATGATGCACATTAAAGGTGGACTTACAAAAAGCCTATGATACTATACATTGGGATTTCCTACTAGCAGTCTTAAAAGCAATGAAGTTCCCTCACCACATATGTGCCCTCATGGAGCAGTATATCACCACCCCTATGTTTTTCGTTAACATAAATGGTGAATTGATTGGTTTTTTAGTGAGCAGGAGAGGTTTGAGACAAGGGGACCCTATCTCTTCCTATTTGTTTGTATTGGGTATGGAAGTCCTCTCCACTTCACTGAGGAGGCTAGCCTCTAACCCCCCAATTCTCCCTTCACTAACGCTGCAAATATGAGAAACTAACCCATCTCTGCTTTGCAGACGACCAACTTATATTCACATGTGGGAATGTTGAGTCCACACGACTGGTCATGAAGACCTTACAACATTTTCACACCATTTCGAGTCTAGAGGCTAATAATGTTAAAAGCAGTATATTCTTCTCAAATGTCACATCGAATACCAAAGAGGACATCCTCTCTGCCACTCGTTTTCGTGAAAAGGAGCTATCAGTATGCTACCTAAGGGTCCCGCTCATATCTTCGAAGCTCAGGAAGGTGGATTGTGAGGCACTCTTAGAAAAGATCTTAGCACGCATCACTTCCTAGACATCTAAGTACTTGTCTTACGCGAGTCAGCTTCAATTGGTAAAGTTGGTCTTATTCTCCATGCAGGTATACTGGTCCTCAGTGTTCATTCTTCCAAAGTCTGTCATATCAAAAATTGACCAGTTACTTCGAAACTTCTTATGGAGCAGGCAGCTTAACACATATACCAAGGCTAAAGTGCGTTGGGAGACAGTGTGCAAACTAATGCGATGTGGCGGGCTAGGAATCCCAAACCTAATTAAGTAGAACAAGGCTATTTAGCTCAAGCACATTTGGCACCTATGCAAGGAGGGACCGAAGAGCATATAGCCAGAATAGGTACATACTACTCTACTAAAAGGGAGAAGCTTTTGGTCTATTAAGGCACCTACTCAATGCTCATGGTCCTTGAGGAAGCTGCTGAAATTGAAGACTGAGGTTCAAAATTGTTTTCAATGGGAACCCAACAATGGATTAGAGATCTCACTCTGGGTAGACTATTGGCTCCCGATAGGTCCCTTGAATACAATATTCAATGCCAAAGAGAGGGGCAATACGAGATACCCCCTAACAACGAAACTATGTTCCTTAATGAATGATAATGAATGGAGTATATCAGCTACTTCGTTTTGGAGAAATATCCATATACCAGCCTCCCTACATCCAAATGCCTCCCGCTTAGACTGCCTCAATTAGATGCATTCAAGTTTAGGAAAGTGTACTATTAGAAGTGGCTATGAATTCCTTTGCCCTTTAGACACTGCAATGCCATGGTGTAAAGTAGTGTAGAACAAAAAATCCTTACCGAGCACTCTTTTATACTTTGGCTAGCTTGGTAAGGAAAACTAGGGACCTTGGACAGAACGATCTCATGGGGGATCTCAGTGCCTGCTACATGCTTTCTTTGTAACCAAGGTAAAAAAAGCCATGATTATCTTTTCTTTACCTGCAGCTACACATCGACTTTATGGGGTTTGGTTTGTGACTGTTTCCAATGCCCTTCCTCCTTTTGTACATGGCAAGGAGCCATAAGTGCTTTAGAGGCAAAAGTGGATTTGTCAGCCTCGACAGTTAAAACATGAAGTGCAACCCTTGCTGCGTCATTATACTATATATAGCGTATGCGTAACAGCGTACACTTAGGGAGAAACCTATTTGCTGTAGGCTCTATTGTAAACCAAATTAGAACATATGCTACGCTCATATAGGATAAAGTCTATATTGCCTAAAAGTACTATGTTGATACATTTGTATCCTTGTTGTATTGTATTTAACCATTTGGCAATGTAAACTATTTTCTTTGGATTAATAAAATTTACTTTATCCAAAAAAAAAAATCATGGCATCTACAAAAACTGGGGGATATTTTAGAAGAAGACCGTACTTTCTTCTTCAAAAGCATGCACCGGACTTATCTAGTTGACATTTGAGAGGTTGAACCAGAAAGAACAACGAGAGAAAAGCCAGTAACAAGTATTTGATTCATGAACAATTCAGTATGATTTCAGAGAAATTTTTAGGCAAATTATATAATATATGATGGTTGGGATCGGGCTTTCATACTATTATCTTTGAAAATACATACCAAATTTATATGCAAAGACAAAAACTCATGCCAAAAGTTATCCAATATATATTTCTAGATGCATAATGTCATATGTTGAGTATATTAATATATACCCCCAAATGTTAAAATGAACTCTTTTAGGAAATATCATTAATAATTAGTCACACGAAAACAAAAAAACATAAAGAACGAAGAAACCAGAGGTTATAATACTGAACTTCTATTGCGAGAAATATCTCTATAATCATTGCCCAAACTCAACCATAGATACATCAATGATAAACTTCATAGAAGACAATGACTTTGATAAAAACGAATAGAAGACTTCAACACCTACCCACAATCAAAAGAATAAGCTGTCAGAATGTTGTCATTTTCTGATAGGAACACATGTTCTGATATTATCAATGCAATGTTGCCTTAAAATTTTGGCAAACCTTCTTTTTTTTTATTTCACAGCTTGAGAAACCAAAATTCTACATTACCTACACCAACCTACTACAGTAATAATGCCGAAGTAAAATTACCAAACTTACAGTTTCCATTGTTAACTACCCCGAACCCTCACAAGAGCTTCCCAGATTTGGCTTTACCTCGTGAACTAATAATCTAATAATATTGTTACCTGATGATCGTAAAATATCCATGCACTCTTGCCAGTCCGCATCACAGACTATCAAAACCCATTCGTGATCATCGTCCAAGTACTTCATGTCGAATGTCCCTACCTCCAGTTTCAGTCTCTTTCCTACTTGTTCCTTCAACTCCAACAAAGTGGAACTAGAAGAGATTCTAAACCTTATTATATTTTCTCTGTATGTTGCTTTTATAGTCACACTTCTGATGTCTTGCCTAGCTGGAACTTGAGGTATTGCCTTAGCAAGAGTAGGAGTCGGTAGTCTCAAAGCCACATCTGAACATGGAGGGTTTGTCCAGCTTGATTCTGTAACCCGATCATCCAAAATTGCATCTGCTACTGTAGGACACAGATTCCTTAAATCCTTTGAGCTTCCAGCATCTTCAATCAGCATACCTCCAAATGGCTCTGGAAGTTCAGTTGAGATAGGTGGATCAGGAATTGTAAATGCAGCTGAAAGATTCATTTTATTTGTTGTTTGAAAAGCCAACTCAGGAGAGCCTTCAACTTTCACAGAGTGGTCAAGAGTAACAAATGGATCTTTAATAGGTGCACTTTCATTTGCAGGACTTCCTTGGCATGAACCATGAGAGGTTGGGGTCCGGACACTCTCTTCTCTGTACCCACTTCTGGATTTAGTCTTGTTTGAGCAGTTATCAAGATCTTGCAAAGCCCTGCAATTTTCGTATATAAGTTGTTCATTATTCAACACGTGTCCATCAGACTTATTCTCGAATCCAACCTCTTCATCGGTTTCTGGTGTCTTTGGTGTGGGTGACTTCATATGTGGAGATTGTGTTTGAGAAGCATTACAAACATATGGAATTTGCTCATCGGATCCTTTCAAGTTTGCAGGCCATGAAATGGAGCCAACAGCAACTGGAAGAGGACTAGAAGCAAGAACAGTTAGACCAAATGCTTCTTCTGCACCTTGGACAGATTCAATGACATGTTTTAGTTTGGAGAGTGATCGGTTCACTTTGTTAATCTTGCGAGATGGCCATCTGGAAATACCATGCTGTCTGCAGATTCGCTTCATTGTAGTCGGGCAAACTGGAGGGAAAAAAAAAAGAAGCAATATCTTAATCAGGGAATAATTTCTACTACAAAAGAATACAACACTTAGATTCAAATGCAATGCTGCACACCACCAAGGCTCTTTGCAGCATCTTTTAGGTTGCCAGCAAAATATTGTTGTAGAACATTGAGACTAATAGTTTTCTCTGCTTTTCCCCGTTTTTTAGGAGCTTTCTTTTTCACCCGATCATTTTCTGAACAAGGAATGACATTCTCAGTAGCAGCTTCTTTGGTGCACTCCGCTCTATCAGCTACTACATCAACTTCTGCAATCAAGTGCTGGTTAGATAAGTCCACTGGCTCCATCTCTCCTCGAGTGGATGAATTGTTGAGGCCAGGTGTTGAGCCATTACAGTTGGGTAGTTGAGGAGATTTCAAAGTTGAATCGAGTTTGTAATTTGGCAGAGCTTCAATCATTTCAATAGATGCTTCCACCTCTTCAATTTCTTTCCCTGAGGCAACCTTAAGGCTCTTAAGATGCTCCTTCATCATTGCTAATAAAGAACCTAGTAGTCTCTGCTGTTTGTAAGAATCTGTAATGCTTGGGGGCAGAAAAAATTCCAAAACATAGTCATCATGTCCAGTGTAAGAACTTCGTAAGCAGATTGCAAAACAGCTGGTGAGCCCAAACATGCGTGCATAATGCACCAACGGGTATTCGTTTTTACAATACTGTGTAACATCTTTAGAGAAGGAGGCATAGTGGGACAAGAAAGCCTTTCCAGCCACACCCTGACCCTTTTGCAAATGATGCTCAGCACAAGCTTCCCGGAAGCCCCACATGTGTGCATCTACCAGGTAAAAGGCCACATCACTCATAGACATGCAGACTTGAGCCATACAGCTACCATCAAAACTTGAGCAGCTCTTCTTCAAACCACCGCCGTCAGCCAGAACGCTGCGGTGCCTGCACGGAACCCATGTTTGAGCAAGAGGTAATTTGTGAGTTTCACATACCACAGTCAATATCTCCAGAATCTCAACCAGTGCACTGTGTCGGCCCTCATTGCATATCTGGTTTAAAATCATTGCAAAAGATTCCTATTTGAGCATGTCTGTTCTTAATATACAGAAGGAAAAATGAATGGTACAGGCACACGTGCACAAATCCATATATGCATTAAAATACAAAAGCGTACACAAGCACTCTAACCTGTGTTTTTGAATGGCCAAGAATATCTGAACTTTTCAAATTCACAGCCTGCAAAATATTGAAACTAGGCTGAAAGCTCAGTACGTGTTAAGGATGAATTCTTAACATATGCCTCAACATTAGAAAGATACAAATTCTAATTTCTAATGATGTATTTTAAGTATGAAAATCTAGCAGTAAAAAGTAGAATATGTCAAGGATGAAAACCAACCTCAAGTGCTTTGCAGACTTTATCAACCTCTGGAGCATAGTTGATCTTCTTTGAAGTCAATATTAGTTCCAGTAAACCAACACAGGACTGCCCAGATGGTTCAAAAACAGGCAAAGCTAATGTTCCATGAACATTGTAATGAAGAGCATGATCGAGCCGTGAGTACTCTTTACTTGTGTAATATTGCACATCTGGAGTCCATTCTGGCAATTTTTGCCGGAAAACACGACCTGGAAGTCCAAGCTCTACATCATTCTCTCCATCCACAGAGAACATGTACATCAAAGAGACCATCCGGTACTCATAAAGTCCGTTGCTATTTGGGTCAAGAACAAAGGGCTGTCCTGCAGTTGTGAGCACATAACGACCCCCATTCTTTATGGGAGCCCAAACTTGGGCAAGGACATGTTGTTCAGTGGACTCTTTGAAGTAACGAAGTGCCTGTGTCATCCTTTCTTTGATTATACAATGGCCATCAGGATTTGTGCGGGATGCCCACCCGATAATGGGGATGGAAGCTTCTTCTGATCACTGTTCTCTCCTCGGCATTCAGTTTCTGAGTTTTGGTTACCTATATTTCAGAAACAGCTTTCTAATTAAAACCTCATGACTAGACTTCGCTTCGCAGCCAAAAGACAAATTCATAACTCGTAAGCAAATCTGCAGGAATAAACTTTCTACCCTGAATTCAAGCTTCCATGAACTATGTAATCATTCCTGGATACAACTTCAAAATCGAAACCGAAGATGAACCAAGAATTTCGGACACATCCATACGATAACACAAGAACGACAGATATATTGCTTTTGCCACACCAATCCCAAAAGTATCATGGTATGCGCACATCAGTAAAAAATATGGAGTGCAGAGTCACTAACAGTTCAAAACATCAATTTAGTTCTTTCCATTTGAGACGACGGACCAATCGCGATTGTAACACGATAGCACGAATCTTCGGTCTCTCCAAAGCAGTTATAGATATAACCACGAGTTCTTTAGCGAAAGAGCATGTGATAACGAAAATTACCTAGATTTTTGCAATGAAACGAGCTTACTAAATCGACAAGATACGTAAAAGTAAGAAACAAAATGAAAAAAAATTCAAGCTTCCTCAAACTTTTAAGAAGTCTGAAGAACAAAAAACAAAACCCAGAACAAGTCAACTCTCACTATCTCAAAAACTCAATAATAAAAAATTAAACTTTTTCACGGAAAAAACAAGCCCAAAAGACTGACAGGCAACAAGCGGTGGTGGGAACCCGGTAGCAGCTCCGGCGCTGGAAAATCTGCTATTTTCACCAATCCCAGTATCCGGAAAAGCCCCGAGAGGAGAACAAGGCTGTTCAGAAGAAGCAAAAAAGAAAGGAGGAGACATGGGGTTATGATGATGAACCAAAGATATCTGATCCAACGGCGAAGGAACGTCCAAGTCAAGATCAAGTTCCATAATCGAATTCGGTTCATTCTCCTCCAAAGTTCGGATTTTGAAGGTGCTTGTGGGGAATGGGTTTAAGGTTTCTTCTTCGACTTCGGGCATTCCGATAGGAAAATGACAAAAATCTGTTCCCAGAAAAATAGGAGTTTTGTTTGTAGAGGGGAGAGAGAGAAGAAGAAGAAGAAAGGAGGATAGGGTGAGTAGAGAGAAAGATGGAGGGAGGTGAGTTAATTGGACTATTGGAGGAAGAGTGTGAGAGTGAATGGGATTCAATTTGAGAGGAGGAGGAGGGGGTGACTCGTCGTTGTAGTGTAAGTGTAAGAATCCAAAAATGGTGGTGGATAAAATAATGAAAAGAGGAAATGGGAATGATTCTGTGCTGCTGTGCCACTAGGTGTTGCCAAGTTGGAATTGTGCATTCCTAGCTCACCATCTCCAAGGGATTAGGAATATGGAGGGAAAAAAAAAAAACTTAATTAAAATTTTCGACTTGGAAAAATTGTCTATGTTTTCTATTTTTGTCTCTCTCTTTTTTTTTTGACATTTATTATTATCATTGTTCATTTAACTTTTCAAATAGGCAAGCGAAATCCCTTATTCCACCATATCCCCACCAAGGATATAAATATCATATGAGGGATGACTTACCACCTAGCTTGAATTACATATCATGAACCGAGATGCAACAAGGCTGAATTGGTATACTTTTTATAAAATTCAAACCAGCTTAATGCCCTGTTATCTTGAAATCCATTGTAAACCTTAATCTTACTGCATGCTTAATATTCGCCCGCTAAGCTAATAGAAAACGTGCAATCCACCGGAGATTTGGTCAATTAATTAATGAAATTTCTTTAAAACAATCTGGAATTTATATTTTAATATTTTTATATCAAGCACAAAGGAAAATATAACTATTAAAGCTTATAATATTATTTATTTTATAAATAGCATTCAAATAAATAATTTGTGTGATAATAATGTATGAACTATACCTTTGTAATTGTCAAAATAAAATAATAAATAATATAAGATTATGAATTTAGGATTTCTATCAGATATCAACCACATTTCAAAATCCAACTTAAAATTTCATAAAATTTAAATATTTTACTCAAAAATCATTCAAAACACTATAGGATATTACTCTATTATATTTGAAGGAGTTAAGTAACTTATAAGAATTTATTTGTTTACAAATCCTTAATCATGATGATAAGTTTATATCTTTATTGGATAAGGGGCAAATTCAAAATCATGATTTGTTGTACATGAGAGTAAGATAAGTTGAATGATACATTTATACTTACTTTAAGTAATAATCATTGTTGGTTATATTGACTTAGACTATTAATAAAAAAAAATAAGCTGGAGCTGAAGTTAAATATGAAGAAAGGCTGTGTGTGGACCATGGCCAATTTTGGCCACAAAATCGTGGCTCGAGCCGCAGCAATTAGCAACAATGTCTCGCAGGTGGCTGTAGAATCACATCTTAGGCTGGAAGAGCGGGTTAAACAAACAGCCCACCTTGTCTCAATTCGCATTGGTCCACAGATCAATATAGGTTGGCTTGCTTAGACCTTTTTAATAAGGGGGTTAAAATTTCCAGTACAATCTGTATTTTTGCAAATTAAAAGGATTAGTTAATTCACGGGTAAACGGGTTTATTTGTATTTTCTTTTTTATAATTTTAAAATTAAATGGGTTAATATAGGATTAACTCGTATTGGGCTACGAATTAATACGATTGATCCGTTTCTACTTGTTTTATATGTAAATTTTAATTTTATAGCTTAACTCCTTTTTTTTTTTTTTTTTTTTTACAGATTAAACGGAGCAATTCGTATAATCCATCTTGCTTGCACAACTTTAATCATACCCTATTAAACTTGGGCGGAAAATTTTCCCTTCATGACCCTTTTAGTTAACTTTTCTACTAATAGTTTGATTCATGAATGCGATCCTTAACGTCATATGTCTAGAATTTTCGAATGTGAATTACTTTGCATTCCGTACCATTTGAAGTGTCTGATTTCCAAATTACATACAGCATCTTTTAAACCATTTGCTAAATAGGTGCAGAGAAATTCCTAAATTCTTAAAATATGCTGCATCTTCTTTTATTTTTTAAAAATGCGTATACTTAAAATACAAAAAGTATTACTTTTTATAATTATTTTAATAATGATTTTCAAAGTTAAGATGACAGTTTAAAAATAATCTATATATTTTTAAAGTTATAAGGAGGTAAAATCATACTTCAAAAGTTCAAAAAGTTTATTTTATAATATATGAACCAAGTATATAATATATATTTATAGCTATCTCATTTTTTTATTTTCCTTTACAGATTAATAATTATGTTAGGCCAGTTTTTCATCTTCTGTCTGTGTATTTACTAGAGGACTCTTATAGATTAATAACCACTTCAATCTCTTCAAGAGAAAATCTTGAATATTTCTCCTGAACTACATAGGTTTTCTAGAGCGAGCCCAAGAGAGATATTCCAATTAACAAGGTGGATCAACACAAACAACGGGCTAAGGTAGCTATAAGTAAGTTCCCAATGTACAATATGATTCAGAGACAATGAACAGCACCAACTCAATGTCACTGGCAATAAAATTCTAACCACAGTGACTAACTACATCTCTCTCCAGAAGAAAATAGGTACTTCTATTCTGCTTACTTTTAAATGCATGTTCGATACGTTCTTTGACACAAAAAAAATTAAACTTTTATATATAAAATGTGCAATCTACAAATAAGTTCTATAAAAAGATCGAATATATATATATATATACACCTATTCTTAAGTACAGTCAATCTTATCTATTTTTTTGGCATCTTTTCTTGATCATTTTTATCTTTGATGGATAATAATGGTGATGGGTGACTTACGCTAACATTAATCAGGACATGTTCGGTTTAGCAGGAATATGATTTCACCTCCACCATTCAATAATGAAAATATACTAAGTATCCAATTCCATAACACATCTTATTACTTAAAATATATTAAATCTCATTTAGTATTATACCCTATTATTAATATTTTAATTCCTAAAATACTTAATCTCTTCTAATAAAATTATCACTTCACGCTCTTTTTAAACTTCATTTTCTCTTTCTTACTCTCTTCACATTTGCTCCCTCTTCTCTCTCATTCTCTTGCCTTCTCTCTCCCTTATCTTCATTTTCTTCTTTATGTGTGTTTATTTATCTCTCTTGTTACAAAGTACCGATCAGTATCAATAAAACAAAATAATGGCATTCAAAATTCATTTTTTTTTTATGAATTTCAAAAAAAAAAAAAGGATTGTTTAGTAGATTTCAAAGAATTGGATTGCAAAATTAGAAATCGACTAAAGGTCTTATTGAAATTGAAGTGGAAAAGCGAAGTTATTATTATTATTATTTTTTGGGACGAAATTTAGTTTCATTTCATGTCCCTGTTAGCCATTATTATTTAAAGTCATTTCTTTTAAATACAGCTAGGTGCTTAAAAGATGTTTTGGCATATGCGAAAATGGAATTTTCTTTGTTATATTTAAATATCAAATTGCTGCAAATTTTTAAAGGATAGGTATATCAAAAGTCTTTTATGGTTGTATCAAAATCAAATTAAAATTTGTATATTTTAAGAGAGGCATTTAAGTCATTAATGTTTTCACCAAAATTCAATCAAGTCTTATATAGATTAGTACTTTCTGTGATATATGGTCAAAACATGGAGTAATGGCACATATATTAGATAGCACATTTAAAATGTGAAGGTCTCTATTTATTTTTGATATAAAAATAAGAGACTTAAATGGTTCATTATAAGACTCGATTAAATTTTCATACCAAAACATAAGATTTTTAATCTATATATTCCAATTACTAAACCTTGAACAAAGCTCCAATCAGTTGGCGGATATGTGTGTTTTCTAGCAATATACAAATTATGGGAAAAAAACTAAACCAATAGTGGCATAGTGGTTGGATAATTACATATACTTAATTAGAAAATAGTTAGCTTTAATATGATTATTAGCTCAAACTTATTAGTCTATCATAAGCTTTTCTTTTGTCTCTTCTACAACTAATTGAAGGATAAAACTGAGCACTCTCTCTTGGTGCATATTGCTCATCAATCTTTAATCTGGTCAACCACTTCAGTTAACGCCTTTACAGCTTACTACTTTTTAAGGGAGTTATTCCCTTTTTATTCCATTATCAACCATATTGTAATGGAGATTTTAATATTAATATCTTTCAAATCTTCTTTATGTATGGTTGAGGTTCTCTTGGTATCAAATACTGCGTTTATCTCAATTCAAAATGTCTGATTTTTTATTTTATTTTTACACACACTTGTTTAGCTTTAGCATGCACTAGATATGTGTCGGATACATCGAAGGAGTGTCGACCTGAAAGAGAGGGAGAGAGAGAGGGAAAAATAAATAAAACAGAAGAAGCAAACAGTAGGATGCATTGTGGACATGTCATAGGGTATGAGCCCCTTCGGTGGTAGGGTTATGACATTTTTTTAGAGGAAAAAGAAGAAGAAGAAGCAAACAGTAACATACATTGTTTGACATGTCATAGTGTATTGGTCACCTTGGAGGTGGGTTATCATATATATATATATATATATTTTAACAGCTTCTTAATTGACCACATTTCATCAATCACCTAGGGTATTAATAAAAGGACCTAAACTCTCCTAGCCATACTAGTGCTTCATGGCTTCTCTGTCTCTCCATCCTCAATTTGTTAAAGCTTATCCATTCATCATTTAGTCTCTTCCCCCCAACTTTTTAGCTATGTTTATGTTGTGCTTTAGGTTCAACTCACCCATATGGACTCATAGCCAATAATAAATAAAAAAATAAAATAAAATAAAACAAACCCTAATCACCATGCCATAAAATATATATGTGTTGGCAAAAAGTGGAAAGGATTTACAATGATTAAAAAAAAAAAAAGACACTTTCAATAAAATACATTGAAAAAAGCAAATCAAGAAATAAAGACTATGCACTTGTTATATTTTTATGAGTTTGCAAGAAGAGAAACCAGTTTAGCAGAGCAATTTTGGATCCATAATCTCTTTTTAGTTGTTCGACTTGATTGATTGCTCAAGACCTTTAGTCTCTTTTGAATCTAATGAAAAAAAAAGGAATAACTTCACATATTTTTTTTGTGTAGAATACTATTGAACTCCCAATTGTGCTGAGACTTTGACAAAGATTTTTGTGTAGAATACTACAAGATGGTCAGTTTCTATCTTTATTGATCCTTCTTATTATTTACATTGAATATGTGCTTTCATGACCTAGCGAATTGACTTGTTTTGCAATATGTATCAATATCTATCGATTTGGTGAACTTTTGGTTATCCACTAGTTTAAATAGTGAAAAAATATAATGTACGTGCATTATTTGTTGATAATGGAAGATTTCTATAGAGTCGTGGTTTTTCTCTAACTAAGGCTTTTCATGTTAATTATGGTGTGCATGTTTATATGTTATTTTCAATTTTATTATAATTGTTTATTGCTATTATGTAAGTGGAAAAGAGCTTTGTCATTAAAGGTATTATTTTCCCTAACAAGTGATAAAAGCTGTATTTAAAAAATAATAATAATAAATAATTTTCTCTATTAGATGCTTAGAGGAATCATCAAGTACCATCATAAAATTAAATTCTTCAAATTATTTAATTTGAAAGTCAATGATGGAAGATCTTTTGTATTTTCAAGATTTGAATGTATTTTTAAGCTATAGCAGTGCAAAGCTAAAGGATAAATCTAATCATCATCATAGAAAATCTATCGGTTATATTTGACAATATAGGTGGATCATGGTGTTTATTATGATGTTACTCAAAAAGCTAAACCTAGTGTTTTATGGAAGAAACTGAAGTCTATGTATGAGAGACAAACTGCCTTAAAAAAAAACTTTCTTAATTAGGAGATTGGTTAATTTAAAGCATAAAGATGGATCCGATATAATAGAGCATTCAAATGACTTTTAAGGTCTAGTGAATTAGTCAACTGCGATGAAGCTGGTGCTTCATGATTAGGTCTAGGAACTATTATTATTGAGTTTATTACCTACAAGTTAAGAGACACTAGTGTTATATATTAGTAATTTTTCTTAAGAAGGAAAGTTTACAATTGCAATGGTCAAAGTAGCTTAATGAATGAAGAAGCTAGAAGAAAAGAGCATGGTATTGATTTTGAGACTCGAGCAATTGTTATTAATAGATAGGAAAGATGTGGGAGAAGCAAGACCTAAAGTTCATTTGATAAATTTGACAGATTTGACTAGTGAAAGATCTAAATCAAGGAAAAATATTAGATGCTATCATTGTGATAAGTTAGGACATCTAAAGCTGGAGTGTAGACTTTGGAAAAGAGAACAAACTAAGGTAAATGTGATAGAAAAGGTGAAGATGCAATGAGGGAAATGGCAAATGGAAAAATTGTTGTAACCTAAGATTTTGCATATGCTAGTCTTGCATGCCATAATAATAATTGGCTAATTGACTTGGGTGCTTTCATTTATATGACATCACATGTTGAATTCTTCTCAACCTATACAAATAAAAGGACATCTAAAATCATTAACATAAGAAATATTATTTTGAGGACTAACATAGGTTGTAAGCTCATTCTTAGAAGTGTTAAAGACATTCTAGATGTTCGTCTAAACCTTTTATATCTACATAAGCTAGATGATAAAGGGTATGGTAGCCTTTTTAGTGAAGGCAAATAGAAACTCACCAATGGTTCTCTTATAATAGATAAAGGAAAGAAGAACGACACCTTTTCCATGATGTTTGTAAAACTAAGAAAGGAAAGGGTGAATATGATTGGCAATTCATCAATAGGACTTTCTCATAACCAACTTGAATGCATGAGCTAGAGAGGGCTCAATTACTTGCCAAGAAGCAACTTTTGCTTGATATAAAAGGCACACTACTGAAAACCTGCACATTGACTATCTTGCTCGCAGGTTTTCATCCTAATATTTTTTGGGTTTTTCACATCAAACCTTATGCATCAGGTTCTCAATTTTCTACTTGTTTATCTCTTGTATATGCATTAGATGATTCATAATGATACATCCAAATCACATCCTCAACAAAATGGTCTCTTTGTTGCACATGCTACAAAAAAATGATATCAAAGTGAGGTTAAAGCAAAGAGAGCAAGGTCACATCCATGTTAGCTAAAGGGTTGAGTCTAGGTGATAAATTAGCTAGATCCTGGGGGTGGCACATGGGGCTTTAGTTGTTAGTGTACACTAAGAGTTAATAGTGGTGCAAAGAGATTAGAAGTTTAAGGTTTGTGATTATTAGCTCAATGAAGAGTGAAGTACAATGACAAGAAATTTGATGAAGACCTAGGTTTGTCTTATTGCAAGTGAGATTTGGGTGCATCCAAACTTGTAAAGGCGGTAAATAAGGATCTTACTAAGTTTGGGTGTTAAGTGTTGTGCTAGAGATATTGGTGTAGAAGATATAAGGACACTAGTGATAATTTTAACGTATTCTTTTGTGTGTTTGATTTGCAAGGTTTAGAGATAATTTTTAAGCAAGGACAATTAAACTACGGTTAGGACATGGAGGTAGTATGTTACGTGTGGTTTAATTGCTAGAGGTTGATAGAGATCTATTGGTTGTTCTAGATGGGAGTCTAGATGCTTGAGGTTTGCTTTTACTATAAGAAGAGAGCTGCATTAGGAAGGATTAATGTCAGTTGTAGGATAATAAGAGTAAAGAAATTGTTGGCGTAATAGTAGATAAATTCATAGAACGATAGGCTATTACTTGTTCTCGACACATGGGTGTGTTCTATATATTACGAGACATACAAGCCTTTACAAATTGTTTTATAATATGTGCAATGACAATAAGATAGAAATTACTAGTGTAGGTAGAGTCCGGGTTAGGATGCAAAGTGCTAGATGTGCATTGTATTAAATGTGAGGTATATGCTAGGATTGTTCTACATTCTTTATGTCTTGGTTTGATTGATTGTGCTAGTTGTTGAAGTATAATGAGATCTAATGTCTTATAGAGGTCTGATGGTTGTTAGTGGAATTTGGGGTTTATAACTTATTCTTAAGCAGGAGATTAGTGATTCCTCATGGTTATAGGGTGGATGGTGATCCTATGTGAAGGATTTCAATGTTGGTGTAGCTAGCTATGAAGAAAATAATTAGTTGTTCAAGTGTATGACAAAAAGTTTTGTTGTACTTTGCTCAAGCATTGATAGAGTGAACATGTAGGTAAATGAGTCTAGAGGAAGCTAGAGGTTGAGGTGGAAGGTGTACTTGATGATGTAGTAGAGAGATTGGAGGTATAAGAAGTAAAAATGACTTGATTTATGTGAATGTTGGTATTGAGTGCTATGATTCAAAGCTAAACACATATGTTTTGGAGTAAATAGGAAGTCTCATATATGCATAGGAAGATGAGAAATTCACAAGTGTAGTACACTGGATTGCCTAGAGGCAAGCAGATTGGTAGATTGAGATGAGGGAGAATGCTCTTTTGGTGTTTGGTAGTTTTCAAATATGTGTTTTCTTGTTGCTTAAATTATTTTTTTTATTATGTTACTATTTTAGGGCTTTTTTTGTAACTTCGTTATATATATATATATATATACATCAAATAGAGTTAAAATTAAGAAAAAACGATATAAATCCTTCGAGACTCAATTATGGGAGCATTGCTTAGTGGAGTTAGCGGGAATCTTGTATTGTCAGTTACATTGGAGGTTCATTTGGATTCTTACTCGTGATTCTTCCTTTAAATTCTTTTTGAATTTTCTACATTAAATCTTATGTATCATATTCTTTTTTTTCTTTTCCTATAATTTCTTCTATATGCTTATATTAAATCCTTCACAAAAGTGTTATCTTTGCGGCACTTTCTGACGACAGCCAGTATGCATTCAGTTAATTTCCGAACAATCGGAAAAGATAAAAAAATCACATTACTAACGCTTTTCAATATCACATCAAATGACATATTAAGTGTTATTTAAGTCGATTTACCAAGATAAGAAATTTAATGAACTACTATGGGGAATACAGAACTATTAAGTCAAATTATGAACTTTTGAGAGAGTGGTTCCGTGCTCCTTCCGCTTTTAGTTTTTTATTTCTTCCACTTTTTGATTTTTTTTTTTCAATATACAGAAATTATTTAATTACATATATATTTATATGTATTTTCAGCTTCATTTTATGTGATATATATATTTGGCAAATGAGAGATGGAAATGTATATATTTGAAATTAAAGGGTTCCAAGAAAACTGTGAATTTAGGAGAGACGAAAACTTTCTAATCTTGATTGTAATTTTATAAATTATTAATTTCTACAAAATAGTTATTACAGTTTGTTGATATCCCCCAAGCAAATTGCTAACTTATCAACTATCTAATTACTTCTACTTGACACAGAGCTAACAATTAAAAAGTAGCTAAAACTAACAAGCACAGAATTAAATCGTTTCCCTGGTTTAGGGATTAGGGTTAGAGTTTTAGGGAATTAAATCGTTTTTGCAATCACAACAGTAGTGTAGCTGGAAAAAAAAAAAGAAAATATTTACTTAACATATGTTTTACGCGTATGCCCAATTGCTATAAGTATATTTTTTTTCAGAAAATATGACAATCACTCAAGATTTTAGAAGTTCCTCCATAGAGTCTTTTGCTGTAAGAGCAATTAAATAAGTTTCTACATATATGATATCAAATGATGCAACTGCCTCATATAATATAACTCTGGTCAATGTAATGCTCTGGTGGTAAACAACACGAGGATTTTTTAATATTAGTTTCTATGTGATATTATAGCATTTGAAAAGAATAAGATGCCAATCTCAGAAACATTAGAATATTCATATGAATATTTGGACAACATTTCTAGATTATTTTATTGAAAAAGTATCAAGGGGGTGGATTTTCATTGAGATGTTGGGACCATTTGCTGCATTGATGGAGTGATCCCTTCGAAGCATGAAATAATCACAATGTCTTTATAAACAATCCAAATTGATGAGCTTCATCTTGATGTAATGCGGCAACTAGGTTAATGAAAAAAAAAAATTAGGATTATAATATAAGATAAGGGCTACTTGACTAATTCTTGGATGTTGTATACAATGGTGCATGGATTATTTATTCTTGTTGATTGACTTTATATTAGATAAACATCATCGTATGCAACGTTAGCTATGTAAAATCCTAGCTAGATAATTTCAACTTGCAACAATTTGATTGCTGGAAATGATGGAGAGACAACAACAAAAGCCCTGTTCGCCAGTTCATAAGCAGTTAAGGTTACACTCAAGGAGACACATCTTTTCAGTTCTTTAATATTCAAGAGTATTATTAGCATTTGGAGGGCATGGAAGATCCTCACTCAAGTTCAATTGATAATAGATTAATGATATGTGTTGGGATACGATCTGTACTTTTCCAATTATTAAGATATACCAAGTACGGAAAAAAAAAAGAAAAAAAAAAAAGAAAGAGAGAGAGAAAAACATACAAAATTTATGTGAAAACTTTAAAAGAACTTAGATAAAAAATGATGGATAAAATTGTATTAATTTATCATAGTCTAAGGTAATGGTATAATGATCTCAAAGCATTCAATTCCTCTAATATATCTATAGGATTTTTTTCCTTTTCTTTTTTTGCTTTTTCATTAATTTCCTCATTCGCATTCACTTAGTAGTATATGTTTACAATGGTACGTAAAATAAGAAATTACTTAGACAAAAAAAAAAAAAAAAAAAGCCACCGGAGCTCAAACAAAATCCCTAGGTGACCAACCAAATCTCATCGGCTAGTTGCGTAGGTCCAATGGTCCACTCCTAGTGATCCACCATTTTATGCCTCATCTATGTCCTTTTGCTCAATTCTTTGTTGTTTGGTGTTTTAAAATTTAGGATGTCGTGCAAAATCATGATATAAACTTATCAGCATATTTAAAAAAAGTGATTAACTAAAAATATAAGTTTATTACGGCCTCTACCCTACAAAAAGAAGTTAGCATATGCATACAAAATTGAATATCTTACAAATCCAACACATAATGACAAATTCTATTTACAAATAAAAATAATCTTTTTTTTTTTACAATAGTCTAAATATACGGTTCAAACTTTAATCATGAAATTTTACAAATGCTTGGCTGGGCACAACATCCCCTTTGAGATCTAGCTCATAAGATTTGTTAATCAATCAACTATCCTTAACCCTAGAAATCATGGTTTCATAATTAGTTCTCTAATTACAAAAAAAAAAAAAAAACCTTTCTATTGTGTTGATATATCTACAAGTAAGTAACGGTTTGGAGTCAATTTTTTCAATAGACATTGGTAAAGATTTATGTTTACCTATATTGCCTAGTGGCCACTAGCATGAAAGAATGTGCCTTTCGTGGCCCAAAAAATTGCCAATATATAGCATTTTGAACCATTGATTTTCATCTAACCTTTTCTCTGACTTCCCTTACATCTCATGAATTTCCTTCATCTAAGCCGAGAGCCATGTCAATCTAACAAGGATCATTGAGATCTATCACAAGCTCATGAATAATATGGATATAAATGCCCATGGAGAGTGATGAGACGAGACAAGGAATCGTGCCGTCAGGAGAGGGCATCTGTAGGTTGATTCCTCGACTTTATCTCGAGAAGTAGTGCAGGGATCAGGATTTTTCCCACGAAGGGAGGGTCGTAAGGCATAATGTAGGAAGGTTACAAATAGTCAAATAGAAAAAACTTGAGGTTTAAACTTTTGGAAATTTTCGAAGTTCGACAGAAGGCACTGCCAAAGAGCACCAACTAGTTCACAAAAGCTAACTTACATTGCGGAAGAGAAGTAGCTTATTTGTCCTTGCTATTCACAGCCCAGAAAGAATGAATGCAAACCCTCCGTTTGTTTTTGCTAGGCCAACGTATTTCCTTGGGAATAGGTAAATATTTTTGCTACGAAAATGGGTTGTTGTAAGAAACACTCAATTTTTATTTGCTCGTATTTAATCATCGCATGAAGAAACGGGGACTTGGCACAATCCACAATCACATCAACTTGACCTTGTGGCTGGAAAGGTTCACCCTGTCAAAACCAATTGAAACTGTTAAATGCTGTTCATTCTGAAATTCGTGTTGGCTCCAGATTTGGTCTAATTCCCAAACTGAGCCCCTTCGAACAAAAGCCTACTGCTTCGCTAAAAAAATGAAAAAGAAAAGCAATTATGTATTGAATTTACATGATATAGCTTATAGTTCGGTTTTTATATCTTAATTCTTTTAATATATCTAAACTATTCTAAACTTAATGTTCCAGTGAGAAGTCGATACTCAATAATCTCCTCACCTATTATAAGCGTGTTTAAACTAATAGTCTTCTCATTTGTTACAAGTGAGTTTCAGTTAATGCGATTGTATTTTTTTGTTTTAATCATTTTATTCTATGTATTTTCTTCAATTATCATTTAATCTAAATTTACATATAATATGAGACTCGTATAGCATACACGCAATAATATCATATCAAATCTCACCATTTATATATTATGTAAATATTATTCTATATTATTTTTTAATTATATTTTTTTCTTAATTTTAGTAATATATTCGTACATAAATTAAGAATATTTTTAATAAATATAGCTACATGCACACTACATTTTACTCGACAAGATGTCTCCCAAAGGTAAAATGTTACTCGAACGCTGATAACCTTTTGATCTTACTCGATATATATATATATATATAAATAAAAGATTCACAAATAATAGTGGACTCCACATGTGATTCAATTCGGGACACAGATTGGCATGATGACTCTCAGCCACCAACCAAGAAATAATAACAAAATATAAAAAGGAAAGTCGGATAATTTACTGCCCTAGTTGGTTGCTCCCTCAGAGACAAACGGATGGAATTGAAAGATATCTAGTCAATGACACACACTTATATCAACGTGTGGATTATGTTTTATTTCGCAAGAGTAAATGACACACACTTACAGCTATCTAGTCACGGTGGGACATGCTGATATAATAATATTTTTGGAAAATAGTGTTTAAAAAATTTATATATATATATATATATATATTAATGGAGCATGCCATTGGAATTGAGGAAAATGGCAAGATGGATGATAGAGGAAGTAAGACTATGATTTGAGAGCTTTCTTTATTGGAGCGACGTGTTATACTCATTTGTCTCTCTACTTAGATTTGGAAAGACAATGAGAGATGCTTATATCACGTAATTTTCTACGCATTTGCCAGTTTTTTCTATTTTAAACATACACTTCAATAAAGCGCTGCGTACTGTCCCAGGTGAAGTATCAAACGCTTTATCTGATCTCAAATAGATATTTGTTTTGTGACTTAGTTTGTAAATATGATATGTATATTTTGTATTGTATATTTTGGTAGATGAAGATTTGTTTTCCTAGTTTATAAGATATAGTTTGTCAAATGAGAGTTTGGCTAGTCTTCAGGCTGTTCATGAAGTAAGTAGTCGTGATCAGTTTTTGATGAAGCTCAGACCTGAATCTGAAACCGCTCGGGCTGGGTTGCTGAATAGAGATCCAGTGCCTTGTTTGGATGTATGTTTTGGTGAATTGTTGCGCGAGGAACAAAGATTGGCGACACAAGCCACTATTGGTGCAACTGGTGGATCATCTGGAATAGTTAATGTTGCATATGCTGCTCAGACCCGAGGAAAGGGAACAATGCAGTGTTACAGCTGCAAAGAATTTGGTCATATTGCCCGGCATTGTAGTAAGAAGTTCTGTAATTATTGCAAGCAAAAAGGACATATTATTAAGGAGTGTCCTACAAGGCCTCAAAACAGAAGGCCACAAGCTTTTCATACTACGATATTCAACTCTTGCAATCTTGGTTCGACATCCACAATTGCTGGCAATAATCAATTTGTTCTCACACCAGATATGGTTCAACAGATGATCCTCTCTGCCTTCTCTGCTCTTGGTCTTCAAGGGAAAGGTAAGACTACTAATTCTGTTCCTTGGTTTGTTGATTCCGACGCCAGAAATCATATGACTGGCACATCTAATTTATTGCATAATCAACATCCATATACTGGTACTCAACACATTCAGGTTGCTAATGGAAATAATATTCCTATTACGACAGTTGGTGATATTAGCTCCTCCTTTCGACATGTCTTGGTTTCTCCTAAATTATCTACTAACTTACTTTCTGTTGGGCAAATGGTGGATAATAACTGTGATGTCCACTTTTCTTGTGATGGTTGTACTGTGTAGGATCAAGTGTCAGAGAAGGTGATAGCGAAGGGGCCTAAAGTGGGTAGGTTATTTCCATTACAATTTACCGTTCTTCGGACTTTGTCATTAGCTTCTTCAGTTGTTGACTGATCACTCGTGAAATGTATAAGTGAAACCGCTAGCAAGTATACTAGGTCGCAATCAAGTAATATATGATGAGTAGAGTATCGTTCCCTCGAGGACTAAAAAGATTACCAAACCTATAATAACTTATACTGATATTTAGGTAATTCAAACAACAATCTTTTATATATTTAACTAAAGAGATTAAATTAAGTTCTATGCTAATGAGAATTATAAGATTCTTATAAATACTTCCAATTGAACAGTAGGAATTTAGAATTCACCCTAGTCATGCTAATCAAACTACCGTTAAGTTATTGAAATCAACTTATATGTGGTTATTCACATGAGTTCAACATTTTAAACCTCAAATCAATTAGTCCACTTTCGTATCTCTAATTAACAGAGGATTCTAATATACTCTCATACATTTTTCAATGCTATGATCGCCTTATGCCCTAATACAATTATCCCTAATCTCTCAGTGAATAATTAATTAGAACATAGCTTTAATCTCTATATGAACCCTAATTAAACCAATTAACGCCGCTTTCGCATTGACTTATTAGTCTAATTAAGAATTTCTAACAAACCCTATCTCCACTCTCGTATTGATTGGATTTCTAACAATCTAATCTTATCACAATTAAATTGAAATTATAGGAATTCACAACATGAATACTCCACATATATGTCAATCTCATAACCAAACTACACTGATCATTTTAGCAAACTAGGGCTTCATCCACTATTCCCACAAATGAAATTAGCCAGCCATACAATAGATAACAACAAGACAAAATTCAACGAAAAATGTTAAAGAATCCATTAAAGACATAAAAACCAATTCACAGAAATGCAAAATATGGTTAAGATAAGAAGTCACCAATATGTAGCAAATCTGGAAATAAGATCCTAAAACAACTCTTCAGAGATTTCTGACTTGATCTCAATTGATGGAAGTACAATTGAATTCAATCTTCACTTTCCTTGTAAAAAGCTAAAGTTCTCAAATCTGCCAAATTGTTCAAAGTCTCCTCTCCTCCCCTCGATCATTTTTTTCTTTTTTTTCTTACCCCACCTTTTATGCTCCGTAGAAACGTACAAATTGCACAAGAATATGAAAAGTCGGCAGTCCACCACATGAGGCACGTCCATGTGTAATGTGGTTGTTACTACCACCAGATAAACCACGACCGTGGGATAACTCCATAAGCTTCTCAGCATTTTCTTCTTTCCTTCTTCTTTTAGGCACGACCGTGTCTCATCCCTTGCTTGTGATTTCTTCATGTTTTGCATCATGTACATCTTCAAGTCCATTAATCCCTAAGATATTAACATAAATACAATTTAAGTATCTTTTTATTGGAAATTTCTAATAATTGACAATAATATATATACCAATCGCAAGATACAACATGATAAAATATGCCTTTATCAACTCCCCCATACTTGAACTTCTGCTTGTCCTCAAGCAATTAATAATCTGTCAAATGAAAATACAAAATTTTCTTTCCTCATAATTGATTTGAAAAGATGGTGCCTACCACTCTAACTAAACGGACAACATGTAACCGGTATACTTAGAAAAAATTGAGTAGTTAATCTGGAAAGACTAACTTTTATTCCTAATGTTTAACCACCGAATTCTTATTTCAAAAGATAAATTCTCAGTCCAATAAAGCAAAACACTCATTTAAACTTCAAAAGCAACTAGCAAGTATAAAATCTCTTTAATTACTTATCTGAATAAGATAACACAAAGTTAAAGCATATGGTATCCACTCTTCCCCTAGATTTTTTCCTTTTTATAATAGTCTTATTTCATTCTTTATTCTATTTTTTTTTTATTTGCTCAGATTGACAGTGGAGTCTAACTTCACTCTTCTGAGGGACTAAAGCCTGCCCATATCAACTGGCTTTTATTAATATATTAAAATTTTGCCTTTCCGCCCTTCACGTTATTGTGAGTTCATTGAGTCGGCACATCCCGGGCTCATCACCCAAGTGACCAGGTTTTAAAGGGACCCCTACGAACTCTTCCTCACACTAATATTTAAGTTAGGATACTCTTAACTCACTTACCTGAGTCATTGGAGTAAAGGCTCTAAATATTTTATTTTATATATTAGTTAGGACTATTTTTATAAGAAATCACCAAGTAAAAAGTTTCCTCTACCTCTTCTTCTAAGAGTTAAAATATTCTCAAAGAACTTCAAAAGACAAAATACAAGCTTAATTCACTTAGAAGTAAACTTGCTTGTTTTGCACTAAAGGACTCGACCTACTTCCGAACTTTAAATTCAAGAGTCTAAACAAAAGGTCAAATTTTTCCTTAAAGATTCCACTACTAAATTTAAACTAAGTAAACCAATTACAACAGCTAATGAGTAAGTGATACGCTCAGAATGTATATATAAAATGGGAGTGTAAATTGCAGCAAGTGCACTGGTCGTATCAAGTAATAAAGTGGTAAAAAAAAATGTCGATTCCATGAGGACTACAAAGTACTAGACTTATACTAGCTCAAATTGATATTTAGGCAATGGAAAGAAGGTTGGTTTCACTATTTGATTGAAAACTAAAATAAAATGCAAATTGATGATTTTTGAGAATCTTGAACAAATAAACTTTTCAATTAAGAATGTAGGAATTAAGAATTCACCCTAGACAAGTTAGTCAAATTGCCATCATGCTATAATAATCCTTAATCATGTGGATATTCATACAAAATTAACAAAACCCCAAATTAATCTATTAGCTTCCGCTATACAAATTAATAGAGGACTCATATTTACAATCATAAACTTTCCAGTTATATGAATGACTAATACCCCAAATCAATCTCTCCTAATCCCTTAGAGAAAAATCAATTAGAAGCATTGCATTAATATTAAGATAATTTCTAACAAAAGTGACTAACTCAGCTTCCGCATATGTTAATTACTCATTATCAAGAATTTCTTATGAACCCTAATTCCCCTTCCGAGTCATCAACGTTCCTATAAATCTGATTCAATTAAGAAACAAAGAATTATAGCAAAAAGATTACAATATGAATATTTCCACATGCCTAATAATTCTATAGCATAACTACAATTATCATTCTACCAGTCTAGGGTTTCATCCCCTTCCCACCAAAAGAAATTAGAACATCATGGAGATGACAACAGAATAACAATTGATAGAAGCACATGCAATACGATTCATTGTAATTGATAATATATTACTCAATTGCATAAATAATAAAAAATTTAGAGATCACCAATCTGGTAACACAATTGTTTGAAGATCCTCAATTGCAAAACTTCCCCAAAGCTTTAAGAATCAATAACTCAATCTCCACGAATGATTTCTCTCCACTCAATTGAATCAATTCAGGCTTGAATACAAAATTCTCCTAGAAGAACTCTTTCTAGGTCGAAAAATTGGCAAAAAGGTCCCTCTCTTTGTTGCAACAAGGCTATTTATATCAAAGGATAGACGAGACAATTCGTCAGAAAGAAGGCCGGCCCAAAGCCGGATCAAAGCCGACGGCCTTGGATGTAAGCCGGCTGTGAAGGCCGGCGGCCTTGGATGTAAACCGGCTGTGAAGGCCAGCGGCCTTGGATGTAAAAATTAGTCCAACTTCCAATGCTTTCCATGCCATTTTTCTATGTACTCCGCTTATATCTTGAATCTAAGTCCTCAAAGACCTGAATAATCAAAATACATCCATTAAGTACCATCTTCCCATGAATTCCATAGAATCCATTGAATTTCATCATAAATCATACTATAAAATATGAGTAAAATGTACCTTTATCAGTAAGGCACCAAATCAAATCAATTAGATAAAAGAAAATTTATACCACATTTCCAGATCATATTAGACTTTTCCAATACAACAGTTCAAGATAATGGTGAAGTATAATTGTCCAAAATATTCATTCCACACAAATTAACATCAACGGACATCAAAATTATCATAAATAATGGCCTATTTTCTTTTTCCTTCCCCCACACTTAATTCAGACAATGTCCCTATTGTCTTTCCTAATTGCAAAAAAAAAAAAAAAAAATTGATTAAACCATAAAAGTACTTTGGGAATAATGAAACTTCCCTGAGATGAAAGTGTAGCAAAGTCTCTGGAATATTTCATCATGAAAGTGCCATTGCTTTTCCATATGAACTGCACATTTTTCCTTTAGTTCCTGAAGTTAGAACAAAGAAACACAAAGAGAAAAAATAGATCAAGAATAACCATAGTCTAACATCACCTATAGTGTTTAAGGAATTATTACAGTTCCAACAGAAAATAAAATAAAAGTAATCGACAAATAACATTAAGACAAGTCTTTAAAAAAAAATGAGAATAGAGTGTGTGAGGGCAGAGAGTTTTTTTTTTTTTTTATACTCGCGTGGGCAAGACATAACCCACGGTTGTGGGTTATCTGCATAACCCTCGCCACGGTAATTTTTTTTTTTTTCACACACGGTCGTGGTGTAAGGGGTGAGTCAATCCGTAATTTGCACATTACCGTGGCACGGTCGTATGACATGTGGTGGATTTAAGGCTACCACACGAACCACGGCCGTATCTCATCCCCCTAAAATTCTCAGTTGAATTTTTTTTTTAAAATAAAATTAATTTACAAAAATCTTTAATCATGGGCTGCCTCCCATGAAGCGCTTAGTTTAAAGTCTTTAGCCCGACTTTCCTCCTTCTTTTCACTTAGGCTGTGCAAGATCCACAGTGGTGGCATCTCTATCAAAGTTTTACCCCTTTCATGATAATATTTAAGAAGTTGACCATTTACTTTGAAAGTTTGGTTATCTTCTGATCTCAATTCTACTGTACCATAAGGAAAAACTTGTGAAATAACAAAAGGTCCAGACCATCTTGATCTTAACTTACCTGGGAACAATTTTAATCGAGAGTTATATAATAAAACTTTCTGACCTGGCAAAAACTCTCGTTTTAAAATGTTCTGATCATGCCATCTCTTAGCTCTCTCCTTATAGATCTTTGCATTCTCATATGCTTCTTCTCTTAATTCTGCCAATTTAGTCAACTGGAGTAATCTCTTTTCACCTGCAGCTTGCAAATCAAAGTTAAGGAACTTTATGGCCCAGTATGCTTTGTGCTCAAGCTCCACTGGTAGGTGACATGACTTACCAAACACAATCTTGTATGGGGATATTTCTATGGGAGTTTTAAACGCAGTTCTATAAGCCCATAATGCATCATCAAGTTTTAATGACCAATCTTTTCTGGATGCATTAACAGTTTTTTCCAAAATACGTTTAATTTCCCTATTAGATACCTCGGCTTGACCTGAAGTTTGAGGATGATAAGGAGTAGCAATTTTAAGAGTAACCCCATATTTTGATAATAATTTTTCAAATTGCTTGTTACAAAAATGCGACCCCCCATCACTTATGATAGCTCGAGGTACTCCAAATCTTGAAAAAATGTTTCTTTTCAAAAATCTAACTACAACTCTGGCGTCGTTAGTTTGCAAAGAAACCGCTTCTACCCATTTTGAAACATAGTCGACAACCAAGAGAATGTATTTGTTTGAATAAGAAGAGGGAAATGGACCCATAAAATCTATCCCCCAAACATCAAAAAGTTCTATTACAAGAATACCGTTCTGCGGTAATTCATGTCTCCTAGAAATGTTACCTGTCTTTTGGCATTGAGCACAAGACATGATATAGTTCCTGCAATCCCGAAACAAACTAGGCTAATAAAATCCACAAGATAAAACTTTAGCCGCGGTTCTCTCTACACCAAAATGACCTCCTACCTCTTTTGAATGACAATGCTGAATGATGCTAATTTGTTCAATTTCTGGCACACATCGTCTAATTATTTGATCAGCACAATTTTTAAACAAATATGGTTCATCCCAAAAGTAAAATTTTACATCATGTAAAAACTTCTTTTTCTGTTGGTATGAAATACCATAAGGTATGATTTTGCTAACCAAATAATTAACTATGTCAGCATACCAAGGTAGTCCTTGGATTTCAACTCCATACAATTGTTCATCTGGGAAATTTTCATTGATAGGTGGATCCAAACACTCAGATTCCAACCTTGACAAATGATCAGCTAAAACATTCTATGTTCCCTTTTTGTCTTTGATTTCAAGATTAATTCTTATAGTAGTAAAATCCAACGAATTAACCTTGGCTTAGCATCAGTTTTAGCAAACAAATACTTGAGCGCAACATGGTCTGTATATACTATGATCTTAGAACCTATTAGATAGGACCGGAACTTATCACATGCAAATATAATTGCTAAGAGTTCTTTTTCAGTAGTAGCATAGTTCCTTTGAGCCTCATTCAAGGTTCTACTAGCATAATATATGATATGAAACAACTTACCTCTCCTTTGCCTAAGTACTGCTCCTATTGCATAGTCACTGGCATCACACATCAATTCAAACGGAAGCTCCCAATCAGGTGCAACAATTACTGGTGCAGTTGTGAGCTTCTCCTTCAACAAATTGAATGCCTGCAAACATTTGTCATCAAAATTAAAAGTAGTATCTTTTTCAAGTAAATTACAAAGAGGTTTAGAGATTTTAGAGAAGTCCCTGATAAATCTTCTGTAAAAACCAGCATGTCCCAGGAAACTTCTGACTCCTTTCAATGAAGTAGGTGGTGGCAACTTTTCAATGATCTCCACTTTTGCTCGGTTGACCTCAATCCCTCTTTCTGATATCTTATGACCCAAGACTATTCCCTCTCTTACCATAAAATGGCATTTCTCCCAGTTAAGAATCAGATTGGTCTCTTTACATCTTTTAAGCACATAGCCTAAATTTATCAGACATGCATCAAATGACTTCCCAACAACTGAAACATCATCCATAAACACCTCAATGAAGTTCTCTAACATGTCAGAAAAAATAGACATCATACACCCCTGAAAAGTAGCATGTGTGTTACATAGACCAAAGGGCATCCTTCTATAGGCAAAGGTGCCATAAGGACATGTAAATGTGGTTTTTTCTTGGTCCTCAGGTGCTATATGGATCTGATTATACCCAGAATAACCATCTAAAAAGCAATAGTACCCATGCCTTGCTAGTTTTTCTAACATCTGATCAATAAATGGGAGGGGAAAATGATCTTTGCGGGTGGCGTCATTCACTTTTCTATAGTCTATACACACTCTCCACCCGGTCACAGTACGAGTAGGGATTAACTCATTGGAATCATTCTTTACTACAGTCATACCACATTTTTTTGGCATAACTTGAATTGGACTAACCCATTTACTATCGGAGATAGGATAGATAATACCTGCATCCAACAGCTTGAGTACTTCTTTTTTCACTACCTCTTTAAGAGTTGGGTTTAGTCGTCTCTGTGGTTGAACTATAGGTTTACATTCAGCCTCCAAGAATATGCGATGAGTGCAAATTAGAGGGCTAATTCCCTTGATATCTGCAATTGTCCATCCTATTGACTCCTTATGCTCTCTCAGCACTTCTAAAAGTTGTTGCTCCTGATCACCTGTCAAGAAAGAAGAAATAATTATTGGCAAAGTATTATCCATTCCCAAATAAGCATATTTCAAATGACTAGGTAAAGGTTTAAGTTCTAGCACCGGAGGTTGTGTCAAAGATGGCACTGGTTTTGTTGCACTTGTGCCCAACTCCTCATAATATCAAGCCTTGATTTCTATCGCCTCCTCCATACATTCATCCATAGGCTTTTCATCATCACTCCAATCATCCACATCTCTAAGAACAGATTCTAATGTAACCAAGCCTACTTTCTCTTCCTTAGATTCACTAGTAAGCTCATCAATGTTATCAATAGTGTAACAGGACTTACATTCATCAAATTGTTTCATAGCATCATACACATTAAAAGTTATTTGTTCATCCATAACTCTTAAAGTGAGCTTACCTTGTTCCACATCTATTAAAGCTTTACTTGTAGCAAGGAATGGTCTACCAAGAATCATGGGCACCTCTCTATCCTCTTCCATCTCCAGGACAATGAAATCAACTGGAAAGTAGAACTTGTCTACTTTCACTAAAACATTCTCCACAATACCTTTGGGATATTTAATGCTCCTGTCAGCTAATTTCAAAGTGACACGGGTCTCCTTGCAGTCTCCCAATCCAAGTTCCCTGAAAATAGAAAGAGGCATTAAGTTAATACTTGCACCTGAATCAATAAGAACTTTATCAAAATAAAAATTTCCAATTGTGCAAGGAACAGTAAAACTCCCCTAACCTCTTTGTTTCTTTGGCAAAGTTGAAATGTCCTTCTGAAGAATCATATAACATTCTCTTGTAGCATTACCAGTTCATTGCCATCAATTTTTCTCTTTTTTTGTAAGAAGCTCTTTCTTGAATTTCACATATGAAGGCATCTGCTGAAGTGCCTTTGCAAAAGGAATGTTGATTTGGAGCTTCTTAAACACCTCCAAGAATTTAGCGAATTGGGAATCTAACTGTTGTTGCTTTAATCGCCCTGGGAAAGGTACAGGAGGAATATAGGGTTTCACCTCTGGTGTTTGCTGTTTTGGTTCCTCTACCTTTTTCTTCCCTTTGTCTTTCTCTGAACTCTCCTCTTTCTCTTGAGCATGTGTGTCAACTTTTTCCAATTCCTTACCACTCCTCAACACAATTGCATTGACACCTTTTGGATTCTCCTCAGTTTTGCTAGGCAAAGATCCAGATGGTCTATTGCTTAACTGTTGAGAGATCTGGCCAATTTGGTTCTCTAAGTTTCTAATGGTGGCTTGCTGATTCTGTAGCATAGTGTCAGTCTTTTGCACATAACTCAGCATGAGCTCTTCTATTCTTAACTGACTTTGCTGAGGAGGAGGAATCTGAGTAGGGACTTGTTTTTGAAATCCAGGTGGTGGGTTCTGTACGTTGTTCTCATTCCTCCATGAGAAGTTTGGATGATTTCGCCAGCCTGGATTGTAAGTGTTGGAATAAGGCCCTTGATTAGCTCTTTGAAAATTGTTGGCATAGTTGACTTACTCTCTATTGGATGATGCTGGAAAGTTTCCCAATGGACATTCCAAAGAGGGGTGTGGTCCCAAACACAAGTCACAACTAGCAAGCAAGTTAGCATTAACTGATTGAGAAGAAGAAAGTTTGCTTACCTGAGTAGTGAGAGCTGCCAACTGAGCTGAAATAGAACCGATATCACTAACTGATGCAGCTCTTGATTTCCCTCTCTCATGTTGCCAATTATGTGCACTGGATGCCATTTCTTCAATTAAAGCACCGGCTTCAGTGTATGTTTTACCCATCAATGCACTTCCAGCTGCAGCATCTACCAATGACCTCATAGTGTCATCCAAACTAAGATAAAATACCTCAATCAGGAGATTATCGGGTAGGCCATGGTGTGGACACTTCCGGATTGTTTCCTTAAATCGTTCCCATGCCTCATATAATGATTCACCACTGAACTTGGAAAAGTTGGTGATATCATTTCTTAATTTGGCAGTACGTGATGGTGGGAAAAATCTTCTAAGAAACATTGATTGAAGTTCAGCTCATGTGGTAAGAGAATCTTGAGGTAAGGAATTATACCAAGCTCTTGCCTTATCCTTCAATGAGAAAGGAAAAAGTTGCAGTCTTATGGCATCATCAGAAACACCATTCATCTTTATCAAGTTAGAATACTGAAGGAATCCTGCTATGTTCTCATCAGGGCTCTCATGTGTATATCCACCAAACTGATTGGATTGCACCATCTGTATAAGTGCCGGCTTCAGCTCAAAAGTGTTGGCCTGAACAGCTGGCCTTCTAATTGCTGGTCCTTGAATAGTTGGGACTGAAAAATCGCGAAGTGCTCGCAGGGCAGCCTGAATAGGAAGATTGTTATTGTCATCTGCCATGATTTCCTCTTGATTCTCTCCTCTCTGTCTATTCTCTCTTCTCAAACGATGTATAGTATGCTCTATCTCAGGATCTAGGGGTAGAAGTTCAAGACTCCTACTCCTTTGCATGCACACCCGCAGAAAAGACAGAAAAGTAAAGACACACTATCAACAAAATAAAATGCACCTAAATTACCAACAAAGCTACAAAGTCTAATATCTTATAATCCCCGGCAACGGTGCCAAAAACTTGATCACTCGTGAAATGTATAAGTGAAACCGCTAGCAAGTATACTAGGTCGCAATCAAGTAATATATGATGAGTAGAGTATCGTTCCCTCGAGGACTAAAAAGATTACCAAACCTATAATAACTTATACTAATATTTAGGTAATTCAAATAGGAATCTTTTATATATTTAACTAAATAGATTAAATTAAGTTCTATGCTAATGAGAATTATAAGATTCTTATAAATACTTCCAATTGAACAATAGGAATTTAGAATTCACCCTAGTCATGCTAATCAAACCACCGTTAAGTTATTGAAATCAACTTATATGTGGTTATTCACGTGAGTTCAACATTTTAAACCTCAAATCAATTAGTCCACTTTCGTATCTCTAATTAACAAAGGATTCTAATATACTCTCATACATTTTTCAATGCTATGATCGCCTTATGTCCTAATACAATTATCCCTAATCTCTCAATGAATAATTAATTAGAACATAGCTTTAATCTCTATATGAACCCTAATTAAACCAATTAACGCCGCTTTCGCATTGACTCATTAGTCTAATTAAGAATTTCTAACAAATCCTATCTCCACTTTCGTATTGATTGGATTTCTAACAATCTAATCTTATCACAATTAAATTGAAATTATAGGAATTCACAACATGAATACTCCACATATATGTCAATCTCATAACTAAACTACACTGATCATTTTAGCAAACTAGGGCTTCATCCACTATTCCCACGAATGAAATTAGCCAGCCATACAATAGATAACAACAAGACAAAATTCAACGAAAAATGTTAAAGAATCCATTAATGACATAAAAACCAATTCACAGAAATGCAAAATATGATTAGGATAAGAAGTCACCAATATGTAGCAAATCTGGAAATAAGATCCTAAAACAACTCTTCAGAGATTTCTGACTTGATCTCAATTGATGGAAGTACAATTGAATTCAATCTTCACTTCCCTCGCAAAAAGCTAAAGTTTCTCAAAACAAAGTTCTCAAATCTGCCAAATTGTTCAAAGTCTCCTCTCCTCCCCCCGGTCGTTTTTTCCTTTTTTTTTCTCACCCTACCTTTTATGCTCCGTAGAAACATACAAATTGCACAAGAATATGAAAAGTCGGCAGTCCACCACATGAGGCATGGCCGTGTGTAATGTGGTTGTTACTGCCACCACATAAACCAAGGCCGTGGGATAACTCCATAAGCTTCTTGGCATTTTCTTCTTTCCTTCTTCTTTTAGGCACGGCCGTGTCTCATCCCTTGCTTGTGATTTCTTCATGTTTTACATCATGTACATCTTCAAGTCCATTAATCCCTAAGATATTAACATAAATACAATTTAAGTATCTTTTTATTGGAAATTTCTAATAATTGACAATAATATACATACCAATCGCAAGATACAACATAATAAAATATGCCTTTATCATTGACAATAAGGCTGGCATCTGGCATAGATGCTTAGGTCATCCAAATAATGTTGTTTTGAATCATTTGTTGCAAAGAGGTGTTCTCGGTTCCATAGATAAGAGTTTATTAGTTGATTGTTCTTCTTGTAAACTGGGCAAAAGTAAGACATTACCTTTTCCTGTTTTGGGTAGTCGTGCCAATAAAAGTTTTGACATTATTCATAGTGATGTTTGGGGAATTGCACCAATTATTTCACATGATCAGTATAAATATTTTATGACATTTATTGATGATTACAGTGGATTTACATGGATTTATTTTTTGCATTCCAAAGCAAACGTGTTTACTGTGTTTCAAACCTTTGTGAGATATATTAAGACTCAGTTTTCCACTTGTATTAAAATCTTACGATCTGATAATGGTGGTGAATATATTTCTCATGAGTTTGAAGCATTTCTTCATAACAAGGGTATTGTTTCACAACGCTCATGTCCTCATACACCTTAGCAGAATGGAGTTGTCGAATGGAAAAATCGACATTTGCTAGATGTGGTGCGCACATTGTTGTTAGAATCTTCTGTTCCAGCTAAGTTTTGGACCAAAGCTTTATCTATTGTCGTTTATCTGATTACTCGCTTACCATCTCAACAATTGAAGTTTGATTCTCCCTATTAACGAGTGTTTGGTAAACATCCTAATTATCATATGCTACATACTTTCGGATGTGTTTGTTTCATTCATTTACCTACCCATGAACGTCATAAGTTGTCAGCTCAGTCTGTTCGATGTGGCTTTATGGGTTACAGTCCTAATCATAAAGGTTTTGTGTGTTATGATTCGATTAATAATCGATGGCATATCTCTCGGGATGTGATTTTCTTTGAACATGAATACTATTTTCAGCAACATCTTTTGACATCTGATACTGTTGTACTTCCTCACTTTGATGACTCTTATTTTGATAAACGGTTCAAGCCTGGACTTGTCCTTTCCAACCCTGCTCCTGAAAATGCTTCAATGATTCTTCGACGATCAACTCGGCACACTCGTCCTCCAGATAGATATGGCTATTCTGCAATTGTAACTAATGCTACCATTCATACCTCTTATTCTCAGGCTGCTAAACAGCCTTGCTGGATAAAAGCCATGCAAGAGAAACTTCAAGCACTTCAAGACAATCACACTTGGGATATTGTTTCATGTCCTGTTGGTGTTAAACCCATTGGTTGTAAATGGGTTTATTCTCTTAAGATTCGATCTGATTATTCTCTCGACAGATATAAGGCAAGGTTGGTAGCTCTTGGCAATCGACAGGAATATGGAATTGATTATGAAGAGACCTTTGCACCTGTGGCTAAGATGACAACTGTCCGGTTTATTCTATCTATTGCTGCATCTAAAGGATGGTTCTTACGACAGATGGATGTTAAGAATGCATTTTTGCATGGAGACCTCAAGGAAGATATCTATATGACTCCTCCTCCAAGATTGTTTTCCACACCCTCACATGATGTTTGTAAGCTCAAATGGTCTCTATATGGTTTAAAACAGGCTCCACGGGCCTGGTTTGAAAAGTTTCGTAATACTCTTCTTAGCTTCTCTTTTATTCAAAGTCGGTATGATTCTTCATTATTCCTGTGCAAGACTGACAAGGGAATTGTCTTGTTGTTAGTCTATGTTGATGATATTGTTATCACAGGATCTGATGCTCAATTAATGTCTCAGTTACAAGAGCGCCTTCAAGTTTCTTTTCATATGAAGGATTTGGGATCGTTAACTTATTTCTTAGGTCTTATCAACATAAATATACTGAGGAACTTATTGCTTTAGCTGGTCTCCAAGAGGGACGTTCTGTCGATACTCCTTTGGAAGTGAATGTTAAATATCAACGAAATGATGGTGACTTTCTATCCGATCCATCTCTATATCGACAACTTGTTAGAAGTCTCAATTATCTGACTATTACACGTCCTGATATTTCATTTGCTGTACAACAAGTTATTCAATTTATGCAAGCACCTACACATCTTCATTTAGCAGCAGTTCGCCGTATTGTTCGGTATTTAAAAGGGACTTCTCATCGTGGTTTGTTCTTTTCTGCGGAGTCTCCTATTCACTTAACTACATATAGTGATGCTGATTGGGCTGGTTGTTCTGATACGCGTCGCTCTATTACTGGTTGGTGTATGTTTCTTGGTAACTCTTTAATTTCTTGGAAGAGTAAGAAACAAGATCGTGTGTCTAAGTCTTCTACTGAGTCTGAATATCATGCTATGTCGTCTGCTTGCTCTGAGATCATTTGGCTTCGAGGTTTGTTGGCTGAGGTTGGTTTTCCTCAACTTGGGTCTACCTCTCTTTATGTCGATAATACTAGTGCTGTTCAGATTACTGCTAATCCTGTTTTTCATGAGCGTACGAAACATATTGAAGTGGACTGTCATTCTATTCGAGAAGCTTATGATAATGGTGTTATTTCTCTTCCTCATATATCTTCTAATCTTCAAACGGCTGATATATTTACTAAGGCTCTTTCTCGGCAGCGTCATCAGTTTCTTGTTGGTAAATTGATGCTTCTTGATCAGTCCGCATCAATTTGAGGGGGGATATCAATCAAGAATGTCTGGAAGCTCAGAAACATACATGGCTGGATACACGGTCAAAAGGCACGGCCGTGTGTTGTGTCAAGTACCTCCCAGAAACATACACGACCGGATACATGGACAGAAGACACGGCCGTGTATTGTGTCAGGTAGTTACCAAAAACATACACGACTAGAAGGCACGACCGTGTAACACGGCCATGAATATTTAGATATTTGTTTCGTGACTTAGTTTGTAAATATGGCATGTATATTTTGTATTGTATATTTTAGTAGAGGAAGATTTGTTTTCCTAGTTTGTAAGATCTAGTTGCTTGGAAAGATATCCTCCTAATGTATATATATACTTGAACATGAATTATGAAAAGGCATTCAGCCAAAGTTTCTCAAAAGTTGTTACATACTATTATCTTACCGAAGATTGTAATATTGTCACCCTTCTTTAAAAGCTAGTGCTCATGTTAGTTTATTTTGGATTGCTCACTCAAAATAATTTTCACTCGAAAGGTAATCCTTTTTTAGATAATTCTCTTTCAAATTATTCTTTTTTGTTATCACTTTAGGTTCTTCCCTTGAGTTTGGATTATGATGAGAGACATGATGGAAGCCAAGCCTGAAGGTGGAATGTGGATCCTCTTGAAGTGTCACTTGGACCGATCACAAGAACTCAAGCGAAACGATTCAAGGAAACACTTAACGAGTTAATAAATGATGTCCAAGAAGCCAGAAAGGATTGGAGCAACCATGAGAATGAACTTGCATTTGTACAAGTCATTCAAGGAGATCAAAGCATAGGAGGTCAAAGCTACTAGCCTTGACAACGCTAGCTTAAACACTGCCGGCCTTAAACCGGCGTTGCAATTCGCGCGCGACAGAAGGACTACGCCAGCTTACTATGCCGCCGGCCTTTATACCCGGCGTACATCCTACGCCGGCTACTACGTCGGCTCCTATGCCGCCGGCTTTCATTTCCTGTTTGTTATTTTTCCGCGACTTTATGATGTTATGTCATTTTGGGCTTTTGTTATTACGAGTTGTAAACCCTAATATAAGCTGCTAGGGTTGAAAACAGAACATAGAACACACATACAAGATTGAATAACACATTTTGAGAGAATTCCTCTCTTGGTTCTCTAAAGAACTTCTCTTGAACTTATCGGATTTCTTCCGTGGCATTCATCCCGACTTATCAATCGGTCTTTTATCCCGATTGTGATGTTAATAGAATATACCAAGGTTCTTGCCTCACCTATAGGCAATGGGTCGCGGTTCCACTTGTTTGTTTTGGCATCTTGGGTTGTAATTCCGAATGTATTGGTATTGGGTTTCGTCACACGTGAGCGTGATTCGTATCAAATTATAATAGAGATTCACAATTACTTGTGTTGAAATCCTAGAATTCACAATAAGAGACACCAAAAGGTAATATTACAATTTGAGTCCTTAGACAAACAGCTCAGACCATAAGAGAGCTTTTGGAACATGCAAGGTAAATTTTTAAACAATTTCTTCGAACAAACGAATGAAATGTTGATAAGTGATGGGAGGTATGTTTTCAACTGCCGCAATACTTTTTCACTTGTAGAAAAAAGTTTCATGGGAGATAAACAAATGGGATAGATTAGTCATATGGTAATAGGCAAGCGTAATGTAACTATGATCCATAAAAGAGAAATATGAAGACAAAGTGTTTTGTAAATAAATGGGACAAATATAGATTTGGAATCTAAATTAGAGTTATTCTTAAAGTTTACCATTAAATAAAGATAGGCTTCTTCATCTTCCCTTTCCAATTCTTTTGCTTTGTTTTTATATTTTTCAAGATCTCTTCAAGTAGTTATAAGTGACTACTTCTTCTTTTCTTGATACTTCTTTATCCTTTTTGTAAGAATTGGGCATTTATATTTGATGTGTTTAGGCTTTTGTATTAATAAGATAGTAAATTCTTCTTTTCCCTTTTCTTTTTTCTTTTTACTGCTACTTTTACTTGCATTTTTGTTAGGTTTCTTATAATTGATAGGTTTCTTATCTTTCTTTTTGAGCAATCTATTCAATTTCTATGCTAATATTGTAACTTGCTCATCTTCATTGGTTGATTCATCATCAAAGCCTTCTTTTGATTCTATTGCTTTGAATGCAACTGCCTTACTTTTGTTTTCGATACTTTTTAATTTGAGTGCATCTATTTCATTGGTCATTAACTTGCTTCTAAGTTGACTAAATGAAAGTATAGTTAGATCATAAGCTTCTTCAATTACTATTTTCTTAGGATTTCATGCTTTTTAGTAAAATGCTTAGAACTTTTTGAACTAAATCTTAATAAATGATTTTCTTGTTTAAGGATAACAACTCATTTATGATTGCTATGAGCCTTCCAAAGGTATTTGATCTCATCTCTAGGTAACATTCTAAATAACTCACACTACTACATAAGAGAGTTGATTCTGATGTTCTTGATGGTATCCATTTCTTTATGTGTTTCACAAAATGCATCCCAAATTTCTTTGGTTATATTGAATGATGAGATTACATAAGAGTTCCAAAGGAACAATTGTTGCAAGTAGCTGATATTTTTTCTTTCAAATTTGCTTCTATGTTCTTTTTCTTATTTGAATTGTTAATATCTCCTCTTAATTTTTATCTTCTGTAGCAATAATGTCTCATGTCTCATAATTTGATACTTCAATGAAAGTTTCCATCTTGTATTTCCAGTAAGCAAAGGCAAGGTGCTTTACTTGTTTGACTTGTCATATTCTCAACCATTGATCTTTAAACTCAATCAATATTGAGTTAAGCTCTAATATCAACTATCAGCATATATTGAATCAAATTATATTAAATTCACAATAGAATTTGCAATTCTATAATGAATAAATAAGTTACAAATAAAAATAAAAAGTGTAAGAATTAAGAAAATCAGGTAGTAACATATAACGGTTTCGCCTAATGCGTTAGTTCACTCTTCTAGTTTTCATTGTCAGGATCTTGATTGTCTTATCACATATCATTATGACAAATAAAAAAAATAGGTGAATTTACTCGCTTTTTGGTTCAAACAAAAACCATATGGAAAACTTATAAACTAAATGTTTGATTTGCTTTGTAGAACTCTTTAAAACGCTATGGTGTTGTAAAATATACGCAATTTTATATGTGATGACTAAAGCTTTAGTTTTTGTAATAGGATGACTGAAGTTTAACACGGCAATGCACTTTATTTATTTATTTATAGTATATAGTAGATATATAGTTTTTGTATGTTATAATATGTATATACGATTTTGTAGAGATATGTGGGATAGCTAAAAGATTTACTGTAACTGATGCAGGCATCGTAGCTGACACGAGTTGATCGGGCGTGTCTCTTACAAGGCACGGTCGTGTAATGTGTCTGGAATCTCCCAGAAACATACACGGCCTCATGCACGGCTGTATGTTATGTTAGGATGATTCCCAGAAACATACACGGCCTCATACACGGCCAGAAGGCACGGCCGTGCGTTATGTCAGGATCTTTCCCAGAAACATACACGGCCAGGAGGCACGACCGTGTGTTATGTCAGGAGTATCCCCAGAAGCCTACACGGCCTTATACATGACCGTGTATAAGGCAGATGACGGACGTGTATACATATATTTATTTCCACATGTACATATATATTTCCTTTTTTACTTGATTCCTTGAGGACTATATATAGTTGCTAGGTCATTTTTAAGGTTAGCTTTTATTCTTTTGTCAATATACACTTTTAGAGAAGATTGTTCTCTGCTTCCTCAATTGTGTGCAATCGAGATTTTCAAGGAATAAACTCAGAACTATTCTTTGTTTATTCGTGAGGTCCAATCCTAGAATTGGTCTCGTGTTGTTTACGCTTTCCGCGCTGCGTCAGTTGGTATCAGAGCAAGGCAATTTCCTGTGGAGATGTCAGCTAACGACGGTGTTGACGGCGGTCGCGTTCTCGACCTAGATCGGGATGTGGAAGTCCAAGGAGTCAATCAATGGGCTCTAAGGACGGTTGTCGAAGCCATGGAACAGAGACTCGGGCGCGTAGAGCAGCGTTTGGAAGACCTGATTGCACGTTTCGACGCCATGGTGATGGGCCACAACGGAAACAGGGATGTTGTTGGGAATCGACCAGGAGTAGTAGTCGCTCGTGGTGGTCCTATCAGTCAACCTGCAACCGCGAACCAGTGGAATCAAAGGCTAGACGAAAGTTCCTCTAAGGAAAAAGGTGAATTCCTGCAAAGGAGGGGACAACCACCGAGAAGGGGCGGTGTTGGTGGTGGCAGATACCGCGGGGTCGATGACCGAATTGACCAGGAGTATGGTGGCAGATATCGAAGAAATCACCAGGGATACGATCATACAGATGGCGGTGATTTTCGTCTCAAGGTAGATATTCCATCCTTTAATGGTAATCTTAATATAGAAGATTTCCTGGATTGGCTTGCAGAAGTCGATAAATTTTTCGACTATATGGAGGTACCCGAGGATAGGAGAGTATGGTTGGTTGCTTGTAGGCTGAAATGAGGGGCATCTGCATGGTGGGATTGTTTGCAGAACCGGAGGCAGAGAGAAGGAAAGCAACCTATAAGGACATGGTACCGCATGAAGAATCTGTTGCAAAGAGATTTTCTATCACTCAACTATGAGCAAATCCTCTTCCAGCAGTACCAACGATGTCGTCAGGGGCAGAGGACGATGCATGAATATACCGCCGAGTTTATGAGGCTGGCGGAGAGGAATGATCTAAGGGAAACTAAGGGTCAGCAGGTGGCGCGATTTGTGGACGGATTGAAGCCCCAGATTAGGAATAAAATCAAGGTAACTGTGTTCAAAACTATCAATGAGGCAAAGAATTTGGCCCTTAGAGCTGAGATGATGATTCAAGAACAGAGTGCAAGGCTTGGTGGGGGCAAAAGGAATTATGTTTATGATAGTATTGGCAATGGCAGCCGGGTGGTTGGTGAAAGGGTTAGAGGAATAGTCGAGAAACTAGCTGGGAGTATAGAGAAGAAAGAAGACAAGGTTGACGGAAAGAAGCCTCTTGAGAGCAAAGACCCCAAGGCAAAATAATCCATATGCCAAACCGATTCTAGGGAAGTGTTATAGGTGTAATCAACCGGGGCACCGATCCAACGAATGCCCGAATCGACGAACTATAAACATTGTTGAAAGGGAGGAAGAGGAGGAAGTGTGCTGTGAACCGGATGGTAAGGATGAATATTATGATGAGGCTAATGATGGAGTGGAACCGAGCTATGTGATTAGAAGGATGATGCCAGCACCGAAACAGGAGGGTAGTTCACAACGACACCAGCTGTTCCGCACTAGGTGCACAATTGGTGGGAGAGTATTCAACCTGATTGTTGACAGTGGGAGTTGTGAGAACATAATCGGGAGAGAGGTTGTGAAACGACTCCAACTACAAATAGAAAAACATCTGAACCCTTACACCATAAGATAGATTAAGGCAGCGGAGCAGATTGAGGTGAAGGAGAGGTGTCGGGTTCCATTCTCGATAGGCAAATATCGGGATGAAGTCTATTGCGACATCGTCGATATAGATGCCTGCCACTTGCTATTCGGACGACCTTGGTAGTTTGACGTGGATGCCCAACATGCCGGGAAAGAAAATAAGTATAGGTTGGAGAAAGAGGGCGTGAAATATACATTGCTACCATTGACGGATAAACGACCTAAGACACAAAGGGTGGAAGGGAAATCCTTTCTGACAATCACTCAGTCAGAAAAGGAGATGACCGAAGACATCAAAGAATCCCGATTAATGAATGCTCTTGTTGTGAAAAATACGGGAGAGGACGTAGGTAGTGCAGAGGCTTCGGAGGAAGTAAAGGGGGTATTAGAAGAGTTCATAGAGGTAGTGCCGGAAGATTTACCAGAAAGATTGCCTCCATTGCAAGACATCCAACACCACATTAACTTGGTGCCTGGGGCTAGCCTTCCTAATCTCCCTCATTATAGGATGAGCTCCAAAGAGACGGAAATCCTATAGGAGAAGGTTCAGGAATTATTGGATAAAGGATTCATTAGGGATAGCATGAGCCCATGCGCCGTTCCGGCGCTATTGACGCCCAAGAAGGATGGTAGTTGGAGGATGTGTGTGGACAGTCGTGCGATCAACAAGATCACAATTGGGTATAAATTCCCAATTCCTCGCATTGAAGACATATTGGATAGGCTGAGTGGAGCGGTAATATTCTTAAAGGTAGATCTTAGGAGTGGGTATCATCAGATTCGGGTCAGACCTGGAGATGAATGGAAAACTGCTTTCAAGACGAAGGAAGGGTTGTACGAATGGTTGGTTATGCCATTCGGCCTCAGCAACGCACCTAGTACCTTCATGCGCGTAATGAATCAGGTACTTAAACCATTCATAGGTAGGTTTGTGGTAGTATACTTTGATGATATCTTAATATATAGCAAGGCTAAGAATGAGCATTTAGTGCATCTGAGAAGTGTATTAACTGTGTTGAAAGAGAATAAGCTTTACGCCAATCTCAAGAAGTGCATATTCATGTCAAAAAAGTTGTTGTTCTTGAGTTTTGTAGTGAGCGGTGAGGGCATAACAGTGGATGAGGACAAGGTAAGGGCCATTAGAGATTGGCTCACTCCCAAAACAATCACTGAGTTGAGGAGCTTTTTGGGGTTGGCAGGATTTTATAGACATTTCATATGGCATTTTAGTACGGTCGCTGCCCCATTAACTGAGTGCTTGAAGAAAGGAAAGTTTCATTGGGATTGGGAAGCTAAGTCTGGATTTGCTGTGCTCAAAGAGAGATTGTGTAGTGTGCCGATGTTGGCATTACCAGAATTTGACAAACTATTCGAAGTGGACTGTGATGCCAGTGGCATGGGCATTGGCACCGTGTTATCTTAGGAGAAGAGACTCGTGGCCTTCCATAGTGAGAAGCTCTATGAAGCCAGGAGGAGCTGGTCCACTTATGATAAAGAGTTTTATTCTGTGGTCAGAGCTCTAAGGATGTGGGTGCACTACTTGGTTGGTAAATAGTTTATCCTGTACTCGGATTGTGTCGCCCTAAAACACCTGAGTAATCAGACCCGTATCTGTAAAGACATGCATGCCAGATGGATCCAATTTCTGCAAAAGTTTCCATTCAGCCTGATGCACAAATCCGGGGTCCAAAATAAGGTGGCAGATGCATTAAGTAGGAGAGCGGATTTATTGGTCACCATGAGGGCTGAGGTGGTAGGTTTTTAGTAGCTGAAGGAATTGTATGAAGGGGATGCGGATTTCGGGACTATATGGAGAAAATGTATCAATCAGGAACCCAATGATAGTTACTACATCCTGGAGGGTTACTTAATGAAGGGCAATCAACTCTGTATTCCGAATCATCCTTGAGGGAAAATTTGATTAGGGACCTACATGGGGGGGGACTAGCTGGACATTTGGGGCGCGATAAGACTCTAGCGGCAGTGGCTGTAAGATATCATTGGCCTCAATTGAGAAGAGATGTAGGGAGAATCGTGCAAAGGTGCTACGTCTGTCAGACATTTAAAGGACATTCTCATAATACTGGGTTGTATACTCCGCTACCAGTACCTGAGAATATCTAGGAGGATCTATCTATAGACTTTGTGTTAGGTTTGCCTCATACCCAACGAGGTGCTAACACTATTTTTGTAGTTGTAGACAGGTTCTCCAAGATGGCTCACTTCATTCCTTGCAGGAAGATGGCTGATGCACACGGTGTTACCAAGTCATTCTTTAAGGAGGTGGTTAGGTTGCACGGGGTTCCCATGTCAATTACTTCCGATAGAGATACCCGGTTTCTTAGCCACTTCTGGAGGACGCTATGGTACATGTTCAATTCTTCCCTTAATTTTAGCAGCACAGTCCACCCTCAAACTGATGGGCAGACAGAGGTGACGAACATGACCCTTAGCAACTTAATACGAAGCATCTGTGGAGAGAAGCCAAGACAATGGGATTTGGTGCTTTCTCAAGCCGAATTCGCTTACAACAGTTCCATTCATAGAACTACTGGGAAATCTCCTTTTTTAGTAGTCTATACAAAAGCGCCATCTCACGCCTTGGATTTAGCTCTTCTGCCCAAGGGTGTAGAATCCAAGGTAGCTGCTAAACACCTGGCGGAACAATACCAAACTGTGGCATCTGAAGTAAAAGAGAGGATCGAGAGGGTTAATGAGCAGTATAAGAAAGCCACAGACAAGCATCGAAAGAAGAAACTGTTTGAGGTAGGAGATCAAGTGATGGTGTTCTTAGGGAAGGAACGTTTTCCCGTGGGCACTTATAGCAAATGGAAACCAAAGAAGTATGGTCCTTACACGTTTGTCACCAAGATAAATGATAATGCCTATGTGGTCGAGCTCCCTGAAAGTATGAAGATCTCAAAAACCTTCAATGTAGCTGACTTATCTCCATTCTACGCAGATGACGACCCTCTATATCCGGAAGAGAACTCGAGGTCGAGTTCTTCATTGGTGGGAGAGAATGATGCGGGCATCATAGCTAACACGGATTGATCGGGCGTGCCTCTTACAAGGCACGGTCGTGTAATATGTTTGGAAGCTCCCAGAAACATACAAGGCCTCATGCACGACCAGGAGGCACGACCGTGTGTTATGTCAGGATGATTCCTAGAAACATACACGGCCAGAAGGCACGGTCGTGTGTTATGTCAGGATCTTTCCCAGAAACATACACGGCCAGGAGGCACGACCGTGTGTTATGTCAGGAGTATCCCTAGAAGCCTACACAACCTTATACACGACCGTGTATAAGGCAAATGACGGATGTGTATACATATATTTATTTTCATGTGTACATATATATTTCCTTTTTTACTTACTTTCCTGAGGACTATATATAGTTGCTAGGTCATTTTTAGGGTTAGCTTTTATTCTTTTGTCAATATACACTTTTAGAGAAGATTGTTCTCTGCTTCATCGATTGTGTGCAGTCGAGATTTTCAAGGAATAAACTCAGATTTATTCTTTATTTATTCATGAGGTCCAATTCTAGAATTGGTCTAGTGTTGTTTACGCTTTCCGCGCTGCGTCAGTAACTCTTTTACTATATATTCAAAAGTCAAAGAACAAATTAGAAAATTCTAGACATAAAACTGATTGATTGTCATAATACTGACTAAATGATATACTACACAGTAATCTTTAATCTTATTTTACAATTTGACGTTGCACATGGTGCACAGCCATACATGCTAGATTTCAAGTACGAGACACAATACTGCACGATTCAAATAAAGCCAATAGATCCATTTGTCCACCATAACAACATTCAATTTTTTAGAAATATTTTTTTATTGGTTATATATATGATAGATATGTGATTTTACTTGTACTCACTCGATCATATATTATCAAAGTCAATATATTTCACTGAATCAATTTTTGGATGACAAATTTAAAATACATATATAGCTAACGAAAAGAATGGAAAAGTTAAGCAATCAATCAAAAAGGCTTGAATGTTCATGAAGGATTCCTTTCAAGCATACAACATAAGTTAAATAAAAATATACTCATGTACCTAATAAACGCAATTTGTCCATATTCCTAAAATACCAATCAGCTAAAAGTAATTAAAAATACATATGGATGCATGGTAAAATTAATATTGTATATGTGAGGCTTCTTTAGGAGATTGTACAATCCAAACGGATGGAGGCATGCGAGAACAATTATAATTGAAAGCTCTGAGTTTCAAGACCAAGATGCCTACATCAGTGGGGTTGAACCGATATGGTAAGTAAGATTATCTCCATTATATGTATAGTAGGTACAATTTGGTTAGTATAAAAATCATTTTTTCGTGTTGACTGCCAAGGAATGATTTACGCCCAAGCAAACCTTCAATTTTTTGCTCCATGTTAAGTCTTAAGCTCAACTTATGAAAATGGAATCCATCATGTTTTTACTCTTTTTTTTTTTTATCTTGGAAAGTTAGCTTAGTTGTTTAATATATCTTGTGCTTTCCAAAACTATTTCTAATTCTAGGCTTTATTTGATGAGAAGTTTTGATTTTAACTTAAGTTTAGCGTTGAAATCAACTTTAAAAAGCTAAATAATACAATCCATATTTAGGATATTTGTTCAGAAGGTTTCTTTCTCTTTCCAAAATTTAATATTTTAGTTTTAAGCAACATATGAGCAATTATTGTATAAAAAGACAGATCTATAATGGGGAATGATACCCTAATAAAATTCAATGACTAAAATTTTTGTCTAAATTTTATTTAAAAAATAAAGAACAAAAAAGATCATAAATGTATATGGGATTTAGAACTAGAGCCGGGAATTGTGAGGCGAATCAGCGAGCTGACCCGCAGAGCCCGCAAAAATTTGCAGGTTGGTCAAAAATTTTGGCCCATGTAGGCGTAGCCCACGGTGCGAAAAACTTGCTATGGGCGCAGGTTGGCCCGCTGACCCATACAAAAAAAAAGGCAATGCAAATCAGTAGATGCAGTAAGCCATTGTGACGAGACAAACCGCAGACGTGACGCGAGGTGACAGTGACCGTGATCGACGGCCTAAAGAGTGAAGACTGACCAATAGTGATAGACATCAGCGACGAGACAAGGATGATGGGACGACTGTGGGCTGTGCCGTTAGCAACTCTTTCTCTTAGTCTTCCCCCATGTCGTGCCCATGCAGCTCTTCTCTTTCTCTTCCTTCAACCCCCCTTGTGTCATGCTCCCGTGCAGCTCTTTCTCTTCATCACTCTCACTCATCAGACTCCTCACTAGGCGACGACGTCCTGAACGTGACCAGACGAGACCAGTCTCTGCTACTCCATCACCTCTGGCCTCACCTCCGTCCCGAACCCGACCCAGACCGTCCTCGGTAACTATAAGTCACCCTCCTATTTATTTATCTTCTTTTTCTTTATCATTGCTTGTGGTTGTGGAGTGTGAACTATGGGTCGTGGCTGGCCGTGGTGTGGCGATGGTCCGGTGGACTACTGGTGTAACTGTATAAGGTGTTGTGTTGGGTCGTTAGCTACTTGTTGCACTGTTGGTTTTGGCCTTTAGGTTAAGGTATGGGGTTTGGCTGTCCAAGGACTGGGGTTTACAGTACAGTTAGCCCATCTTTGTTCGATTTGGGAACTGGCAGCTGCTGGCGTTTGGCTGTTTGGGGACTGTGTTGGGTTTACGGTTAACCGAAAGGAGATAAAACAAAGACCTAACTTAGCCGATTAGGTAGTGGGGGTTTGGGCCAAAGGTTTGGGGTTCGGTTCGGGTGTTTTATGTTTAGGTTTGGTTGTTTGGATAGGTGGCACCAGCAGTAATGCCATGACAGTGACGAACCGACGATGGCTGGTGCGGTGACGCTGTGATAGTGGCTACTGGGGTGACACCAAAGTGGTGACTATATTTATATTTTATAAATTATCTTCTCAATTTGAAGAACATGCAGGTAAGAAGGCTCGAGCAGGTAGTTCTTCTTCTGAGGTTTAGGAAATATTTACAAAAATTGGTATTAGGAAGGATGATAAAAATAGGGCTAAGTGTAAAGCATGTGGGAAGGAATATGTTATTGGAGCACATTCACATGGAACTTCATCTTTACGTCGACATAGAGAAAAGTATCGTTTAAGTCAAATTCTTAGATATAATGATATTGGTGATATGATAATTGATCATGCTGGCAAGTTAAGATCAAGAAAACTAGACCCTAAATTTGCTCATGAGGTAATGGTTATGGCTATTATTGAATATGATATGCTATTTTCATTTGTTGAGTATAGGAGGATCATACCGTTCATAAGGCTCTATAATCCTGACTATAAGCCAATTAGTAGAAAAATTGCTACATTAGATATTTGGAATTTATATTTGACTCAAAAGAAGAATTTGAAACAAATATTGTAAAAAATTCTAGGGAAAGTATGTTTAACTTCTTATGTATGGATTGTTTCTACCAGTGAGGGATATATTTGTTTGACTTACATTATGTGGATGACAATTGGAAATTGAATAATAAAATTCTTACTTTTTGTAAAATGCTCCCTCTCCACTCAGGGTTTGAGTTTTCATAAAAAGTATTTGAATTTTTTAAAGATTAGGGCATAAATAAGAAGATATTCTCCCTTACATTAGATAATGCATCTGCAAATGATTGTATGAAAGATTTTCTGAAAGAGCAATTGAACTTAGAATATAATTTGTTATGTGTTGGTGAGTTTTTTCATATTAGATGTTGTGCTCATATTCTTTATTTGATCATTAAAAAAGGATTGACTGTAAGTAGTAAAGCGTTGCATAAAGTAAGGGAGAGTTTCAAGTATGTGAAGGGCTCCAAGAGTAGAATGAAACACTTTTTGGAGTGTGTTGAACAGTTTGGCAACATTGATACCAATCTTGGTTTGTGCTTGGATGTAACTATTAGATGGAATTCCACTTATCTTATGCTTGATAGCGCACACAAGTATCGACGTGCTTTTTCTTACTTTCAATTGAATGATCGTCATTATAAATATTGTCCAACCATTAATGAGTGGAAAAGAGCAAAAAAGATATGCAAGTTTTTTAGCCCTTTTTATAGTATCACCAATTTGATGTCAGGATCATCATATCCAACTTCAAACCACTATTTTTTGCAAGTATGGAAGATTGAATGTTTGCTAAATGAAAATTTAAGTAGTGAAGATCACATCATAAGGGAGATGTCTATTAGAATGAAACAGAAGTTCGATAAGTATTGGAGTGATTATAGTGTTATCTTTGCACTTGGAGCAGTCTTTGATCCTTGAATGAAGTTTGATTTTTTGAACTTCTATTTTAATAAACTTAATCCCCTCGCCTGTGAAGAGAAGTTAGCTTACATAAAGAACAAGTTATATAAACTCTATGGAGAATATGAGAAGAGCAAAACATGTCACATATCTAGAACTAGAAGCCATTAGGTTCGATCATCTTCTCAAGGACAAGATACATCTGGAGGTAGCAACAGTAAAGGAGTAGCAACACATAGAGTTGGGAAAGGCTTGGAGATTGATTTTGCTACTTTGGTGGTAAGTTTAATAACTTTGTTTATTTTTTTTAATAATATTTTTTGTAGTATTATATATCAGTATTTAATTAATTTTTTCCTTAATAATGTAGGAATTCCGATACCATCAAGAAGAAGTACAAAGTTGTGGTAAATCTTCTTTGGATATTTATCTAGATGAGTCGGTAATAAATATGGACTTCTGTTCAGAATTGGATGCGTTACAATATTAGAAGAGTCAAAGCTAGAGATATCCTGATTTATCTATCATGGCCTCCGATGTGCTCAGCATTCCAATTAATACTGTAGCGTCAGAGTCAGCTTTCAGTATCAGCGCCCATGTACTTAATAAGTATCGCAGTTCTATGCTCCTAGCCAATGTAGAAGCTCTAATTTGTACATGTAATTGGTTATAAGGATTTGCATGTGAAGGTAATCTATTTTTGTTTTGTTGGTAATATTTTCCTTCAAAGTATTGTTTCAAGCATTTATTATTTAATTTAATTATATGAATAATGTCGTAAATTGTAGATCAAGAAGAAAACAATGGGAGTGGGGGTGGGAGTCGGACTACTTCATCAAAGGGAGACTCCAATTTGGTTGTTGATGATGATGATAGAGATGATTGATGATTGATTTGTATATGTGATTTTATCTTCTTTATTATTGTCTTTGTTTTCCTATATAATTAGTGAAGAGTACTTTATGATAATTGCTATATTTTCTTAATTATCGTTTTAAGTTGTTTTCTTTTCTATCATATGAGAATGAGATTTAAGATTAAGTACATATAAATCAAAATAGTATGTTTAACTATTATAGGTTTAAGCCTGCATATACACCTCCTATTTCTATTTAATAAGAATTTTATAATATATTACATTTCCATTAGACTAGATCAATAATAAATTACTAGCTTTTATAAGTTTAACTTAAAGAATTTAGAATTTAGAATATTAAATTTGTAAAAAAAAAAAATTGCGAGTGGAGTAGGCCGAATTTTTCTACCCACAACCCTTACGAGCCACTACGAGTCAGCCCACATCAGGGTGAGCCGACCCGTTTGACCTGCATTCCCGGCTCTATTTAGAACTACAAATAGCAAATCATCAAGCATGGTTTCTTTGTTCCATCATACAAATCTTGTTTTGGTTCTTTTTTTTTATATCATATTTTTTATGTTTATTTACCTTGGACTCTCACTTAATTTTTTTTTTTTCCGTTCATTTTTAGATTGTTGATAGTACAATCTCGATAAATCAATTTTCATTTGCAAATGTTTAAGAATATATAAGATAATATAACGATTATCAATATCATTTGGTAAAATAAATATTCTTAATATGACTAAACAAGTTGTTAAGAAATTCAACCTAAATCAACGCTTCAATTATGAATTCTAAATTATTTTAAATTGTTTGAGAAAAATAAACAATTATCTCTTATTAAGAAAGTTGCCACTCTAAAACTTTCAAGAAAAAGTAATATCCAGTTTTTAGAAAATTATAGTTTAACATTAAAAAAGGGTCTTAAGATTAAGATATTAATTATTAATTAATAAATATAACGTTGAGTTATGAATATACATTATACGGAAAGTTACTATTAAAAAACAAACAAACAAACGAAAATATGACACTATAACATATATATGAAACCTTTAAAAATAAAAGTTAAGACATCAACCATAGCATAAATTTAATTTGAGCCAAATAAAGAAGTTTGATGTCAATTTTCTTTTTTTTTTTTTAATTTTGATTTGAAATATCCATTTAACCATCTTAGTATGGAAAAAAAAAAAAAGAAAGAAAAACATTCCTATGAATACTAGTATACATCTTTTACAATGGACAAACATATATATATATATTAATGAAAATTTTATCTATTCTGTCCGATAAAGGTAATAAGACATATTACATTAAAAAAGAAGTGAATTGCTAAAAGTTAGTATTAACTTAGAAAACTTTGAGACTGAAGAATATATAAAATAAGATTAGTTTTGTTTGCAAAGAATTGCTAAAAGTTAGTATTAACTTAGAATACTTAATAATGTTCTTTAATTATATACGGTAATATATGAATAAGAAAACAAAAAATATGATGATACATATTAAAATTATATACGTATACATACATACATATATATATATATATTAGAAAAAAACATAGATGTGATGGTATTTAAAAAAAAAAAATCAACCCATAAAAGAGAAAATGGGATCTTAGTTAACATTCATCATTCCCAACATGTCGAATAGAAATATCAATTTGGAAGGAATAGGGAGTAACCTAGTGCTAAATAATATTCATTTCTATCATTACTTCTAAAAGGGGATAAATTCAATTATAAACTATAATATCATAGACATATTATAAAGCAAAGTTAACAGAAATTTGAAAAATTAAAAACATGCAATTCGTTTCATGGATTTGCAAACAAATATTAATTATAGGACGAGTCTAGGATAATTTAATTAAACTAGTAGAATGTACTCGCATCACATATATTAAGAAAATAATAAAATCATATAAATCTAGCACATCAAGAACCTTAAAACACATTATTATTATTATTATTATTATTATTATATTATTATTATGCTTGTATGTGATGTAAGTAATAATATGTTTATTCAAATGACGCAGCAAAAGCTTAGTGGTTTAGATATTCCTAAGACTTAAATTCGACGGTTGCTTGTGCTCTTGTTTTGTTTCATTGCTTCACTGTGTTTTCCTAGAAATTTTAGTTTTTAGAATAATTTTTTTTTTTTTAAGGAGGTGGAATGTGATACCTATTGGGTATTTGAGCTGCAAATTAGGGCCCTAGGTCGACTAAATTTTGCCGAAAGTCAAAGGACATTTTTTGTAATTTCGGGTGCTTTAAAAATTTTGATATTTTTAATGTATAGGGAGAGTACTCTATGTCCATTACAAGATGTTAGGGCAAAACTGGTAGAAATGAACAATTAAGGCGTATAGGTATACACGCACATCTATCCAGCGAGGCAACACCAATGATGCAAGACGCCATTATGTTTTTGGTGAGCTTGAATACTTGGAGTAAAATGTCAACTTTTAAGGCCGAAGTAGGTTTTCCCACCGTGCTTCATTTATGTGTAGCGTAGTGATCGTGAATGCACAGGCCCATTTACGAAATTCTAATTATCTCCACCAATTCATTAATTGTGAGTTTTATGATAGAATACACTAGGTGCATGTCAAATGTCATTGTGTATATCTAGCAAATGTATGAATGTGTTGAAAATAAAGATGTTATGTTTTATATGACCTATAGATAGTAGAGTGGTAATGATTGTTAATGATTTGATGTTGAATTGCATGTGAATAAATGGATGTTTAATGAATTTAATTTGATATATATATATATATATATATATATATATATATATATATATATATATATTTAACACTTGATAGGCCTTAGGCCTTAGGTCCTTAAGTCTAATTTGTCCAAGCTTAAGGGCAAACTCTAAATACCAAATCTGAAACCTGAGATCCATCATAGTGCCCTTATAGTAGGAAGCATCATCAATACAACTTGGACCAAACACCAGTGAGCCTCACTAACCTACTTTGGAGTCGAATCAGAATACTAGAAATAGAACAACTTAGGACTTGAGCTCTAAGGTCGAGTTGGCCAAGCTCAACCAGATGCTTAAATAAGGAATGCATGGAAATCACTTGACGAATAAGGAAAGATCACAATCAACAATTCTAATCCCATAAAATCCAAAATTAGATCTCGAGATCATTAATCTAATTCCTAAAATAGCTCAGTTTCATTCCTTATAAATAGGAGATGAAATTACTTGATAAAGGATTTGAACCTTCTTCATTCTACTCACGTATACTTTTTATTACGTTTATAATGACTTGAGTATTGAAATAGTTATGTCGAAACACCTTTTGATATGCCTTGTAACCTTGTTTTTTGTCTTGCAAGTGACATCAAGCCATCAACCACCTAATAAAAAATCCCAACACAAAAAATATCCTTATGGGTTGAATTTCTCTAAACTAGGGTTATGCTCACAAGTATGCATAGTTATTAGATGAAAATCTAAAGTCACTAAATCTTATAAGTATATCTTGCACTCGATTTCTTCTTTGTAAGGCTAAAGTTAGAAAAAAAAAATAAAAACCTTAAAACTTTTATATTTAATTTTAAGAGAATTTTTTAGTTAAATTATAAATAAGTATGAACTTGTTATAATAGGTTGAACTAATGTGCCTAGACCTTACAAGAATTATTATATATTTTTATTAAAGAAAATTTGGGTTTTTTAGGTTCTCTAGGGCTAAAAGCAAATACTAGAAATATGGCATGAATTTGTAAATTTGTAAGAACCTTTGGATTTGATACCTATGTTATGAGCATAGAAGAACTTTGGTTATAAAATTTGAAGTTTGTTTAGTAGATCTCAAAAATAAACAAACAAATAAATAACATATAGGAATATACTCGTGGTTTCTAAATTCATAAGTCATAAAGGTAAATTTGTGATAATTTTATTTCTATGATAAATTTGATACAATTTCTAAGAATCACATATTAAAGGCTATGAAATATATATATATATATATATGGCATAGCTATTTGGATAAAATCAATATTGATGGGTGACACCATTTTTCTGGGCAATCTACACGAGGGAGAGATACATACTTTGAAGAGTAGGATTATATTACTAATAGATGCTAGTATGTGGATTTGCATTTATATCAGTAGACTTATGTCTACCAAAAAATGTCTTGTTGTACATGAGAAAGTTATTATACTTGGAGTTTATTGTTTCAAGTGCCATGTACATAACTTGAAAAGCTTTTATGAAATGAAATGCCCTATAGGGGTTCACTTAAGTGGAGACCTATAATTGGGCTAAGTGTATTTATTATTTGTTGGCAAGATTGATGCTAAGCTAGGTTCAAGTTTAAAGATATATGGTTCATGCCTAATGTTGCTAATACTTCATTTGGTGTATTCATGGCATGGCACAAAAAGGACCTACAAGTCATATTTTCAAAAAAAAAAAAAAAAAAAGAAAGAAAGAAAAAAGAAATTTTGAGATTTGCTAGGCTAGGTTTTGAGCATATAGAATTGCATTGCCTAATCAATTTATAACCACTCCATGTGATTTTTTGCTAGGTTAGCTACATGTTAGGTTTTTCTAGTTACTCTATGTGGTTTCAGCTAAGTTTTCAAAGCATTCCTTCTAATGTTCAATGATGTTAACTAACCGGATGACTAGGTTAGACTAGGCTAGGATACTAGTATCGAGGCATGTCACGTGCATTAGCATGGCATGCATTTATTACACATCTATCTTATTATGATTTATGTTAAGTTCTTATAAGTTTTGATGATAACAAGAGTATACCTTTTAGTATACAAATGTGGAACAAATTTTCTTGGGTCAAGTAGTTTTTTCTTAGTCAGACAGTTGATGTTTAGTCAAACAGTATGAGATCTTTTATGTTGATAATCAGTTTTATGCAGGAACTTAAATTCGTTTGTCATGAAATATGGTTGTTGTGCTAATGAAGGTCTAGCTCCACTAAAATTAGATGTAATTGGGAATACATCTAATCCGTTCCACAAAGGATTTCTCGAGTGCATGGGTTTTATATTATGTTCACATTTTACTCACTTAGTTGTATTTTAAATAATTTTCATGTGTCAGAAATCAGCTTAGGTTTTCAATGTTTTTAATATACAGAAAGTAATAACATATTTTCTCAAATTATCACGAGAAGGAGATATTTTTTCAAAAGAAAAATTTTACTGTCAAAATCTCCAACGTTCTTTGTTAATCTCATGAAAAGTTATATATATATTTAATCTCCCGATTTTATGTGTTTAAATTATAACTGAATTGTGTGATATATCTATTTCAGAAACTAACAGGTTTTATTCAAAGTATATCGCATAATATCACGAAAACGATTTTTTGTTTTTCCAATTTTATCCGCTTCAAGATATCTCTATAACGCCTGGAGAAATAGATGTCTTCATTATCTTTTATCTTTGCTTCAACAGAAAAAGAACCAAAGTTAGAAGATCTATTCATTCAGGGTATTAAAGTATTTGAAATCTCATATCTTGAAAAATCAGGAATAATGAAGCTCCAAATAGAAATTTTCAAATGGTCAAATTATGTTTGTTTGTTTTTATTCATTGAAGAAATAGCTATATATATCATCCACAGGTTCAAAGGAAAAAAAAAAAAAAAAAGATGACAACAAGGAGAGAAAAAAAACAGAGATCAGAAAGCAAGAATATTATTCAGAAAATTCGAGTTGAAATTTTTCTGTCAAAGCTTATGTTCTGATTTAGTCAGATAAATACTTAAATAGTCAAACGATATTTTGCATAGAATTCTTATTTAAAATCTGATATGTTCTTGAACTTAATACTTTGAGTTTCCATTGTAACTCGACTTTGAAAATCTCTTCACTCTTTGTTGAGTTTGATTAAGAGTTAGTTGAGAGGATTACATATAATCTTGTAGATTTGTGTTTAGCCAAGAGTGATAGGCTTATGAGATAGAGCAAGATTTGATTGGTGTTTGTAATTTCTTTCATTAACTTAGTAGAACAACTGGTGTGAATAACCAGATCCCCAACAGTAGAGCTGAAAGAGATGACGTACTCAAGAGGAGGAACCTCTATAAAATTCTTAACTCCTTTACTTATGCACTTTATTTATTAATTGTGTAATTTAGCACTGCAAGTCATTGATCATAATCCATATCTAATATTAACTCAAGTGAATCTCCTTAAGCAAAATATTCAATTGAAGCTTCACATTGTTTTAAAGAAAAGTTTCTCTTTTAAAGAAGTTTTAAGGTTAATTTTGTTAAGTGTTTTTCAAAAAGTTTTAAAAGCAAACGATTCACCCCTCCCCTCTTATTTGTATAATCGGGACCAACATTTAGTATCAAAGCTTAGCTCTTTTTGTTCTTTAAGAGTTCGATCTAATGGAAAACACAATTACTATTGCTTCAAATTAGATTCCATTCTTCGATGGAACTAATTTTCCTTATTGGAAATGCAGGATGGAAACATACATCGAGGCTACTGATTTCACCTCTTGGCAAATTATTCAATATGGTGACAAGCAAGTTGTTCTCAATAGCAAAAATGAACTAGATGATGAAGAGAAGAAGAAGCTTGAGATAAACAATGCAGCTAAGAATATGATTTTGATGAGCATATCTCAATCTTTTTTTGCAATGGTTTCATCGTGCAAAACTGCCAAAGAAATTTGGGACAAGCTTTGTGAAACCTATGAAGGATCAACAATGATCAAACATACCAGAAGAAGTGCTCTTATGTACGACTATGAACTATTCAGATTCAAAACTAGTGAAAGTATTTCTGATGGTTTAAATAGATTTACTTTAATCACTAATGAACTTGCTTTGCTTGGTAAAGAATTTGATGATAGTGAACTAGTGAGAAAAGTTCTAAGAATTATGCCGAGTTCGTGGGATTCAAAGACTAATGCAATAGAGGAAGCTCATGATCTTGATACTCTAAGCTTAAGTGGACTTCGAGAAAAGCTTCAAGCTTATGAGTCCAAGCTGAAACATCAGTAAGAACAAGAGAAAGTAAGGAAGTCCATTGCATTTAAAGCATCTGTTGAAAAAAAATCATTATTAGACAATGAATCAGACAACGATGATGATGATGAAGATGTGAATCTATTAGCCAGAAAACTCTCAAAGTTCTTCAAGAAGAAAGGTAAGCATACTAATCGAAGTCAACATTATGCTAATGATCGTTTCAGAGATGATGTAGAAAAAATGATCAAAGAAAAAGAAGAAAAGAAAGAGAAGAAGAAAGAAAAGAAAGAGCTTATATACTACGAATGTAAAAAACTAAGACACATCAAGTATACATGTCTTGTATTGCTAAAGAAAATTGAAAAATATAAGGTAAAACAGAAGTCTCTGATGGCAACTTAGAGTGACTTGGATGAGTCAAACGTTAAATCAGATGATGCATCCAATGATACAAAAGAAGCAAACATGTTCCTTAAGGTTCTATTTGAGGTAACTTTTGATTCTGAAGAAGAAGAAATGTCTAAAAGCCTAAGTAAGAAAGTTAGAAAACTTCTAAATGGTTTTTCTAAAGCAAATGAAAAAATTGAAATTTTGAAAGAAAAAAAGAAAAAGAAGCTTTATATCAAACCAACCAATTGTTAGTTAATGAAAATTACATTTTAAAGTGTGATACTGAAGAGTTGCATATAGACAATGAAAAATTACGTGCTGCTCAAGCTATTTTAGAAAAAGAAAATTCTAAATTGTGTTCAGAAATTAAAGAATTAAAGGAAAGAATGAATGCTATTTCAAAAGGCTTGAGTACCACTTTTCATAAATTTTCAGAAAGTGATAAAAAGCTTCAAATGTTGATTTCTTCTCAAAGAATTGGTAACTCAAAAATTAGGTTAGGATTTAATCAAGCTAAATCATCAAACAGACTTGAAAAGACAACCGTTATAAAAGGAAAAGAAAAAGTAACTAATAACTTTGTTCAAAGTTCCATGAAGTCTAAAACTTTTGTATAAGAAAAGAGGAATGTCAAACAATACCATCAGCGAAATAACTATTATCTAGTCAGACGGTACTTCAGACAGTCTGTCAGACAGTTTAACAAGAGGTATCCAAACTAATATCAAAAGGGACCGGTAAGATCAAATACTTATGCTTGTTTCTTTTGTAACAAGTTGGGACATATTGAAAAATATTGTTTCTACGAGAACAACAAGCTCAGCAAACAACAAGTAACAAACAAAAATTCTAAGAGCTTGAGTTTTGGTGGACCTAAACTTGTTTGGGTTCCTAAGAAGGTTTGATTCTTCCTTCTGTGGTTACAGGAACACGAAGTTAAGATTAAAGGAATGTAGTACCTTGATAGTGGGTGCTCATGCCATATGACTGGAGATGCTTCGTTGTTCACAACAATAGAATGGAAAGATGGAGGATATGTCAAATTTGGAGACAATAGTAGAGTAAAGATAATTTCTAGAGGTACTATAAGCTTTTCGCCAGCTACAATTGAAAATGAATCTCTGGTAAGAGGTCTTAAACACAATCTTTTAAGTATTAGCCAGTTGTGTGACAAAGGATACAGCATGATTTTTGGTAAAAATAAAGTAGATGCTTTTAATCAAAATAGAGAAAAGCTTTTTGAAGGTTTTCTGAAAAAGAATGTTTACATGGTTGAACCTACAAAAGTAGAGACTAGAAGTTGTTTATTAACTCTAAATGATAATGTATTTTTCTGGCATAAAAAACTTTGCCATGTTAATTTTTCTCAATTGGAAAATCTTTCAAAGAAAATTCTAGTAAATGGTTTGCCAAAAATCTCAATAAGAAGCGATGTTAAGTATGATACTTGTTTAAAGAACAAAACGGTTTCAGTACCACACAAATCAAAAAATCTAATTTTTACAAAATGTCCTTTAGAACTTCATTTAGACTTGTTTGGTCCTACTCGTACCTTAAGTCTTGGTGGGAACAAATATGTTCTAGTGATTGTTGATAATTTTTCAAGATTCACTTGGGTGTTTTTCCTAAGACACAAAAGTGAAGCATTTCGTGTTTTTGAAAAAATTTCAAAACAAGTTCAAAATGAAAAAGGTTTTTCCATTATCAGTTTGAGAACTGATCATGGCAAGGAATTTGAAAATGAAGGTTTTATAAGCTTTTGTGATGAAAATGGAATAAGACATAATTTCTCTGCTCCTTACACTCCACAACAAAATGGAGTAGTAGAAAGAAAAAATAGAATCATTCAAGAAATGACTAGAAGTCTTTTGAATGAAAGTGGCATTGCACAATATTTTTGGGCTGAAGCGATTTTTACTTCATGTTATATTATTAACAGAGTTTATGTGAGACCTTTGACACAGAAAACAGCTTATGAGTTATACAAAAGAAGAAAGCCCAACGTCTCCTATTTTCATGTATTCGAAGCCAAATGCTACATTAGGAAATCTAGATAGAGTTTAGGAAAATTTGATGAGCGAGGTGAAGGAGGAATTTTCCTTGGCTATTCTCAAAATAGTAAAGCTTTTCATGTCTTCAATAACTCTTCCAAGACTATTGAAGAGTCTGTCAATGTGAAATTTATTGATCCTTATGTGATTGATATTCTTGTTGATGATATCAAAACAAAGAATAAGAATAAACATTCAAATGATCAAAAAGGAATAAAAGATACAGCTGAAATACCTTCTGACCCTAAGTCAGATGTTTCGTCTGACAGTATAGCAGAACCCTTAAAAGGTGAAGCTGAATCTTCTAAACCTTGGATGTTTAAACCTAATCATCCACCAGAATAGGTAATGGGTAATATTGAAAGTGGTGTTAAAACTAGATCAAAAATCATTTTGCCTTGCTTGCTAATTTTGAACCTTCTCGTATTGATGATGCCTTGAAAGATAATAGCTGGATTAATGCTATGCAAGAAGAATTAAATTAATTTGAAAGAAATGAAGTTTGGAATTTAGTGCTTAGACCTAAAGGAAAAACTATAATTGGAACAAAATGAGTGTTCAAAAATAAAGCTAATGAAAATGAAAAAGTAGTCAGAAACAAAGCTAGATTGGTGGTAAAAGGTTATTCTCAAGAAGAAGGAATTGATTTTGATGAAACTTTTGCACCTATTGCTAGACTTGAGGCTACTCATTTGCTATTTGCATTTGCATGTTTTAAGAATTTTAAATTATTTCAAATGGATGATAAAAGCGCCTTCTTAAATGGATACATTAAAGAAGAGGTATATGTTGAACAACCTCCAGGCTTTGAAGATCCATTTAAAGAAGATCATGTTTTTAAACTCAAAAAGGCTTTGTATGGCTTAAAGCAAGCTCCAAGAGCTTGGTATGAACATTTGAGCTCTTATTTGATTAAAAATGGTTTCAAAAGAGGAAAAATAGATACTACTCTTTTTTTGAAAATTACTAATAATGATTTGTTGGTTGTACAAATATATGTTGATGATATTATTTTTGGATCAACTAACGAATATCAATGCAAAGAGTTTGCTAAGTTAATGCAGGCTGAATTTGAGATGTCCTCATGGGAGAATTAACATTCTTCCTTGGATTACAAATCAAGCAAACAATGGATGGAATATTTGTTCATCAAGAAAAATATACAAGGCAAATTATCAAAAAGTATGGATTTGAAAATGCCAAACACAATTCAACTCCAATGAGTTTTTCTTCAAGATTAGATCTTGTCTCTTCTGGAAAAAAGGTAAATGAGAAGCTACATAGAGATATGATTGGCTCACTCTTATATCTAACTGCTTCTTGTCCTGATATTTTATTTAGTGTTTGCTTATGTGCAAGATTTCAAAGTGCACCAACAAAAACACATTTGTCTATTGTTAAAAGAATTTTCAAGTACCTTTCAAATACTTCAAAATTGGGCATATGGTATCCAAAAAATGACAATTTTAACTTGATAGGATGCTCAAATGCTGATTATACTGGTTGTAAAATTGATAGGAAAAGTACATCAGGTACTTGTCAGTTTCTTGGTGACAAGTTGGTTTCTTGGTCTTCTAGGAAGCAAAACTCTATTGCTTTATCAACAGCCAAGGTGGAATATGTTTCTATTGGTAATTGATGTGCTCAAATTCTTTAGATTAAGCAACAATTAAGTGATTATGGCCTAATCTTTGAAAAAGTTCCTATTAAATGTGATAATACAAGTGCCATAAATCTTATAAGAAATCCTGTTCATTATTCAAGATCTAATCACATTGAAATTCGTCATCATTTTATAAGAGATCATGTTTTAAATGGTGATATAGAGGTTAAATTTATGCCTACAAATATTCAATTTGCTGATTTTTTACAAAACCACTTGATAAAACAATATTTGAATTCATTAGAAATGAAATTGGAGTATGTAATCCTTTTGTTTAAAGTTTTTTTTTTTTTTTTTTTGTCAGATGGTAAGCTAGTCAGACACTTCATAAGACTAATTTACTGAATTTTTTTTCTGTGTAATTTCTTATTGTCTGATTTTTCTTTTATAAATAAATATATTGTTTTGTAAATTAAAAATAATTTATTTAATTAAATAAAAAATGTTGGGAAAGGATGTTGGCTCACGTTGTAACCGTTCCCTCTCTTTTTCAAATTTGTTTTTCTTTCTTTCCTTAGACGGTTCTTTTATCATAACCGTCTTTCAAATCTTTTAAAATCTCATTTTCTCTCTCACTCTGCAAAAAACTTCTCAATTTTTTTTACTCCGTTTTTCTTTCTCAATCTTAACTCTTCTTCAAATGGCTCCATAAAAATCTTCTCGTGTCACCAGTGTCTTCTCAAAATCTTAATCATCTCTAACACCCATGGAGATATCTGATTCAAGTTCTTCAACCCAATCAGATTCATCCTCAGAAAACCCAACTCAAAATCCTAGCGACCCTTCTTCAACTTCTCCAAAGCAGACGACAATTACTAGGTCCAAAAAGAAATTAGGGAAGGACAAAGGGAAAAAGTCAAATAGTGAGTTTGAAGGAGGTTCTTCAAACACTGAGTCAAACGAACTTAGGGTTTCTTCGAAATCGCTAAGAAAATCTGAGACTTCAAAGAAGGGAAAATCTATTAAGGTTTCTGCAAGAAATAAATGTGATATTACTGACTGCTTCCTTGTAGATACTGAATTCTTTTTACATAGAGGATTACACATTGATGAGTTTATAGAAGAAATCAAGTGTAGTAAAATGTGTAATCTGAACACTGTGGTTTTTTGAGAGATTGTAGTTGAGTTCTATGAGAATCTCGATTTAAAGAAAAAGAATAAATGGGAATCTCATGTCTGTGGTAAGAATGTGGTTATCACTAGGAAAGACTTAGTGAAATTCCTTAAAGTTAAGGATTGTGAAGACTCTGTGGATATTGATTGTCTAGGAAGGCAACATCTTTTAATCTACTAAATGATGGATTTAAAACAAAAGTAGAAAAAGATGTATTTATCTTGCAATTTCCACTGATTGTGAGGTTGCTGCACATAATAGTGTGTTCTTGTCTGTTGCCAAAGAAAGGAAGTAGAACTTCAATTTCCATAAATGAAGCTAAGGTGATTTTAGGAATGACTAAAAAGAAGCAAGTAAACATTGCTGGAAAGATTATAGGTCATGCTTTAAACAATGTTAAAAGTGGACCTTATGGAAATCTAATCATGAGTATACTAAAATGGAAAAAGGTTAAGATTCCTAAAAGATCCTATCAAAAATTTGGAGTTAAGAGTATTGATGCCAGTCACTTGCACCATATGGGAATCTATGAAAAAAAGAAGGTTTGGTACTCTAGTGATCTGGCTGTGTACTTTGATCCAAGATACTCTTCTAGAGAAGTGCCTAGTTGGATGAAGTCTACAAGGGGAGTGTTTATGGATGGAAAAACAAAGGATGACAAACAACAAACTTCGGTTGTTGTGTCAGACAATGAAGAAGCCCCTACTGTAAAGAAGAGGAAAGGGAAACAACCTTTGGAAGTAAGGAAGAAGAAAAAGTTAGACACCTTTGCTGGTATTAAAGGTGAGGAGATAAAGAAAGGTCAAATTCATGAGGAATCAGACGCTGATTCTGATGAGACAGATGATCTGTTTCCTAGTCAGACAGTAGATCCTCATGCTTCCACAAGCAAAGAATCTGACAGGATGAGCATGATAGAAGGTAAACTTGCAGCCTTGAAGAACTTGCCGAGTCGGATGCTACCTCAATCCTAACCCTTTGAAAAACAATCTAATCAAGCTCCACCTTCTCCTAAGAAAACTCTTTTGAGTTCTCCTTCTTCACTTGCAATTCAACCATCTTCTCCAAAATCCGTTCCCCCCTCACAACAGGACACTGAGTCTGAACATAAAACTTCAGACACTACTCTTGATTCTCCTCAGACACAACCTTCACATGGTTCTGATGAAGTTGGAAAAGAAGACATTGAAGCTGCTTTACAAAAGGTTGCTGCTTCATATGCTCCTTCTGGTCTTTGTTCTCGAACCATGCATAGAAGAATTAAGACATGTGCTGTCAAGAAATGTTCCAAAGCCTCAAAGAAACAAAGACCTCCTCCTTCTCCAAAAGATTGAATTTTATGCTTTTCTGTCTTTTGTTTTCAGACGATGTTGTAATGACTGTTTATGATCCTTGAGTGAATGTTATGTTATCCTTGTTTGTTTACTTTATATGCATTTTGTTCGGGGGGGGTTAGTATTTGATGATAACAAAAAAAGGGGGAGAATTCATGTGGAATTTTTTTTATTGGGCTGAAATTTTCTGGAAATTTTGTCTAACTCAACAACTGATAACCTGACTTTGTGAAAAATTGAAAAATTGTTTCGACCCATGTTTTGTACAAGATTTGGTTAATAACAAATTTTTTCAAACAAAAGTATTTTCTGAAAAAGTGGTTTTGTCATCATCAAAAGGGGAAAGAATGTTAAGTTCTTTTCTTATAAGTTTTGATGATAACAAGAGTATACTTTTTAGTATACGGATGTGGAACAAATTTTCTTAGGTCAAACAATTTTTTCTTAGTCAAACAATTGATGTTTGGTCAAACAGTGTGAGATCTTTTATGTTGATCATCAGTTTTATGCAGGAACTTAAATTCATTTGTCATGAAATATGGTCGTTATGTTGATGAAGGTCTGGCTCCATTGAAATTAGATGTAATTGCGAATACATCTGATCCGTTCCACAAAGGATTTCTCGAGTACATGGGTTTTATATTCTGTGCGCATTTTACTCACTTAGTTGTGTTTGAAATCAGCTTAAGTTTTCAGAGTTTTTAATATACAGAAAGTAATAACATGTTTTCTCATATTATCATAAGAAGGAAATATTTTTTCAAAAGAAAAATTTTACCGTCAAAATCTCCAGTGTTCCTTACTGATCTCGTGGAAAGTTATATATTTATCTAATCTCTTGATTTTATGTGTTTAAGTTATAACTAAATTGTGTGATGTATCTATTTCAGAAATTAACAGATTTTATTCAAAGTATATCGCACAATATCGACAAAAGATTTTTTGTTTTTCCAAGTTTATCCACTTTAAGATATCTCTATAGCTCCTGGAGAAACGGATGAAGATCTATTCATTTAGGGTATTGAAATATTTGAAATCTCATATATTGGAAAATCAAGAATAATGAAGCTCCAAACAGAAATTTTCAAACGATCAAATTATGTTTGTTTGTTTTTATCCGTTGAAGAAATAGCTATATATATCTTCCACAGGTTTAGAGGAAAAAAAAAAAAGACGACAACAAGGAGAGAAGAAAAATAGAGATTAGAAAGCAAGAAAATTATTCAGAAAATTTGAGCTGAAATTTTTCAATCAAAGCTTCTATTCTGATTTAGTCAGACAAATACTTAAATAGTCAGACGTTTAGTCAAACGATATTCTGCATAGAATTCTTATTTAAAATCTGATGTGTTCTTGAGCTTAATACTTTTAGTTTCCATTGTAACTTGACTTTGAAAATCCCTTTACTCTTTGTTGAGTTTGATTGAGAGTTAGTTGAGAGGATTACATATAATCTTGTAGATCTATGTTTAGCCAAGAGTGATAGGCTTGTGATACAAAGCAAGATTTGATTGGTGTTTGTAATTTCTTTCATTAACTTAGTGGAACGACTTGTGTGGATAACCAGATCCCCAGCAGTGGAGTTGAAAGAGAGGACGTACTCAAAAGGAGGAACCTCTATAAAATTCTTAACTCCTTTACTAATGCACTTTATTTATTAATTGTGTAAAATTCACTGATCATAATCTATATCTAATATTAATTCACGTGAATCTCCTTAAGAAAAATATTCAATTGAAGCTTCACATCGTTTTAAAGAAAAATCTCTCTTCTAAAGAAGTTTTAAGGTTAATTTTGTTAAGTGTTTTTTAAAAAGTTTTAAAAGCAAACAATTCACCCCTCCCCTCTTATTTGCATAATCAGGACCAACAATTTACCTTAAAATTGATGTTTTATGTTGTGTTGTTACTTTCCACTTAGCTTAACAACGAGCTGAGAGAATATATGTTTTACCCTCAAATATATACGAAGCATGAAAAGAGAGTCGTGGTGGCAAGGGGAATACTTTGAGAGCACACTAAAAGCAGATTGCAGTCTTTATTTTGTCTTTAGATTTGGTTTGAATATAGCAAACAATGTAAATAGGTGTGAATAAAAAATTAAAAAAAAAAAAGGGTAGCTGCTAATCTGATGTATAGGCTCTATGTTACAAATAATTTCATAGTTGGTGATATGTTCAAACTCTATTAATAGGATGTCGCACTCCAATCAGTGCTGAGATGTGACATTAGTTGTTTAGTGTTGATTAATCATTACTGCTCGGCATCTACATGGCTGATGGGTGTCGAATCCAACAAAAATAAAACCTACTCCTAGACAATTATATGATTTGCATATAGTGGTGAGTAGGGTCGAATCCACAGGGATTGGTAAAGATATTTCTATTCAAAGAGAACAATAAGAAAAAGGAAAATGGGGGGTTTTGTTTGTGAATCAAATAAAGTAAAACAAGGTAAGAAAATCAGATATTGGTAAAAGCCTAGCCAAAGGAATCAAGATGGTTTAATTCTAGGAATTGATCATCGATGCAAATGTTCTCTATTCTTGTTCTAGATAAATTGGTTATGGTTATTAACAAGCTCTAACAACCTATCTCTCCTTACTTCCTCGATAACCTCGGACAAGCGCTTTGAATTATTTCTCTTATTAATTAAACAACCCTTAGACAAGCGCTTAGGATTTAATCTATCAATAGCATTAAGATCTAGAGAGACCACCAATTCATGCCAGTAGATTATAAGATAACCTATTTAAACATGATCACACACCTCCATAACATGAATTCGATCATCTCTTTTATAACCAAACATGTTATTGCGTCACTAAGACTAGAACAATCAAACAATTACGGATTTGACGTGCTAGTTGACAATATATTAACTTGTTAATTGAGTAGAAGAGCTATATTCATACCAATCAACAAAGATAATAATGACAAAACGATAAGAAGATATATGAATACCCGAAAACAAAGAATAGAATAAATACAAGTCAATTAGACCTCACAATTCGTGGAGAATTAAACATCTATGACCCTTTGGCTAGAAAAGTAACTTAGCTACTCATGTTCATCAATAAAACGAAAATAAAAGATAGAAACATAATGAACCCGGTTGCTTGCTCTGCCTCCGCGTTTCCTTCTTCAAGATCCAAGATTCCCAAGATCAAAAAGTTGTCCTAACCCTCTAGGGTTGGCTCTATTTATACTATTAGATGGATAGCATGTGATCTTTTGCTAGCAAGATACGAAAATATCTTTCCTTTTTCAAGTAGATTTCGAGAAGTGAAGATACGTCTGCCTGGCACGCCTCACCACACGGCCGTGGGTTAAGCCGTGCCATACTCTGTGCATATTCTTCAAGTCTTCAACCGCGCCCAGTGTGTAGCACGATTACACCCACGGCTAGATTTCAAGCCGTGTCTTCATCTGGTTGATGTTCCACACTTTCTTCTCCTTGGCACATCTATCTTCCACCACGGCTTCAAGCACGGTTTATCCCACGGGTTCCACCACGGCCGTGCCTTAAGCCGTGTCTCTCTCTGTTCAAAGACCTCATTTTCGCCTTCTTGTCCAGTGTGTAACACGGTTTGAACCTTGGCCGTGCCTCAAACCGTGCTTCCTCCGGTGGTGTAATTTCTTGTCTTAATCCGAGTTGTAGATGACTTCTCTAAAATACTTGAATTAGCATCCTTGACTCCATTTAACCTGATTTATCACGATGATAGAATTAAAGTACCATTTCCTTATGATTTTTATAAAATCAATAATAATTTAACACAATTTATACTATAAAGATTGAGTATAAAATGGCTCTATCAATGGCCATTTTCAAAAGCTTGGTTTTTATGTATATAACTGGCACTGTGCCGAAGATGGGAGATTCTACGCCTAAACTGTACCGTAAATCATGATACTCGGTTACTAGATTTTATAATCCGCTCAGTTTGGATCGTATAATCCGCTTGGTTTTAGATCTCCATTGATGATCCAACCCACTTAAAACGCCAATTGTTGTATACTCGCATTAACATGATATGCATCTTCAATTTAAATTTTCAATACCGGTGTTGACGTATTTGAAGTGTGAAATATTTATTGTTTTTACGTTGTCTGCTGATTTAGCTTGAAGATGAACTGAGAAGATAGAGAATCAATGAGATCTTGAAGTCCAAGATGAGGACCGAACATGAGTAGTAGAAAGGTTATGACAAAAGGTCTTATAATGAACCCACCTGATCAGACAGGGTATTATGTGCTATGTATATTAAGTGGGTGAGGCATATAAAACCTTATATTTAAACGTAGAGTGCATAGTGACGTTAGAAACTAGTAGTAATGTGATTTTGTAGTAAGTTACCATTGTGAATTATAACAAAGATAAATAAATCAAAATTTTAAATAAATTCGTTATTTAATGTAATTAATTACATACTTACATATAAATAACGTCTTATCATCAACTTGAGATGACATAACTGCATCCCTTTCAAGCGCCTAGAGCTTGATATAAGGTTACAAAAGGATCTGGAGAGGCGGGCTGCTAAATCCTACCGTGTTCCCTTCCAATCAGTCAATGGGGTTCCTTGGAATGGATTTTGGTTCGAACAAGGGGGGATCCCCTTGCAAATTCTTCGATTTCTGGGCAGAATGTAATAAGTTCGCTTTTATAGTAAATCAAGTCTGGTAATTACCCAAAAAACGAAAATTTTCCCAGACAAGCCATCTTCTTACCCATGTTCTCTCTGATTGCTCCATACGATTCCTTAAAGTGGATTTTGGTTCCAACAAGAAGAGATCTTTCTATTCTTCGATTTCCCCGCTGGTTGCATTGAGTTCCTCTCGTTAGTACGAGGTACAGAGCAGGAAAGTGCACGATCCTGCGGTGTTTAGGGTGGAGTCCATTAAATTCAGGATTCTGCGATAAGTACATAGCTCAACACATGTTATATCGATTCCCTACCATATGTACTTGAGCTAGCTTATCATCGTCCAGTTGAGACTCAGTGCCAACTCCAATCTAGATATCGAAGTAAATACCTATCTCATCATTGAGCCTTAAACACACCCATCAGACAATCATACGATAGGTATCACATAGTGAGCCCTAAACCGTATATCTTCCATACGCCAAGAGAACGATGGATAGTCAGAAAGACAAATCAGTTCAGTTTATAGTCACTATATCAGCTTCGTTAAGCAAAAACACTCTACACTCTTGACCTTCCGATTCTGCATCATATCCACTCATCCAAGTTTAAACTAGGAAATTCCATGACCTTTGAGAGCTGGAGACAGAATAGCATTAATACATTACAAGATTGTTATTGCAACTGCAACACAGAAAGGAGCCAAAAGACATAGTCCCAGGAACATGCAGTTGTTCTAAAGAATCTTGTAATCAGATATTCTAATCCACCAGTGTTTACATATTAACCAATTTGAAGAGCAACTATCAGAAGATGTTAAATAACATCTCAAGATGTTACCAGAGTAGATTTTCCATTTTCCAGAAGCTTCAGTTCCTCACGCCAATTTTCTATCTTTGATAATTTCTCCAACTGCTCCTTTGTCATATCTTCTTGTGGAGTTTTCTGGAGTTGAGCCTCTGCAAGCCTTATCTGAAAATGACATCTTGGCTTGTGAGAATGAAAGTGTAACATTAACCATGGCACCATGATAATCAAAATGGTATTTGTTCTCATTTTGTCAAACTGCAAGTGTACCAGTGTCCACTTTCAAAGCCTCAAGACAAAGGAAATCAATCACAAAAACACATGGCGATATTTGAGGAGTCTATCTTCAGGTTCAGTTTTCAATGATATTTTAACATGTTTTTACAAACCAAAATTCATTGAGCTGCAACTAATTAGAGGAAATGTCTACTCAAAGCCCAAGAGAATTTCATTAAAATCCTCCAACACTTAACAGCATCAAATTCCACATTTGGCCAATGGTCCTTTCCAAAAACCGAGTATATAACTTTTCGGTGAATAATAGCCAAGCCACCTTTATAAATCAAAGAAATAAAATTACAGCTACTGATTTAAATGTACAAGCTGTTAGGCATTTGCTATTGTAATCTAGAATTCTCACTAGGTGTAAAAGCTATGCCTAGAATTATGAAGATTTATTAGCTAGGAGCAGGTTGCTTGCTAGGAGAAGCAAAAATCGAAATCTCCTCTTCACAGCAAATATGTGGTTACTGATTGTGTTATAGGATCCTTCTAAAGCGTTTGTGTCCGAGTTGTCGTTAACAATTCGGGATCCACTCTAGGCCTTAAGGTTCTTCTTCCTCTTTTACCTATGTTGATTGTTTAGGTTCGAGCTCGTTAGAGAGAACCCGACAATCTCTTAATGCAACCAAGATTTGTTTTCAAAAGATAGATTGCACTTTTCATTTCTTTTCTTTCCTGCTTTGTACAATTCGGATTCCCTCCTCCTGGCTGACTTCCACGTTCCCTCCTGACTACCCACTACTTGTCATGCCTCTCTCCCACTAACTGGGCTCCTTGCTGGAGCCTCCTAACTACCAGAACTTACTAGATTTGCAGGGATTGTCCACCTTCCCACTACACCCTTAGAGCCACAATTCGTGGCCCTATACATCTGGACAACCGGTTTTAATCAAACAACAATACACAACAACCTGACATAACTGTCAGGCACCCATGACAGACAAGGACAGCAACAACAGACCACGGAAAGACAGTAACAACCAAATAACAACCACCAATTAACAGACACACATAAAGGACAATAAACACCTAGGACAGCTGACCATTCCCCTGGTCCTTGTTCTTCCTTGAGTACACACAAACAAAGGGTGTTATTCCTCGCTGTGATCGCGAAGATCCTCCGCGTATAACAGATTGCAAGTTACAGTGTTTACTATTTCATATAACTTCCAGTGAGAAAATTGCTGTCACCCATCTGAGGTCATAGTCTTTATTGCTAAGATAGCAGAAACAACTAAAATACACCTTTGCTCTTGATCTAAACCTACAATCATATTCTATTCCTTCTAGAATCAAAGTTAAAACAATCTTAAGAACTTTTTTATATTCTTCAATGTGTTTTCTTTACTTAAAAAAAAAAAAAAAATCAAGACTCGCTTTTTTGCACTATGATAAAGCAGATACAATGGCACATCATCTGGCTACAAAGTATATGCAGAAAACTCCTTTTGGTAGCTATTTACAGATTTCTTGTTGTCATGATTACTGATAAAGAGCATAAAATGAAATTATCAGGCAAGAAAAAAGTTAAAACCAAAGGAATAATGGAGGGAATATATTCTATTGAAAGCCAAGGTTTGCTGGATCATGCAAGAGCAAAAGAAAGTTCTTCAAGTGCTTCCACTAGCTAACCCAGACTGAGATGTGGATTAGATGGAAAATAGCCATGACCATATGTGTTTATTTCTTTGGAGAGAAAGGAACACAAGGTGTGTAGGGTGGAGAGCAGTGATGGGCCGACATTGTTTATGCTTTATCTTTAAAAAAGTTATCAGTATCTTACCCAAAAAAAAGTTATTTGTACTTGAGGTGGAGAAAAGTCAACGACAGATTCAGTAAATGATTTACCTATACTCCTCTTAATAATTGATAGGCTTAAAAAATGCTCTCTCCTCTCTCTACCCCCTGCCCTTATTCCCTCCCCTAGAGGACCACTTCCTTTAGATAAACAACCACTACCCGCCCGGACCACCATTGAAAATGCCAACGGAAAACCCCCTCCATCTCCAAGGTGAATCTGGAAAATCCCCCTCCGGTCACCGGAGCATCCCAGCTGATCACCATCCCTCAAAACCTTCACCGGCCAGCCACACAAACGCATCTCTCCCTAGACAACCCATTAAGGAAAAAGAAAAAATAATTTTCAAAACACTTGGAAAGGACGTCTCTGACTTTCCCAAAAGTGCAAGTTTGGAGCCTTGTGCCACAGCTGCAGCAGGCCCACCTGACCCATTGTCTTCTCTACACACTACACATAGCACCCCCTTTGACATACCTGCCAATATCCACTCCCAAAGTCCTTCCATTTTTAGCAAAACCACATTGGATTCCACAAACAACCTTACCCACCCTACATCCCGTCCAAAACACCCTGAAAACCACCTCCCATCCCCTTCCACGCCAGCAAATTCTTACTCCAGCACTTGCCTCCATGGAACTCCACCGATGCTGCCAGACTTCCCCCTCCGCTTCATCCCTTCAGCAACCACCTCCGAAATCCCCAAGGTCAAGATTCCACAAACTGTTGAGAATGAAGGAGACGCCTATTGGGAGTGCACACTAGTGGGGTACTTTATAGGCCGCAAAATGCCATCCACCCTAGTCCACGCCATAATGTCCAAGCTATGGAAGGATTACGGCCTCCAAAGCATCCTCGCCAACCCTGAAGGTTTCTATTATTTCCAATTCAACGAGGAGAAGGATATCGCTCCCATCCTAGAGAAAGTTTGGTTCTTCTCCAGAAACTACCTCATCCTCAAACGGTGGAGGAAAGAAATGAGACTTGACAAGCCACAACCCACCCATGTTCCAGTATGGATCACACTCAACCGCATCCCATGTGAGCTCCTTAGCACTAAAGGGATAAGCCATATCGCTAGTGGAGTAGGCATGCCTATAAAGGCCAAGACCCTCACGGCCACTAGGCAAAACCCCAACCAAGCGCAAGTCCTTGTCGAGCTAGATGAAAGAAGGGAGTTGGTCATGCAAATTGACGTGGAGAAAGCTGATGGATCCTTGGCCACTATCAGCATCGATTACCAATGGATTCCTCCCCATTGCAACAAATGCAAGGTCTTTAGACACACATGCCAAACGCCCAGCCCACCAACGAAACCCACTCCCACAAATCCCCCCAAGCCAAAGGACGACACATGGATGCAACCCAACCATGCAGCAAAGGCCAAACAGAACAAGGCCATAGGCACACCCTCCCACGAGGAAAACTCTAAGGGCACTCAGCCATCACCCAACCTAGACCACGCAATACCTACAACACCCCAGGACAGCGTAAAGTTTAACCCAATTCAGAGAAGAAGCAAGGCACACCCAAGCGTAAAGGCTCCAACTCCTCTGGCAAACGCAAGAAGAAACAGAGGAGGCGCCGCACCTTCACCTAGCCCCTAACGGTCCTCCCTTGTCACACTCATGAATATAGCAACACGGAATGTTAGAGGGCTAAATGACCCTCTTAAAGCAACGGAAATTAAAAAGGAGTGTGACACTCATAGGGTATCCCTAATAGGGATTTTAGAAACCAAAGTCAACACCACCAATGAGGCAATAGTAATGCAACTTTTGGGTCCACAATGGCAAGTGGCCATTAACCAAGTTGCGCCTAAGCGTATTTGGATAGCATGGCAACCGAGAGTGTGGGACATTAGCATTGTCAAGGAAAGCACTCAACTCTTGCATTGCATAACAACCCACTGTAGCACCATCACCAAACTAAACATGACCTTCATCTATGGTGCTAATAATGATAGTGAAAGGAAGGTATTATGGAGATGCCCAGAAGAAACTTCCGAAACCCTCCCCACCCTCCCTTGGCTGGCTCTTGGTGACTTCAATACAACCCAAACCCCCTCCGAGAAACAAGGAGGTCGAGGGTGTATGACACTAGCCATGTCAGACTTCCAAGCATGTTTAGCCAAGATCGAGCTTAAGGACCTTAGATACACGAGTGACTTCTTCACATGGACAAACCGACAAGATCACAATCCCATCTTGAGGAAACTAGATCGAGTCCTGATCAACCAAAACTAGATGCAAACATTCCTAAACACTCATGCCAAGTTCCTACCCCCCCTCTTATCCGATCGCTCCCTAACCATCACACACATAGACTCCACTCCGCGAGTAAAAAAGACACCTTTCAAATTTTTCAATTTTTGGATCTATCATGCAGGTTTCAATAACATAGTTTCCAATGTATGGAGAACGGAGATAGTTGGCTCCAAGATTTACCAAGTAGTAAGCAAGCTCAGATTACTCAAGGAGAAACTACGACATCTCAATCACAACAACTACTCCCACTTGTCTAACCATGTAAAGGAAGCTAAGCACACCCTCCACCAGCTACAGTCCAACATCTATAGCACTGGAGATACATCCCAAATGGATGTCAAAAGAACTGCATTCAAGTAGTACTACCTACTGACAAACGCTGAAGAATGCTTCTTCAAGCAGAAGTCAAGAATCAACTGGCTGAAGCTTGGGGACAAGAATACTTCTTTCTTTCATAAATCCATACGGAACCACCACAATAGAAGCCACCTTTACTGCATCAGCCGAGAGGATGGTAGCAAAGCGATAGGAGAAGGGCAAGTAAGGACTCTAGTAGTTTCCCACTTCCAACAAAACGTACCCTCCAATCAACAAGGAAGAGATCTGCAACCTAGTAACATGGAGGCTTAATAATCAGGAAAAAGAGGAGTTACAAGCACCATACTCGGACGAGGAAATCAAATGGGGATTTTTCTCCCAAGCAAGTGAGAAGGCTTCGGGCCCGGATGGATACACAGCTCTTTTCTTTAAGGAGACATGGGGAACAATAGGCTAAGACCTCACCTCTGCAATCAAGGAATTCCTCAATTCAGAGCACCTACTTAAGGAATTAAATTCTACCGTTCTCACATTGGTTCCCAAAATCCCCAATCCCACCAACATAGGAGAGTTTCGACCCATTGCATGCTGCAATGTGCTTTACAAGGCGGCGTCAAAGGTATTCGTTGCCCGTCTTAAGAAGTTCTTACCTTCACTGATTGGAAGAGAGCAAGCTGCTTTTATCCCAGGTTGCAAAATCGTAGACAACATCTTCATCACCCAGGAATTGATGGCCGGATATCAAATGCAAACTGGAGCGCCCCGTTGCACATTGAAGGTTGATCTCCAAAAGGCTTATGATTCTATAAGATGGGGTTTCATAATCAAAGTGCTGAGGTCTATGCAATGCCCAACCCACTTCTGTAATCTTATAGAGCAGTGCATCACCACCACAAAATTCTCCATCAACATCAATGGGAAATTGGCAGGCTACTTTCCAAGTAAGCGGGGCCTAAGATAGGGTAATCCAATATCTTCATACTTATTCGTTGTAGGCATGAAAGCCCTCTCCACCTTGTTCCGAAGACTCATTTCCAACCCTGCCTTCTCCCCCACCGGAGATGCAAACCAAAGCGCCTAACCCACTTGTGCTTCGCAGATGACCTCTTGATCTTTGCTAAGGTTAATGTTGAATCCATATCCTTGATCATGGATGCTCTCCAGCAGTTCCAAGCACTCTCAGGTCTAACGGCTCTAAAAGCTTTATATTCTTCTCCAATGTCCCCTCCGGGATCAAGCAACGCATCCTAGAGGTCACTCATTACCAAGAAGGTAGACTCCCAGTACAATATCTAGGAGTCCCACTCCTCTCCACTAAACTCAAAATGGAGGATTGCGACGCTTGGTGCATAGAGTCATAGCACGCATCACCTCGTAGACCTCAAAATTCCTATCTTATGCAAATCGACTACAACTAGTTAGATCAGCCATATTCTCTATGCAAGTCTACTGGAGTTATGTCTTTCTCCTACCTAAGAAGATAACGACCAAGGTAGAACAGCTAATCAGGAACTTTCTCTAGAGTGGAAACCCTCACACAGTTTCTAAAGCCAAAGTCAGGTAAGAGGAAGTCTACAAGCCAATCAAATGCAATGGCCTAGGGATTCCCAACCTTCACTTATGGAACAAGGCTCTACAGATCAAGCATATCTAGCACCTATGCAAGAGCGGACACCAAAGCCTATGGCTTGAATGGGTGCAGTCAACATTATTGAAGGGCAAAAGTTTACGATTGTCACGAGCCCAAACCATAAGTTCTTGGGACTTGGAAGAAGCTCCTAAAGTTAAGACCCCTAGTATGTAGCAGCTTTCAATGGCAACCAGGAGACAACCTATCCATCTCTGTTTGGTCGGACTTCTAGCTACCCACAGGTCCTTTAGACAGCCTATTCAGTTCAAGACAAATCAAAAGCTCAGGCATCCCAATATTGGCCAAGCTATGCTCTATTGAGGATAACAACACATGGCAACTACTAAATAATCCACCATGGTCTGATATCTACATCCCCGCCCACATCCAACCTAATCGTTCAACTCCTGACCAAATCTAGTGGATCTACACAACATCAGGGGAGTACACCATCAAGAGTGGATACTTCTTCCTTAAACCAGCAGAACCAACAATCCCTTGGTACAAAATAATATGGAACAAGTCTACCATTCCAAGGCACTCTTTCATACTATGGTTAGCCTGGTTAGGAAAATTATCTACTCTTGACAAACTAATTGCATGGGGAATAGCCACATCCTCAACATGCTACCTATTGCAATAGGCAGTTGAAGACCACTCACACCTCTTCTTCAATTGCAACTACTCATCTCAAGTGCGGCGGCGAGTGTGCGACCTTGCTCTATGTCCTTCGTGTAGGGATTGGCAAGGAGCCAAACGAGTACTACTAGCAATGGCTCAGTCTTCCACTAAGCTCCATCAGACATGGAGAGCAAGGCTGCCACAGTCTACTGCATATGGAGAACAGGCAACAAAGTCCGACTTGGAAGTTGTCTTCCTAGTATCTCATTTTTAGCCAATCAAATCAAATCTTATGTTTATTGGATGTAATTTGGTAGCTATCATTGTACCAACAACTATGAGTTTGGTTTTAGTGTTGTATTTGTATCTCTAACCGTCTTTGACAAATGTAATCTTGTTCCAATCAATAAATTATGAATTACCCAAAAAAATGATTTACCTATACATGGTGAATAGACAAAAGCTTTAAAGAAAAAACTAAACATTTCCATCCAATAAAGAATAAAATTGCATACTAACCAAAAGACTCCAACCAATTACCATCAACAAATATTTCACCCTTCCCATAACTGGATCAGGGGATACACATTAACATAATTTGCAAGGGGTTCCTTTTCATCTGAGCAAGGTTAGTCAGGGAGAAAACATGGAACAATACCACTACTAAAAAGTAAAATACTAAGGAAGCCCTCCTCACATGAAGAGGGAGAAAGAATGTTTATATTGATAATTATCAATCAATGAGTAAGAAGTGAGTACCTAATTTACCCAAAAAAAACGTAATTACCTATACCATGTGTAAAATGATGTACACAAGAGGTAACGTTTTGCTGCTGTTTCTACAATATGTTTGAACTTATTAAATTCCCCAATGAAATTTTAATCACGTTACCTGAGGTGTATAATGCGACATTATATAAAAGACACGTGTTGATGTCGATGCATGTAAACCTTGCAACAACGCGCAAATATACACAGTTGAAAAAGCATTATTATTTGGATGCAGAAAATAAATATGCAGGTCCTTAACCATAACATTGCACAACAAATTTAATAAATCCAATGGATGGTGTTACTTTAAAACCTAACACCTAACTTATATCATTCCAATTATTCCCTACGTATGATCAACAAAAGAAACAAGAGCTAGATCACACTCAAACAAAAATGATAAATATAAGTATTACCTTTTTCCTGAGTGCTCTAATTTTTTTGTCAATATCTTGTCCCGGAACTCCAGGACTTGAGCCCTCTATAGAGTTTGATGGGGGAACAACTTCAACAGGATTATCAGAAACACCAAGCTCACTCAATTGAGATGTCATTGACTCAACAGGCTCTGACTCATGATCAGAACCTTCCGTACTCCTATCTTCAACCTTTGCTTCCTCATCCAGACACGTGCCCGAGTTCTTACCCTTCTCGAGAGCAGCCTGCAGCATCAAATTGTTAAATTGCTCATATTGTGAGCAGAAGTCTGAAGTCCAAGACATATTTCAATAAACTGCTATCCAGGACACTAAATTAGATTCATAGGAACCTAGAGTCATCCAGCAAAAGTACATGACAAGAAAATTGATGACTTGATCAACTTCAAGATGTATTTCTAAACAAACTTTGATCAACACTTTAAGTTCTAGCAGGCTAGCAGTAATGACTGAAACTCTCAGGCAAATGATTCATGTGATCTTGTCCTCCAAAAGAACATTAGTTTCAATCTTCTCGATGAAACAACATTCATATCTACATCTTATCCAAAAGAAAAAACATCCATATCTACAAAATGAAGCAATCGAAAATTCACAATTATCACACAGTTGGAAGGATTGATGTATTCAACCTTGTCATTCAGGAACAAGGTGTTTACTGGGTTAATACAAGTTTCTACATCTCAACCATTAATTTTAAAACCATAGCACATTCTTTTTATTTCTTCCTTTTAATGTCAGCTGCAATTCATTGTCCATTGATTCTTACCAACTTCTGCAGTAGAGCTTTTCCCTATTCTTTAAGGACAAGTGAAGGAAACCTCCTAAGCTTGATGTAAGATCTGTGGCCCAAGCAGTACCTGTAATCGTTTCTCCTTCTTCCTTGCATTCCTCTTAGCCGACTTGGTCATGGGCTTTGCATCCATCTCAGGGTCATACCCTGGAGGCACTTCTTGTATAGCCATCATTTCCTTCTTCCACTACATTACATAAACAAAACAAAGATTTTAATAATCACACATATTCATTGTTTATTTTCCTTTTGCTTGGTATTTCAATATTCTTTTTAGCTAGATAACTTCATCATTTATTTTGAAAAAACAACTTATTACTGGCAATTAGTGTCATTTACCAAAATTTGCACCACTGCTCTGGTCAAATATCGTTCAAAATAATTAATATGAAAGCAATAATTTGTATTATGAACTATACAGCCAAATTCCCAAACAGGAAATATCCGAGGAAAAACACTTAAACAGGAATTTTGGGAGGAAACCTTGTAATTGGAGTATGAAGTGTGTACACATATGAAGAGAAATGATGGGATTATATCACAAAGATTAATTTACTTTCTCACAATATCCACTCATTATATTCTAATTTGACACATTCACTCTTATACCTGACTCATACCACCCGGTCATGAATCGCTACAGAGTTTTCTTTTTTTTTGGGTAAATGCTACAAGGAAAATTCTCAAGTAGAAATTCTGTGTAACAAAAAAAAGGTAGTCGGTCAAATTACCACCGTGACCTCCATTAACCAAAAAAAAAAATGGTATGAAAAAGAAGTGTAAAGTGTAAATACATACCAGAGCACCTTTGGATTGGTAGATGGCCACTTCTTCTTGAGGTACATAGCCTGCACGAATCCGAATGGGCTTGCGGAGAGTTCCATCAGGTCGTCTGGTGGGGGCAAGGATGCGCTCACCTTCTTTTAGAGTTTTGTTGAGTTCTTCCATCTGATGCTTCAATTGCTCTCCCCCGCCTCTCCCACTAGTACTACTCCCCATTTACTTCAACTCACAACTACTGCAGAGGAGAAAGACTGCATGCCACTCCTAATCTATAAAAATTGAAGTTTAACTTAAGCTTGATAGAGTTACAGCAACACATGATCGCAAAACATGAATAATCATCATCAGAAGTAGCTAACTAAAAAAAAAATGAAAAAAAAAACCTACAGCATCAATTCATAACCAATGTAATCTTCTTCGGTAGCAATCTAACATATCAAATTCAGAAATAATAATTGGACTATGTTCAAAGTTGTCCTGTAAGTAGTGCCTTTAAAAGAAAATAAGAACACGCATCACCTTGCTTACAAGGAAAACAGAAAAATATACGTAGGATGGGTTCCATTTAGAAATAGGTGCATATTCCATTTAGTTGTTGCAATTAAGTAAAGAAGGTACTGCGTGTGGTCCCATTTTTCTATGTCCGGCCCCAAAATCCTACTAATCATTGCAAGACAGGCTTAAAAATAGGAAGATGCACGCAACCAATTACACCAACTTCATTTGTGCTCTCGAGTAATACTTTTCTCTATCTTCTTCCCCCTTCCATCTCTCTCTCTCTGATCCAAACATGGCCAATTACTCCCATTGTCTCCTTTTTTCTTATTCAGGAAAACTGCAAAGCAACCAATTACGATTCCTACCGCTCTCTATTTCCTAAACCAAGAACATATAACTCCAATAAAAAAAAGGCTACTTTTTAAAGAACATTTTAGATAACAGTAACTTCCAATCAAATAAATTGCACGTGTAGACCCGATCAGTGAGAGGAAACACATTCGTCTCTTATTTTCTTCATTCTTCCCTTAACCTCGGTCCAAAAAAGAAACAGTAGGACTCCAGATACTACATTCAACGAAACTCTAAAATTACCAAAGCCCTAACAATAAAAATCAAAACTTCGACATTTTCCGGCAACTAAGAAATATGTATGGAAAATAATTTAAGGCGTTACGGGAGTGGGGAAGTTACCTGGACGCGTGTGTCGGGGTGTGGACTCCTATATGCGAGAGACTTGGTGGATGAAAGCCATGCTTTAGAAGGATACTGAAGAAGATGCAAATCGGTGTTAGGGTTTGGGGCTATGAAAGAATTGGCAGAGTATGTTCCATTAGGGCTGTGGCTGTTAAGAAGAATATGCTAATTTCATTCTTAATTGGTATTTTGTGTGTGGGTGCCACCATGCTTTTACTTGGGGGAAAATAACATGGCTTATGTCCAAAATTATGCTTGAAAGGCCTTTTACATATTACCTTTTATATGTGAAAGTTAGAAAAATATGAGCCACTAATTTGTAACACTCAATTTTCCTAAATTTGAACCTTTGATATAAGTATACTGATATTTTGGTAAAATAAAATAATAATAATAATAATAATAATAATAATAATAAGTATATGAAATAGATTACATTTTAATAGGGTAGACTAGGGGGTAAAATAGTAATTTTCTTTTTTTCTTTTTTAAAGGTAAAGAGTCAAATAGTGTGTTTACTTAGAAATATTGAAATGCCACAATAAATCATCCAAACTTAGAAGTATGTCATTCATTTTATCTTTAGGATAATCCTTAGATAAAAACTCTTAATTTTATTTCATAGTCTAACCCTTAAGGAGGACCCTAGTTCTCTCTCTTGCTCTTGCCACCACCACTTCCTCTCTTCCTCTAAGTGTTGCGGCCCTCTCCTCTCTTTCTTAAGTGTTGTCGCCTTCTTGCCATGTTGTGGTGGATCGTTTTATCTCCAATTCAACAATGTGTAATTCCCATCAATTCCTTGAGTGGTTATCAATTGATAAACATCATCAATCTTAACAGTAATCTCTTTAATATAGTGGAAGTGAAATTCAAAGACTCTTTTCTAGAGGATGCACAAGGATTGGTAAGTGAATCAACGTTCTCTATCTTTCTATTGAATATGACAAATACTTTAAGCAATTTTTTTGTAATGAAATGGATCACTTTCTAAAGCAATAGATTTAAACAATTTTACATGTTCTATTGAACTATATGACTCTTCCTCTTGTTCAGGTTAGTAGAATCATCGTTTCTCTCTATCCTAAACCCTTAGGAATACAATGGCATAATGAGATAGATAAAGTCCTAAATTATAGAATGTTAAAATTTATAAATGAATTGATTAATATTATAGACTATACAGCATAAGATTGCTTGAAGGAAATCTCTTTGGGTATTAATTATTTTAAATATTGGAGATTTAAAAGCTTATTAAAACGAATGCTTGATTATGGAGAATTTCTTGATAGATTAGGGAGTTGGTTAATGCCTATGTGATGTTTACTAAGGTGGCTCAAATGATGAAATTTATAGAATTGAATAATGTAAAGACTCCATTTTTGCCACTTTAGATCTCTTGTTTCTTGCAGTTAAATCAAGAAAAGTCCTAATTTTAAGAAAAAGACATAAGAATATAAAAATAAAAAAATGGAAAAAAAGATTTTTAAAAAAATGGTAAAACAAAAAAATTACCAAAAAAAAAATGAGAATGGAAAAGAAAAAAAAAATAAAGAATTTGAAAAATTATAAAAATAGTCATTTAGTGGTCCCTTTAGTTTATTTCAAGATGGAATTAATGTTTTAAGATTAAAAACATTTTTTTAAGTCAGAATATGCATAAAGATTTGATATAATATGAGTTTTTTTTAGTAAAAAGACCATATTTGTTGAGAATTGATTTTTTCAAGACAAGTCCAGCTTACTTATTTGTACAGTCATGAAAGATAGATGATTTGAGTTGATTATAACTTCAAAAGTGCCTTGGTTGGACTTAAATTACTCATTTTATAATGAAATAATTTTTTAAGTAGAGTTGAATATTAGACAAAATCAAGCTCATGATTTTGTTAAATTGGATTATTTTTAAAAATAATCTTTTACATATGCACATTAGACTTATTGATTACATACGATGATTAGTCCATTTTATTTTTTTTGTTTATTGGAAGTTGATTAGGTCTTAGCTTAAAAATAGCTTAAATATTTTTAATATTGAGAATGACAAAGAAGCAAAGATAACTAAGTTGGTAAGACATGTGGTTATAAGCTATAGGGAATCTAGGCATTGCGTTCAATCCAACTAGGCCTCATTTAGCTCTGAAAATGCATCTTTTTGGTCATTTTTCACCTGATTCTTGACCAATTTTCTTCAAATAAAAAATATAGATTAAGTAAGTACATAGAGTGCAAGTTAAAAAAAAATCCAAAGTGAACAAATGAAATCCATGAAAGTGAATGTAATTTAAGCTTAACATTGGGAAAAAAATAAACACTCACGTATAAGTATATAATTCGAATTTTTGAGATTAAAATTAAACACAATACTTGCTTGTTCACTTATCACATTTGGCATTTCTTGCATGAAAATAAAGCTTTTAATCTATAACTACGACTCCCTAGCATTAATTTGCAAGAGCTTTACAAGTTAGATTACATGAAATTGGTCGCAATCCTCACTTTTCCTCCCCAAGTCGTAATAAATCCATTTAGCAACTTCTCTCAAAGAATTCTTTACCCAATGTGAAAATCAACACAAAACAAAGCTAGATATAGCTTCTCCATGTCTTCGAGAGTAAAACCCATATCCTAACTTTCAAATACTCTTCATGATTTAAATGTAATTTTACCAAAGACAAGTTAGGTTTCTTAGAGTTCATTTTACTATAGTTAAGAGAAATCAGTTGGTTTGTAGCACACCACTTGAAAAATTGGCCAAGGGTTTTCGTTGCTCATATCTATAAGAGCAGACTTAACCACCCATTGCTATCTAACGACCACTGAGAAGTCACTATGTCGTTGTTGTCGCGTGCCAAAGTTAAGTTTCTTTATTTCTTTTTCTTTTTTTTTTGGGGGGGGGGTGGGGGGGTGGGTTGGGGTCGTCCTTATACTACATTATACATGTTCCATTATACATTGAAAAAGTAAAAAAAGGGAAAATGCAAAAAAAAAAAAAAAAACCTAAACTTTGATTTAGGTGTAGATGTATCCCTTAAACTTTTAAATGTTTCAAATTATTCTCATAAACTTTAATAAATTGGCAAATAACCCCCCTAAACTTTGATATTGGTACATAACAACCCTCTTGAATTGATCAAAATATACTTTAATACTCTATAAATTTTGACCTTAGTGCATTTTTTAAAGTAAAAAAAGTAAATGTTATTTATATTACCTAGTTATTAAAGTTTTTTGAGGGGAGGAGGAAGGGAGGATGGTTTGCAATATTTAAAATTTTAAAGGGTATATCCATACCTAAATAAAAAATTTAGAAAAGTTATTTGTAATTTCCCCTAAAAATAAAATAAAAATTCCTTTTAATAGTCATGATAATAGTAATCTCATTGTTTCAATACTAGTGACATGTTTCATGTTTTATAATGCATATTCCTAAAAAATCCAAAAAATAATAAAAAAATTCATGAAAAATTAAAAATTTTAGAATTTATTAATAAGGTTTTTTTTTTCCTTGCATGTTATATTGTCCTTTGTTGTTAATATAGTTAATTAGTAGCCTCTTAGACTTTAATATTTACAATTTAGCACTCTTTAATATGTGTAGAAAACCCAAAAAATCGATAAAACTGAAAATTAAAAAAAATCATTTTTATTGGTTTTAGTTGTTTTTATGAACTAATGTCTTTGTTATTATGTTTTAGGACTTAGATTTGTTTAGGTAGTCTAAGTAATTTGTATTTTTGTCAATTAGAATTTTTTTTAAGAAATAAAATCTTTAGTTGGCCTCTTTCCTAAAAATTAGGATTTCCTTTAAAAATTCCAAAAATGAACAAAAGTTACGACTTTAGGTTTTTTTTAATGAAAAAAAATAAATTGGTTAATGATGTAAAGTCAATGCCTTTTCAAAAATAAAAAGAACGAACAAACTAAAGTTTTCTAAAATGGGACTACAATGATTTGATTACAAATAGTGGTTAAATAGACACCTATAAAGCGACTGTAAAAAATTAAAAAAAATATTTTTCCAAGACCATAAAAATTAAGAACAAAGAAAAATAAATATGTTTTAGTTTTTTGTTATTTTACTAATTTTCTTTTTCTTGGTAGAGGAAAATATGAAAAGTTCTTTTTTTTTTTTTAACCCCATCATATTCGCTTTGTCTTTTTTTTTTTTCCAGTTTATCTAAATTGTTTGATGATTACTAATGAAATTTTTAGTTTTGTAGAACAATAAAAAAAAAGAAGGTGTGTTTGTTTACTTGTCTTAATTATTTATTTTTAATTATTTTCTTCATTTATATCTTTTTACATATTTGTTAACCTTTTTTCAAAGGAAATTTAGAAAGGGAAAGAAACTTTTAATAAAAGCCTTTTTTTTCTGTTTTTTTTTTTTAATTCTTACATAGAAGTCCAAATGTTTTAAATATGATAGCCCCTAAACTTAGTTTTCTTTGTTTTAAAAATCTTTTTACATAAAAGGGTTTTTGCATATATTAGTGGCTGAAATTATGATCAATCCACTTAATTTGAGTATAATTTTCCATTTTCTCAACTTTTTGTTGGTGTTAACTCTAATCTTTAGAAAAATTATATTTACAAGTTTTTTTTTTAAATTAAAAATTAAAAATTTCCTTATTTTTTATCGAGTGGCTCATATTAAGCGGGCTGAACATAATATAATTCAAATTAAGGAATAAAAGGAAAATTTTGGATTCGACAAATAAAAAAAGAAAGCTTGAGTCTACACATTATCGAGGTTGTCACTCACCTACACTTAAGCTTTTTTTAAATTAAATTTGAGAAATGAGCCAACAAGTGTAATGGTTGTAAGCATAATATAGTGGTAGAGACAAGGTTGATCCCACGGGATCTTCTCCACTAAATACTAGATTCTCAAGCTTTTCCCTAAGCTAAGCAATCAACACTTAATTAAATGAAGGTTAAAATTGATAAAATAAATGAACACAACAAATCTTATGTTCCAACAACCCTTTGAGGATTTTGAGGTAAAAGAGTTTTAACAATTGAATTGGGTTTGCAGATATGTTCATTTGAATTAGTGCAATGCCTTGAAAAGATATTTGAAATTGACTAAACGGGATTTAACCAAACTCATAAGAATTTGCCCACTTCCTCTAGTAGCATAGTTCTAATTATAGCATAAATCATCGCATTAAGGTAATTTATTTATAATCGGTAGCTAATAATAATCTACCTACATTGAGAATTACTATACTAGTTAAAACTATAGATCCAGTGCAGCTAAGTGGCCCAAACTATATTTTCAATCACATTACAGATGTGAGTTCATGATTTTCGTCAAAATCCACATATCTCTATGATGTGTTTTACCGAAAACCTAAGTTGTATTTATTACAAGTCATCAAATTCTTCTTGAGTATCTTTAATTCTATATATCTAAAAAGTGATGGCCCAACACTTACTAAATAGATAATAAAGACAATATTTAACTCATCAAATATTCAAAATCAACATTGAATTAAAGTCATAATAATATTAACACATCAAATCCATCATTGTAAAACCCATATTGTCATAAACAAAATGTGTTAATAATACTCAAAAGTATAATCAAGCATCAAATACGAGAGTAAGGATTGAAAAACACCTAAATCAAAATTCTTCAATAGAATTTCTAATTTCATGCACCTGACAAATCGGTATTTGCATGATTGTCTTGAATCCTCAAAAACTCCTCAAAATGTGTTTAAACATTGGGCTTTTAGTACCCCTTTAACTAAGAGAAACATCATATAAATAAAATTGAAAGTTCTATTTCGATACAAGAAAGGTGCTATTCTCTACTCTACTAGCTACTGTTCTCTGTATTTTACTCGACTCCGTTTGTCTCCTCTAAAACTCAGACAAAGGTCTCCTCTTCCCCTTTGATACTCGAATCTATTTCAAAAATAGTCACACACTCGGCCTTCCTTAATTGCCATGGGCTTTTAAATTTCTCCACATCATCTTTTTTCCTGTCCACGTAGGTCGGCCCCCACCTGAACTAAGTGACCCTATCAGCTGCTATTTTCTGCACATGATGTGTTGATAATATATGCAAATTGGGCTGCTGTTCCCTATTTTGGTGCTTGCTCCAAATCGCATTTCACGGATTTTTTTTAATCTCTCTGCTGGACATAAAAGAGACAATTGGGTTTCTTTCATTTTCTCAAAGTAGCAGGCCCATAAAGTTTCTATCCCAAAAATGATACATGGATGCATTTGCTGCCTTATTGCTCAGTAGCCCAATGGCATAGATATCTACCTCTCCATTACTACTTTATTGATTGGGACGGATGACATGGACGGTAATGTTGTGTACACGTCTCATTTCAAGCCATGGTTTTATCTCTCTCATGGCGAGTTCGTGTTTTTTTTTTTTTTTCAAGCTTCAATCCACGTACCAGCCGCAAGCGGCAAGGAAGGGCTACGAGTTACTCGATTTTGCAACTCTGCTCGAGTCTAGTTCATCTGTAATTGGAATTTGCAAGTACGCTCCCGGCAATTAGATTGAGCTCTATTCCTGCGTATGGAGCGCTTATCATGGCCTAAGCTACTACAAACCAACAATTTGCTGGCTCAATTAAGCTGCTCTAATATATTTTGTATCGGTCTGTCCATGATGCTCCGTCTATACTCCATGCAGTCTGCTGTTCTCTTGCGCGGATCAGATGCTTTAGCCCAAGATTTCAAACAAGCTGCTTAGTCTTATAAGCTTCTTAATTCCAATATTTAGACTTTTGAACTTAACATAATGGCTTGCTTTTATGTTTTCGAGGAAATCCATTCTGTTATTTATATTACAGCTGCTCTCTTTCTCTCTCTATCCAATTCAAGTGTAGCTCTGTTTTTTGGTCAGTTGGTGCTCAATTACAGCTTTCCTCAGGTTCAATTCTGGTTAGCTGAAGCAGCACGGAAAGCATAATGAAACGAACCCGAATATGGATTGGTTTCACAACAACAAAGAATAGCTCTTTGATGCAAACTCTGGTTGCGCACAACCGAAGAACGGAGAAAATTTCTCTCAAGGTGTATTTCAAAGTATATAAAATGTACCCTAACATGTCTGACAAAAGAGTATTTATACTTTCCCGTAAAATACCTAAAAGGAGAAGATCTAAGCGTACATGTGGAAAAAAATAATGATATACACGTCTATAAACTATCGCATACACGGCCGTGCCTCTAGGCCATGTATGTTTCTGGGCATGTGACGAGCGTAGTATACGGCCGTGTATGAATCCGTGAACATTCCTGGCCGAATACACGGTCGTGCCCTTGGCCATGTATGGGGGCCGTGTATGCTTCTGTGTGATATTCTGATCGAGTACACGGTCGTGCTTCAGGCCGTGTATGATTCTGTGGGATTTCCTGAATAGATACACGGCCATGCCTCAGGCCGTGTGTAAAGGCCGTGTGTCTTTCTGGGAGATCCCTTCATCCGTTACACGGCCGTGTATCAGCCCGTGTTTCCTGTATCTCCATCATTCTCTCCCACCAATGGAGAACTCGACCCCGAGTTCTCGTCAGGATATAACGGCATGTCATCGGGGTGAAAAAGTGATAAATTCGCAACATTAAAAGTACCAGAAATGTTCATACCTTCCGGAAGTTGTACGACATATGCATTGTCGTTTATCTTGTGCATAACTCTATAAGGTCCATACTTTTTGGGTTGAAGTTTCCCATATCTACCTACAGGGAAACACTCTCTTCGGAGGTACACCATTACCTGATCGCCCACGGTAAAGAGTTTCTTCCGTCTATGCTTATCTGCAGCCCCTTTGTATCGGGCGTTGGCTTCCTCTATCTTCCGTCTAACCTCCTCTGCAGTGGTTTGGTATTGCCCCGTCATATGTTTAGCAGCCACATCACCCACCATGTCCTTAGGTAATTTGATCAAATCCAGCGCATGTTGTGGCGTTTTGGTGTAGACCACTGAGAATGGTGACTTCCCAATAGTTCAGTGGACGGAACTATTGTAAGCGAATTCAGCCTGAGCCAACGCCTGATCCCACTGCCCTGGCTTCTCACGGCAAATACTTCTGATGAGGTTTCCGAGAGTCCTGTTAGTTACCTCTATCTGGCCATCGGTTTGAGTATGAGCGGTGCTGCTGTAATTTAGAGATGAATCAAACATATACCAGAGAGTCCTCCAAAAGTGACTAAGGAATTTGCTGTCTCTGTCGGAGGTAATGGACTTTAGTACCCCATGTAACCGCACCACTTCCTTGAAGAACAACCGCGCAATAGCTCGTGCATCTGCGGTCTTTCTGTAGGGAATAAAATGAGCCATCTTGGAAAACCTGTCAACTACAACAAACATAGAGTCAGCACCTCGTTGGGTACGAGGCAAACCAAGTATAAAGTCCATCGACAAGTCCTCCCAAATGTTTGCCGGCACGGGAAGAGGAGTATATAAGCCAGTGTTTTGGGATTGCCCCTTCGACACCTGACAGATGTAGCACCTTTCCACAATTCGATACACATCCCTCCTTAACCGAGGCCAAAAATATCTTTTAGTAACTGCAGCTAGGGTCTTATCTCTGCCCATATGCCCCGCCAATCCACCACCATGCAGGTCTCGAATAAGCTTCTCTCGTAAGGAAGATTCAGGAATGCATAGCTGATTCCCTTTCATTAAGTATCCCTTATGAATATGATAGTTGTCACAAGGTTCTCTATTGGCACACTTAGTCCACATTTCCTTGAAGTCGTTATCCCCTTCGTATAGCTCTTTCAGTTTCTCAAAACCAACAATGTCCGCACTTAGAGTAAGTAGGACATCTGCTCTTCTGCTCAGAGCATCCGCGACCTTATTCTGCACACCCGACTTGTGCATTAGTCTGAAAGGAAACCTTTGTAAGAACTCAATCTACCTAGCGTGCATGTCTTTACTAATCCGGGTTTGACCACTCAAGTGTTTAAGAGCCCCACAGTATGAGTATAAGATGAATTCCTTCCCAATCAAATAGTGCTCCCATACTTTAAGGGCTCTCACCACAGCGTAGAATTCCTTGTCATATGTAGACTAAGTCCTCCTTGCTTCACACAATTTTTCATTATAAAAGGCGATTGACCTTCTTTCTTGTGATAGTACTGCCCCAACTCCAACCCCGTTGGCGTCGCAATCCACTTCGAATAACTTCTTAAAATCTGGTAGCGCTAATACAGGAGCACCACACAATTGTTGCTTCAAATTCATGAAGCTCGTTTCAGCTTCTTCACCTCATTGGAACTTACCCTTCTTCAAACACTCAGTCAAGGGGGCAGCGACTGTACTAAAGTGTTTAATGAATCTTCTGTAGAAACTAGCTAGGCCAAGAAAGCTTCTCAGCTCAGAAACAGTTCGCGGAACAGGCCATTCTCTAATCACTTTCACCTTTTCGTCATCCACCATTACCCCTTCACTACTGACTACAAACCCAAGGAACAATAGTCGCCTTGACATGAACGTGCACTTCTTAAGATTAGTGAACAGTTTGTTCTCTTTTAGTACAGATAACACGCATTTCAAATGCTCAAAATGTTCTTCTTCAGACTTACTGAATACTAAAATATCATCGAAGTACACAACAATGAAACGACCATTGAAGGGTTTTAATACTTGGTTCATTACCCTCATGAAGGTGCTCGGTGCATTACTAAGACCAAATGGCATCATTAGCCACTCATACAACCCCTCCTTGGTCTTGAATGCCGTCTTCCACTCGTCTCCAGGGCGGATCCGAATTTGGTGGTACCCACTCCGCAAATATATCTTGGAGAAAATAGTAGCGCCACTCAACTGATCCAACATATCCTCGATGCGCGGGGATATGTTGGATGGAGATATAGGAAACACGGGCTGATACACGACTTGTTACATGGTCATGTAACGGATGAAGGGATCTCCCAGAAAGACACACGGCCTTTACACACGGCCTGAGGCACGGCCGTGTATCTATTCAGGAAATCCCACAGAATCATACACGGCCTGAAGCATGGCCGTGTACTCGATCAGGATATCACACAGAAGCATACACGGCCCCCATACATGTCCAGGGGCACGACCGTGTATTCAGCCAGGAATGTTCACAGATTCATACACGGCCTAGAGGCACGGCCGTGTATTACGCTCGTCACATGCCCAGAAACATACACGGCCTAGAGGTAGTTTATAGACGTGTATATCATTATTTTTTTCAACGTGTACGCTTAGATCTTTTCCTTTTAGGTATTTTACGAGGAAGCATAAATACTCTTTTGTCAGACATGTTAGGGTACGTTTTATATACTTTGAAATACACCTTGAGAGAGATTTTCTCCGTTCTTCGGTTGTGCGCAACCAGAGTTTGCATCAAAGAGTTATTCTTTGTTGTTGTGAAACCAATCCATATTCAGGTTCGTTTCGTTACGCTTTCCGCGCTGCGTCATTAGCTCTCGTAGATTCAGGTACGTCTTGTCCGTGTGTCTAAGCTGCTGCTATGTTGCTTGGAATGGTTGGTTTTGCTTTAGCTTCAGCTCTGTTGTTTGATGCTGTCACTTCCAAGTTTGCTGCTGTGCTGTTTCTGCTGCTATATGTTGCTGTTTACTGCTACTAATGTTGTTGAATTGTTGCTGTTACGGTGTGTTGTGATAATGCTATTGCTGAACTGGTACTGCAATTAGCTGTTTTGCTGCTTTCACTTGCTGCTGTTAGCTGCTGCTATTGTTGGTCTGTTGTGCTGCTGCTCTTGCTGGCTATTTTACTGTTGCTGAGCTGCTGAAAATAGTAGCTTGTAGCTTACAAGTGTATTCATGGCTATATATCTTGCAAAAATGATGAAAGGCTGGTCTGTAAAGGAATGTGGAACTCTCTAGGCCGGCTTTTGCCTTTGTTTAGGAACAAATGAATTCCATATTTGTGGATTCATGGTGGCTAGTGTTTATTGGGAACTCCTTCGCTGTCTATTTTCCTGCAAATGTGAAACCAGAAATTGGAATAAGCACCATGGTTCATGTATAAGAGTTTTCCATCCAGTGAATGTTAAAGTGTGCTTATTCTCAAGGGAAATTCATAAATTTGGCTAGTCTAAAATTGAATTCAGTTGCTGGCCTTTTCTTGGCCTGTCGATAAAGTGCTTCTTTGCTAGAGATAGAATGACAATGGACATCGGTTGCATGAACACATTGACAGGCTATTATGACCTTTGTCTTACTCATCATCTGCTTCTTTGCTAGAGATAGAATGACAATGGACATCGGTTGCATGAACACATTGACAGGCTATTATGACCTTTGTCTTACTCATCATCTGCTCTCCAATAAAGGGACCGAGACCTGCTGCTATTTCCTCCTTTAGTTTATACTTACTGTTCCAATTTGAATCTAATAGAGGGAGTGAGTTGCTTTCTTAAAAGTTGCCATCGGGTCTATTTCCTTTTAATTCTCACACACATGTAAAAATGAATACGAACCCTTGTCTTGATCCTTTGTCTTACTTTTTTACAAAATTAATTCCAAGAACACGTGTTTAATTCATTTTGACTCAAATCTCATGACAAAAAGCATAAATCCATATGAATGGGCTGTTTAAGTGGAATAAATTTGCAACGCTACACATTTATCAGCATAAATCCATATATATCAATAGGTTTAACAACACTTATGACAAGTGAAGAGACTTAATAGCATCAAACTCCACTAGTTAAGACAAGAAGTGCTATGTTCTTCAATATGAACATTAGTTTGATCTTTTAACAATATTTTTCCATAATATCTCTATCTCCAATGAGGAGAGACCTTAGGTATTTATAGAATTTGGTTGTCAATCTTATCTGTTGGATCACGTTGACGATCGATGTTTGGGATAAGTCTCTTCATTGAGAAAGGTTGGTATTAGACAAGCCAATCTAATGGACTATACTCATAGTATGCCAAATCTCCTTTCATCATCCTAAATTTATGAGTTCAACTCCCTAGGCCTTGTCACTTTATATCAAAGAGACAGATCCATTTAATTACTAGGCATAAAGGCTAAGAAACAGATTTAGTCCTCTACAACCAATAAATGTCTATATTTGCTTGTGCATGGTTCAAGCCAAGATTCTATAAATGGGCAAACATAAGCAGGGATTTGTGGCCTTAGAAGTGATGGAATCTTAAGATGATGTGATTAGTTAGGTAGTTAAGCCATGACTCATTGAGTGGCAAGCTATTAATGTAAGGGAACTGCAGGTGATACAGGTTAGTTGAGTGGGAATGAGTTGCAATGGGGCAGATCAATATTATGCAAATGAACTATGCTTCTGATGGCACGATAAATCTAGTGAGCTTAATATGAAATGATTTCTTTTGGTTCTAGTAGTGTGGACTAGATTTTTCCTCGATTTTTTATGGTTCTATTTTCTATCTGGCTAGTAAGTGATAGAAGTTTATGTTACTCTTAAGTCTTGGGATGCCAAAATTGTGTTGTTTATTGCTCTTAAAAAGGTAACTTCATGAACTTTTTTTTGATGTATTTACTAATTATAAGTGCAATTATGTGTTGAACTTCTATAACTCACTCTTTTGGGATTTGTATTTTAGGTGATGATTGTTATGATGATACACACAACGATTTGACATAAGGCTAATACAAGGGTGAAGGGACAAACACTAATTGATTTGACTAGTTAATATGTAAACTAATCGTTAGAAAGATTGATAGTTGATTATGACAAATATCAGTTGTTAGACTCTTTTAGTATAAATATTCTACAAACAGATATCATATGGCGTTTGATTATTTGATGTTCTTGAGAGATATTAGAGATTTTATGTATAAGTTTATATTGTGGTTATTAGCGGTTCCCAATCCTTAGCTAGCAGCAACATGTGGCAGCGCACTCATACTCTAATGTACATGCAGATTCTCTTTAAAATAAACGAGTCTTATGAAATGGGAGGGAAAAAAAAAAGAACACTATCCACTCTATATGGCAGATTCTCTTTAAACTTTGTACGCTACTACAAGTAGACTACTCTACCACTATGTTCAAGATAACAGAAACAAATATGGAGGAAAGAATGTCAAGGAAAGGTTCTTGTTTGGATAGCATGGAAATAAAAAGAATAATTGTAGAGGAAAAATTAATTAAATATTTTTTGTAATATGTTGAAATATAAAAAATAAGTCCTTAAAATTTGAAAAAGTCCTTTTGCTAAAAGGGCGCTTAAGACATTTTATTAAATCTTCTTCCACATTATCTATATTGGGAGAGAATGGTTTTTGCTAGTCTAAAGAAAAACTTTCCCACAAGAAAAAAGTGATTTTTTCTCTTTTAATTTCTTAATTTCCTTTTCCTTCCTCTAATTGGGGAGAAGGAAAATCTAATTACGCCGAGCCAATTGGATACTATAAAACGTAGAGTAATTATGTGTGTATATATATATATATAGAAGAAAGTTTAATAGATATGAGATTCTTTTGTGACCTGTATAGCTCAGAAAAGTGGCTTGCCAGGAAAATGCGTTCTTTTGGGAAAGTCCAGGATGCTACCTTGAAGAGGACTAGAGATAGGAACTAGAAAAGCCCGTGGAAGATGAATAACTTAAAAAAGCCCTATGGGTGATAGGAAATAATAAAATGCTAGGGGTGGATGAGTTGCACGCAAGTTTTTACGGAAGGCATTAGAAGAATGTGGGGAGAACTGTGTGCAAAAAGATAAAAGGACATTTTTCGAGTAGGAGTAATACCAGAAGCTTTGAATAAAACTTTAATGGTTCTAATTTCAAAGTTTGTTGGGGTTAATAAGATTAAGGAATTCCGACCTATTAGTCTTTGCACAACCATTTATAAAATTCTGACTAACTTGTTATTTAATAGACTGAGGCCAATGCTGAATGGACTCATAAGCCCTAAACAAGCAAGTTTTATCCCAGGACGCTCAAGTGCAAATAATATTACTGTGCTGAATGAGTCACTTCATTCGTTTAAGAAAAAGGTGGGGAAAAAGTCTTGGATGATAGTAAAATTAGATTTTTAAAGAAGCCTATGAGAGACTTGGATGGGACTTTGTAAGGAGTACACTGAAGTGCTTGAAATTTCCTACTAGTTGGATTAAAACTAATTCGTTCGTGCCTAGCATCTAAGAGTTTTAGTGTTTTACTGAATGTTGCTGCTCTACGAGAAATTGACTCAAGCCGTGGGACAAGATAGGGAGATCCAATGTCTCCATGTATTTTTTATTCTAGCTATAGAAGCACTTAACAAAGTAATTAGTCATTGTGTAGATTTGGGGTGGTCGAAGGCTGTGAAGCTCAAGGCACGAGTATAAGCATGTCGCATCTTTTCTTTGCTGATGACATTTTACTTATAGGGAGGCAAGTGTGGAGAATGAAGAACAATTGAAAACGAGAGATGAATGCCTTTGGAGTGCTGGCTAGACAAAAAGTAAATAAAGAAAAGTCTAGCGTCATATTCTCAAGTAATGCGAGGGAAGAGCTGAAGAATAAAGTGTGTGGTTGCATAGGTATATGTGGGTCAAATGATATGGATAGATATTTGGGGGTAATTTGTCTGGGCCAGGACCAACACTTCATCTTAAGGTATCGTTTGGTTACTGGTACTGGACAGTACTAAAAAAGAAGGACTGGACAAAAAATATTTTTGTACCACGTTTGGTTTGTTTAGTACTGGACAAGGATTTTTGTGCTGTCTAGTGTTTGGATTGCAAAGTACTGGACTGGACATAGTAAATTTAACAGTTTTGCCCTTTTTAATTACTAGAGAAGGCTTTTGTGTTATGTAGTGTTTGAAATTACAAAGTACTGAACTGGACAGAGTAAAATTGACAATTTTTCCCTTTTATTTATATAATAGTTATTTATATATATTTGATATTATTATAAAAAAAATGACTTGAAGGTTTAATATATTATATTAAATATTATAGGAAAAAGAATTTCGTTTTATTTTTGGAGTCAACACCTAACTGTTGTTGGGAAAGATTGAATTAAGACTAATGGAGCGGATTAGTCCTAATTTGGACCATTAGTCGTCGTGATTTCCTCTTCTCGTTTTTTTGTGAAAAGAGGAAAGGGGAAAACCGGAGTTTCTAAGTTTAGAGGCTAACCTATTAAAACCCTAAGGTTACCACCTAATCTCCTAAAATTTACTTTATCTCAAAATATCTTTTATTTTATTTTTGTCATCTTTTATTGTGTTTTTAAGTGAATTATGCTAGGAAAATATTTTTTATTCCTTTTTTAGGGTTGTCCCAAATGGGTGCCGACATACCTGCTATTCATGATCAAATAAACTGTAGTTCGCTTTTCTTGAAAAACTTTAGTGTGTTTGTGAATTTTAATTATGAAATTTCTTTTAATTTATGTTTTTACCATTTTAGGATTTTTCTAAAAAATCTAAACCTAGGCTTGATAATTTGATTTTTTTTTGAAAATGATAATTTTAAGGAAAAACACCAATTTTTGATTTATTTAAGAAAATGATTTTTCTAAGTGATAAAAATTCATTTTTTTTATTTTTCAACTCATTTATATTATTATAAATTTTTATTGCTTTTTTACTTAATTTATTATGATTTTTATAATTTTTATTAACTTTTATTAATTTTCATAATTTTTAGTAAATTTTTATAATTTTATTAAATTTTTATTGAAAAATTTTCTCCTAAATTTTCATCTATCCTATTTCAAAATCTAAATCTTTATTTTTATTTTTCTAATATTTTTATTTTTTTTTTTTATGAATTTTTACATTTTTATCATTTATTATTATACTTACTATTTTTATTTTCTTTCAAGGTAAGTATGAAGGGCAAATCCGGAATTTCAGAAAAATTACATTTAGTTCAGTACCTAATTTTTAGTACCGAATTACATGTGGTACTAAAATTTCTGATTTTGTCCAGTACGTAATTGGTCTTTAGTCCAATACTTCCTTCATGTGTGGCAACCAAACGAGGAACAAAAAATTTTGTTCAGTCCAGTGCCGAATTTTAATGCCAACCAAACGCTACCTAAAAAGGGTATGGAAAAACTAATAGGATGGAAGAGAAAGTTCGTAAGTATGGCCGGAAGGAAAATGATTTTTTCTTCTGTCTTAGAGAGTACAGTAAATTATTTTCCCAATGTATTCCTCTGCCCAAAAGTCTTATAAGTAAGGTGGAAAAGATACATAGAGATTTCTTGTGGGGAAATTCAGAAGAAAAAAATGGATTTCTTAGGATAAGGTTAAAAGATATAAGGAGGAAGGAGGCCCAGGAATCCCTGACTTGTAGGATTGAAACAGGGCTTACATGGTGAAGTTGGCTTGGGTCATGAGAAAAAAGGATGTGCTATGGGCAAAGTTGATGAGAAGGAAATACGAGTTTTCGGAAGATAAATTTAACATAAAGAATGGATCAGAGGTATTTAAGGCAATAAAAGGTGCCAATGAATGATTGGATGATAAATTAGTGGTTAAACCGAGGAAGGGTAGTTTGATAAGTTTCTGGAGGGACAAGTGGAGTGAATATGGGCCTATTAGGAACTGGCTATATGAACCTTTGACTATGGAAGGGGAATTTCTAACTTTGAGAGATTCTTGGATGGGCTTAAATGTTTGGGATGAAGAGGCCATTGAATACCCGATTGATGATGAGTATCGAAGGATGTTGGGAAATGCTAGTTATCTGAAGGAAATGGTGAGGAGGACCCATGCATTTGGACTTACGAACCAAATGGAGAGGTGACGTGAAATTTGCTTATTTGGAGAAAAGTAGAAGAAATGATATACAAGGGCACTGGGTATGGAAAATGCCCATATGGCCAAAGATACAATTTGTCCTTTGGAAGATTATTCATAATGGATTGCTGACCAAAGGAAACCTTCGAAGGAGGGTTATAGAAGCGGATACAGACTATGCTTTTTGTGGAAAGGAAGAAGAAATAGTAGAACATTTATTTATGAGATGCGAGGAGACACGATGAACGCGGTGGAAGGTAAATACTTTAGGGTCATTCAAAGATTCCTTTAACATGCAATTCTCGGATTGGATGAAGACGAATGAAGAATGAAGAATAAACAGTTGAAGGAAAGGAAGCCGCCCTAGTTTATTTTATTTTGCTTTTATAATTTGGGGCATTTGGATTGATCGTAATTTGTGCATTTTTAGGCTAAGTGAGAGAAATGGGGTCCTGGGGAGTGACTTGTCCTTGTTAAAGGAAAAGTGGCTGATTGGTAGAATCTGGTTCACAATCAGTGGAAAAGAGGCCTAAATAATATGGTAGAAAGTAGATGGCAATCGCCTGAAGATGGTTGGGTTAAGATTACTTGTGATGGAGCTGCTAGAATGGAGAAAGGCAAGGCGGGTATTGGGGGAGTGTAGGGATGAGAATGGCATATTGTTAGGAGGATTCGTGCGAAATATTGCTTTTCCATCTCCAATTGAAGTGGAGATGTGGAGTGCTGTAGAAGCACTCAAATTAGCTAATAATCTGAAGTTACAGCACATCATTAAGGAGCTGGATTCGCTTAATGCATTCCAATATCAAATGATAGTGGCTTTCATTGTTCTTCTTTACCTGCTGTGATTCAAATATGTAAGGGCTGAAAGGAGTAGGCCTTATTTTATGTGTATCAAAGTCTCCTATCTCTTCAAAAGCAAATGTCAAGTCCTCATATCTGTCACACAGCACAGTAGTTTTTCCTTTTTCTATGAAGAAGAAGAAGAACTCACTTGAAGAGATACAACACGTATTTTCATTTTCAAACTTTGTCATTTTTTTTCTTTTATTTTTTGTGTGTGTTTGTTTAACTTTTTAGTTTTACAAGAGAAAAATGTTGGCTTGAGTAGGCATAGTTTTTCTAATGGCTTAGGTAATGGTGCTTAGATTATTTCCAGTTTAGCTAACACATTAGAGTTTTTGAATTTGAATCATAATCAGCTAAATGAGGGCTTTTTTTTTTTTCGAATTGGTTAGCATGTTTAGGCACTTTCTCTTTTGAAAAGGAATTTCTTAAGCAACTCAATGGCATGGTAACACCACAAGGAATACTCTACAACTATAGATTCTATTCTTATTCCGTGGCATCAACCCTTTTATTATTATAAAAGAAGAAGGTGAAATAAAGCAACACAAGAGAGGGAATTAATGAAAAACTATTATCTGAAATGGTGGTAATTTAATTTTTTTTTACACTCCTATCTAGCGTTTCCACTCTCCAGCACCGTTAAAGGTTTTATACATCCAAATTCTCAAAGCTAATGTTCATTCAAGGAGGTGGAACTGCTCTAAACACATCAAGAACTGAACGTTTTCTTAGCTACATTTACGTGTCCAATCACACTCCTTCCTAGCATACCAAGCAATAAAATGTTAATTTGGGAACCAAATGTTACATTCCACAATTTGAAGTTACTAATTTTTTTTTTGGTTAAATGGAATTTAAAAAGAAAATTATTAACCAAACAAAATTATGAAGTAACCAAAATTTGAGATATCAAATGTCATACTACTGTATATAAAAATTACCTTTCCGCGTTGTTCCGACCTTTTATTTGTCCCACCTTGTTCAGAGCCTCTTTCCAAATCCCGATGGTCTCCTTATAACGTCGCTCATGTTCATGTGACTCAAAGGCCTTTCCATAGTCTCCGGTTTGATTGCGTACCTCGGAAGGGGCAACACCATAAAAGATAGGCATCACCTTCAATCCAGTGGTTCCCATGCACTCCACAATCTGTGCCAACTCCATGAGGCACCATTTGCTCGCAGCATAGCCTTTTGAGAAAATGAGTATAGCAATCTTGGACTGACTTATCCCTTTGAGGAGTTTCGGTCCAATCTTTTCTCCTATTCTAAGTTCTTCATCATCTCTAAACACTCTAACTACCACATCATTAAGTCCAACGTAAAGGTGATCGGCAAAACCATCTCGAGTATCCGGTCCTCTAAAACTCAAGAACACTTCGTATTCTTGTCCTGATGCTCCCTCACCAAATTCTTCAGGATTTTTTGAACTCATTTTCGATGAGAAGCAAGAATGGATCGCAAATTTCACAACTTAGTGGAAAGAATAGGGTAAATGTATGTGATATGGTAGACAGGGGTCTCGAAGCTCTATTTCCAGTCTGTTTATGTCGGTGGGGTGGACATACAAATGCATGGTATCATACATGCATCCAAACTTAAGATATCAAACCTAATATTATCCCTATATTACAGTAAACACTGATAGCCGCAACTAAATACAAACACAAAATTGCAGCGGAAATAGGGGAATCACTAACCTCTTGCGATTGCTGAATACGGAGAGGAACAAAACCGTCAAGTCCCGAAACCTCCAAGATCTTTAGAGCATTCAAAAAACTTACAAGATGGTAATGTGTTTTTTGTTTTTTTTTTTGTTTTTATAGAATTTTTCATACTCTAGGACCTTGAATCCAATAACTATTTATAGAGAAACTTTCCATCAAAGTTTCCTAAAATCATACTAATGGATTAGTGGATAATATGGTTGACAAGGATTAAGTGGATAGTGGGATCATGAGAATTCTATTTACGTGAAAGTTGTAGTTTGTGGTTCCTTAAAAATAGGACCACACTTCCAACATTCCAACATTCTCCCACTTGGTCCGTATATTTTACTTTAATACCACAAATCTTTAGACTTTAAGAAAACACAATACATGAATCATGGCGATATTTTCCCTTTACTACTCGAGTAGTATCTTCCATGTATTGCAAAGTATCAAGTTTTCAAACCTTTTTCCCAACAGCTTAATGAATAAACCCAACGTTTATTCTAGGTCCAAACTTTATTGATATTTCTCCAAATAAACAAAAATGTGCACAACAAATATGAGAAATATCTACTCTATAGAGTTTCACTAACACATAATGGAACCAAGTCTCATACTGACAACATGATCCTTAAATCTTTGTGGTGGCATGCCTTTAGTCAAAGGATTGGCTAACATCAGCTCTGTGTTAATATACTGAATGACCACTTTGTTATCTTTAACACGTTCCCTTATGGCCAAATACTTTATGTCGATATGTTTGCTTCGACTTCCACTCTTATTATTTTTAGCCATAAAGACTGCAGCTGAATTGTCACAATACATCCTCAGCGGCTTAGATATAGAATCCACAAGTCTAAGCCCTTCGATGAAACTCTTCAACCATACACCTTGTGAGGTAGCCTCAAAACACGAAACGAACTCAGCTTCCATAGTAGAAGTAGCAGCTAAAGTCTGCTTGACACTTCTCCATGAAATGGCTCCACCGGCTAACATAAAAATGTAACTTGATGTTGATTTTCGAGAATCAACGCATCCGGCGAAGTCTGAATCAGAGTAGCCAATTACTTCCAAATCATCTGACCATTTGTACATAAGCATGTAATCTTTTGTCCCTTGAAGATATCTCAAGACTTTCTTTGCAGATTTCCAGTGGTCAAGTCCCGGATTTGACTGATATCTTCCTAACATTCCAATAGCAAATGCAATGTCAGGTCTAGTACAAACTTGAGCATACATTAAGCTTCCAACAGCTGAAGCATAAGGAATGTTCTTCATTTGCTCTCTTTCAAACTCGTTTTTAGGGCATTGGTCCAAATGGAGCTTATCACCCTTCATGATAGGAGCAACGCTAGGTGAACAATTTTTCATCCGAAATCTTTCTAAAATTTTGTTAATATATGTTTCTTGAGATAGACCTAAGATTCCTCTATGTCTATCTCGATGAATCTTAATCCCAATGACATGAGATGCATCACCCATATCCTTCATATCAAAATTTTTAGAAAGAAATTATTTCACCTCATGTCGCATACCCTTATCATTTGATGCAAGTAGGATATCATCCACATATAGGATAAGAAAACAAATCTTACTCCCACTAACCTTTTGGTATATACATTGATCCATGATATTCTCAACGAAACCAAATGAAGAGATAACATCATGAAATTTTAAATACCATTGACGAGAGGCTTGTTTTAATCCATAAATGGATTTCTTTAGCTTGCAAACCAAGTGATCACCATCACTAGAGGAAAATCCTTCAGGTTGTTTCATATAAACCTCTTCCTCTAGATTACCATTTAGGAAAGCTGTTTTCACATCCATTTGTTGTAACTTAAGATCAAATTGAGCTACTAATGCTAATATTATGCGTAAGGAGTCTTTCCTGGATACAGGACTGAAGGTCTCTGTGTAATCAATTCCTTCACGCTGAGTGAACCCTTTAGCAACAAGTCTAGCCTTATATCTTTCAATGTTGCCCAATGAGTCTCTTTTAGTTTTAAAGACCCATTTATTACCTATGGCTTTTACACCGTTGGGCAACGGGACAAGATCCCAGACTTCATTACTCTTCATAGAATTCATCTCATCTAACATAGCATTATACCATAAATTTGACTCATCACAATTCATAGCTTCCTTGAAAGACTCAGGATCATTTTCAGCTCTAATATTGTACTCAAATTCTTGCAAATACACAATATAATCACTAGGGATTGCTGATCTCCTTTCTCTAGTAGATCTCCTTAAAATTGGGACAACATTTTCTTGTGGATCATGTTACTCAATCATTTCTTGATTTTGATCTACTATGATTTCCTCAGCAATCTGTGGATTTTCATTGATTGGTTGTTCAACACCTATTTGAACTCGAGGAGTGTTGTGAACAACAACCAATCTCTCACCTGATGTGGAAGGTAGATCTTGCTCATGAACTATGTCTTGAGATAGATCACTCCCACTTATTGAGTCATATTCAAGAAATTTTGCATTTCTTGATTCCACAATCCTAGTAGTGTGAGATGGACAATAAAATCTGTATCCTTTGGACTTTTCGGTATATCCAATGAAATACCCACTTATAGTCCGAGGATCCAGTTTCTTTTCTTGTGGGTTGTAAACTCTAACTTCAGACGGGCATCCCCATACACGCATATGACGCAAACTCGGTTTCCAACCTTTGAACAACTCAAATGGTGTTTTAGAAACAGCCTTGGTTGGAACTCTGTTTAATATATACGCAGCTGTCTTTAATGCTTCAATCCATAAGGATTTAGGCAGTTTAAAGCTACTAAACATACTTTGCACCATTTCCATTAATGTTCAGTTTCTTCTTTCCGCAACACCATTCTGATCAGGTGAACCTGGCATGGTGTATTGGGCAACTATACCGTTATCTTGAAGAAACTTAGCAAAAGGACCCGATGCTTGTCCATCTTCAGTGTATCTACCATAATACTCATCACCTCTATCGGTTCTCACAATCTTGATTTGCTTACCGCATTGTTTCTCTACTTTAGCTTTAAAAACCTTAAAGGCTTCCAACGCTTCACTTTTATGATGAAGCATGTAGAGATACATGTATCGTGAGTAATCGTCAATAAATGTGATAAAGTATTTCTGACCTTGATTATCCATATCTGGACAACAGATATCAGAATGGATAATTTCTAATATGGCCGAACTCCTTTTGGCACCTTTCTTTGACTTGTTAGTCTGCTTTCCCTTTATGCAGTCTATACAAGTATCAAAATAAGTGAAATCTAAATGACTAAGTATACCATCATTCACTAATCTTTTAACTCTCTCTATAGAGATATGACCTAGTCTACGGTGCCATAAGGTAAAAGAATCCTCATTCATAACACATCGTTTAGTACCAGCTTGTACATGCATAACATCATGAGTAGCATTATTATGTAAATTTAATAAATAAAGACCATCCAATGACGAACCATCACCAATATGATTGGATTTATAAAATAAATCAAAACCATTGTTTGAAAAGTTAAAAGTAAATTTCGAAGGTATAAGTTTTGAAACTGAAATCAAATTCCTAGAAAAACTAGGAACATAAAAGGTCTTTTCAAGAATTAAATTAAAGCCACTCTTAAGTACTAATATGCATGTCCCAATAGCTTCCACATGCGATTTGTAAACACCCTATTTTTGCCCTAGGAATCAATAATACTTAATAATAGTTAATTTTCAAAATTTTCCAATTTTTTCTAATTTTTTTCTAATTTACTATAAATAATAAAAAATATTCAAAAAATAAAAATAAATAGGAAAACACATCAATTTTGAAAAAATGATATCAGAAATGGCAATAATAAATAATAAACAATTTTTACAAATTTTTGAAATTTCAAAAAATAAAAAAAAAAAAAAATTCGCATTGCATATATGCAATTTGCGAAATTAGAAAAATCAGGAAAGTGGGCTAGCTTAGCTGGTCTGGACCATGGGCTAAGGCGTGCGCAGGGGGGCTCGGTCAGGGGTTCGAATCGCGGGGGAAGCAGTTTCTGCGTTTTGCGAATTTTTCATTTACCTAGGACATGTGGCAGCATCTGATTGGCTGAAAGAAGCGCACACGCCGGGCGCATGATCATCTCTTACCTCGGGCCCGAGATCGCCGGCGGAAGGAAAAATCCGTATTTCGGCCGTTTTGATTCGATTTTTTGCACAAATCCAATAGATCTTCAACAGAAATAAGATAAACATTATCTAATTAGAATCAAATCGCAACAAATCGATGGATTGACACGAATCGGAGTTGGTTTTCTAACCGAAAATCCAATCAGCTTCAATCGGAGGAAATCCGAGCTTATCCAGCTCGTTTCCGGATGCCTATAAATAGAGGAGGAGGTGAAGAAGCCAAAACACGAATCAAAATTGAGAGAAAGTGAGGAAAGAGTGCCAATCGGAGAAGACCCAAAACCGCGAGTGCCGACCGGAGTTGAATCACCATCAGGAGGCGATCTGGGAGCAAACCACCGCCACCATTGGACTCAGTACCCTCGAGAAGCTAGGATTCGACACCTTACCCGTCGCAAAAGGCCACCGGAACGCCGTGAACGAGTCTTCTCCGCCGCCGCGTCCGACCGATCCGACCCGACCCGCACACCGACCCGGATCCAGGTAAGTCGGATTTTCCGGATTTTTTTAATTAATTAATTTATTTTGTTTATTTATTTATTCCGAATTGATTTATTATTTATTATTTGTGATTTAGTTATTTATTTATTTATTGGTTTAGGTTTTATTTTCAATAAATAGGAAAATGTAGAAATTAGATTTTTCTAGAATTAAAAATGTAGAAAAAAATAAATAAAAAATAAAAAATAAAAAAATGATAAAATGCAGAAAAATAATAAAAATATTAGGAAAAATAAAATTTTAGATTTCAAAATAAGATAGATAATAAACTTAGGATAAAATTTTCAACAAAATTCCCAAAAATCACAAAAATAACAAAAAATCATAAAAATCATAAAAAATCATAAAAGTTAATAAAAAATTCAAAAATTATGAAAGAATCATAAAAAATAAGTTTAGCACTTAGAAAAATCATTTTCTTCAAATAAATCAAAATTGATGTTTTCCTGAAAATCATTTTCAAAATAAAATCAAAGCTTAGGCTTAGAGTTTTTTTAGGAAAAATCCAAAAAATGGTAAGAACATAAATCAAAAGAAATTTCAAAATTAAAATTCACCAACACACTAAAGATTTTCAGAAAAGCGAACTACGGCTTGTTTGATCCTGAGTAGTAGGTACGTAGGCACCCATTCGGGTCAACCCCCTAAAATGAATGAAAAATCATTTTTTCAAGTAATTCATTCAAAAAAATAATAAAAGGCAACAAAAACACAATGAAACACATTTCTAAAGAGGAACAATTTTTAGAGATTAGGTGGTAACCGTAAAGGTTTTAATAGGTTAGCCTCCGGACTTAGAAACTCTGGTTTTCCCTTTTCCTCTTTTCACAAACGAGAAGAGGAAAGAACGACGACTAGTAGCCCAAATTAAGACTAATCTGCTCCTTTAGTCTTAATTCAATTTTCCCAACAAGAGTTGGGTGGTGACTCCAAAAAATCTAACAAAATTCCTAATTTAAGTCGAGGATCTACACTAGATGAGCATAGGGTCTAGTCTAGATCGGATTAGGAATGGGAATTCAAAAATTAGACTCGATACGATTCTATCTTGTTTCCAGAATAGATAAATTGCTCAGCTTCCACTGGTTTCCGTAGGTTTTGTAAACCTTGCATGGAATTGGAAATATGGATCGTAGATCCAGAATCAATCCACCATGAGTTACAATTCACATCAACCATATTAGACTCAAAACAAACATATGAGACTAAGTTACCTTTCTTTTCAAGCCAATTTTTATGCTTGACACAATCTTTCTTTATGTGTCCCTTCTTTTTACAGAAAAAACACTTGGACTCTTTCTTGATGTCAGCATTGGGTTGGATTTTACCCTTCCCTTTTCCTTTGACTTTGCCGGTTTTCTTTTCTTGAGTAACCATCATTGCATTTTCTCCCATCTCCAGAGTTAATCGGGCTTCCTCTTCTTCACACATGGTCAATAGATCATCTATTGTCCATTTGTCCTTATGTATGTTGTAAGGGATCTTAAAAGGTCCATACTGTGATGGAAGGGTCGTCAGAATAAAATGCACTAGGAAAGCATCCGGCATCTCAATCTCTAGAGCCTTCAAGCGATTTGCTAAATCACGCATTTTGTTGATGTGTTCTCTAACGCCTTTCACAGAAGTCAACTTAGCAGATGTGAACTTCATAATCAGGGTGCTAGCTAGAGACTTCTTAGAAGTCTTAAATTGCCTTTCAAGGGCATCTAGCAGCTCTTTGACATTTTTATATTGATCCATTGAGCCACGGACATCCGCAGTGAGTTTGCTCTTAATGAACATGATACTAAGTCGGTTAGACCGTTCCCATTTCTCATGAAGATCAAACTCAACTTGAGTGCTTTCTTCACTCAGAAGTGGCTCATCCTTAATAGTGGCATAGTCAATGTCCAAACACCCTAAATGAAGAAGTACATTATCTCTCCAAGTCTTAAAGTTTTCACTTTGTCGAGTTTAATTTTTGAATTCCCATTCCTAATCCGATCTAGACTAAACCCTATGCTCATCTAATATAGATCCTCGACTTGAATTAGGAATTTCATTTAATTTTGGAGTCGCCACCCAACTGTTGTTGGGAAATATTGAATTAAGACTAAAGGAGCGGATTAGTTTTAATTTGGACCACTAGTCGTTGTGATTTCCTCTTCTCGTTTTTGTGAAAAGAGGAAAAGGAAAACCAGAGTTTCTAAGTCCGGAGGCTAACTTATTAAAACCTTACGGTTACCACCTAATCTCCTAAAATTATTCCTATCTAGAAATGTCTTTTATTTTGTTTCTGTTACGTTTTATTATGTTTTTTATTATTCTAAGAAAATGATTTTTTATTTCATTTTATGGGTTGACCAAAATGGGTGCCTACGTACCTGCTATTCAGGATCAAACAAGCCGTAGTTCGCTTTTCTGAAAACTTTAAGTGTGTTTGTGAATTTTAGTTTTGAAATCTCTTTTGATTTATGTTTTTACTATTTTTGGGATTTTCTAAAAAATCTAAGCCTAAGCTTTAATCTGATTTTTTGAAAATGATTTTTAGGAGAAAACATCAATTTTGGGTTTATTTGAAGAAAATGATTTTTCTAAGTGCTAAAACTCATTTTTTTATATTTTTTGAATTTTTTATTAATTTTGTAATTTTTTATGATTTTTATTATTCTTCTACAATTTTTTATAAGTTTTCTAAGTTTTTATGATTTTTGTAGTTTTTTATTATTTTTATTATTTTTTTAATGATTTTTATTAATTTTTCCATAATTTTTGTGAATTTTTGTTAAGAATTTTATGCTAAGCTATTATCTATCCTATTTTGAAATCTAAAGTTTTATTATTATTTCTTCTAATATTTTTGATTATTTTCTACATTTATATTTTCTTTTTTATTTATTTTTTTTCTTTTTTATTATTTTCTTTACTATTTTCACATTATTAAATCCTAGAAAAATCTAATTTATACCATTTTCCTATTTATTGAAAATAAAACATAAACAAAAAAATAAATAAATAACTAACTAAATAACAAATAATAAATCAATTTGGAATAAATAATAAATAAATAAATAAATAAATTGGAAAAAATTCGAAAAATTCGACTTACCTGGATCCGGGTCGGTGCGCGGGTCGGGTCAGATCGGTCGGACACAGCGGCGGGGAGTGCTTGTTCACGGCGTTCCGACGGCCTTTTGCAACGGGTGAGGTGTCGAATCCTAGCTTCTCGAGGGTGGTGAATCCAATGGTGGCGGTGGTTCGCTCTCAAAACGTCTCTTGGTGGTGGCTTAGCTCTGGTCGGCGATCGCGGTTTTGGGTTTCCTCTGATGCTCTCCGATTTGCTCTCTTTTCTCACTTTCTCTCAATTGTGATCCGTTATTTGGCTTCCTCCCCTCGTCCTTTATTTATAGGCAATTCAAATCGAGCTGGATAAGCTTGGATTTCCTTCGATCGAAGCAAATCGAATCGACGGTTAAATAAACCAACTTCGATTCGTGTTAATCCTTTGACTTGTTGAGATTTGATTCCAATTGGATTATGTTTATCTCAATTATGTTGAAGATCTGTTGGATTTGTGCAAAAAATCAAATCAAAATGGCCGAAATTCGAATTTTTCCTTCGCCAGCGATCTCGGACCCGAAGTAGGAGACGATCACTCAGAGGCTGCCACGTGTCCTGGGTGAGTAAGAAAAACACAAAACGCGGAAACTGCTTCCCCAGCGTTTCGAACCCACAATTGAGCCCTCCTGCGCGCGCCTTAGGCCATGGTCCAGACCAGCTGGGCTAGCCCATTTTCCTGATTTTATTAATTTCTCAAATTGCATATATGCAATGCGATTTTTTTTGTATTTTTTGAAATTTCAAAATTTTTTAAAAATTATTTATTATTCATTATTGCCATTTCTGAAATCATTTTTCAAAATTGATGTGTTTTCCTATTTATTTTTATTATTTATGCTAAATTAGAGAAAAATTAGAAAAAATTAGGAAATATTGAAAATTGATTATTGTTTATTCCTAAGGCAAAAATGGGGTGTTTACACACTTGTTAAAATAGGGATTTCTACTTTAGTATCAGTCAAAGGTTGCATAGCTGCAAACACAAACATGCTTAATACTTAATTTGAGACTATAACATAAATCATAATTTACCAATGCAAATCATGCAATAACGAATGCTAAATTTTTAATTAAATAAGATTCATTCCTTATAATAGACATTATATTTCTTTTACTTCATAATCACTTTATGAGATCCGTCCTTAATAAGGCTGCTGTGGCTATACCTCAATGCTTTATGGATCATCAAACAAAATAAATGTAAAGTCTAAACATTTCTTATGTGATATCGTATAAATAACTTCGTTCAATGGAGGCTGCTTTGGCTAAACCTCAATCAAACAAAATTATTTTTATCACTTGAGATCAAATAAATTTCCAGGAAAGACGCGTAGGTTAAACAAAAGGTCCCACTTAAAATCCAGCCTCCTTAGACAGAATTCGAACGAATTCCTAGGAAAGACATGGAGGGGTCACATTTGTCCCACGATAATGTCTCCTTAGAAAAAATTAATTTGACTCAATTTAGAATTTTAACTTAATGTTTTATGAAGTTATTTAATGTCTATAATACTAAATGTGATTTCTAATAAATAATCCAATCTAAACAAGGCTGCTGTAGCTACGCCAAAATTTATTAGAATTATTTAATCATAAGACAACAATAACTGCTATTGCTAAACATCATGCAATAACTCTAAATGTACTTAAACGTGAACAATATATTGCATGCATAATAAATCCGAAACATACATACAATCACATACCAATTTAAGCACCTTGAACAAATACTAAAATTGCAAAATCCTAATGCAATTTCATTAACGATATTTTGAATAATTAACAAGCTAGTGTATATAAACCATAAATTTATATATACACAAATTATTTAAAATAAATACGGAATTTAATAAAAAATAAAATTCCACAAAAGTTTTTCACAAAACCGTAAGTGAAAATGTTAAATAAAATTGACATGTTAAATTTCAAGGAAAAATTATTTAAGAAAAATACTAAATAATTTACTTTATTTCCAATTTAACATGTCATAAATTTTTTATTTAAAAAAAATAATACTTGATGTTGGCAAATAAAATCCAACATTATTACTCAATTATTATACTTAAAAATTGAGTAAAATTAAGTACAAAATTAATAAAAAATTAATTTGCACCATAAAACTCTAATTAAAAAATTAATTTTCTCCAGAAAAATTGATACAAATAAATATATCATAAATTTGATAAAAATTTATCAAAACCAATTTAAATTAAAATTGAATTGAAAAAGGAGAAAAATTAATTTTTCCGAAATCGCAAGGCAGAGGTTTAATTACGGCTCTGATACCAAATGATAGCCGCAACTAAATACAAACACAAAATTGCAGCGGAAATAGAGGAATCACTAACCTCTTGCCATTGCTGAATACGGAGAGGAACAAAACCTTCAAGTCCCGGAACCTCCAAGATCTTCAGAGTATTAAAAAAACTCACAAGATGGTAATGTGTTTTTTGTTTTTTTTTTTTATAGAATTTTTCATGCTTTGGGACCTTGAATCCAATAGCTATTTATAGAGAAACTTTCCATCAAAGTTTCCTAAAATCATGCTAATGGGTTAGTGGATAATATGGTTGACAAGGATTAAGTGGATAGTGGGATCATGGGAATTCTATTTACGTGGAAGTTGTAGTTTGTGGTTCCTTAAAAATAGGATCACACTTCCAACATTCCAACAAGCACATTAACTTGGCCTAAGTTTTTTTTTTTTTTTAGGGGGTGATGAAGAATTTGTTGGATTGATTATTTTTTAATAACTATATTAATATATTATGTGTAATTAAATTTATTTTTATTGATTAATTAAAATTTATTATATTATTTTTTTAAAGATGATAAATTATAAATTTTATAAATAAATATAATTAGATATTATTTTTAATAATTTAAATTTAAAAATAAAAAAATACAATATGTAATAACTTTATAAATAAATTGACTGCAAACGCGTAGTATTTCAGACATTTTAAATCATTTTGACAAGTAGGTTGTTTTGACAGCTTTTAGTTCTTAAAATGTGGTAGGCTCCTTTACATTGATAGTATTGCAAAGAATGTGATATGACCATAGAAATTAAAATTATGTACTTTTAGAACTAATGGCATTCAAATAGTCTATAAAAGCTTAAAATTCTTCATCTATTTAAACTTTAAAAAATAAAAAATTTAAATAGTAATTTCAAGCACTATACCTTTTTCTTATATTAATTATGTTGTATCTATTTAAATATATACATAAATGCCATATATGTAATTAAATTATCTACCTTATATGCTTGTATTTACTTATATTTATTATAAAAATTTATCAAAGAAATCAATTTTATATTTGAATGTATGATATGACAATACAGGGTAAAGCAGTACACCATGTGTCGTCAAGTGGCTTACTTTCTTCATTACGAATTGGATAAATGATATGATTAACTTTTATTTTACTTTGTCTCCCTTTTATGTGTTTTTGGTTTTCTTTTTTTTTTTATTTAAAAAATATACAAATTTAATAGTTAACGTTTACTATCTTTTTTATTTTAATTATAAACATTTAATTTTTTTCTATTTCAATTCTTAATATTTGTATTTTTTTTAACAAATTTACTGTATGTTTGTGGTTAATTTTTTTCCTTCAAATTGATACTTGACACAATCTGATTGCTCAAAATAATTTATTTCAACCAATAAAATCCTATCATATGTCATTTTTAATGAAAAATTAATATTATTATTAAAAGAACTCATTTATAAATATCTGTAAATGTTAAAAACTCAAATGCAAAATAAATAATTAAATAATTGTTTAGGATCGAAAAGATAATAAATTTTTAGGACTAAATTTATACTTTTTCTATTATTTTATTAACATATTAAAATCATTATTTGAAATTTGAGTTTTCCACTTTCTTTTTTATTTTTTTTTTACATTCATATCTAAAATATGAAGTTTTCTAATTATCGTACTCAATTGACCTTTTACTTATAGAATATACTAGGTTATGACTAATTAATGTTAAAACATTTGCCACATCATCTCTATAAAAATAATATAGTAGTAAATTTAATAAATAAAAATTTTATTTGATATGATATTTAACAATTTTAAATTTTTATAAATAAATTATTAATTAAATATAATATTTAACAACTTTAAACTTTAATCTAAAATTAAAAAAAAACTATATAAAATTTAAATATTGGTTTCATATTATCCTTTTTTAACATGAGCCATAAAAGGGTCAAGGCCCAATCTTAGATCTTAGCCGGATCCAAAACAATATAAATTATACATGAAATATGTTTAGAAGTGAGCAAATACGTAGTAAGTAGGGCATGAAGCGTTATTTGTATCTTATCTTTTAAGTATATGTTTTTAATTTTTAAAACCAAACTTGTTCTATGGCATTCTAGAATTATTTTGAAATATGTAGAACCTTTAGTGTATAAAGTACCCCAATAAAATCTGTAAATTATTCTATTATATTTTATAATATTAAAATTTTAAGATAATTTTTTGATGGTGTGAAAATTGTCATTATTTCTATAACAACTCAATAGAGCAAATTCTATATAAAATTTAGTTAGTATTTACGGTTCATTTTCTTTCTAAAATATAATAGAAAATGAATAAAAAAGTTAATTCTTATGAATAATTATTATTAGTAATAGAATAAAATTTATATTTTAATATTTTTTTATTAAATTTCTTTTGTATAAAATACTTATTCAATATTTTCTTTGCATTTAAAATATAGTGTTAAGTTGAAAATATAAAATATAAATACAATATATATGTGTGTTATATGTGTATATTATAAAGTTATATTATCTATATATATGTTTTATATACATTAGTTATATATGTTATACATATAATATATAAGTAAATATAACATATATATTATTGTAATATATTCTAATATAGCAGGATGCAAACGCGTAGTATTTCAGATATATGTGATGATGTCTTTCATGTAAATTACTTCGCAACTTCTTATCTGACTTATATTCTATGCTACCTTCAATCCAATAAAATGGGTCTTTCTCCAACACTTATTATGGGTTTTAAAATGATTATTTTCTATACTTTTTAATATTAATTATATAATTTAAAAAAGAATAAATATAAAAAATTTTAAAGACCTATTTAGATCATTTATAACTTATTTATATTTTATTAAAATTTGATATTAAATATAGTGTTTATAAAACTACCTTATCTTATTTTATCTTTATAATTACGATAAAATAGTATTGAAAAATGGATACTATAAAGTCAAAGTTCATGTATTTTTAGAAAAAGAGTTTAAAAATATATATAATTTATACATTAAAAAATATTAATTAGTATACTTATTACCCAGACGGCAGTTACAATCTGTTTCCATGACAATTCACAATTAATGCTTTGTAGTTGCCAAAAGCAAAGCCTCTCTCTGCAATGCAAATCCCATTCAATGCCATACAAACTTCCTTTATTTATTTTTAATATATTTTCTTCTTATTTCTTTCTCTCGGCTCCTTTCTTACTATTTTTATTTTTTCCCAACCGCCGATAACTTGTCTCCCTATCTTTTCCTTTTCCTTTCCTTTCCGTTCTCTATCTTCTTTCACCTCTCTCTTACTTTCTTTCTCTTTCTATTGTCCTTTCACTCGTCACTCCATGACCAGTCCCAACGGGACCTTCTCAGCAATTACAAGAATAAGGACCAGTTTTAAATCCTACGCCCATAGGGGAAGTTCTTAAAATATACGAAATCCTTTTTGTAATCGTTTTCAAAGAAATTCACTGTTTGTTTATCATTATTTTATTTATTTATTTTTGGTTAAGATCGGCAACGATACTATTTGATTGCTCAAAATAATTTATTCCAACCAACCAAATCATGTTATGTGTTATTCTTAATAAGAAAAATTAGCGCATTGCTAAAAGAACTTATTTATAAATATTTACAAATATTAACACTCGAATAAAAATAAATAAATGCTTAGAATTGAAAATATAGTAAATATTAAGGATTAAATTTATATTTTTCTATTATTTTATTAATAATATTAAAATTATTATTTGAAATTTGAGTTTTTCTCTTTCTTTTTTTCTTTTTTCTTTTTTCTTTTTTCTTTTTTCTTTTACTTTTATATCTAAAATATGAAGTTATCTAATTATTATACTCAATTGACCTTTTACTTATTGAAGGTACTAGCTTATGACTAATTAATGTTAAAATGTTTGCCACATCATCTCTATAAAAATAATAGAGTGGTAAATTTAATAAATAAAAATTTTATCTGATATGATACTTAACAATTTTAAATTTCCATAAATAAAAAATTGATTGAATATAATATTTAATAACTTTAGAATTTAATATAAAATTTAAAAAACTATATAAAATTCAAGTATTGATTCTATATTATCCCCTTTTTAACATGAGCCATAAAAGGGTCAAGGCCCAATCTTAGATCTTAGCTGGATCCAAATTAGTATAGACTATACATAAATCATGTTTAGAAGTGAGCAAATACATGGTAAGTAAGATATGAAGTTTTATTTGTATTCTATCTTTTAAGTATAGGTTTTTAAATTTTATAACTTGACCTATTATGTGGTATTTGTAAATTATTCTATTATATTTTGTAATATTAAAATTTTGAGATAATTTTTTGACATTGTGAAAATTGCCATTATTTTCGTAACATTTCAATAAAGCAATTTCTATACAAAATTTAGTTGGTATTTACAACTCATTTACCTTATAAAATAGAATATACACAAAATAAGAAAGTTAATTCTCATGAATAATTATTATCAGGAATAGAGTAGAAATTTATATTTTAATATTTATTTTGTATAAATTTCTATTGTATGAAATACTTTTTTAATATCTACTTCACATCATTAAATACAGTGTTAGGTTAGTGTCGAGTCTAATTTTTGAATTCTCATTCCTAATTCGATCTAAACTAAACCCTATACTCATTTAATCTAGATCCTCGACTTGAGTTAGGAATTTCGTTTGATTTTTGGAGTCGCCACCCAACTGTTGTTGGGAAAAAGTGAATTAAGACTAAATGAGCGGATTAGTCTTAATTTGGACTACTAGTCGTTGTTATTTCCTTTTCTCGTTTTTGTGAGAAGAGAAAAAAGGGAAAACCAGAGTTTCTAAGTCCGGGGGCTAACCTATTAAAACTTATACGGTTACCACCTAATCTCCTAAAATTGTTCATCTTTAGAAATGTGTTTCATTGTGTTTCTGTTAATTTTTGTTATGTCTTTGAATTTATTTCAGAAAAAGGATTTTTCATTTATTTTATGGGTTGACCCGAATGGGTGCCTACGTACCTGCTACTTAGGATCAAACAAGCCGTAGTTCGCTTTTCTGAAAATCTTTAGTGCATGGGTGAATTTTAATTTTGAAATTTCTTTCGATTTATGTTCTTACCATTTTTTTGGGATTTTTCCTAAAAACTCTAAACCTAAGCTTGATTTCATTTTTTTGAAAATGATTTTTTTTGTAGGGAAAACATCAATTTTGATTTATTTGACGAAAATGATTTTTCTAAGTGCTAAAACTTATTTATTTATCTTTTTATGATTTTTATGACTTTTTTTATGATTTTTGTGATTTCTGAGAACTTTTGGGGATTTTTATGGTTTTTGGGAATTTTTGTTGATTTTCGTGATTTTTGGGAATTTTTGTGTTTTTTGGGAATTTTTTTGTTTATTATCTATCCTATTTGACATCTAAAATTTTATGATTTATTTTCCTAATTTTTTATTATTTTTCTATATTTTTTATTATTATTATATTTTTTATCTATTTATTATTTTTTTTATTTTTCTATATTATTAAATTCTAGAAAAATCTAATTTCTACATTTTCCTATTTATTAAAAATAACACATAAATACATAAATAAATAAATAAAAAAAATTAATTAAATAAAAATAAAAAATCCGGAAAATCCGACTTACCTGGGTCCGGGTCGGGTCAATCGGGTCGAATCGGTCGGACACGGCGGCGGGGTTGGCTCGTTCACGGCGTTCCGGCGGTCTTTTGCGGCGGGTGAAGTGTCGAATCCTAGCTTCTTGAGGGTGCTGAATCCGATGGTGGTGGCGGTTTACTCCCAGCACGTCTCCTTGCGGTAGCTCAACTCCGATCGGCGGTCGCAACTTTGGGTTTCCTCCGATCTACACTCTTTTCTCTCTCTCTCGCAATTCTGATCCGTGTTCTTGCTTCCTCATCTCCTCCTCTATTTATAGGCGCTTGAAACCGAGCTGGATAAGCTCGGATTTCCTCCGATTGAAGCTGATCGGATTTTCGGTTGAAAAACCAACTCCGATTTGTGCCCATCCAACGATTTGTTGCGATTTGATTTTAATTAGATAATGTTTATCTTATTTTTGTTGAAGATCTGTTGGATTTGTGCAAAAAAATCGAATCAAAACGGTCGAAATACGAATTTTTTCTTCGCCGGCGATCTCGGGCTCGAGGTAGGAGACGATCACGCGCCCAGCGCGTGCGTTTCTTCCAGCCAATCAGATGCTGCCACGTGTCCTGGATAAGTCGAAAAATTGCAAAACGCGGAAACTGCTTCCCCCGCGATTCGAACTTCTGACCGAGCCCCCCTCGCACGCGCGCCTAGCCATGGTCCGGACCAGCTGAGCTAGCCCACTTTCGCGATTTTATTTATTTCGCAAATTGCATATATGCAATGCAATTTTTCTATTTTTTTTGTATTTTTTGAAATTTAAAAAATTTGTAAAAATTGTTTATTATTCATTATTGCTATTTCCGAAATCATTTTTCAAAATTGAAGTGTTTTCCTATTTATTTTTATTTTTTGAACATTTTTATTATTTTATGCTAAATTAGGAAAAATTGGGAAAAATTAGGAAAAATTGAAAATTGATTATTATTGAAAATTATTGACTCCTAGGGCAAAAATGGGGTGTTTATAGTTAGAAATATAAAATATCAATATCATATATATGTGTTATATGTGCATGTTATAAAGTTACATTATCTGTATATATATTTTATAAATTAGTTATATAGGCCATACATATAATATATAAGTAAATATAACATATATATATTATTGTAATATTTGTGCTGATATAGCAAGATCTTATACTCCTTCATAGATAACAATAGGATTCTTTAAGCTCATTTTCGATAAGAAGCATAAGTAAGAATGAACCACTAACACTTTTTAGAGATACTTCTTGGAATTTACTCCTGCTACAAAATGCTCTCTCGTCTCTCTAAACCTTATTCCCACCCACCCTGAGAAACCACTTCTCTTAGGCAAATATCATACACACATTCGCTTCCCCATTACCCTATTCCACTTCATTTTATCTGAAATCTTCACAACCTTGTCTTCCCCTCTCTCGTAAAGTTATAATTGATAAGTGTTTGGATATGACCAAGAAAGCCTTGGTAGGCCACAGGACCACCTTGGGGGATCACTTCTCCCCACATTTCTTAGGAAAATTGAGTAGTAATGACCAAGGCATTGCTCCTGATGTGGTTTTTTCGCCGGGCCAGAAAGGTGAAAAAGCAAAAGGTGCTTTTATCCACCTGTAAAGTAGCAAGCAACAATTAGCTAAAAAGGGAAATTTGGAGCCTTGTGCACACATGGACATGTCACTTCTACACAGCTCCCAAAAGCAAAAAGTCAATGAGGAAAACCTTAAACCAATGGTCAATCCATGTCCAGTTGTGCAAACTTTTGCTAGCCTATCCCCTTTAGGGAAATCTACTTTGGAAGAAATCCATACACTTCTAGAAAATATTGAAGGCACAAACCAGCTTGGAAAACCAGCCTTCACGAAAAACAACCCCAATGGCAACCTAACCGAACCTAAGTCATATGCCAATGTGTACGCACTTAAGGTCACGGCTGCTAAACTTGTATTTAATCTCCATTTCATCCCATCGATCAAGGAAGGTAACATCCCAATAGTAAAGATCCCACAAGTTACTTGATGATGATCGTAATCACTCAATTTTAAAAATCCCTTTCTATGACTCTCTGTTACGATCAAATAGGCAAGTGCACCTATCGATTGTAATAGTATAGCACTATGTTCGAGTATCGTATCCTCAGGGATCAGCAAGTACCAGTAATAACTCTAAACCTACTATCTAACCGCACAAAATTGAGAGGTTTAGTTTTAAATTTAAAATACTTAACAAATCCTATAGCAATTAAAAATAACACAATAACTTGATTACTAAATCTGATAACTAAGAACATATCCTACCCTTACTACTCCTCTAATTGTCATGTAACTTCACCCTTTCAATAAACTAGTTAATGAGCAATAGTTATCTCTAAACCGCGGAGTATCTAACACTAAACTAATGTTCTTTCCAGATTCATTAGCTCTTAATCCTAATCGCTTTGATAAAGATCCCTCTTCTATCAAAAACCGATTAGAATTGCATTAACACTTTTGAACCCTCAATTAGATCAATTTATCTAAATTAATCTAATACGGAAAATTCACGTTCTCTATCCCTAGATTACATACGAATTCCTTTATTCATGCATGATCTATTCAAACAAGAGATTTTCTAATCAACTTCTAAGAAATCAATGCAATTTCAATGCTGGCCATACATCAAATTAGCAACAATACATAAACAACATGAATAAATTCAGAGAATTCCATTATTCACTAACTATGCAATCAATCCCGCATTACATGACAACTAAAATTCGTAAGGTTCGGGTATGAAATAAACTAGCCACTCATGATTTCAAGATACAATTAAATAAAGATGAAGAACCCGTATGCATAAACACTTCACAAGATAAGGATGAATCCGTTGAAGTTGCTTTTCCTTCTGAAAGCTTTTTCCCCCATCTTCCTCTCTTCTTTCGTGGTTCTCCTCTGTTTTTCCTCCCTTGTCTCTTCTTTTTTTCTTTCTTTTAATTCGTGTCCCCTTTTCTTTCTCTTTGTTTCCCTCCTTTTCTGCTTCAGGTGTCTTTTCCTTTTCTCCACTCTGCCCCTTGACGTTCCCCCTTCTTCCTATTTAAAGATACCAAAATCTTGGAAGAAGCTTGTAAAACGTGGAGTTGCATCAACTACACGGCTGTCATACACGGTCGTGTATTATGGCCGTGTATCTTTCTGTGGACAATTCCAACTCAACACACGGCTGTGATACACGACCGTGTATCATGGCTGTGTATCTTTCTATGGACAATTCCAACTCAACACACGGCCGTGTATTATGGTCGTGTAACCTTCTGTGAGTGTATTAAATACAATATACGGCCGTGCCCCTGTGATACACGCCCGTGTATCTCTCCTGTTGCACTTTTGGACACTTTTCTTCATGTAATCCGCTCCGACTCTTGCACATGTTGATCATTCTTCCTTGATAGGTCCTTTAGTTTCCTCAAACTCAAATATCTCTCCTTTAAGTACCAAAGTCTTTTAAAACATAATCAACTTACTTCTAAAGCAACTCAAAACCATACAAAATATAAGTGTTAATTTATTCTTATCAAACTTCCCCACACTTGAGTTTTTGCTTGTCCTCAAGCAAATTGATTCAAATAGAATTACAAAAAAAAAAAAAAAAACTTCTCTTTCATGCATAGTTATTTTAGGAAGATTTTTGCATCATTGATCCTTTGTATACTCAAGCTTATTAACTTTTCATTCAATCTCATCATTAACTGTATACAAAATACTAATACTGGAATTTCAAAATTAATCCGAGTAAATCAAACTAATACCTTCACTGTTTAAACAACAATTCCCCAAGTTAGGATAAATCACAAAATCATATCAGCAAAAATAAAGTAAACAATTCTTTCCACAACCGAAACAAACAACACAATAAAGAGTAAAGGCATATCATAATCACCGATCTCCTAGATTTCCCTTCTCTTTTATCATTCTTTTACTTTAATTTAGTCGACCGACCCATGTAACAAACTTTCGATCGATAATCCCGAGCCCATCACTCAAGTTAACAGACATTATTCCTTTATCTTCTTGAGTCCTTTCCCTTGGGGCAGCTCTTTCTTCTTCACCTTCCCCGGCTTCAGACTCTTGGTTAAGGTCATATCTGTCAATTTCATCTATATCATCATCGAAGTCTTCCTCATTTGTTGAGGTTTATGACCCCACCCAATAATGGGTGCAGCTGTTAGCCGAATAGTCATTCCAATACAATTGTCGGGTTCACATATAGGGAATAGCTCTAAATTTTTCAAAATCCGGGTAATCCAGGCACCCACAAAGATTCCCCTATTCCCTGCTTTTACTTGTCGGAGTAAACAAAATGCAGCAAACACCCCGACATTGATAGGAGTCCCCGTTTTCATACTCCATAGCTGAAGCACATCCCGAGCATTGACCACTCCTTCTGAATCAATATGGCCTGTAGTGGAACGAGCAAAGATGTAATGAAGCACCCGAAAAGATAGCTGACTAAAGGTGGAACCTTTAGTGGAAGAAGAAGTGTAAATGCCCGATCCCAATTGTGGCCAATAATTTCCTGCACGAAATCTGTGGCGAAATCCCAAGGGTAGTTGACGGAAGGCGGAAGAGCGGAGAAATGTCGATTCATAGATATCCATAGCTTCAATAAAGTCTATCATTGAATATCTTCTATATTGACCCATTGCAAGGAACTCAACTTCATTATCTATCCTAGCACTCATGGGTTCCTTGATGGTGAAAGTAGCAGTAAAGGTGAGTGTCAAATCCGAATAGATTTTTTCCTCAATAGAAAACAATCTCACCCAAGTAGGGTCATGCAGAAGACCCTCAACCTCTTGGCGAATGCCAAACCGCTCCATAACATCCCAATCAAGAGCTACATTTGGCCTAATGATTTTTGTGCTCTTATGGTTATGATAAATCGATCGATGCTCGACCCTTATGTTAACAGGATAGTGGATCGCCCCCCTACTACTACTAGCCTCTTCTGAGCAACAGTCTTTGTCCGAGGCATCTGGAGATATATATATATATATATAAAACAAAACCAGATTATACCTTCTTGAGGTGATAAGTAAGATCATAGCTAACAATTTGTACATAAAACACTCTCCTTTGTATAACAGATAATATGAAAGTTAGAGTTACAATACAAGGGAAAAAAAATCACAAATAAGACTTAATTGGAAATACACGCCCAGCATACATGCCCGTGTATTCAGATCACACATTCTCACCTCAATTCAAAAATACACACCTTGCAACTACGGCCGTGTAAAATCAATCATGTAACAATCTCCGCACAGAAATCCCTTCCTTACACAATTTTTCATGTGAGTGAAACTTAAAAATCGACACAATTTACTCAAAAGGTAGAAACCCTAGGTTTGTGTCCAAAAACAAAAAAAAATTCATCATGAATTCCACACGAAAGTATGATAGATTCGAAGAAAGGAAGATAAATCATCAACAATGAATAAATCACACGAAAGCCCCTTGATTAGAACACATAGAAAGTGTTCTTTAGTTCAACATTGCAAGGAAAAATAAAAGAGAGTTGAGAAGAGAAAGTAGAGATCCATACCTTTATAAATCCGGAGGAATGAGTGCAAAAATCACTAGAAGAATTAGTGGAAGTGAAGAGAGATGATTATGAACAATAAGGAGTGAGAGAGAAAAAAATATGAAGAGAGATGAAAGGATATGCTACTCAAATCAATTTAACCCCAAACTGTCGTGTGTTTTATGAATTACACGGCCGCATACACGGCCACGTTACACGCCCATGCCTTAAGCCGTGCCTCCCAGGCGTATATCCCTCTGTAATTTTTTTAAACTCCATATACGGTCACATATACGGGCGTGTAAAAAAAAACGTGCAAAAATTTCCAGCATACACGCCCTATGGTACACGACCGTGTATGTAGGCCGTGTAACCTTCTGTGCATGAAATCTGCAATTACACGACCGTGTAAAATAAGAATATATGGCTGTGTATCTCCGTTAAAACACAATACTCACCTCCATTGAGTGTTCTAGCCCTGTCCAGTCATTCAATCAATAAAGAAAAATAACAATTTATCTAAAAACTACATGGGTTGCTGTCGAGTCTAATTTTTGAATTCCCGTTCCTAAATCGATCTAGACTAGACCCTATGCTCATCTAATGTAGATCCTCGACTTGAGTTAGGAACTTCGTTTGATTTTTGGAGTCGCCACCCAATTGTTGTTGGGAAAATTGAATTAAGACTAAAGGAGTAGATTAATCTTAATTTGGACTACTAGTCGTCGTTATTTCCTCTTCTCGTTTTTGTGAGAAGAGAAAAAGGGAAAACCAGAGTTTCTAAGTCCAAAGGCTAACCTATTAAAACCTATACGGTTACCACCTAATCTCCTAAAATTGTTCCTCATTAGAAATGTGTTTCTATTTTGTTTCTGTTGCCTTCTTTATTATGTTTTTGAATTTATTTCAAGAAAATGATTTTTCATTCATTTTATGGGTTGACCCGAATGGGTGCCTACGTACCTGCTATTCAGGATCAAACAAGCCGTAGTTCGCTTTTTGAAAACCTTAAGTTGGTTTGGTGAATTTTAATTTATGAAATCTCTTTTGGTTTATGTTCTTACCAATTTTGGGATTTTTTCAAAAAAATCTAAGACTAAGCTTTGATTTTATTTTGAAAATGGTTTTTTTTTAGAAAAAAACATCAATTTTGATTTATTTGAAGAAAATGATTTTTCTAAGTGCTAAAACTTATTTTTATGATTCTTTTATAATTTTTGAATTTTTTATTAATTTTTATGATTTTGGGAATTTTTGTTGATTTTTGGGAATTTTTGTTGATTTTGGGAATTTTTGTATCCTAAGTTTATTATCTATCCTATTTTGACATCTAAAATTTTATTATTATTTTCCTAATATTTTTTCTTGTTTTTTTCTACATTTTATTTTTTTATTATTTTTATTATTTTAAAATTCTAGAAAAATATAATTTCTACATTTTCCTATTTATTGAAAATAATAACAATAAAAAATAAATAAATAACTAAATAAATAACAAATAATAAATAAATCAATTCAGAATAAATAAATAAACAAAATAAATAAATTAAAAAAATCCAAAAAATCCGACTTACCTGGATCCGGGTTGGTGCGCGGGTCGGGTCGGATCGATCGGTCGCGGCGGTAGGGAAGGCTCGTTCACGGCGTTTCGGTGGCCTTTTGCAGCGGGTCAAGTGTCGAATCCTAGCTTCTCGAGGGTGCTAAATCCAATGGTGGCGGTGGTTCACTCCCAGATCGCCTCCTAATGGTGGTTCAACTCCGGCCGGCACTCGCGGTTTTGGGTCTCCTCCGATTTGCACTCTTTCCTCACTTTCTCTCGATTCTGATATGTGCTTCGACTTCCTCACCTCCTCCTCTATTTATAGGCACTTGAAACCGAGCTGGATAAGCTCGGATTTCCTCCGATTGAAGCTGATCGGATTTTCGGTTGAAAAACCAACTCCGATTTGTGTCCATCCAACGATTTGTTGCGATTTGATTCCAATTAGATAATGTTTATCTTATTTCTATTGAAGATCTGTTGGATTTGTGCAAAAAAAATTGAATCAAAACGGCCGAAATACGAATTTTCCTTCGCCGGCTATCTCGGGCTCGAGGTAGGAGATGATCACGCACCCGGCGCGTACGCTTCCTCCAGCCAATCAGATGCTGCCATGTGTCCTGGGTAAATGGAAAAAATCGCAAAACGCGGAAACTGCTTCCCCCGCGTTTTGAACCTGTGACCTCGCACCCACACCGCGCCTTAGCCCATGGTCCGGACCAGCTGAGCTAGCCCACTTTCCTGATTTTTCTAATTTCGCAAATTGCATATATGCAATGCGATTTTCCTATTTTTTGTTGTATTTTTTGAAAAATCCAAATTTTGTAAAAATTGTTTATTATTTATTATTGCTATTCCTGAAATCATTTTTCAAAATTGATATGTTTTCCTATTTATTTTTATTTTTTTGAATATTTTTATTATTTTTGCTAAATTAGAGAAAAATTGAAAAAAAATTGAAGATTATTGAGAATTGATTATTTTTTAGAATTATTGACTCCTAGGGAAAAAATGGGGTGTTTACAGCTGTCCCTCTTTGTGGTAAATTTTAAAAAACTTAACTACAAAGATAAACAAAAGACACCATTTTTGGCCTCTAGAATGGATTTTTGGTAGGAAAATGCTCCAAGAGCTAATAATCCCAGGAGTTAAGATGGACCTAACAATTTAGAGTGATGTTCCTTCCCAAAAAGTGCTTTATGGGCTGACTAATTGGCGATAGGACACATCTCAAGCTTTGTGTAGGAATGTATGAGAAATGATGACAGGAAGCGTCTTATCAGACTTGCAACCTTGGAAAGAAAATTTACTTAAGAAGCGTCCTTATGAGCTGGCTACCTGTCAACAGAAGCGTCTTGTTAGACTAGCAACTGTTTGGAGGAATATTTCCGAAAAGTGCCCCGAGAGTTGACTAATCGGGAGAGTTTAGGAAAGTGCCCCTCATGGGCTGACTAACCTTTGAATTGAATGCCTCAAAAAGTGCCCCCTATGGGCTAACCTTGAGGTAGATTTTTAGGAAAGTGCCCCCTATGGGCTAACTAACCTTTGATGGGATTGTCTCAAAAAGTGCCCCCTATGGGCTAACCATGAGAACAGATTTTTAGGAAAGTGCCCCCTATGGGCTGACTAACCTAGATTTGAATTTGCCTCAAAAAGTGTCCCCTATGGGCTGACCATGAGGACAAAGTTTTTTTAGGAAAGTGCCCCCTATGGGCTGACTAACCTTTGATGGGACTTGTCTCAAAAAGTGCCCCCTATGGGCTAACCATGAGAACAAGGTTTTAGGAAAGTGCCCCCTATGGGCTGACTAACCTAGATTTGAATTTGCCTCAAAAAGTGCCCCCCATGGGCTGACCATGAGGACAAAGTTTCAGGAAAGTGCTCCCTATAGGCTGACTAACCTGGAATTGAATTTTCCTCAAAAAGTGCCCCCTATGGGCTGACCATGAGGACAAAGTTTTTAGGAAAGTGCCCCCTATGGGCTGACTAACCTGGAATTGAACTTTGCCTTAAAAAGTGCCCCCTATGGGCTGACCATGAGGACAAAGTTTTAGGAAAGTGCCCCCTATGGGCTGACTAACCTTGAATTGAATTTTCCTCAAAAAGTGCCCCCTATGGGTTGACCATGAGGACAAAGTTTTTAGGAAAGTGCCCCCTATGGGCTGACTAACCTGGATTGGACTTGTCTCAAAAAGTGCCCCCTATGGGCTGACCATGAGAACAAGGTTTTAGGAAAGTGTCCCCTATGGGCTGACTAACCTGGATTGGACTTATCTCAAAAAGTGCCCCCTATGGGCTGACCATGAGAACAAGGTTTTAGGAAAATGCCCCCTATGGGCTGACTAACCTGGATTGGACTTATCTCAAAAAGTGCCCCCTATGGGCTGACCATGAGAACAAGGTTTTAGGAAAATGCCCCCTATGGGCTAACTAACCTGGAATTAGACTTGTCTCAAAAAGTGCCCCCTATGGGCTGACCATGAGAATAAGGTTTTTTAGGAAAGTGCCCCCTATGGGCTGACTAACCTGGATTGGACTTGTCTCAAAAAGTGCCCCTATGGGCTAACCATGAGACAGGTTTTTAGGAAAGTGCCCCTATGGGCTGACTAACCTAGATTTGAATTTGCCTCAAAAAGTGCCCCCTATGGGCTGACCACGAGGACAAAGATTTTTAGGAAAGTGCCCCCTATGGGCTGACTAACCTTTGATGGGACTTGTCTCAAAAAGTGCCCCCTATGGGCTGACCATGAGAAAAGGTTTTAGGAAAGTGCCCCCTATGGGCTGACTAACCTAGATTTGAATTTTGCCTCAAAAAGTGCCCCCTATGGGCGGACCATGAGGACAAAGATTTTTAGGAAAGTGCCTCATATGGGCTGACTAACCTTTGATGAAAATGATGGCTCAAAAGGTGCCCCATGTGGGCTAACCTTAAGAGATCTAGGGAAGTGCCCCTTTTTGGGCTAACTACCCTATTAAAGGAAGAATATCCTAAGTGAGAATCTTATTATTTTATTTTTTTTTTTCAATAACAATCAAATGCAAGATGACTTAAGACTTCTGAACAAGTGATAACTAAAATTTTTCTGCAAATTTTCAAGAAAAAATGCTCTTCTGAAACCTAAGGATAATGTGGCAAAACATTAAAGTTTTTTTTTTTTTAATGAGCATTGCTAACGAGTAAAGAGTTTGACAAGGCTCCTAAAAATTCAAATAAATGGTAAGCATTCCCTACTGCTCAATAATCACTTACTCTTTTACCTCCTTTTTCTTAGAGGGTTTGGTTTAATCTTTAGAAACAAAGTGTTGTCTTAGCTTAATCAATCATCTCTTGAGGGGTTTCTTGTAATTAAGACTCATATCTTGAGGGACATCAGTACATAAGGCTAAACAATGCCAATGAGTAAATTCCCTCATTCCATTTATAACTGGATATTTCATTTTTAATCGGTTTAATCTAAGAGGACTTCCTTACAATCTCTCGGTTTAGATGTCGCTCTTGACTTCTAATCCAAAAATTACGGTCTTTCTTGTAAGTAATACGCTGTAATCAATCCGTTAGGCCTTCTTGATACTTGTAATGCAATTTAGGCTCTTTAGTTATTGGTTTCAGAAAAGTATGTTAAGGTTTATTTTGGAAGAATCATCATTTCAACTTGGGTTTGTAAGTCAAGAAACCTTGAGAAAAAGAATAGGAATAGTACTTGCCCTAGCAATTTTTGCTCAAGATAAGTTATTTTCAATGATTTGGAGAAGTCTTCAAAAAGGGTAGTATATCTTTGAACTACTCTCGTATTCGGCCCTGGTATTTTCAAGTGTTGTTGGGCTTTTGTAGGTTTAGCTTCATTCGTAGGATTTTCTCATTTCTCTTCTTTTCTTTTCTTTTTCTTTCATTCTTTCATTCATTTTTTTTTCTTCATTCATTCTCTTTTTCCATCTTTTTTTTTCTTTTTCTTTTAGGCCCAATAGTGATCATTTCCTGTGGTTTATGTGTATTTTTTTCAGAATGTGGACTTCTCTTCATCTCAAATAATTTATCTATGGCTAAAATTTTGAATTGTTGCAACTAGGGCAAGCACTATTGATTCCATCGTGGGGTGGTTGATAGTAGGGTTAAATTTTGAAACTCTTGTTTGTCAAAGGATGATTGTGTTTAGGGTAGCAAAAATGAATGCCTAACATTATTTCGATTTAACGTATCAAATTCAAGATAGACCTCCTTTAAGGAATGAGTCCAAAACCTCACATTAATAACACTCCACTCTCAAGTGTTTAAGGGTTAGTGTTTGGGACGTGGTTTACCTCTTGTCATCTTAAACCTCTTAAACAAAGATACCCTTCCATTTTATCAAATTTTCCTATGTTCACCACTTCTCATGATGCCCCCGTATATTGTTGTCAATTTGAACAAGCAATTTGGTCTTAAGCGCCTAAGACTCAAGTATTTGGAATAGTCTTCTTTATACCCTCATTGATAATTGACCATAGCTGCTTTGAAAGTGTGCCCAAAAACTAATTGTCTTCGTGTTTGGTTTAGATAACTTTTGATGGAAAGGAAACTTCAGGTGCAACTTTTAGGATTGGAGGGGGTTGGGACGTTTTACATTTTGAGGCTAAATCAAGATATGAGGAGACCTTTTGAAGTGAATGGGGGTTTTTTAGGTTGAGAGTAGGTTATAGAGGTCTTTGGTTTCATGTTTAGAGCAAGTGACTATGAGCTTTAGGTTAAGCTGACCATTTAGAAGCAACTTTTAGGACCTTAAAAAGATCTTTAATTGTTAGTAACTCTTCAATTTTCTTTATTGTTCTTATTTTTTTAGTAAATGTGCAAACCAGATGCTCACACGGATGCTAAAAATAAAGGGTTGACAACCGATTGACAATGTAATATTGAAAACTTCACTTTTATTAATTTTGAAAATTCTGGAGTTCAATGATCAAAATAAACGAATGAAAGATTACAATGAAAATCTATTTCCTAGCTCTCTTAGTCTTCTGTTTGTGGAGGCTCAAGCTTCCCACTGATGACGGCTTCCAATTCCTTGACTTTGGCTTGGCATTTCTCCAACTGTGCTTCTAAGGCCTTGTTCCTTTAGTCAGATTCCTTGAAGCGTCCCTTCCAGATGTCTTTCTTATAATCTGCAGCTTCGAAGTATACTTCCATGCGGGCCTTGACCTGCTCCAGGTAGATTTCTATCTCTGGGTTGATCTTGTCTGGTCTTGGTTGGGTAACGTCTGGAACCGGTATGCTCTTTCTCCTGTCTAGTATTGCTGGAGGATTACAAACTCTCTGGTGGCTCGGTGTTTTCCCACTTCACCATCTAACTTCCCGAGGTCTACATTCTGGCTTTCAATTCTGGCTTCCCAAAGTGCTTTGACCTCTGCCAGCTTAGCAAACTTCTCGACTACCAATAGGTTTGGATCTTGATACTCAAAGGTAACTGCTTCAAGCGAAGGCCGATAAATTATGTCTTGGATAGTACCGAATTGCCGGACCACTAAGTTGGGGTGATATCCGATACATCCGCTGATTCCAATCAAAGGTACGGCTTGGAAGTTACCGCAGGTCAAGATGATTTTGTCACAGCAACTCCATCTGGTTGTCCATAGAATATCTTCGGCACTGAAGCTTCTAAGCAGCTATACCCAACTGTGGCTGGTAAGGTCGTCAGGTAGCTTTACCTTTTCTATACATGAATCCACCAGATCCACCTGTTGGGTTAGGGTTTTCCTGACCATGTTCAACCCAAAGCACTTGAGGTGGCTTACAAACCATATTAGCAAAAGGTTGAGGCTTGAACGCAAGATCCCATGGCCTTTCTTCTTGAGGAAATTCAAGTTCCGGATTTATTTAGCCAGTAGAGTAGGGATGTAAGATCTTCCCTTTAGAAATTGGGTCACCAGCTCTGCAACCCGGTAGTGAATATAGAAGGTCCCGATGGGGAACAATATGGTGGCGAAGGTTGTTAAGATGAAAGCGTTCACCCTTCTCTGTCTGTAAGTCTTAGGGTCCCCACATAGGATCTCCTTTCTAACCCCATTGTCCTCTCAGGCGATGAACCAGGCTTCTAAATCATCCATCTGTATACAATATCCATTACAGTCTGCTAGGGCTTTGTTAACTGCTGTCTTACGGATGCCTAGTAATCTGCTGAAGGTACCGGCTGGCCCGGCCTCGAGGTCTGGCGTATAGATCTGATCGGTTAGTGCTGGAGCCTGTAGCAACTGGGTGTATTCCTCCAGGGTAGGGGTGATCTCATGCGGCCCAATAAAGAAGGCAACGGGCTCAATTTCTCATAGTTGGAGCATGGCCCGGACTAAAGGCAGATTCACCTCTATCTTCGTCAGTGAGAGGATGGGGCCGATCTTTTGCTGGATGAAGGCCTGCTCCTCTGGGTTATACAAGGTAAACCAATGGTCCAGTACCAACTTTGGGTCCAAAGGTTTGTATACCCGAATTTCTTTGCGGAGGAGGCGGTCGACTGCATTGCTAGCCATCTATTACAATAAAAAAAACAGCCTAGTTACAAATAAAACTATGAAAACATTACAGGGAAATAGTCCTGAACTCCAAGGACAAAATAACAAACCATTACATTGTCATCCAGTTGTCAACCCCTTATGATGTTATGTTTATGGTTCTAACTGGTTCCCGAGCTCTATGGCCTCCCGCATTCTTGAAGAAATGGATCTCAGGCCATATCGAAGCATAGGGTGGGGTAGCCTAATTGGTCCCGAACGGTGAATCAACTCACTTCGCCCGAAACCTACACAATGGCTCCCCGTCTTAGGTTTCTAGGACGGTCTGGGTTCGACCACATCTACTCACACACACACATATGCATGCAAACCCCCTCACAATAAAGAAAAACTGAAAATCTAACTAAACCCTGAAAGGTTAGCAACAGAGTAAAATGGAACACATTTCTTAAAGATAACCATTTGAAGAGAGTCAGGTGGCTAGCCTGCTGGCATGGGTCCCCAGTGGAGTCGCCATCCTGTCGAGTCTAATTTTTGAATTCCCGTTCCTAAATCGATCTAAACTAGACCCTATGCTCATCTAATGTAGATCATCGACTTGAGTTAGGAACTTCGTTTGATTTTTGGAGTCGCTACCCAACTATTGTTGGGAAAATTGAATTAAGACTAAAGGAGCGGATTAGTCTTAATTTGGACTACTAGTCGTCGTTATTTCCTCTTCTCGTTTTTGTGAGAAGAGAAAAAGGGAAAACCAGAGTTTCTAAGTCCGGAGGCTAACCTATTAAAACCTATACGGTTACCACCTAATCTCCTAAAATTGTTCCTCATTAGAAATGTGTTTCTATTTTGTTTCTGTTGCCTTCTTTATTATGTTTTTGAATTTATTTCAAGAAAATGATTTTTCATTCATTTTATGGGTTGATCCGAATGGGTGCCTACGTACCTGCTATTCAGGATCAAACAAGCCGTAATTCACTTTTTGAAAACCTTAAGTTGGTTTGGTGAATTTTAATTTATGAAATCTCTTTTGGTTTATGTTCTTACCAATTTTGGGATTTTTTCAAAAAAAATCTAAAACTAAGCTTTGATTTTATTTTGAAAATGGTTTTTTTTTTTAGAAAAAAACATCAATTTTGATTTATTTGAAGAAAATGATTTTTCTAAGTGCTAAAACTTATATTTATGATTCTTTTATAATTTTTGAATTTTTTATTAATTTTTATGATTTTGGGAATTTTTGTTGATTTTTGGGAATTTTTGTTGATTTTGGGAATTTTTGTATCATAAGTTTATTATCTATCCTATTTTGACATCTAAAATTTTATTATTATTTTCCTAATATTTTTTCTTGTTTTTTTCTACATTTTATTTATTTATTATTTTTTTATTTTAAAATTCTAGAAAAATATAATTTCTACATTTTCCTATTTATTGAAAATAATAACAATAACAATAAAAAATAAATAAATAACTAAATAAATAATAAATAAATAAATCAATTCGGAATAAATAAATAAACAAAATAAATAAATTAAAAAAATCCGGAAAATCCGACTTACCTGGATCCGGGTCGGTGCGCAGGTCGGGTCGGTGCGCGGGTCGGGTCGGATCGATTGGTCGCGGCGGCGGGGAAGGCTCGTTCACGGCGTTCCGGTGGCCTTTTGCAGCGGGTGAAGTGTCGAATCCTAGCTTCTCGAGGGTGCTGAATCCAATGGTGGCGGTGGTTCACTCCCAGATCGCCTCCTGATGGTGGTTCAACTCCGGCCGGCACTCGCGGTTTTGGGTCTCCTCCGATTTGCACTCTTTCCTCACTTTCTCTCGATTCTGATCTCTGCTTCGGCTTCCTCACCTCCTCCTCTATTTATAGGCACTTGAAACCGAGCTGGATAAGCTCGGATTTCCTCCGATTGAAGCTGATCGGATTTTCGGTTGAAAAACCAACTCCGATTTGTGTCCATCCAACGATTTGATTCCAATTAGATAATGTTTATCTTATTTCTGTTGAAGATCTGTTGGATTTGTGCAAAACAAATCGAATCAAAACGGCCGAAATACGAATTTTCCTTTGCCGGCGATCTCGGGCTCGAGGTAGGAGACGATCACGCGCCCGGCGCGTGCGCTTCCTCCAGCCAATCAGATGCTGCCAAGTGTCCTGGGTAAATGGAAAAAATCGCAAAACGCGGAAACTGCTTCCCCCGCGTTTCGAACCTATGACCTCGCACCCACACTGATGGAGGCACAAGAGACACGGGACACATGGCCGTGCACAAGAGACACAGGGCACACGGCCTGAACACACGGCCGTGCATCTCGACCGTGTATCCAATCCAGAGTTTCACAGAAGTATACACAGCTTCCTTACACGGCCAGGAGACGATCGTGTATCGCGACCGTGTATCCGCTGCTGAGTTCCACAGAAGCATACATGGCTTCCTTACACGGCTAGGAGACGACCGTGCATCGCGACCGTGTCTTCAGTTCAGATTTCCACAGAAGTATACACGGTCCCCATACACGGCCGTGCATCGTGACCGTGTATTCGATCAAGATTTCAACAGAAGCGAACACGGTTTCCTTACACGGCTGGGAACATGACCGTGTACCTAGTCAAGAATATTCACAGAGTCATACACGACTTACATACACGGCCGTGTATGAGACCGTTTATGACGCGTATTTTATTATTTCTTCCACGTGTACGTTTAGATTTTCCCCCTTTTAGATATTTTACGGGGCCATATAAATACTCTTTTGTCAGATAGATTAGGGTTACGTTTTATTATCATATTTGAATACACTTTGAGAGAGAATTTTCTCCAATTTACGGGTTGTGCGCAACCAAATTTGCATCAAAGAGTGTTGTCTTTGTTGTGGGAAACCAATCCAATTTCGGATTCGTTTTGATTTCGCTTCCGCGCTGCGTCAGTTGGTATCAGAGCAAGGCTATTTCCTGTGGAGATGTCAACTCATCAAGGCGACGATAGCGGTCGTGTTCTTGACGGTGTTCAAGATGCGAGGTTTCAAGGGAACCATCAATGGGTTCCTAGGGCAAAGTTCGACGCAATGTATCAGAAGGTCGGGCGTATGGAACGGCGCCTTGATGAACTGATCGAGTGTTTCGATGCTCTGGTGGTAGACCCCAATAGGGTTGGTGGCGCCGACAGGAATCCACCACGTGCGGTGGAGGAATTCGGTGGACGCGTCATCCGACCTGTTGTTGAGAACAGGTGGGGACGTGTGGAGAGTGAGGAGTCCAGCGAAGAGAGTGATGATACGTACGGAAGTAGGCCGCGGCGAGGACGTGGTGGAAGAGGTGGTGGTCATCGGATGGCTCTTCATGGAAACCACCCTAGAGAAGGTGATCACAGGAGGAACCGTGGGGGTTATGATCACGGGGATGGCGGAGACTACCGGTTGAAGGTTGATATTCCATGGTTCGATGGCAGTCTCAACATTGAAGGACTTCCTTGATTGGTTGGTGGAAGTCGACCGGTTCTTCGACTACATGGAAATTCTCGAGGACCGTCATGTAAGGCTGGTGGCATGCAGGTTGAAGAGTGGTGCTTCGGCATGGTGGGAGAGATTGCAAAGTAGGAGGCAGCGGGAAGGAAAGCACCCGGTGAGATCATGGTATCGCATGAAGCAGCTGCTGCAACATGACTTCGTCCCGCCGGATTACGAGCAGATATTGTTCCAACAATATCAGCAGTGCCGCCAAGGACAACGTTCCGTGCATGAGTATACGGCGGAGTTTATGAGGCTAGCAGAGCGGAATGATTTGAGGGAGAGCGAGGGTCAGCAAGTTGCGAGGTATGTAGAAGGACTGAAATTACAAATCAAAGATAAGATTGGGGTGACGATGGTGAGGACCTTCGTAGAAGCAAAGAACTTGGCTCTCCGAGCCGAACTTGTGTTGCAGGAGCAAGGGAGTAGATATGGGGGAGGACGGAAAGGGTATGTAGGCGAAGCTATAGGTGGTGGTAGTCGACCGGTACTTAAGAAAAGTAGGGTTACACTATATAAACCAACTGAGGATATGTCTAGGAGGGAAGAGAAAAGTGAGGGGAAGAAGCCGATGAGCATGGAGCCGAAAGGAGCTCAAAGGCAGAACAATCCCTATGCCAAACCCATATTGGGCAAATGTTTCCGATGCAACCAACCGGGTCATCGGTCAAACGAATGCCCAGCGAGGAAGAGCGTCAACATCCTTGATAGGGAAGATGATGAGGAAATTTGCTGTGAGCCCGATGGTAAGGAAGAGTATTATGAGGAAGAAGAAGAGGCAGCGGAGCCATCATATGTAATTAGGCGCATGATGCTCACCCCAAAGCAAGAAGAGTTCACGCAGAGGCACCGATTGTTTCGCACACGGTGTACGATCATGGGAAGCTATTTGAGTTAATAGTAGATAGTGGCAGTTGCGAGAACATCATAGGAAGGGAGGTTGTGACACAATTGCAGTTGCCCGTTGAGAAGCACCCGAATCCTTATACTATTGGCTGGATCAAGGCCGCCGAGAAAATTGAAGTTAAGGAGAGATGCAGGGTACCTTTCTCAATAGGGAAGTACCGCGATGAAGCATTCTACGACATTGTAGACATGGATGCTTGCCACATCTTGTTTGGGAGGCCATGGCAGTTTGATGTGGACGCGCAACATGCGGGTAAAGAAAATGTCTACCGGTTGCAGAAGGAGGGTGTGAAGTACACCTTATTACCATTGAAGAGGGAAGGACATGCTAAAGGGAAGAAGGTTGAGAGTCGCTCATTCTTAACTGTCACTCAATCTGAGAAGGAAGTGATGGAGGACTTGAAGGAATCGCGAGTGGTACACGCCCTCATCGTGAAAGGAGTGATCGAAGGAGGGGAGGAATTTGATAGAGAAGTGCCAGGGGCAGTGAAGGTCTTCTTGAGGAGTTCAAGGAAGTGGTCCCAAACGACCTACCCGAGGGACTACCCCCTTTGAGGGATATTCAACACCAGATAGACCTGGTGCCCGGGGCTAGTCTCCCGAACCTCCCGCATTACAGAATGAGTCCCAAGGAAGCCGGGATTCTCCAGGAGAAGGTCCAAGAGCTTTTGGACAAAGGTTTCATCCGGGATAGCCTAAGCCCATGTGCGGTTCCAGCATTGTTAACTCCCAAGAAAGATGGGAGCTGGAGGATGTGTGTTGATAGTCGAGCTATCAACAAGATTACCATAGGGTATAAATTCCCTATACCCCGCATCGAGGATATGTTGGACCGTTTGAGTGGCGCTACGATCTTCTCCAAGATAGATTTGCGGAGTGGATATCACCAGATTCGAATCCGTCCTGGAGACGAGTGGAAAACGGCATTTAAGACCAAGGAGGGGCTGTATGAGTGGCTAATGATGCCATTTGGGCTGAGTAACGCACCGAGCACCTTCATGAGAGTAATGAACCAGGTATTGAAACCTTTCAATGGTCGTTTTCTTGTTGTGTACTTTGACGATATTCTGATATACAGTAAATCCGAAGAAGAACACTTAGAGCATCTAAGGTGTGTGTTGTCTACATTAAAGGCGAATAAGTTGTTCGCTAATCTTAAAAAGTGCACATTTATGTCAAGACGACTGTTGTTCCTGGGGTTTGTGGTTAGTAGTGAGGGAGTGATGGTAGATGACGAGAAGGTAAAAGCAATTAGGGAATGGCCTGTTCTAAGAACCGTAACGGAATTGAGAAGCTTCCTCGGCTTAGCTAGTTTCTACAGAAGGTTCATTAGGCATTTTAGTACTGTTGCTGCTCCCTTGACCGAATGCCTAAAGAAGGGAAAGTTCCAATGGGGCGAAGAATCTAGATTGAGCTTCATGAACTTGAAGCAGAGATTGTGTAGCGCGCCGATACTAGCTCTACCAGACTTTGAAAAATTGTTCGAAGTGGATTGCGATGCTAGTGGGGTCGGAGTAGGTGCAGTACTATCACAGGAGAAAAGACCAATAGCCTTTTACAGTGAGAAGTTGTGCGAAGCAAGGAGGACTTGGTCTACCTATGATAAGGAGTTCTACACCGTGGTAAGGGCCCTTAAAGTGTGGGAGCACTACCTGGTCGGGAAAGAGTTCATTTTGTATTCGGATTGTGGGGCTCTTAAACATTTGAGTGGTCAGACCCGAATTAGTAAGGATATGCACGCCAGGTGGATTGAGTTCTTGCAGAGGTTTCCTTTCAGGTTGATGCACAAGTCAAGTGTGCAAAACAAAGTCGCGGATGCCCTGAGTAGAAGAGCGAATGTCCTGCTTACTTTGAGTACAGACATTGTTGGCTTCGAGAAGCTAAAGGAACTATATGAGAATGATAGCGACTTTAAGGACATTTGGATTAAGTGTGCCAACAGGGAACCGTGTGACGACTATCATATACATGAGGGATATTTGATGAAAGGGAACCAGCTGTGCATTCCCGAATCTTCTTTGCGGGAAAAGCTTATCAGGGACTTGCATGGTGGAGGATTGGCGGGACATATGGGTAGAGATAAAACCCTAGCTGCAGTTACCGCCAGATACTTTTGGCCACGGTTAAGAAGGGATGTGTATCGGATTGTGGAGAGGTGCTACATTTGTCAAGTGTCTAAGGGACAATCCCAAAACACTGGCCTATATACTCCTCTCCCCGTGCCTTCAAACATTTGGGAGGATTTGTCAATGGACTTAATACTAGGTTTGCCTCGTACCCAACGAGGTGCTGACTCTGTGTTTGTTGTAGTTGACAGGTTTTCCAAGATGGCTCATTTCATCCCATGCAGGAAGACCGCCGACGCACAGGCTATTGCGCGGTTGTTCTTCAAGGAAGTGGTGCGGTTGCATGGAGTCCTAAAGTCCATCACATCTGACAGGGATAGCAAATTCCTTAGTCACTTTTGGAAGACCCTCTGGTTTATGTTTGATTCATCCCTGAATTACAGCAGCACCGCTCATCCCCAAACCGACGGACAGACCGAGGTGACTAACAGGACCCTCGGAAACCTCATCAGAAGCATCTGCGGTGAGAAACCGGGACAGTGGGATCAAGCATTAGCTCAGGCTGAATTTTCTTACAATAGTTCTGTCCACCGAACTATTGGAAGGTCTCCATTCTCGGTGGTATACACAAAAACACCACAACATGCGCTGGACTTGCTCAAATTACCCAAGGACATGGTGGGTGATGTGGCGGCTAAACATATGGCGGAGCAACACCAAGCCACTACTGAGGAAGTTAAGCGAAAGATAGTGGAATCCAACACACGGTACAAAGGGGATGCAGATAAGCATAGACGGAAGAAGCTCTTTGCAGTGGGCGATCAGGTAATGGTTCACCTTCGAAAAGAGCGATTCCCTATAGGGAAGTATGGGAAACTTCAACCCAGGAAGTACGGTCCCTATGAAATTGTACATAAGATCAATGACAACGCCTATGTTGTACAACTCCCGAAAGATATGAATATCTCATGCACTTTCAATGTGGCGGACTTGTCACCTTTTCATTCCGATGATACTCCTCTATATCCGGACGAGAACTCGGGGTCGAGTTCTCCATTGGCGGGGGAGAATGATGGAGGCACAAGAGACACGGGACACACGGCCTGAACACACGGCCGTGCACAAGAGACACGGGGCACAAGGCCTGAACACACGGCCGTGCATCTCGACCGTGTATCCAATCCAGAGTTTCACAGAAGTATACACGACTTCCTTACACGGCCAGGAGACGACCGTGTATCGCGACCGTGTATCCGCTGCTGAGTCCACAGAAGCATACACGGCTTCCTTACACGGCTAGGAGACGACCGTGCATCGCGACCGTGTCTTCAATTCAGATTTCCACAGAAGTATACACGGTCCCCATACACGGCCGTGCATCGTGACCGTGTATTCGATCAAGATTTCAACAGAAGCGAACACGGTTTCCTTACACGGCTGGGAACATGACCGTGTACCTAGTCAAGAATATTCACAGAGTCATACACGGCTTACATACACGGCCGTGTATGAGACCGTTTATGACGCGTATTTTATTATTTCTTCCACGTGTACGTTTAGATTTTCCCCCTTTTAGATATTTTACGGGGCCATATAAATACTCTTTTGTTAGATAGATTAGGGTTACGTTTTATTATCACATTTGAATACACTTTGAGAGAGAATTTTCTCCAATTTACGGGTTGTGCGCAACCAAATTTGCATCAAAGAGTGTGTCTTTGTTGTGGGAAACCAATCCAATTTCGGATTCGTTTCGATTTCGCTTCCGCGCTGCGTCACGCACCGCGCCTTAGCCCATGGTCCGGACCAGCTGAGCTAGCCCACTTTCCTGATTTTTCTAATTTCGCAAATTGCATATATGCAATGCGATTTTCCTATTTTTTTTGTATTTTTTGAAAATTCCAAATTTTGTAAAAATTGTTTATTATTTATTATTGCTATTCCTGAAATCATTTTTCAAAATTGATGTGTTTTCCTATTTATTTTTATTTTTTTGAATATTTTTATTATTTTTGCTAAATTAGAGAAAAATTGGGAAAAATTGAAAAAAATTGAAGATTATTGAGAATTGATTATTATTTAGAATTATTGACTCCTAGGGCAAAAATGGGGTGTTTACAGTTGCCTCCCATCAAGTGCTTTTGGTTAACGTCGTTTGCTCGACGAAATGAGATTGCATTTGATTAAATCACAAGAGGATGGAGTCTAAACTCCTCTTGGCCCTCTTTTTCCCCATGAGTCCCAAAATATAGCTTTAATCGTTGCCCATTTACTTTGAAAGTGTGTCCACTCGGGTGTTCCAATTCCACCGCTCCATGAGGAAAGACTTTTATCACCTTAAACGGCCCGGACCACTTTGATCTCAACTTACCTAGGAAAAGCTTCAATCGAGAATTGAATAAGAGAACATGATCTCCCTCACGGAATTGTTTCGGATGATGAATCCGAATGTCATGATACCTCTTCATCCTTTCCTTATAAACTCGCATGTTATCATAGGCCATTACACGCCATTCATCGAGTTCATTCAGCTGAAACTTCCTCTTCTTACCAGCAACCTCTAAATCCATGTTAAAAGTACGTAAAGCCCAGAAAGCTCTATGTTCTAACTCCACTGGAAAATGGCAAGCTTTCCCAAACACTAGTCAGTATGTGGTGGTACCTAAAGGAGTTTTGAAAGCTGTCCTATAGGCCCACAATGCATCGTCCAATTTTTCCGACCAATCCCTTCGGTGATGCTCCACTGTTTTCTCTAGAATCCTTTTTAGCTCACAGTTAGAAACTTCTACTTGACCACTTGTCTGTGGGTGATAAAGGGTTGCTAATCTATGGGTGACCCCATATCGTTTCAGCACCTTCTCCAATTGCACATTACAGAAATGTGTTCCCCTATCACTAATTAAAGCCCGTGGTGTTCCAAACCTAGAGAAACGTTTCTTCAAAAATTTTACCACTACTCTGGCATCATTGGTGGGCAAAGATTGGGCTTCTACCCATTTAGACACATAATCCACCGCCACCAATATGTACTTATTCCCGAAGGAATTTGGAAATGGTCCCATAAAATCAATCTCCCATACGTCGAATACCTCACACTTTAGGATGAAATTTTGGGGCATCTCATCGCGCTTTGACATATTTCCAACTCGCTGGCACCTGTCACATGTTTTTACAAAGTTGAAAGAATCCTTGAATAAGGTTGGCCAATAAAATCCCGATTCCAACATTTTGTGAGCTGTTTGATTCACACTGTAGTGACCCCCTGTTGGTCCGGTGTGACAGTGTCTTAGAATTTCTTGCCCCTCTTGCTCAGATACACATCTCCTAATTACCTGATCAGCACACAAACGAAACAAGAAGGGTTCCTCCTAGTAATAGTGCTTCAACTCAGCAAAGAACCGCTTCTTTTGCTGATAAGTTTTGTCACTCAAGAGTATTCTACAAACAAGGTAATTTGAAAAATCAGCAAACCAAGGCTCAGAATTAATACTTACCTTGTTAATCTGATACAATCTTTCCTCCGGAAAAGCATCATCAATCTCTTCTTCTTTCAATTCCTCCAAATATGGGTTCTCCAAACGAGAGAGATGATCAGCAGCTAAGTTTTCAGCTCCCCTCTTATCTCTAATCTCCAGATCGAACTCTTGTAGAAGCAATATCCACCGGATGAGGCGCGGTTTCGCATCTGTCTTGGATAAAAGGTACCTGAGAGTTGAATGGTCAGTGTAAACAATTACCTTGGACAAAATCAAATATGACCGAAACTTATCAAACGCAAAAATCACAGTTAAAAGTTCCTTCTCGATCGTGGTGTAGTTCTCCTGAGCACCTATGAGGGTCTTACTGGCATAATAGATCGGTTGGAAGTGCTTGTCCCTCCTTTGTCCTAAGACTGCTCCTACAGCAAAATCACTTGCGTCACACATCAATTCGAAAGGAAGACCCCAATCAGGAGCCACCATAATAGGTGCTTGGGTCAACCTTTCCTTAAGTGTGTTGAACGCCTCAAGACATTCACTGGTAAAATCATAGGGCATGTCTTTCTCTAATAGCTGTGTTAATGGACGGGCTATTTTAGAGAAATCCTTAATGAACCTCCTGTAAAATCTGGCATGCCCGAGAAAGCTTCGGATGGCTCTTACTGAAGAAGGTGGTGGAAGTTTTGCAATTGTGTCCACTTTTGCATTATCCACTTCGATTCCTTTATGAGAAATTTTGTGCCCCAGAACTATGCCCTCCTTTACCATGAAATGGCATTTCTCCCAGTTTAACACAAGATTCGTCTCCTCACATCGAATCAAAACCCTCTTCAAATTTTTTAGAAAAGCATTAAAAGAATCACCAAAGACGGAGAAATCGTCCATAAAGACCTCCATGATCCCTTCCACTAAGTCCTCAAAAATGGCCATCATACACCACTGAAACGTAGCCGGTGCATTGCATAATCCGAAGGGCATGCACCTATAAGTGAAAGTACCATATGGACATGTGAAAGTGGTCTCTTCTTGATCCTCTGGAGCGATTGGGATTTGGAAATATCCCGACATTCCATCTGAAAAACAGTAATATAGGTGTCCTGCCAATCGCTCTAGCATCTGATCCACAAAAGGGAGAGGGAAGTAATCTTTGTGAGTTGCATCATTCAGTCTTCTATAATCTATGCACACTCGCTAACCAGTTACCGTCCTCATAGGTATGAGTTTGTTTTTATCATTGTGGATCACAATCATTCTCCCTTTCTTTGGTACAACTTGCACAGGACTGACCCAGGGACTATCGAAAATGGGATAGATCAACCCCGCATCTAAAAGCTTAATCACCTCCTTCTTTAGAACCTCCTTCATGTTGGGGTTCAACCTCCTCTAAGGTTGTACCACCAGTTTAAAATCATCTTCTAGTAAGATTTTATGGGTACAAAATGAGGAGCCAATACCTTGAATATCCGATATCTTCCAAGTAAGAGCTCGCTTATGCTCCCTCAAGACCCCTAGTAAATCGTCCCTTTGCTCCCTCGTCAAACTAGCAGAAATGATGACGGGAAGTTTAGAGTTAGCTTCCAGAAAAGCATACTCTAGGTACTCAGGAAGTTGCTTCAACTCAAGTTCAGGAGGCTTTTCAACAGACGGTTTTAACCTCCCTTCTTCATTGGGCCCTATTTTTTCAAATCCTCTGCGACAAACTACTTCCTCACAGGCTTGCAGCTGAGCTTTCATAGTTTGTATCTCTACATTCTCACTCACTTCATCATCATTCACAGTTAAACTGAATTCCAACGGATCTCCACATAACAGTTCCTGCATCACGCTTATTACTGACCTGTCAATGCAATCAACAGCATAGTAAGTATCATCAGCGTTTAACGATTGTTTCAGTGCTGCTGGAATTTTCACCACCAACTCATCTACTCCCACTCTCAAAACCAACTTTCCATCCGCTACGTCAATCACAGCTCTTGCAGTAGCCAGGAAAGGTCTTCCTAAAATCAGTGGAACTTCTACTTCCGCATTCATATCCAAAATGACAAAATCAACAGGAAAAATGAAATTTTCTACATTTACTAGGACATCCTCAATAATCCCTCTAGGGAATTTGACCGAGCGATCTGCCAACTGTAGACTCATCCTGGTGGGCTTCGGCTCTCCCAAGTTTAATTGCTTAAACAAGGAATAGGGCATCAAGTTTATGCTTGCCCCAAGGTCTGCTAAAGCTCTCTCCACAGGCAATTCACCAATTAAGCATGGAATAGTGAAACTACCCGGATCCTTGAGTTTTTGTGGTAACTTGTTTTGTAAAATAGCCGAACACTCCGCTCCTATAACTGCGGTAGAAATTTCTTCCAGTCGCCTCTTGTTTGACAGTAGATCCTTCAAGAACTTAGCATATCTGGGCATCTGTGAAAGAGCTTCTACAAACGGTATGTTAATATGTAATTGCTTAAACAAATCCAATAATTTACCGAAGTGCTCTTTGTCTTGATCCTGTTTCAGCCGTCCCAGATATGGAATTGGAGGCTTATATGGCTGAACTGTTGATGCCTTAATCTTCCCTTCTGCTGACTCCTTTTCCTTGACTTCCTTTTTCCTTACCTCCCCAGTAGCATCTTCCTTCTCACTACCCCCATCATGTGGCTCTTCATCTCCCTTTCTGTGTGCAACCACTGGTGCCCCAATGATGCCAGATTGCAGTTCTTTTCCGCTCCTTAGGGTCACTGCCTTTACGTGCTCCCTAGGATTAGGTTCAGTGTTTCCAAGCAAAGACCCTTGAGGTCTTTCTGAGAGCATATTAGCAATCTGACCCACCTGATTTTCCAAATTGTGTATAGAAGCCTCATGATTTCTTATAGTAGCATCTGTTGCTTGCTGACGCTACTCTGAGACCTGAATGAACTTAGCAATCATATCCTCTATATTGGACTTCTTTTCCGTAACAGGTGGTGGTGGAGGTCTTTGGAATCCAGGCGCGGGCACATTACCTCGAGGCAATTGTGGATTACTCCATGAAAATTTTGGGTGATTGCGCCAGCCTGGATTGTATGTGTTGCTGTAGGGATTGTTCTGGGGTCGTGTGGAATTTCTAACATAGTCAACTTGCTCATTGGTCTCTTGGATTATGGAATTGGCAGCTGAATCGACTGGATGGTATTGGGATGGCTGAGACAACGCCATCCCTTCAACCTTCATAGCAAGGGCATCCACTTTTGCAACAATAGTGGTCATCATATCAACCTCATAAACCCCTGCTACCCTTTGCTTCAACCTGCCGTTACTCCACTGATGATTGTTTTTGGCCATATTTTCAAATAGCTCCAGAGACTCTTCAGGAGTCTTCACATTAAGTGTACCACCAGCAGCGACATCGATGGTTTGTCGCGTCGGATAATCGAGCCCGTTGTAAAAAGTTGAAACTTGCAGCCAGTTAGGCATTTGGTGGTGTGGGCGCCGCCTAAGCAATTCCTTGAACCTTATCCAAGCTTCATGAAGGGGCTCGTTATCCAATTGAATGAACGATGTGATATCGTTCCTCAATTTGGCAGTCTTAGATGGTGGAAAGTAAAAGTCTAGAAAAGACTCTGCCAATTGAGCCCATGTAGTAATGGATTCCCGGTTTAGTGAACTTATCCACTACCTTGCTTTTCCCCTCAAGGTGAAGGGAAACAACCACAACTTCAACACCTCTTCAATCACCCCGTTCTGTTTCACTGTGGCGCAAATGTCCAGAAACATTTGAATGTGAGCGTGGGGATCTTCATCAGGTAAGCCGTCAAATTGACACTGATTATGTATCAAATTCATTGTAGAGGCTTTAACTTCGAAGTTATTAGCCTCTATTGCAGGTCTTACGATACATGAACCAGTGATATCTAAAGTTGGCCTGGAATAATCAACCATAGTTCGACGTTAGTCTGCCATTGCTTCAATGTTGACTCTGCTGCTATTCACAAGTTACTCTTCCTTAGCAATTGAACTTTCTCCTTCACTTAATGATAATTCTCCCTCACTCACTTGTTGCTCTTCAATGCTCCTAGGTTTCCTTCTGAATATCCGGTCTATTTCTAGGTCAAAATCAAGAAGTTTTGATGATGAACTCCTTGTCATATACTACCAAGAATAAATGGTTAAATTAGTAAGCGTTGAGCTTTCTTAATATCGCTGATCCCCGGCAATGGCGCCAAAAACTTGATGATGATCGTAATCACTCAAGTTTAAAAATCCCTTTCTATGACTCTCTGTTATGATCAAATAGGCAAGTACACCTATCGATTGTAACAGTATAGCACTATGTTCGGGTATCGTATCCTCAGGGATCAGCAAGTACCAGTAATAACTCTAAACCCACTATCTAACCGCACAAAATTGAGAGGTTTAGTTTTAAATTTAAAATACTTAACAAATCCTATAGCAATTAAAAATAACACAATAACTTGATTACTAAATCTGATAACTAAGAACATACCCTACCCTTACTACTCCTCTAATTGTCATGTAACTTCACCCTTTCAATAAATTAGTTAACGAGCAATAGTTATCTCTAAACCGCGAAGTATCTAACACTAAACTAATGTTCTTTCCAAATTCATTAGCTCCTAATCCTAATCGCTTTGATAAAGATCCCTCTTCTATCAAAAACCGATTAGAATTGCATTAATACTCTTGAACCCTCAATTAGATCAATTTATCTAAATTAATCTAATACGGAAAATTCACGTTCTCTATCTCTAGATTACATACGAATTCCTTTATTCATGCATGATCTATTCAAACAAGAGATTTTCCAATCAACTTCTAAGAAATCAATGCAATTTCAATGCTAGCCATACATCAAATTAGCAACAATACATAAACAATATGAATAAATTCAGAGAATTCCACTATTCACTAACTATGCAATCAATCCCGCATTACATGACAACTAGAATTCGTAAGGTTCGGGTATGAAATAAACTAGCCACTCATGATTTCAAGATACAATTAAATAAAGATGAAGAACCTGTGTGCATAAACACTTCACAAGATAAGGATGAATCCATTGAAGTTGCTTTTCCTTCCGAAAGCTTTTTCCCCGTCTTCCTCTCTTCTTTCGTGGTTCTCCTCTATTTTTCCTACCTTGTCTCTTCTTTTTTTCTTTCTTTTGATTCGTGTCCCCTTTTCTTTCTTTTCGTCTCCCTCCTTTTCTGCTTCAGGTGTCTTTTCCTTTTCTCCACTCCGCCCCTTGACGTTCCCCCTTCTTCCTGTCCAAAGATACCAAAATCTTGGAAAAAGCTTGTAAAACGCAGAGTTGCGTCAACTACACGACTGTCATATACGGCCGTGTATCTTTCTGTGGACAATTCCAACTCAACACACGGCTGTCATACACGGCCGTGTATCATGGCTGTGTATCTTTCTGTGGACAATTCCAACTCAACACATGGCCGTGTATTATGGTCGTGTAACCTTCTATGAGTGTATTAAATACAATAGACGGCCGTGCCCCTGTGATACACACCCGTGTATCTCTCCTGCTGCACTTTTGGACACTTTTCTTCATGTAATTCGCTCCGACTCTTGCACATGTTGATCATTCTTCCTTGATAGGTCCTTTAGTTTCCTGAAACTCAAATATCTCTCCTTTAAGTACCAAAGTCTTTTAAAACATAATCAACTTACCTCAAAAGCAACTCAAAACCATACAAAATATAAGTGTTAGTTTATTCTTATCACTGCTGAAGATGAAGGAGCTTCCCACTGGTCATCTACATTGGTCAGCTACTTCCTTGGAAGGAAAATACCCTTTACTCTATTATAGACGACTACCTTCAAACTTTGGAAACACCACAGTATCTTAGACGTGCTAGCTAACAAGGAGGGATTTTTCTATTTCCATTTTTCAAGAGAAGCTGACTTAATGCCCATCTTGGAGAAAACGTGGTACTTTACTCAACACTTGCTGATACTACAAAAATGGAGGAAGGAGATGTTGCTAGACCGACCCGAGCCCACCCATGCACACAATATTCAATTGAATCCCATGTAAATACATGACCATTGGGGGAATAAGCCACATAGTTAGTGATGTGGGCTCCCCCCCCCCCCCCCCCCTCAAAGTAGACACTCTCACAGCTACTATGAAGTGTGTAAATCAAGCACACGTCCTAGTAGAGATTGATGCGTGAACCAACTTAATCACCCAAGTGGAAGTGGAGAAACCAGATGGAATGCTTGCCATAGTCTGTATTGAGTACCAATGGCTTCCCCCTAGGTGTGGCTGATGCAAGGTATTTGGCTATGTTTGCAATGGAATCAAGAGGACCAGTACCACAAAGGAAAAGGTGAGTTCCAAGGCAAAGGAAAAGGACCCGTGGGTACTTATAGACTTGGGTATTAAGGGGGAAAAGGAAGTATAGGAACAAGGAGATGGTGGTGCTAACACTCCTAGTACTCCTCACAATATAGAGGAAGTGAAGGCTAGCAAGGATGCCATAGCCACAGCCTAAGCCAAATGGGAAAAGGAATGGCAAGCTTAGGGCATATGAAATGGAGACTGAGGGTGAGTAGGTGGAAGTAAGTATTAAGGGAGCAAAAGAGAATGAGGGACGGCATGGTGTAGAATTAAGCCCTACCCTAGAATCGCAAATGACCTAGCAAACCCCATCGACCACATCATGTGTACTAGAAACCTTACTTCCGATGGTGGATGAGCAAGTAAATGCTAAACAATTGGAACAACCTAGTTGTGACAAAGAGGATAACATAGAGGAGTATGAAAATACACCATTGAACAAGCTTCTTATGCAGCAAATTCCAAAATCAGGGTGTAAAATAAGTAGCAACAAGAGCTCTAACTCAAGTTCTTCTAGTTGAAGGAAGAAAAAGTAGTGCAAAAGGCGTAGAACCTTCACCTAGGTGTGAAGAAATCCACAAAATAAACACCATGAATATTGTATCATAGAATATTAAGGGGTTTAATGACCCCATTAAGGTTTCGGAGGTTAGGAGACTTTACGCAAAGCAATAAATTGGGTTTTTAGGAATTCTTGAAATGAAGGTCAACCCTTCAAATAAGGAGGGCATACAAAATACTTTGGGATAAAATTGGAAAATGCATATTGATTCAATAGCTAGGAAACATATGTGGCTAGCCTGGGACCTAAGAGAATGGGACATTGAAGTTGAAAAGGAACACAAGTAATTTGTACAATGTGAGGCCACTTATCAGTGTATCAATTACATCTTATGTATCACATTTGTTTATGGTTCCAACAACGACACAAAAAGAAGATCCCTTTGGGCAAATATCGAGAACCTTGGATTAAATCTAGCCGAGAAGCCATGATTGGTTCTAGGAAACTTTAACACAACTAAGGTTCCTTCGAAAAAGGATGGAGGAAGAACAAATTTAACATCGACTATGATGGAGTTTCAAGCATGCTTTATAGTGGCTGAGCTAGAAGACTTAAGATATTTAGGGAACTTTTTCACCTAGACCAATAGGCAAGAATAGAATCCAATTCTAAAGAAATTGGATAAGATTCTAATCAACCACTATTGGTTGAACGCCTTCCCAAGTACCTAAGCAAAATTCGATTCCCCTTTGCTTTTGGATCACTTTATCGCCATCACATGTATGGATTTTAATTCAGTAGGTAGCAAAACACCATTGAAATTCTTCAATTTTTGGACCGAGCACAAGAGCTTTAAAGACATAGTGGCCTACATATGGAATTGCGAAGTGGAAGGTTTACGAATGTTTCAAGTTGCCAGAAAGCTCAAACTACTCAAAGTAGGCCTATGAAACCTAAACCGTAACAAATACTCCCAGCTTTCACATCGAGTCCAAGAGGCAAAAAATTACTTGTTACAGTTACAAACTTCCATACATAGTAATGGTGATACATCACAGTTGGAGGAGGGAAGGATGCCTTTTCAAGAGTATTATTTACTCAGAGGTGTAGAGTAGAGTTTCTTTAAACAAAAGTTAAGAGCTAAACGGCTGAAGCTAGGTGACAAAAATATCTCCTACTTCCACAAAACCATGAGGAATCTACACAGCAGGAGCTCCTTATATCGATTGTCAAAGGATGATGGGAGTGAGGCAATAGGAGTAAAGGAAGTAAAAGAGTTAGCCATTTTCCACTTCAAACATCTTTATGTTAGCCCGAATCATCTGCTAAATCCTGAGGAAATTAGCAACTTGGTGACCTAGAAACTAAGTGAACAACAGTAAAAGGACCTAAATGCACCATTCACCAAAGTAGAGATCAAATAGGGATTCCTCTCGCAAGCCAATGGGATAGCACTGAGTCTAGATGGTTACTTTGCAAAATTCTTAAGGAAGCTTAAGAGATTGTGGGAAATGACATGATTGTAGCAGCCTCAAAATTCCTTACATCAGGGCACTTGCTAAGGGAGGTAAATGCTACAGTTATTTCCCTAGTCTCGAAGGTGGCTAACCCCTCTACTATAGGACAATTTCGTCCTATTGCATGTTACAACGTCCTTTACAAGGCTATATCTAAAGTCATTGCGGCACGTATCAAGAAGGCCTTACCTTTGTTGATAGGAAGAGAGCAAGCAACATTCGTTCCTGGAAGGAAAATCATTAATAACATATTTATAGCCCAAAAATTGTTAGCTGGCTATCACATGCAAAGAGGAGCACTAAGATGTACCTTAAAGGTGGATTTGCATAATGCTTATGACACTATAAGTTGAGACTTCATATTAGAGACACTTAAAGCTATGCAATTTCCCCCCTTACATTTGTACATTCATTGCACAATGCATTTCTACCCCAAAATTCTCTATAAACATTAATGGAGAATTAGTAGGTTACTTTGCAAGTAAGCGAGGGCTTAGATAAGGAGATCCTATATCCCCTTATTTGTTTGTAATAAGCATAGAGGTCCTCTCCACATTACTGAGAATACTACCTTCACATCTCTAGTTTTCTTTTCACTGGAGATGCCATATTGAAAGGTTAACTCACTTGTGTTTTGCAAATGACTTGCTTATTTTTTCTAAAAGAGATGCAAAATCTGTGTCACTAATCTAGGATACATTACCTCATTTTCATCTCCACTCTATACTGAAAGCTAGCAGTTGCAAAAGTAGTATCTTCTTTTCTCATGTCCCTCCAAGAGATAAAGAAGTGATCCTTTATTCCACATAATTTTAAGAAAGCCACTTACCAGTGTGCTATCTAGGAGTCTCACTACTTTTTACGAAGCTCAAGAAGACTAATTGTAATGCTTTCCTAAAAAGAATAATGTCTCGTATCAACTCGTGAACCTCTGAATTTCTATCATATGTAGGAAGGTTATAACCAATCAAATTAGTCTTGTTCTCTATGCAAACCTTTTGGAGCTCAATCTTTTTGCTGCCAAAAGCAATCACGAAAATGATAGATCGGTTATTAAGGAATTTCCTATGGAGCCGGAGGCCAAATACCTTCTCTAAGGCAAAGGTTTGTTGGAATGATGTATGCAAGCCATTAAAATGTGGGGGTTTAAGGATACCAAAATTACACATGGAATAAGGCCATTCAAATCAGGCACATTTGGCATCTATATAAGGATGGCCTTAAGAGTCTATGGCCAAAATAGGTGTACTCCACCTTACTACAAGGGAATAGCTTCTAGGCAATAAGAACGTACACTACATGCTCTTGGACGTGGAGGAAACTCCTAAAGCTAAGGAATATAGTGCGTAACAATTTTGCTAGGAACCTAACGATGGACTAGCGATATTGTTATGGGCTGGTTTATGGCTATAGATGGGGCCATTGGGCACAATATATAGTGCACGTGAGATAAGAAGCATAGGTCTACCCCTAACTACCAAGTTATGTTCCCTAATGGAAGAGAATGCATGGTCCCTACCAAATAGCCCATTTTGGTCAAATATCCACGTCCTGCCATCTCTCAAACCTAATGCCTCACTTTCGGATTGGCTCTGTTGGATCCACTTAAACTTAGGTGAATACACAATCAAAAGTGGCTATAACCTTCTAAACCCACGGAGTAGTACAATACCTTGGCACAAAGTGGTTTGGAACAAATTTTCATTGCCTAGACACTCCTTGATACTATAGTTAGTTTAGCTTAGCAAATTATCTACCTTAGACAAACTGGTAATTTAGATAATCGCACTATTTGTAACTTGCTTCCTATGTCAACAAGGTATAGAGGATTACTCCCATTTATTCTTCACATGTCCCTATACAACTCGTAGTTGAGGTTTACTTTGCGATCAAATCCATTGCTTAGCTTCCTTAGAGACTTGCAAAGTGTTATAGATTTGTTAATAACAACTGCAAATTCCTCATCTTCTATCTTACAAAAATGGAGGGTGTGCCTTGCAGCTGCAATTACTACATATGGAGAGTACGAAACAAAGTTAAAGTAGGGTTAGGCCTCTCAAAGTCGGTTCTATAGTAAATCATATTAGAGTTTATGCCTTACCCTTGTAATATTAGACAATCCTTACATTTGTGTGTTTTACATAATGCTTTTATGCTATAAATCATCTATCTTTTGATTGTTGAACATTTTTTGAATTAATAAAATTTTAATTATCCAGAAAAAAAAATTGAAACACTAACATCGCAACTTAGTTGAAAGACTAGGCTAGATCTATGCAACATGGTGGACACTATATTTCAAGCTCCATTTCTAGTCTCTTTAGGTCGGTGGCTGCAAGCACATAGTATTTCAGATATTTTAAGTTTGTTTGATTAGCAGGTCATCTTTGGTGGCTTTTCAATTTTGGTTCTTGATAAGTGGCAAGTCTTCTTTTAGATTAGATTAAGGTAAGTACTACTTTTATTGCGTTTCCTTTACGTTTGTCTTGGTATTTATCGGCTATTTTAAATGGTTTAATTGCAGTCATTATTCCAACGAGGTTATGGTACGAAAAGTCCCTAAAAAATTTTCATTAAAATGTGATTTTCATATGAATTACCTTGTAGCTTTTTATTTGGCATATATTTCGTGCCAACTTCAATTAGGAATAGGTTGTTTATGTTCTTTGACCTATGCAATTCATAATTTTTTATTTTTATCAAGTTTTAAGATACAATTTAAAGCTTTATAAGGTTTAAATTAAATTTTGAAAAAAAAATCTAGCTTGATAAAAATAAATATAGAAAGAAGTTTAAAATTCTAACAATGTTAAATTTTATACTTTAAACAAAGATTTAAGATACTTACAATTTATGAGTAGTCGATGCATGCCGAGTCCAAAAGCAAAAGAAAAAACCAAAATGCAGAGGATGTGACATAACAATACAAAATAAAAGAAATGGCATCACGTGAAGTTGTGTCTTGTCAATTGGGCCACAGTGCCTATGTATAGACATAGTTGGTATCAACGTTTATGGTAGTCAGTACATATATATGAAAATTATTCCATGGTATAATTATTATTTTAATCATAATAAAATTTATTAAATTACAATAAATCAGGATTTATTAATAACAAAAAGGTGTAACTTTTACGTGTACTTTTGCTCTTGCATTTCTCTCTCTCTCTATTTCTCTCTTTAACAATGCTTGAGAGTTTTTTAACTTTACATATCAATATTTAAAATTTGAAAGCTTTTAAATTTTATATCTATAATTTACGGTTATCCATTATTATGTTATATTTAATTAAATTTTTATTTATCAAATTTAATATCTTACATAAACTTGTACTTATTCGCTAATAAAAATTTATGATATCATCATCTTTTCGAAGATGATGGATAGTAAATTTTACAAATAAAATTTAATTAAATATATTATTTAATAACTTTAAATTTTAGATTTCAAATTTAATAAAATTATTTTTTTAATATTCAGTATCTTTAAAATTCAAGTATAAAATTGAAAAATCATATAAACATCAAGTATTAATTTCAAGCTTTATATTTTTTTTCTATATTAATTACGTTGCATCAATTTAAAGTACAAAAAAAAAATTATCATAATATATAGATATTGAGCCCTATATGTCTTGAACAATGGCTTACACTTTATAGTTAGTGGTCGATGAGATGAAGGTATTAACAGATAAGTACATAGCGAAATAGGATAAAAATGAGTTAGTCACAATTTCTTAATTTCATGATTGTTTTTCGAAAAAAACAAGCTAACTCGAAGAAATCAGAACCTTTAGTGTTGAGGTATGCTATTTTTATTGTAAATTCTTTCATTTAGTTTCTTAAGCAGTCAAATTTTTTATTTTTGATAATTTTTAAATTACTTATAACTTTTATAAACATCTCTATTTTGATTTTTGTTTGTAGTGTTATATATTTTTTTTTAATTTACCACTTCTCATTAAATTTTAGGTATTTCTATTTTTAGTAACTTTTAAGTGTTTTTATTTTTAAAAAACTTTTATATTCTAGTTTTGGCAGCTTTATACCTAATATTATGTGAATAACTTAAGGTATTGAACAGATGATTCATTGAGTATTATCAAAATTTTGGAGTTATCTTTATTTTTTTTTTAAAATTATCGAATTTCATGTAATTGTCAAATTTGGATGTCAAATATCTAAGAACTCATATAATCAATTAATATTTAAATATCGTACTTCAAATATTCATAAAATCAATCATTTATTATAAAATCTTAATTTAATTTAACTTGTTATGCTGCATGTGATCCATACCTTGAAATAAAGTGGAACCATCAATTTCCATGAGAATTAGCAACTAATGCTTTGTAGTTGCCAAAAGCAAAGTCTCTCTCTTCAGGGCAACTTCCAATCAATGCCATACAAACTTTTTTGTTTTCATTCACATTGTCTTTTTATTTTATTTTACTTTTTTTTTCTTTTTATTTACTTTTAATATGTTTTCTTCGTATTTCTTTCTCTCGTCTCCTCTCTTACTATTTTTATTTTTTTCCCAACTGCAGGTAACTTGTCTCCCTGTCTTTTCCTTTTCCTTTTCCCAACCGATTATATCGTGCCATATGTCATTTTTAATAGAAAAATTAACATAATTGTAAAAAAATTAAATGTTTAGGATTGAAAAGATGATAAATATTAAGGATTAAATTTATAATTTTTTATTATTTTATTAATAATATTAAAATCATTATTTGAAATTTGAGTTTTTCTCTTTCTTTTTTTTTCCTTTTTTTAACCTCATATCTAAAATACGAAATTATCTAATTACCATACTTAATTGACCTTTTACTTATTAAATGTACTAGCTTATGACTACTTAATGTTAAAACTTTTGTCACATCATCTCTATAAAAATAATAGAGTAGTAAATTTAATAAATAAAAATTTTATGTGATATGATACTTAAAAATTTTAAATCTCTATAAGTAATCAATTGATTGAATTTAATATTTATTAACAACTTTAAACTTTAATAGAAATTTTAAAAACTATAAAAAAAAATTCAAGTATTCATATTATCCCTTTTTTAACATGAGCCATAAAAGGGTCAAGGCCCAATCTTAAATCTAAGATTATACATAAATCATGTTTAGAAGTGAGCAAACACATGATAATTATCCTATTTTTAAGTGTAGGTTTTATTTTTTAAAACCGCACTTATTCTACGCAATTCTAGAGTCATTTTGAAATCCTTAGAACTTTAGAGTATAAATTACCCTAGTAAAATTTGTAAATTATTCTATTATATTTTATAATATTAAAACTCTAAGGTAATACTTTGATGGTGTAAAAATTGTCGTTGTTTTTATAATAACACAATCGAGCAAATTCTATATAAAATTTTATTGATATTTATAGCTTAAACTTTAGGTGCAAAATTTAATATATAAAAATTTGCAATATTTAAGAACTTTAAAATTTAGGTGTAATTTTTAAAAAAAAAAAAAGAAAAAGAAAATTGAAGTAGTGATTTCAAGCATTATACTTTTTTACATTGAATACGTTTTATCAATTTAAAAAACTATTCATGCATTTATAGTATTATATATATTACGAGAATGCCATAAGTATAATTAAATTATCTATTATGCCGTCGTAATTCTGTCATTCATACATGCCTGCGCCTATTTGTAAAGCAGTGCATCATGTTCATGTGTCATCAATTGCCTTAGCTTTCCCTTGGCTCCGGAGGCTCATAATAATGGAGGACTGCTGCGTGACAAATACGGACAATTTGCCGATCATAAGGGCAAATGTTGATTGCAAGGTGCTTATCCGATTCTCAATGTGAAGCACCGATTAAATACAGTCCTTCACTATTACAATGATAATTTGGCTTTATTTTTTTTCTTTTGATTTACAATGTAAATTTGCGGTTTTAGCCGTTGTAAATTTACAATGACGACTTTATTATCCTTATCATTATTATTATTTTCAATATGGATAAGTGATAATATATGTATTTTTTATATCAAATTTTTATTATAATTGACTTCATTCTATAAAACTCTATCTCAATTAAAAATTTAGATAACATAAAATTTGGACCTGGGATAGTACTATTTTTATGGCGTTTCCTTTACGTTGGTCTTGATTATTTATTCGCTATTTTAAATGGTTTAATTCTGTTAATATTTCAACGATGTTATGGTGTGAAAAGTACCCCCAAAAAGATTTAAAATACTTACAATTTATGAGTTGTAGTCACATGCCACGTCCAAAAAGCAAAAGAAAAACCAAAATGTAGAGATTGTGACAACTAGGATGCACCTGGCTAGATTCAGCAATGTAGGCCTCGTTCCTATAAATCGACCGACACCAACCACCGACCTTTCTACGCACAAATCTTACGCCACTAATCGACAGACATTAGCGATGACGAGGGGTAAGCGACGATAGACAGCAAAAGCAACAATGGCATGCACCTGGCTAGATTCGGCAATATAGCAAATCGATGGAGGCAAACGACAACGTTTCCAACGTCTCCTTTGATCGACGAACACCTCCGACGACGGACAGTAAGTGACGAGATCTCCACGTCAAATCTCCACCACCCTCTTCCTCCACTTGTTCGATGTCGGTGTGCTTTAGGGAAAAAAATGAAGTCCCAATTGGTATTATGTTGCTTTGGCTAGCTAATGGTAATTCAATAACTGAACTAATTGTAATTTCGTGACAAATGCCTATTCTGTAAAGTAAACAAATTTCATACGTAATAAAATTGTAATGAAATTTTATTTACTGCGAAGTAAACGAGCTATAAATATCAAGTTTTCTTTAGACCTAAAAATTATTTATTGAAATGTGATATCTTTTACGTGAATTACCTTCTAATTTCTTATTTCACTTATTTTCTGTGTTGGCTTCAATCTAACACATAATATGGGTGTTTCTCTAATACTTATTGAGTTTTTTTTTTTATCTTATTATTTTTTTAATGTAAGGTCAGGTCTTATTAAGGGTTTTAAAATGATTTTTTCTATACTTTTTAATATTAATTATATAATTTAGAAAAGAATAAATATAGAAAAAATTAAAAAAATTTAATCGTGTTTAACTTTATATATCACATTTAAATATGAGAGTTTTTAACTTTTATATCTAAATTTAAAGTTAGCAACTATTATAATATAATTAATTTAAATTTTACTTATCAATTTTACTACTGTGTATAAATTTGTACTTATTGATTAGTCGAAATTTGTCTCGTTATTTCTTTGAAAATGATGAGTAGTAAATTTTATAAATAAAAATTTAAATAAATATGATATTTAATAGTTTTAAACTTTAAGTTGCGATATCTAATAATATTAAAATTTAAGTATGAAATTGAAAAAAAAAAGTGAAATTGAAGCAGTGATTTCAACTGTTATGCTTTTTTGTTTTTTTATATTGATTATGTTGTATCAATTTTAAATATGTACGTACATTTATTATATTATATATATTTAGAGAATACCATAAGTACAATTAAATTATCTGTTATGCCATTGTTAAAAAGAGGAAGTTATAGCCCATCAGACGGTCTAGTTACGGGCAGATAAAAAGAGTAACTAAAGTACTTTGAAGAAAAAAGATATTCCAAAAACTCATGTGCAAATGCCTGTTGAGATGGGTGTCTTTTATGTGAATCAGCTTGTAGCTTCTTATTTGATTTATACTCCGCATATGCTTTAGGCTAATAAGATGTTCCCATTAACAAGTATTTCTCGAGTACTTATTGAGGATTTTAGAATGATTATTTTTATACTTTTTAATATTAATTATATAATTTATAAAAAAATAAATATATTAAAATATTAAATTCTTAACTGTGTTCAGTTTGTATTTTTTTTAAATGATTCTAAATACTTATATTATATTTGATATTTAAGAATAATCTGTAATAAAATGAATTAATAAAATGAAATGAAATTAAAACGATTATGTTGAAAATGGAACCCTTGGGCTCCAGGGGCTCATTATTATTTTAATTAGCGTCCACATCCATGCACCCAGCAGCCAATTGCACCGTAATTATTATGATTTTATTTTTTTTTTTACTTTCTTCACAACAAATGGGATAAGTGAATAGTGATACACTTAACTTTTATGATTTTATTTATTATAATATTTAATAACTTTAAATTTTAATAAAACATTAAAAATTACATAAAATTTAGGTATTAATTTTAATATTTTATCTTTTTTAACATGAGACATAAAGAGTCAAAATATTTTAGATATTTTAAGTCTCTTTGACTAGTTGGTCGTCTTTGGTGGCTTTTCGCTCTTGATAAGTGGCAGGTCTTCCTTTAGATTAGATCGAGCATGATACTGTTTTTATTGCGTTTCCTTTACATTGGTTTTGGTATTTATCAGCTATTTTAATTAGTTTAATTGCAGTCATTATTTCAACATGTTATGATATGAAAATTACCTGAAAAATGTTCATTAAAATGTGATTTTTATGTAAATTACCTCACAACTTCTTGTCTGAAATATATTTTGTGCCAGCTTCAATTAGGGATAGGTCGTTTAAGGTTTTTGACCTATTCATTCCATTTTTATCGAGTTTTTAAATATAATTTAATATTTTATAAGGGTTAAAATCGAGTTTTGAAAAAAAAAACCCACTTGATGAAAATAAATATAGAATAAAGTTTAAAATTTTAACCGTGTTAAGTTCATATACTTTTTACAAAAATTTGAAATAGTTACAATTTCCGAGGAGTAGTCGCATGCCAAGTCTAAAAACAAAAGAATAACCAAAATGCCAAGGATGTGACGTGACAATCCAAGGCAAAAGCAGTGGCATCACTATGATTAGTCACAAGACGGTCACAATCTATTTCTACAACAATTCATAACGAACGCTTCGTAGTTGCCAAAAGCAAAGCCTCTCTCTTCGAGGCAACTTCCAATCAATCCTATACACCTTTTCCTCCTTATCCTTTCCTTTCTGTTCTCTGGCTTCTCTCACCTCTTTCTTACATTCTTTCTCTTTCTATTGTCCTTTCACTTGTCTCTTCATTAAGGCTAGATCTATGTGACACGGTGGACACTGTATTTCCAGCCTCATTTCTAGTCTCTTTAGGTCTGGCTGCAAACTCATAGTATTTCAAATATTTTAAGTCTTTTGATTAGTAGGTCGTCTTTGATGGCTTTTGGTTCTTGATAAGTGACAAGTCTTCCTTTAGATTAGATGGGGGAACTACTACTTTCATTGCGTTTCCTTTACGTTGGTCCTGGTATTTATGGGCTAAAATGGTTTCGTTGCAGTCATTATTCCCATAAGGTTATGGCACGAAAAATATTCCGAAAATTCTTACCAACTATTAAATGAATTGTATCTCCTTATTTGCCCATATCAGTATTTTATATTTATTCTAATATAAAAAATGATAAGTTATTTTGATAGTTCAAGTTCTTCTAAGAGGGACGGTTTTAGCAAAGGTGATAATAGAAAATCTATGCAAGAGACACCCTAATAATATATTTAAATAGATGATTTTGATATCCACGAGTTTACCAATGAATGCCTAAAAAACTTGTTGATGCCACCCCTAGGCTTTCATGAAAGGTTTTCTGGTAGACAAAGTGAACCGCTACCACGACAGGACAATGAGGAGTAGGTGGAAGGAAAAAGGCAATATGATGTGCAAAAAGTGTCAGGAGAAGAAATTCCATGGAACTAACGTAGCCCATCCGACTTCACGGATAAGCCACTAGCACCACTTAAATCATAAAATTTTACTAAATATTTTTGTAAAATTATAAGGGAATATGACAGCAGCCATGCTTATTGCAACTACTGCCAATCAAGTTATGCGTTGAAAAGGGAGAAGGGTATGGCACTTTTAATAGGCACATCTACGCGAAGCACCTCCAGTTTAGCAAAAATATATTACAACAACAAATTTCACAATCAACAGGATTACAGGAATGAGGCTTATTTCGTTATTCTGCTGATAGATAACAAGTTTTACTTGTAGAATACTTAGCAAAGTGCAACCTATTGTAGAGTCACACAACTTCCCCGCATCGGTTGGAGTACGAACGAGAAGTGCTGAATCTAAGCCCATGGAATTACGACCCAAAAACCATACAAAAAATCACTGTTAAGTTGTATCAAAATGGTAAGAGTAAATTGGCCTGTTTTTTCAATTCTATTGAGACATATGTTTCCATTTGCAAATATATATGGACCAATTCGTGGTAAGAAGATTCATACATGAAATTTAGATACCATTGAATAGATAATGCGTGGTAAGTATAAAAAAGACTCATAGCTATAAAGGTTTTCAATGATCGTCATACGACGCAAAAACATTTTCTATATTATAAGTACTATTTTAGGTGAATACAGTTTGACAAAAAATATTTTTTCAATTGATTTTAACAACGTGATTGCTAACACGACATCCATTAATGAACTTCAAACTTTATGTCAACCTACATTAAGTGAGATATTTTTTCACATTTGATGTGCTTGCCACATTTTAAATCTTTGTATTAACAATGGTATGAATTGTTTAGATTTTAAAATGTCTCCAATAAGACAATTAGTATGTTTTTTAATTGATGATCATTTCGTAAATAAGGCATGGCGGAGATTTTGTATTGAAAATAAAATGCAACTTAAAAAATTTAGAAAATATATTAAGCATAAGTATAATTCCACCTATCAACTTTTAGAAAGTAAACTTGCTTACAAAGATGTATTATGTTTTTTTGCTACCATGAATGTCCCAGATGTTCCATTGCCTCCCAATGATTGAGATATATGTAATAGAATGTTGAATGTTTTAAAAGTTTTTTGTGACTGTACTTTAATATTTTTGTAAGTGTACTAGGCTAGTATTCATCTTTTCCTTATGAATGTGGTGAATATACTATCGATGCTACTCGATTTCTGATTTGACACTTTTCTACAAGTGGCTATAAAATGATATAGTTGCAAAACGATTGCAACAATATAGATAAATTCCAACCATTTATCTAATTGCTTCTATTTTAGATCGACGGTATAAAAAAGACACGTTATTAAAATATTTTAATTTGTGTTATTCCATCGTTGATGCATTTTATGACATGAAAGACAATTATGCCATTATTGCTACGAAAAAACTATGCCGAGCAATTTAGGTAATGAAAGAATTATATTTTAACTTTTGCACTGCATTTGGTGGTCAACTGTCTTGAACTCCCTCACCATCTCTCAGTTCACATGGCACCACCCTTGATCCCACCCTCATTGCACAACGAATGATGTTGCAAAAGTTGAAGCGGCACCGTTCCGAATCAACCGAGTACACTGAACTTGAAGATTACTTTAATACACACTTTGAATTTTGTGACAATAGTATCACGGATTTCAACACCCTCGACTAGTGGAGGAGGCATAGGAAGACATATCACATACTCTATCGCATAGCTCGCTAGGTTTTGGCTACTACTGCATCAATGGTAGCTATGTAACAGGCATTTAGTACTGCAAGCCTTATCTTGTCCCAGTAGCGATCATGATTATCACCCGTCAATATTGAGACACTGGCTTGCATAAAGGATTGGTCAAAGACAATGAGGCGCACATAAGAGTCGTACGGAACATTTAGTGAAGAAGATGAATATTTCAGCGATTTCATCCTATCGGATGGAAGCTTTGCTAGTTCGGATCCTAATATCGGATAAGCCAAATTAATTTTTAAGGGTAGTGGTACTACCTTATTTATTTTTTGTATTAGGTTCGGATCTTAATATCCCTTATTTATTTTCTATCAATCCACCTAGTATAATTTGGTCTAACACATTTTTAAACATTTGATTTGAATACCCCCATTATTTTTAAAACTAGTTGGGCTGAAAGGTATAAAAAAATAAAAAAGAAAGGAAAAAAAGTAGTCATAGTAACAAGTTTAAAGTAAATTATATACATAATACTTATTGGAAGATATAACATGAGTATAGAGGTAAAGTGAAGTTTTGTGGATGACAAAGTTTGGTGTTCGCTACATTCCTGAAAAAGCATATATTTCCAGTTCAATTTGCTGCACTATGCATCATCCTAAATCATTTGTACCACATAAAAACCACTTTTCAACTAGATTTACCATATTTCTTTACAATAATAATGGCCAAGGACTAGAGTAAGACGACCTCAATAATATGGTCGGTTACCTTCTAAATTTAAACCAAGATTCATCTTCTTCATTCCAAAAATCATGGAAAATTTAAGATTACGAGGAAAAAAGGGGATTTGATCATACCTCGTCAAATTATCATGCATATTATATGCGTAAATCAATTATGCACATTTACAATACTTAAAATAAAATAAAAAAGAAAAGAAAAGAGCATATGCCTTAGTATATAATCTTAGTATAGTAAAATACTTCCAAGGTACTTGCCCATGAAATCTGATTTGCAAATAAAACCTAATTTGTTACATATAATATAGAACTTAGTAGTTAGGCTAAATCAAATGATTTGATAATCCCCCTTTCAATAATGATTCATCATCTCATTAATATAATATTTTCTCTTTTTTGTTGTGAACTATCATGTAAGATCATAAACATTTTTGTAGAGTTTTGGTAATAAATGAGACTACTAACATATATAAAGGAATTAAATATCTCAATCTTTTCTTTCCTCCCTACTTTCCTTCCCTTCTAATTCTTTTCCTCTTTCCAAACATAGTGTTAGGGATATTTGAATTCTCCTTTAACTAATGGTACAAATATTGAAATTTTTAAGACGCAATTGGATGATTCTATTGTGCCACGATATATGAAATTCGAAAGGGTAAACAAAAAATACATACCTTGGAAATTCTAATTTGGGTTAGGTTTCAATTTTAGCATAGGGTTTGATTTGGGTTTGAGGTTTTGCTCTTAGATGTGTAATGATTAGTCGAATTTTTTTGCCTTATGAGAGAGAATATAGTTTTGCTATTTTATTATATTATAATAAAATAGAGAGAGTGTGGTCTTTTAATTACTTATTCAACCTCTACTAATTCTTTAATCTAAATAAGGTAAACCCAACAAATTAATAAAAATTCTTAACAAATTAGCTTGTTTCCATTCCCATAAATAGCTATTACATTTTAATTTTATCACATTAAGTGAAATCAAAGAATTCTCTCTTATAAAATTAAATAAAGATATTTTACTTATTAATATTGAATTTGTAGGTACTAAATTGAACATCCAATCCCATCAACCAATCATAATAGAGAAATATGTTATAGTCACTCGAAACATAATTTTTGTAACCCTCTCAATAGCATATATTAAGGGAATATGTTAAGCACATGAGAACTTAATTTTAAGTACACTTATAAATATTTGCATCCAATTTTAATTAGGATTTTTAGCAAAAATTGGATTTTGAAAAAGTTGATAGGTTTTTCCTAAGTTTTTATAGGTAAATCTCGATTAGAAGAGGACATTTATTATTGACTTTAGTCTCTCATTCTTTACTCTCAAAGATTTTGGTCATTACTTCACCACCTTCACAAGCTTATAATCATATTACAGAATAGATGGAATTCAAGAATAATGTGAAACATTAAAAGTAGACTACATTATTCAATACATATCAGCATATTATAGATATTTGTCAATACATTATAAATGTTAGAACAATTACAATTGTGCTGAAATTATAAGACTTCAATTTTATTTATATAAAAATTAAACTACAGATATGATAAAACTAAACAAACTTATAAACTACTTGACTTCACCTAAGGTGTTTCAATGTCATGGGCGTATTTTCCAAAAGACTTATGCTTCAATCCACACAAAAAAGGCTAAGTTCATCTAACACCCGCTCACCACATGAGTTTAGAAAAAGAAAATAAAGAGAGAAACTGAGGAGAATGAACCTTATTATGAAATGGAAGTCATACAAATGAGGAAAACCCTCTACATCTACCAGTAGTCTTGTTAGATGAACGGTCAAAATTATTTTAATTTAACAGTTACAATTCAATCTTACCATCTATTATCTATTATCCTACCTATCATGGCGCAAGGTACAACTTCAAAGGTTAGTCTAAAAACTCCATTTTCTTCGAAGGAAAAATCAGTCCGAAACTTCACCAAGGTGATCCCCACAACTTTTGCACCCTTCTTCACAAAAGAAAGGCCTATCGATGACATCAATAAAAACACCAGTCATTAGATATCTAATGGCATACAAACATTGCAAAAATATGCCAAACCAAGTATCAAATTAAAGATGAGAGGTTCATATTATCGGTATGAAATATCGTGTACCATGTATCAAGAGTCTCTAATAACAATCACAAACCACTAGCAAGAATAGCACTCTAACTCTCTACATCACTATCTAATTGATGAGCTGTAATGGGAAAGGATGTTCTTCAAAAGCGCAGACTGCATTGCTCTTGAGAAAACATAAAATCGTTCTTATTTTTTATTCACCATAATATTATTTAATGAAGACTACAAGACTATTACGTGATCTCTTTAGTGTTTTTTGGGATATACTCGTTATGTCCTGATGTGATGGATTAGCCAAGCATTATTCCCTCCCAAGCTTGTCCAACGTAGCAATCAATGCAATGCTGTAATTAGATGGGAATGCTCAACCAATTGATTGTTTGGGTAGGATTGCATACCAGAAATCTCAAGAACAAGCTATAAAATCTATGCTAGTAAACTGCAACTGTGTGATAACATTTTGGAAACATGTAAAGCCAGGAGACACCATAATGTCAAAAAGAATATGTGACAGTTTGTATCCATGAAGTTTAAGGTAGTCTCATTAGGCAGAGACAGACAAAACTAAAAAATGCAGCTGTAAGTAAGCCATTTTAAGAAAGATTGCTCTAATTAAATAGCACACGTGATGTTTGATAAGTAGGACTGAAAAAAAGAAATGAGCATTGTAAACCAAACATCAGAATGCTTTGAAGGAACCTAGGTTCTAGACTTTGATACAAAAGACGTGGTTTCCTGCTTGACCTCTCTCAATACCATTTGAAGAGGAGATAAGCAAAAGAAAAATCTTAACATAAGATCTAACAGCCGGTAACCTAAAAAGTAAGGGTTGGGGTGGGTGGGCGCGCGGGCGCTGGGAATGCTTAAAAAAGCAAAAAATGTAATTCAAGCAAAATTGAAAATGGATATAGTACCTAGTGCTAATGATGAACATTGTGCAGTGAAACTATAACGCAGACACAGAAATGTATGGATATCATACCTGTAGCTTATTAAAGTACAAGACAATAAGGGAATACCATGCTTGAGATGCTTATCTAATTTCCCACAATTTTCAATATTGACTACCATTGTTTTGGGGTTCTGTAATTTTGGCTCTCTCTCCAAAGAAGGGCAATCCCGAATATCCAAACCAACGCATGACTCTAACGTCCCAAGAATCTCAACCAAGTTGGGACACTGCTCTACTCGCAAGCCCTCCAGCTTCTTCAAACTCCACAAATTTGATAGTCTCTAAAGATTTTTACAACAACATATATCTAACATTGTTAAATTCTCCGACATTACAAGCATATCAATTTCAATAAGATTGACATCATACGATGCAGCTCTTGCAATGATTCACAACTATCAATTCCCTTCAATGTGCTTGCGGGAGTTTCCCTAATATTTAGATGTGATAATTTTCTCGAGTATGAGAGGTCCAATATCTCCAATGACTGGCAACAAAGAGTCTGTAAACTTCTTAAGCCCAAGGGGAGATCCGATAACGACCCCAATGAGCCGCAAAAAGCAATGTACAAATCTTTTAAGCTTGGGGGAAGCTTCGGAATGTTTTGTAGTCGAAAACAAAATTCAAGGTCTAATTTTGTAAGCTGACATAGCACACCCAAACCGGAATGCAAGCTAATGATGTGTCGAAGGCCCAATTTCAATGTCTTTAGATTGGTTAACCTTCCAATCCACCATGGGGCAGGACCGTCTGCTCCAAATGGATTGTCTCCACCGCATGTTGTATAGACCCCCAAATTCTTCAAATTGATTAAGCTTGAAAGAATCATTCCTTGCATCTCTTCAGACGTTGTTCTAATGAAGTTACAGATTGGAGCAGCTTTGGACGACACGACACTCTTAGTGAGTTAGGATTCTTCAACATTCCAATTGTAGTGGGCAATTCTGTTAAGGAAGTCTCCAAAACATCCAATTCACTCAAATTCTTCAAGTTACTGGTTGTATAAAGAAGCTCAACGATCCCAGAGTTTGATAAACGTAATATGATCAAGGATGCCAAATTTCCAATCAACTTCGAAAGCATTTTCATACCTTTGCAACCCCTTACTTCCAGTTCATTCAAATTCTTCAAGTTACCAATCATACTAAGAAGCTCAACGATTCCAGAATATGATAAACGAGATCTAGTTAGGGATGCCAAATTTCCGATTGATTCTGGAAGCGCGTTCATATCTTTGCAAAAACTTTAATCTAATCGAGGATGCCAAATTTCCAATTGAAACCGAAAGCATTTTCATGCCTTTGCAACCCATTACTTCTAATTCATTCAAATTCTTCAAATTACCAATCGTATAAGGAAGCTCAACAATCCCAAAGTATGATAAACGTAATTTGATCAGTGATGCCAAATTTTCAATTGATTCTGGAAGCGTCTTCATATCTTTGCAAGACTCTACTAATAAACATCAGCAACAGCCAGTTGATAAACATTCACAACCACCAGCAACTACAACAGATCAACAACACACAACAGCAGCAACAATACAACAACAAGATATAAACAACACTATCAACAACAACAACAAACACACACATCGGATCCACTCAAATCAACTACAGCAACAATAACATGATTCAGATCAACTCAAATTAACAACATGATTAACACAATAGATTTGTAACTCAATGTAATCAACATGTATCTATATATGTACAACAAAACAAAAAATAAAAATTGTTGAGTTCAGATTCTTCCATTACAATCAATACTGCATTATTCTACATGGTATCAGAGCCTCTCCGCAACACCAAAAACTAAACCAAATCCTCATCAACCAATCTCACAAACCATGACTCCAGAAGACACCTCAACCATCATCCAAAATAACATGGAACCAACCCAACCCCTCATCATGATAACAATACACAACTCCATCAAACTCAACAACTCCAACTATTTATCTTGGAAAACCCAAATCGAAGCCATACTCATAAGATACAATCTGTCCAAATTCATCGATGGCTCCCATCCACCATCGCTGACCACTGTCATAGCAGATGACAGCATCACTTTGAACCCAGCTTACCTCACCTAGCGACGCCAAGATAAGCTGCTATTCGAAGCACTTGTTGGCACCCTATCCTCTAACATTGGCCCTCTAATCACTCAAGCTGACACCTCTCTCTAGGTGTGGCAAATCCTTGCAAACACCTACGCCAAACCCACCTGTGGCCACATTAAACAACGGAAAGACAATCCGAAACACATCACCAAAGTCTCCAATTCGATTACTGATTACATGCAATCTATCAAAACCCGTGCGGACGAACTCACAGCACTTGGCAAACCCTTGGATCATGAAGACCTCATCGAAAAAATTCCTGATGGACTAGATGAATCTTATCAATCTATCATTGATGCCATTAACAGTTGAGACACCCCCATCTTCTTCGATGAACTACATGAGAAACTTCTCAACAAAGAGCTCTCCCTTCATCCCACCTCCCTCCCAGTCTCAGCCCTTCCAACCTCGGCTCACACCTCCCAAGCTCGCTCCAACCGCTGGCCCCATCGCCATCGTCCGAACCAGTCATTCCCCACCACCCCTTTCTCAGCATCTCCACCCACACTCCCTCCCCGATCGTTTCCCCATAACACATCTCGCTCTCCTCGGCCTTTCCTTAGCTGTTGCCAATGGTGTCGTCAACAGGGGCATGTTGTTGCACATTGTCCATTATTCCATCAACAACACCCCCACGCACGACCCCCCGCACCATTCACCCTATCCACCTCTTCCCCTCCTGACGCAGCGCGAAAGCGAAAACGAAACGAATCCGAAATTGGATTGGTTTCACACAACAAAGACATACGCTTTGATGCAAATTAGGTTGCGCACAACCCGGAAAATTGGAGAAAATTCTCTCAAAGTGTATTCAAAATGTATATAAAAACGTAACCCTAACCTATCTGACAAAAAGGTATTTATATGGCCCCGTAAATGATCTAAAAGGGGAAAATCTATACGTACACGTGTAAGTAATAATAAAATACGCGTCATACACGGTCTCATACACGGCCGTGTATGTAAGCCGTGTATGACTCTGTGAATACTCTTGTCTAGGTGCACGGTCAAGTCCCTAGCCGTGTAAGGAAACCGTGTTCGCTGCTGTGCAATCTTGATCGAATACACGGTCAGTACACACGGTCGTGTAGGGGAACCGTGTGTACTTCTGTGGAAATCGGACTGACGACACGGTCGCGATGCACGGGCATCTCCTAGCCGTATAAGGAAACCGTGTATACGTCTGTGGAACTCAGCAGCGGATGCACGACCGAGAGACACGGTTGACTCCAGGCCATGTAAGGAAGCCGTGTATACGTCTGTGAAGTCTGAATTGGATACACGGTCTCTATGCACGGCCGTGTGTTCAGGCCGTGCGTCCCCTGTCTCCATCATTGCGTCCCCTGTCTCCATCATTCTCCCCCACCAACGGAGAACTCGACCCCGAGTTCTCGTCCGCATATAGAGGAGTATCATCTGCATGAAAAGGTGACAAGTCCGCTACATTGAAAGTGCAAGATATATTCATATCTTTCGGGAGTTGTACGACATATGCGTTGTCATTGATCTTGCGTACCACCTCATAGGGACCGTACTTCTTGGGTTGAAGTTTCACATACTTCCCTACAGGGAATCGCTCTTTCCGAAGATAAACCATTACCTGATCGCCAACTGCAAAGTGCTTCTGCCGTCTATGCTTATCTGCATCCCCTTTATACCGTGTGTTAGATTCCTCTATCTTCCGCTTAACTTCTTCAGTAGTGGCTTGGTGTTGTTCCGCCATATGTTTAGCCGCTACATCACCCCCCATGTCCTTGGGTAATTTGAGCAAGTCTAGCGCATGGTGTGGTGTCTTTGTGTATACCACCGAGAATGGAGACCTTCCAATGGTTCGGTGGACAGAACTGTTGTAAGCGAATTCGGCTTGAGCCAATGCTTGGTCCCACTGTCCCGGTTTCTCACCGCAGATGCTTCTGATGAGGTTTCCGAGGGTCCTGTTAGTCACCTCGGTCTGTCCGTCGGTTTGAGGATGAGCGGTGCTGCTGTAATTCAGGGAGGAATCAAACATAAACCAGAGGGTCTTCCAAAAGTGACTAAGGAATTTGCTATCCCTGTCAGATGTGATCGATTTTGGGAATCCATGCAGCCGCACCACTTCCTTGAAGAACAACCGTGCAATAGCCCGTGCATCGGCGGTTTTTCTGCATGGGATGAAATGAGCCATCTTAGAAAACCTGTCAACTACAACAAACACAGAGTCAGCACCTTGTTGGGTACGAGGCAAACCCAGTATGAAGTCCATCGACAAATCCTCTCAAATGTTAGACCGCACGGGGAGAGGAGTGTATAGACCAGTGTTTTGGGATTGCCCCTTAGACACTTAACAAATGTAGCACCTCTCCACAATCCGATACACATCCCTCCTCAACCGAGGCCAAAAGTATCTGGCAGTAACTGCAGCTAGGGTCTTATCTCTGCCCATATGTCCCACCAATCCTCCACCATGCAAGTCCCTGATAAGCTTTTCCTGCAAAGAAGATTCGGGAATGCACAGCTGGTTCCCTTTCATCAAATATCCATCATATATATGGTAGTCATCGCACAGTTCCCTGTTAGCACACTTAATCCAAGTGTCCTTAAAGTCGCTATCATCCTCATATAGTTCCTTTAGTTTCTCGAAGCCAAGGATATCCGTACTCAACGTAAGCAGGACGCTCGCTCTTCTACTCAGGGCATCCACGACTTTGTTTTGCACACCTGACTTGTGCATCAACCTGAAAGGAAACCTCTGCAAGAACTCAATCCACCTGGCGTGCATATCCTTACTAATTCGGGTCTGACCACTCAAATGTTTAAGAGCCCCACAATCCGAATACAAGATGAACTCTTTTCCGACCAGGTAGTGCTCCCACACTTTAAGGGCCCTTACCACGGCGTAGAACTCCTTATCATAGGTAGACCAAGTTCTCCTTGCTTCGCACAACTTCTCACTGTAAAAGGCTATCGGCCTTTTCTCCTGTGATAGTACTGCACCAACTCCGACCCCACTAGCATCGCAATCCACTTCGAACAATTTTTCAAAGTCTGGTAGAGCTAGTACAGGCGCACTACACAATCTCTGCTTCAAGTTCATGAAGCTCAGTTCAGATTCTTCGCCCCAGTGGAATTTCCCTTTCTTTAGGCATTCGGTTAAGGGTGCAGCAACAGTGCTAAAATGCCTAATGAACCGTCTATAGAAGCTGGCTAAGCCGAAGAAGCTTCTCAACTCCGTTACGGTTCTTGGAACATGCCATTCCCTAATTGCTTTTACCTTCTCGTCATCCACCATCACTCCCTCACTACTAACCACAAACCCCAGGAACAGCAGTCGTCTTGACATAAATATGCACTTTTTAATATTAGCGAACAACTTATTCGCCCTTAATGTAGACAACACACACCTCAAATGTTCTAAGTGTTCTTCTTCAGACTTACTATATATTAGAATATCGTCAAAGTACACTACAAGAAAATGGCCACTGAAAGGTTTCAATACCTGGTTCATGACTCTCATGAAGGTGCTCGGTGCATTACTCAGCCCGAACGGCATCACTAGCCACTCATACAGCCCTTCTTTGGTCTTGAACGCCGTTTTCCACTCGTCTCCAGGACGAATCCGAATCTGGTGATATCCACTCTGCAAATCTATCTTGGAGAAGATGGTAGCACCACCCAAACGGTCCAACATATCCACCAAACTGACGCAGCGCGGAAGCGAAAACGAAACGAATCCGAAATTGGATTGGTTTCACACAACAAAGACACACGCTTTGATGTAAATTAAGTTGCACACAACCCGGAAAATTGGAGAAAATTCTCTCAAAGTGTATTCAAAATGTATATAAAAACGTAACCCTAACCTATCTGACAAAAAGGTATTTATATGGCCCCGTAAATGATCTAAAAGGGGAAAATCTATACGTACATGTGTAAGTAATAATAAAATACGCATCATACACGGTCTCATACACGACCGTGTATGTAAGCCGTGTATGACTCTGTGAATACTCTTGTCTAGGTGCACGGTCAAGTCCCCAGCCGTGTAAGGAAACCGTGTTCGCTGCTGTGCAATCTTGATCGAATACACAGTCACTACACACGGCCGTGTAGGGGAACCGTGTGTACTTCTGTGGAAATCTGACTGACGACACGTCGCGATGCACGGGCATCTCCTAGCCGTGTAAGGAAACTGTGTATACGTCTGTGGAACTCAGCAGCGGATGCACAGCCGAGAGACACGGTCGACTCCAGGCCGTGTAAGGAGCTGTGTAAGTCTATGAATTGATTGGATACACGGTCTCTATGCACGGCCGTGTGTTCAGGCCGTGCGTCCCCTGTCTCCATCACCTCCTCCCCCCTAGCAAGCGCAGGCCAACACAGCAGTATCCACCACAGCCCTTCCCTCCTGGTTGCTGGACAGTGGTGCCACTTACTATGTCACCTTCGATCTCAACAATCTAGCTCTCCACAGTCCCTACGACGGCACAGATGAAATCCTCATTGGCGACGGCTCCGGGCTCCCCATCACTCATACCGATTCCACCTCTTTGCCCACCTCATCTCACTCCTTTCCCTTAAATAATGTTCTATGTGTTCCATCCATACAACGCAATCTTATCTCTGTCTCTCAATTTTGCAAATCCAATCATACCTCTATTGAATTCTTATCCTCTTCGCTTTATGTGAAGGATCTCCAAACAGGCACCATTCTCCTTCAAGAACGCATTAAGGATGGCATCTACATCTGGCCTCCCACAACTCCGCCACTACTTGCCTTCTCCAGCACTGTCATCTCTCTTCCAACTTGGCACCACTGTCTCGGCCATCCTTCTCTACCAATCCTCAAGCAACTTCTTCACTCCAGCAACTTAGCATCGCCTCGCTTAGCACACTCTCAATTTACTTGTACTTCTTGTCATTGTAATAAAAGCCACAAGTTACCTTTTGCTGCTTCTATTTAACTCCTTCCTCTCCTCTCGAAGTTATATTCACCGAAGTATGGACATCACCTATTATGTCTATAAACAACTACAAATATTATGTAATCTTTGTTGATCACCACACAAAATACATCTAGCTTTTTCCCCCTAAGCGTAAATCAGATGTTCTCCATGTCTTCATACGGTTCAAGACACTTGTTGAAAATCGTTTCACACACACAATTAAGACACTTTACTCGAAAAATGGGGGAGAATTTCAGGCCCTCTTGCCTTATCTAGCCACTCACGGCATCACTCACCTCACAACCCCTCCTCACACACTTGAACATAATGGCTACTCCGAACGTTGTCACTGTCACATTGTAGAGACCGGCCTTACGCTCCTCTCGCATGCATCCATGCCACTAACCTACTGGACATATGCATTCCTCACTGCTATCTACCTTGTCTTCCCACTCCAACACTTCACAACCTATCCTCGGCCTTCCAACTCTTTACAACCACACCTAACTATACCAAGCTTCGTAGTTTTGGCTATTTGTGCTATCCCTGGCTACGCCCATACACCAAACACAAACTTAAACCTCGTTGCTACCATGTGTGTTCGTAGGCTACTCCTCTACCCAAAGTGCCTACCTCTGTCTTCACACACCCTCTGGTCACATTTATGTTTCTCACCATATTCACTTTGTTGAATCTATTTTTCCCTTTCATCAATCCCCAACTGTCACCACCAACCCTTTGACGCCCATGGAATGGTGCTCCCTCCACCTCCCCATTCTTCCGCCATCCCCCTCTCACTCTCCACCCCAACCCTCTGCTATTCCCACCAATCCCGACCCCAATGTGTCCATCGTCATTCCCCCACAACCTGATCTCCCCCGTACTATTATCACCCGCTCTAAACACAACATCCGCAAACCAATCCAAACACTTAATCTTCTTGTCACTACTCCACCTCAACATCTAATCCCTGAACCTCGAACCATTACTCAGGCGCTCAAAGACCCGAACTGGAGGGCTGCCATGTCTGATGAATTCAATGCTCTCATTCGCAATGGAACGTAGGAACTCACAGCCCCACAATCTCATCAAAATATCATTGGTTGCAAGTGGATTTTTTGCACTAAATTTCTTCATAATGGCTCTCTTGACAGGTACAAAGCACGATTAGTTGCCAAAGGGTTCCACCAATGCCCTGGAGTGGACTATACCGAAACCTTTAGTCCAGTAATCAAGCCGGTTACCGTCTGGCTCATTCTCAGCTTGGTTGTGAGCCATGGCTAGCCGCTCCACCAACTCGACGTCAACAATGCATTTCTCCAAGGTACTCTTAAAGACAAAGTTTATATGGCTCAACCCCCTGGATTCATTGATCCCGATCGTCCTCATCACGTGTGCAAACTTAGTAAAGCAATCTATGGTCTTAAACAAGCTCCTCGCGCCCGGTATCATGAACTTCGTCAACACTTGCTTCAATCCGATTTTCGCAACTCCTTGGCAAATTCCTCTCTGTTCATCCTCAAGTCTCACACCACTATTATTTATCTTCTTGTTTATGTTGCTGATATCATCATTACAGGTACCACCAAATCAGTTGTCACCGAATGCATTCAATCACTTGCCACTCGATTCTCCATCAAAGACATGGGTTTTCCTCCACTACTTTCTTGGCGTTGAAGTCCTATCGAGTACCACTGGCCTATTCCTCAATCAACGGAAATATATTGAAGATCTTTTTCATCAGACAAATATGACAGATGCCAAACCCGATAACTACACCACTTGCGGTCTCACCTCCTTTAGTTCTTCGTGATGGCTTGCCTCTTACCAATCCTAAGGAGTTCCGCCATGTGGTTAGAAGCCTCCAATATCTATCCCTCACTTGCCCAGACATCGCCTACACTGTCAACAAACTGTCCCAGTTCGTGCACTAACCTACTACTACTACACACTGGCAAGCAGCAAAACGTCTCCTTCAATATCTTCACGGCACAACAGCTCATGGCATTTCTCTTCGCAAATCGTCCGCTCTGAATCTCCATGCATTCTCTGATGCTAACTGGGCTGGCGATAAAGATGATTATACATCCACCAGTGCCTACATTATTTACCTCGGCCGCAATCCCATCTCATGGAGCTCCAAGAAACAACGCACCGTTGCACGTTCGTCCACCAAAGCTGAATACCGAGCGGTTGCATCTACAGCAGCTGAACTATGATGGATCTGCTCTTTACTTCAAGAACTCAGCCCATCTACTCACCAACCTCAGGTCATCTACTGTGATAATGTTGGGGCGATGAACTTATGCTCCAATCCTATCTTCCACACACGAATGAAACATGCCGCACTTGATTATCACTTCATCTGCGAACAGGTTCAACAGGGTCTCCTTTGAATCTCTCATATCTCATCATCTGATCAACTTGCTGATGCACTCACTAAACCACTTCCTCGCTCTCACTTTCAACAACTCATTCAAAAGAATGGACTTACTATACCACTGTCCATCTTGCGAGGGCATGATAAACACCAACAACTAACAGTTGATAAACATTCACAACCACCAGCAACTACAACAGATCAACAACACACAACAGCAGCAACAATACAACAAGAAGATATAAAAAACACTATCAACAACAACAACAAACACACACATCGGATCAACTCAAATCAACAACATGATTAACACAATAGATTTATAACTCAATATAATCAACATGTATCTATATAAGTACAACAAAACAAACAATAAAAATTGCTAAGTTCAGATTCTTCCATTACAATCAATACTGCATTATTCTACATCTACATCCAATTCACTTAAATTCTTCAAGCTACCAATTGTATCAGGAAGCTCAACAATCCCAATGTCTGATAAACATAATATGATCAAGGATGCCAAACTTCCAATCGACTCCGGAAGCATTTTTGTACCTTTGCAACCCCCCAAACACTACATCCAATTTACTCAAATTCTTCAAGCTACCAATCGTATAAGGAAGCTCAACAATCCCAGAGTTTGATAAACATAATTTGATTAGTGATGCCAAATTTCCAATTGATTTTGGAAGCGTCTTCATATCTTTGCAAGACTTTACATCCAATTCAGTCAAATTCTTCAAGCTACCAATTGTATAACGAAGCTCAACGATCTCAGGTTTGATAAACATAATTTAATCAGTGATGCCAAATTTCCAATTGATTCTGGAAGCGTCTTCATATCTTTGTGACACTTTACATCCAATTCACTCAAATTCTTCAAGTTACCGATTGATAAATTGGATAGGGACGCCAAATTTTCGCTAATTCTAGAAGCGTCTCCAAATCTTTGAGAGACTTAAAATCCAATTCACTCAATTTCTTCAAGCTACCAATCGTATCAGGATGATCAACGATCCCAGAGTAAATGACATTTGATCAGTGAGGCCAAATTTCTGATTGATTTTGGAAGTGTGATACGCTCAGAATGTATATAAAATAAAAGCGCAATAGCAACAAGTGCACTGATCGTATCAAGTAATAGAGTGGTGAAAAGTAAGGTTGTCGACCCCTCGAGGAACCAATAGAGTACTAGACCTATGGCAATTCTTATCAATATCTACGTGATTAAAAAGGGGTTTTGAAATGTCTAAGCTAAAAATTTAATTTAAAACAAACAAGGAGAATTTTATGAAGAATCTATAAATTATGAACGAGGGAAATTAGAATTCACCCTAGATTCGTTAATCAAACTGCTATCATGTTATATCAACTAGTGGTTATAAGGTTAATTTAGAAAATCTTTTTCAGGGAAGTTAACCTTAAATCAATTAGTCGGCTTCCGCATCTCCAATTAACCAAAGAATCAAAATTATGTCCATACACCTCCCGATGCTACAAACATTGCATTGCGCCCTCCATAAACTTTAATTAAACCAATTATCGCAACTCCCATATTGACAATCAATCTAATTAAGAATTCTTAACAAATCCTAATCAACTCCCGTATCAAAAGGAATAATCAAAGACCAATTATAATTAAAATCAAATGAATTGCAATCAAGGACAATCCTAATAATTCCTAACCATATAACATGGCTACAATTATCCTTTTAACATTCTAAGATTTCATCCAATTTCCTAAGGAAAAGACTTAGTAATTCAAGATAAAGACATGATTATGATTCAAGGAAATTCGTACAAAAAAAATCATATTCAATAGTTGGATCAAATACTTGAATTGCATATAAGAGATAAAGTTTAGAAATCACCAATTCAACAATAGAAATAAAACCTCAATTGCAAGGAACTCCACAAATCCTTCACAAAGGATAATAATCTCCACTAAGAACACAATAGATTTATAACTCAATATAATCAACATGTATCTATATAAGTACAACAAAACAAACAATAAAAATTGCTAAGTTCAGATTCTTCCATTACAATCAATACTGCATTATTCTACATCTACATCCAATTCACTCAAATTCTTCAAGCTACCAATTGTATCAGGAAGCTCAACAATCCCAATGTCTGATAAACATAATATGATCAAGGATGCCAAACTTCCAATCGACTCCGAAAGCATTTTTGTACCTTTGCAACCCCCCAAACACTACATCCAATTTACTCAAATTCTTCAAGCTACCAATCGTATAAGGAAGCTCAACAATCCCAGAGTTTGATAAACATAATTTGATTAGTGATGCCAAATTTCCAATTGATTTTGGAAGCGTCTTCATATCTTTGCAAGACTTTACATCCAATTCAGTCAAATTCTTCAAGCTACCAATTGTATAACGAAGCTCAACGATCTCAGGGTTTGATAAACATAATTTAATCAGTGATGCCAAATTTCCAATTGATTCTGGCCAGTAGAGCTCCAAAGTAGGTTAGCCTTTTAAAGGTCGGCAACCTTGATTTTTCCTTTGCCATCATTCAATCTTTTTCATTCTTCAATTTGTATACAATTTCTCCAAATTGGTTAAGCTTCGAACTCAAAGTCCTCAAACATCTGAAAAGTAAAAACAAACATGATTAAGTACCAATAATGAATACTTGCAAATTACTTAATGAATTATGAGTAAAATATACTTTTATCAAAGCATCTTCATATCTTTGCAATGACTTACATCCAATTAACTCAAATTCTTCAATTTACCAATCGTATAGGAAGCTCAACAATGCCAGAACAGAAACTCAAATTGATCAGTGATGTCAAATTTCCAAAGCGTTTTTAAATTTTTGCAATAGCTTACATCCAATTTACTCAAACTCTTCAAGTTACCAATCGTATCAAGAAGCTCAACGAGCCTAGAGCCAAGTAAATTCAAATTGATCAGTGATGTCAAATTTCCAATTGATTTTGGAAGCGTTTTTAAATTTTTGCAATAGCTTACATCCAATTTACTGAAAACGCTGAACACACTCCAAGTTACTAATCGTATCAGAAAGATCAACGATCCTAGAGCCAAGTAAATTCAAACAGACCAGTGACGTCAAATTTCCAATTGATTCTGGAAGCGTCTTCAAATCTTTGCAATAACTTACATCCAATCCAAACAACTTCTTCAAATTACCAATCGTATCAGGAAGCTCAACGATCCCAGAGTGACATAATTTCAAATGGCTCAACGATGTCAAATTTCCAATTGATTCTGGAAGCGTCTTCAAATCTTTGCAATAGTTTGCATCCAATCTACTCAAATTCTTCAAGTTACCAATCGTATCAGGTAGCTCAACGATCCTAGAGTGAAGTAAATTCAAATTGATCAATGATGTCAAATTTCCAATTGACTCTGGAAGCGTCTTCAAACCTTTACAAAATGTTACATCCAATTCACTCAAATTCTTCAAGTTACCAATCGTATCAGGTAACTCAACGATCCTAGATCTCATTTCCAATTTGGTCAGTGACGTCAAATTTCCAATTGATTCTGGAAGCTTAACAATCCCAATGGAAAATAACCTTAGTTTGATCAGTGATGCCAAATTCCCAATTGATTCTGGAAGCGTCGTCATCTCTACAGAGTATTCTAAATGCAATTCAGTCAAATTCTTCAAGCTACCAATCGTATAAGGAAGCTCAACGATCCCAACGCAACGTAATTTGACCAATTCTGGAAGCATCTTCGTATCTTTGCAATACACTAAAATCAAACTCCTACTAGACTCGGAGCTATAAGTTGTAATCGACTTGATCCAGGTGAGTGATAAACGTAAAATGATTATTGATGGAATATTTCCAATTGAGCTTATGGTATTAGTTGCCAAATCTAATGAATCGACCTCTCCCAAATTAGCGGACGACCTGTGGGAAAAAAACCCTTAACCTTCTCAAAGATAGCCAACTAGGAATTTCCAGTAAAGGCCCTTCCACAATAAGTTCCTCTAAGGATTCCATGCAGCTAAGCTTTATTGACTGCTTTCGTAGATTGACACAATCCCTCAACTCTAGGGTGACCAAGTGCTTTAGCTCGGAGATGGACTCGTCGATTTCAACGAGGTGGAAACATCTTCTAATTATTAGTCGCTCCAGTTTTGGATGATGTGAGAAGTCGGGAGTTCTGTACAACTTGGAACAATCAGTCAAACTTAAAACCTTCAAATTTTTGGCCATCTGTATATGATTAAAACAGGTAAAATTCACGTAAGAAAAATATCACAGAAATGAATTTATAATATGTAAGCATATTATGGATCGGAAGAATGTAGTACACCTTTATTTGCCCCCAAGCACTGCTGCTGCTTCCGATTGCACCGCCACTGAGCTTTAGTATCACCAAGTTCACAAGTGACATGTTGCAAGCATCAAACAACGGAGAGGAAGAACCACGGCATGAGAGCCATCTCAATTTCGACAGGACATCGACTGCAAACAAATTATGTATGGTGTAGAATATGATAAATCATAAATGCAACTTTTTATATTTGGTTTTTGTTTTCTTAACCACTTATTTTTTAATATTGAGTGATCACTAGTTCTTATATGTATATATAACTCCAACATAACCATTTTAATTTTATGCATTTTCTTTATCTAAAGACAAAATAATAAAAAAAGGCTTTAAAAGTACACTTCGCAAAAGTTATGAAGCCTAAACACTCAAAACTTCAAAAATTAATAGATGTGAACATTAAACAAATTTAAGGGATAATTACGTAATTTCACCAAAAGAATAATGTTAACTCGAGTACTCAAGAGAATCTAAAAATATATATTATCACAAAACTAAATATTAAAATAGGGGATGGACATGCCCCGGTACAAGAATTCACAAATTAAAAAACAACAGAATTTCCTGATAGGAAATTGCACTTACTGAAATTTTAAAGCAATTGTTAATTTAAAAAAGACATTACTGTTTACGAACTTTGTTAATGTTCATAAAAAAAGGGAAGACAATGTATCGTTTTGAAATTTTCCAAATAGGAAAATTGTGCTTAATGAAGTTGATTTCAATTTAAAGCAATTATTAATTTAAAAAAGGATTTAAGTGGAAAAATAGCATCTACGAACTTTATTTGCAGATGGTTGGTTATACAACTATAGATATTATCATGTTATGGCAAGGAGGTTATATAAAATATAATTACTCGTTATTACAAAATACAATTGAAGATATATTATTCTTATATGTGAGATGTGGCATTATACGAAATATGTTCTATTTATATAAGTATATACCGTTACAATATTTGTAATTGAATTCTGTTCTTTTTTTTTCCCTCCCATGATGTTATAAAAACAAAACAAACCAAAATATTTGATTTACTTAATAATTTTACTTATTATTCGTATATCTATAGAAATAATAAATAAATATGAACGAGAAAAGTACAGAACTATAATATGTGGCCCTTTCGGGAAAATGTTGATTAATTAACCCCTTTTTTTCTTACCGCTTTTTCCCGATTCTTCGCCTAATTCATGAGAACTTTCAAAACGAAGGAGCGGCTTGCAAATCCTTCCGTTAAGCTGGAGCTCGTCATTTCGGAAAGATATTGAAGGTTAATTCCTTGAACATCAGCACTTACCTGTGAAATAGATGCATAAATGCAACTTTTTATATTTGTTTTCTCTGTTTCTAGCCACTTACTTTCTATTGTTGAATGTTTACATATTAAATCTAGATATATAAATATGCACTTGAACTCCAACATAAACATTTCAATTTTAATTTAAATTTTAAATTTTGTTAATTTAATTATTTTATCAATTTATCTAAAGACAAAATTGTGAAATATAATTACTCGTTATTACAAAAAACATTTTAAGATGCATTATTCTTCTACGTGAGATGTGTCATTATACGAAATATGTTTTATTTATATAAGTATATTATTATGATATTTGTAATTGAATTCACTTTTTTCCGCTTCGCATGATGTCTTAAACACAAGACAAATCGAAATATTTTATTTACTATATAACTTTAATTATTATTCATATAGATACAAACAAATAATAAACATGAATGAGGAAAGTACCTAGAATTATATTATACAGGTTAATTATAAGTATAAATTTTATGCAAATTCAATAACACATAAACATAGTTGTATGTCAAATATGTGTGTTAGTAATAATACCTAGAATTATCATATGTTTTAGTGTCGTATATTTTTTTAGTTTTATTAAATATGCCTTAAATATTTTATAAGAATACACACATTACCGGTTTGAAATTTTGCAAATAGGAAAATGTGCTTATTGAAAGTTTTAAGCTCATTTCGATTTAAAGCTATTGTTAATTTAAATAAGGATTAAGTGGAAAAAGAGCATCTACGGACTCTATTTTTCACGTTTCCACATGTACATATATAGACGTTATTACACGTATGGCAAGGAGGTTATATGGCATAATTTACACTCATTACTACAAAATAAGGCATACATTATGAGATATATTATTCTTTTATGTAAGATGTGACAATACATGAAAATATATTATGTATATTTGGATTAATTGCTATTAAAAAATATAAGTAACACATATTTTGCACAAAGATGACTAACATACAAGCATAGCTTTATGTCAAATATATATGTTAATAACGATGAGTAGTATCATGTGTTGTATCACATGTTTAGTGCCGTACATTTTCAGCTTTACAAACCTGTATCAAACATCTTACAAGAATAAATAAATATTTATGAATACTATGAAACAATGTAAATTTAGTTATCAATATTTACACACTATTTTATTTAAATTCATTTTTATTTTACTATTTCAGTCTCAATGTTTTTCAAATTTTACATGGAAACTTTCAATAAGTCCATTAAGACTTCAATTAGAACTAACATGTATCGATTTAACTTCACAATAATTAATTTAATAAAATATCGTTATTAAACTTATTTAACCAAATAATATGTGATGAAAAAAATAAAAAACATAAACCTAGAAAAAAATTGGAAAGCCATTGCCACTCTCTAATAATGTCTTCAGCATCAGCAAAATTTGTTACTCCTCTCCTATGTTAACAAACTCAACTTAAACTTCAATATCAACTAATATAGATTAGTATAAACTTCCCATTTTTCTTTTTATGTTAAAGTTTAGTTTTTTTTTCTATCATTTGTATAGAAGGGGATTGGTAAGTTTGGGGTAAAAGAGAGAACAAGCGAGAAAAAGTGGGTTCATATAATTTTTAAAAAAGGTTGAGTTACAAATATAATAACGCTATAAAGACTTCGACTTGATTTGTATATTTATATATTGATGGTTTTGAATAACTCGAAATAATATGGAAATTTCTTTGAAATAGCAACAAAAAAATCTAATTTTATTTGGTCTCATTTGGTTTGTGGATTTAAGCATGTCAAAAGAACTAAACAAGAAACTTATCAATAATGCATCCATTGAAGTCGAAGGTAATAAATGAAAAGACAACATTGATGGATAATGAAAAGGGTTACCTCTTTTCCCATAAAGAGTTCTGTTGCTTTCTCAATATCCCATAGCCTCCTTCGTTGTTCAGGTTCCACATGTTCTTTTTGAGCAATATACCTACCAAGATCCCTTAACTGGTCATGCATCCATATTGAATAGTCAATTTCCGTACCCTCCACACGTTCTTGTATTTTAATTAGGGACATATCTTTAACAACATCAATTGCATTTTCTGACTCATCCCAAAAATGAACTACGAATCTCTCATCCTCTCCAATAAAAAAGCAGGCAATATCAAGAAATATGTGCTTTTGCTGATCATCCAGCGCATCATAACTAACGCTCAACTTAGGAAGAATTTCTCTGTGAGAAACCTTTTCCAATTTTTTCAATATGATATCCCATTCTTCTCTGCTTTCACCACTTAGCCTAGAACCAAAAAGCTCAAGAGCTAAAGGAAGTCCCCCTGCTCTCCTCGTAATTTCTTGAGAAATAGCAGCATAACCCTTTGGAGGTGTGTCTTTTGCAAAGGCATAGCGGCTAAAAAGCTTAAGGGAATCATCAGAACCTAGACCCATAAGTTCATAGGACCGGTCGACTTTGATCCTATCAAGGATTTCCTTGTTTCTAGTGGTGATGATGATTTTAGTTCCAGAGCCAAACCAATTACGCATTCCCATAAGACCTTGTAATTGGCTAATTTCATCAAAATCATCCATAAGAAGAACCCTTTTATTGGAAAATCTTTCTCTGATAATTTTAATTCCCTCATCTCTGTACGGGACACTTGCCGAACTCTGATTCAAAGCATCAGAGATCAACTTCTCTTGCAGAAAATCCATACCTTTAGATCGAGCAGTCTCCCTAATATCAGGAAGAAAGCAATGGTTTTCAAAACGAGGTAATAAATGATTGTAAACGACTTTTCCAAGCGTTGTTTTCCCTATACCTCCCATCCCATAAATTCCAAGGATATTCACAGCATTATTTTCATCATTTAACGTGCTTAAAGCTTCTCCAACATGATGATCCAATCCAACCACATAATCAGTTACCAACAAAGTAGCTTTTTTTTAGCTCACGCAATACTGCCTTCTTTACTTCTTTTACCAGCTCTCCCTCTTTTCTGAAAAATTCACGCAAGGAAATAAGCACAAGAATTTTCTCTCTTCCTCTAATCGATGCAAAACTTGATGATCGATAAATACGTATTAAATTCTACCAGTAATTTGATAGAAAAAGAATTTTACATATTTTGAATTTTGCAAAGTCAAAAGAAGAAAGTGAAATAAAGCAACAAAAGAGAGGGAATTAATACGGTAGATATCACATGGATTCAACCATTTATTATGCGCACTCAACACACCATCTCAAGTTTCTTATGAGAAACATCATTTGGAAAAATACTTACCATATAGCATTATAGGGCATTTAATAAGCACAATGTTGCTCGGGAGCTATAATAAAAGTTAGGAAGAACACTACGTCCCAGCTACCCAACAATAGTTTTTTTTACCGTTAATGAGCCTTCAAGGGTGATCTATTATTTAATAACTTTTGATAAGTTTGTATAGAGAGTCCGTTAACAACTTCACAAATGCTATCCATAGAATTGCCTATTAAGTCACTATCAAAGTAAAGGAAATATGTACTCGCTAAGTAAATTTGCTCCCAACTCTATCAAACTTCTTTTCAGCTTGGCCCTAAGATGTTAATTTTTAAGTGTAGTTAAGATGTTAAATTTGAATTTAGTTCGACGAAAAAGTCAAGCAAAATTAGGGAGACAGGAAAAAAGATGTAAAGGCTACTCCAATTTTAAGACCAATAACCAATTCAGTACAAGAAAAACATTATAATAATATCATCATGTAGAATAAATTCAATCATAGATCCCATGACAAGGCAGCTCATTAGAAAAAAGCCTGGGTTGGGTGTTGCCTTACTGGTAATTTTATTTGACCGTACTTATTCTTGTACACTCCTATCTAGCTTTACACACTCCAGCATCATTAAAGGTTTTATACATCCAAATTCTCAAAGCTAATGTACATTGAAGGAGCTGGGACCGCTCTAAACACACATGAACTGAGCGTTTTCTTAGCTACATTTACGTGTCCAATCACACTCCTTCTTAGCATACCGAGCAATAAAATGTTCATTTGGGAACCAAATGTTACATTCCACAATTTGAAGTTACTAATTTTTTTTTTGGTTAAATAGAATTTAAAAAAAAATTATTAACCAAACAAAATTATAAAGTAACCAAAATTTAAAAAAAAAAATTATTACCTTCCGGCGCAGTCCCAACCTTTTAGTTGTCCCACCTTATTCAGAGCCTCTTTCCAAATCCCGATTGTCTCCTTATAACGTCGCTCGTGTTCATGTGACTCAAAGGCCTTTGCATAGTCTCCGGTTTGATTGCGTACCTCGGAAGGGGTAACACCATAAAAGATAGGCATCACCTTCAATCCAGTGGCTCCCATGCACTCCACAATCTGTGCCAACTCCATGAGGCACCATTTGCTCGCAGCATAGCCTTCTGAGAAGATGGGTATAGCAATCTTGGACTTACTTATCCCTTCGAGGAGTTCCGGTCCAATCTTTTCTCCTATTCTAAGTTCTTCATCATCTCTAAACACTCTAACTCCCACATCATCAAGTCCAACGTAAAGGTGATCGGCAAAACCATCTCGAGTATCCGGTCCTCTAAAACTCAAGAACACTTCGTAATCTTGTCCTGATGCTCCCTCACCAATTTCTTCAGAATTTTTTGAACCCATTTTCGATGAGAAGCAAGAATGGATCGCAAATTTCACAACTCAGTGGAAAGAACAAGGTAAATGTATGTGATATGGTAGACAGGGGTCTCGAAGCTCTATTTATAGTCTGTTTATGTCGGTGGGGTGGACATACAAATGCCCATACATGCATCGAAACTTAAGATATCAAACCTAATATTATCCTATATTACAGTAAGCACATGTACTTGGCCTAAGGTTTTTTTCTTTTTTTTTTAGGGGGTGATGAAGAATTTGTTGGATTGATTATTTTTTAATAACTGTATTAATATATTATGTGTAATTAAATTTATTTTTATTGATTAATTAAAATTTATTATATTATTTTTTTAAAGATGATAAATTATAAATTTTATAAATAAATATAATTAGATATTATATTTAATAATTTAAATTTAAAAAATAAAAAAAATACAATATGTAATAACTTTATAAATAAATTCACTGCAAGCGCGTAGTATTTCAAACATTTTAAATCATTTTTGACAAGTTGGTTGTTTTGGCAGCTTTTGGTTCTTGATGAGTGGCAAGCTCTTTTATATTAATAGTACTGCAAAGGATGTGAGTAACAATAGAAATTAAAATTATGTACTTTTAGAACTAGTAGCATTCAAATAGTATATAAAAGCTTAAAATTCTTCATCAATTTAAACTTAAAAAAGTAAAAAATTTAAATAGAAATTTCAACAACTATACCTTTTTCTTATATTAATTATGTTGTATCTATTTAATTATATACATAAATGCCATATATGTAATTAAATTATCTACCTTATACGCTTGTATTTACTTATATTTATTATAAAAATTTATCAAAGAAATCAATTTTATTTTTGAATGTATGATGTGACAATACAAGATAAAGCGGTACACCATGTGTCATCAAGTGGCTTACTTTCTCCTTTACGAATTGGATAAGTGATATGATTAACTTTTATTTTATTGTGTTGCCTTTTATGTGTTTTTAGTTTTCTTTTTCTTTTATTTAAAAAAAATACAAATTTAATAGTTAACGTTTACTATCTTTTTTATTTTTATTATAAACATTTAATTTTTTTCTATTTCAATTCTTAATATTTGTATTTTTTTAACAAATTTACTATATGTTTGTGGTTAATTTTTTTCCTTCAAATTGATACTTAACACAATTTGATTGCTCAAAATAATTTATTTCAACCAATAAAATCCTATCATGTGTCATTTTTAATGAAAAAATTAACATTATTGTTAAAAGAACTCATTTATAAATATCTGTAAATGTTAAAAACTCAAATGCAAAATAAATAAATAAATAATTGTTTAGGATTCAAAAGATAATAAATTTTTAAGACTAAATTTATACTTTTTCTATTATTTTATTAACATATTAAAATCATTATTTGAAATTTGCTTTCCAAGAGGCAAAAAATTACTTATTACAATTACAAACTTCCATACATAGTAAAGGTGATACATCAAAGTTGGAGGAGGAATTGATGGCTTTTCAAGAGTGTTAATTACTCAAAGGTGTAAAGTAGAGTTTCTTTAAACAAAAGTTAAGAGCTAAATGGCTGAAGCTATGTGACAAAAATATCTCCTACTTCCACAAAACCATGAAGAATCTACACGGCAGGAGCTCCTTATATTGATTGTCAAAGGATGATGGGAGTGAGTCAATAGGAGTAGAGGAAGTAAAAGAGTTAGCCATTTTCCACTTCAAACATCTTTATGTCGCCCTGAATCATCCGCTAAATCCTGAGGAAATTTGCAACTTGGTGACCTAGAAACTAAGTGAACAAATGTAAGAGGACCTAAATGCACCATTCACCAAAGAAAAGATCAAATAGGGATTCCTCTCGCAAGCCAATAGGATAGCACTGAGTCTAGATTGTTACTTTGCAAAATTCTTAAAGGAAGCTTAAGAGATTGTGGGACATGACATGATTGCAGTGGCCTCAAAATTCTTACATCAAGGCACTTGCTATGGGAGGTAAATGCTACTATTATTTCCCTAGTCCTAGAGGTGGCTAACCCCTCCACTATAGGACAATTTTATCCTATTGCATGTTGCAATGTCCTTTACAAGGCTATATCTAAAGTCATTGCAGCACGTATCAAGAAAGTCTTACCTTTGTTGATAAGAAGAGAGCAAGCAGCATTCGTTCCTGCAAGGAAAATCACTAATAACATATTTATAGGCCAATAATTGTTAGCTGGCTATCACATGCAAAGAGGAGCACCAGAATGTACCTTAAAGGTGGATTTGCAGAGAGCTTATGACACTATAAGTTGAGACTTCATATTAGAGACACTTAAAGCTATGCAATTTCCCCCCTTGCATTTGTACATTCATTGCACAATGCATTTCTACCCCAAAATTCTCTATAAACATTAATGGAGATTAGTGGGTTACTTTGCGAGTAAGCGGGGGCTTAGATAAGGAGATCCTATATCCCCTTATTTGTTTGTAATAAGCATAGAGGTCCTCTTCACATTACTGAGAAGACTACCTTCACATCTCTAGTTTTCTTTTCACTGGAGATGCCATATTGAAAGGTTAACTCATTTGTGTTTTGCAGATGACTTGCTTATTTTTTCAAAAAGAGATGCAAAATATGTGTCACTAATCTAGGATACATTACATTATTTTCATCTCTTCTTTGTACTAAAAGCCAATGGCTGTAAAAGTAGTATCTTCTTTTCTCATGTCCCTCCGAGAGATAAAGAAGTGATCATTTATTCCACACAATTTCAAGAAGGCTACTAACCAGTGCGCTATCTGGGAGTCCCACTACTTTCTACGAAGTTCAAGAAGACTGATTGTAATACTCTCCTAGAAAGAATAATGTCTCGTATCAATTCATGAACCTCTGAATTTCTATCATATGTAGGAAGGTTATAACTAATCAAATTAGTCATGTTCTCTAAGCAAACCTTTTGGAGCTCAATCTTTTTACTGTCAAAAGTAATCACAAAAAGGATAGATCAGTTATTAAGGAATTTCCTATGGAGTGGGAGGCCAAATACCTTCTCTAAGGCAAAGGTTTGTTGGGATGATGTATGCAAGCCATTGAATTGTGGGGGTTTAAGGATACCAAAATTACACATATGGAACAAGGCCATTTATATCGGGCACATTTGACATCTATATAAGGATGGCTTTAAGAGTCTATAGGCAGAATAGGTGTACTCCACCTTACTAGAAGGGAATGGCTTCTAGGCAACAAGAACGCACACTACATGCTCTTAGACGTGGAGGAAACTCCTAAAGCTAAGGAATGTAGTATGTAACAATTTTTGCTGGGAACCTAACGATAGACTAGCGATATCGTTATGAGCTGATTTATGGCTACAGATGGGGCCATTGGGCACGACATATAGTGCCCGTGAGATGAGAAGCATAGGTCTACCATCAACTACCAAGTTATGTTCCCTAATGGAAGAGAATGCATGGTCCCTACCAGATAGCCCATTTTGGTCAAATATTCACGTCTCGCCATCTCTTAAACCTAATGCCTCACTTTCAGACCGGCTCTATTGGATACACTTAAACTCAAGTGAATACACAATCAAAAGTGGTTATAACCTTCTAAACCCACAGAGTAGTACAATACCTTAGCACAAAGTGGTTTGGAACAAATTTTCATTGCTTAGACACTCCTTCATACTATAGCTAGTTTAGCTTGGCAAATTATCTACCTTAGACAAATTGGTAATTTGGAGAATCGCAATATTTGCAACTTGCTTCCTATGTCAACAAGGTGTAGAGGATTACTCCCATTTATTCTTCACATGTCCCTATATAACTCGTATTTGGGGTTTGCTTTGCAATCAACTCCATTACTTAGCTTCCTTAGAGACTTACAAGGTGCTACAAATTTGTTAATAGCAACCACAAATTCCTCATCTTCTATCTTACAGAAATGGAGGGTGTGCCTTGCTACTACGATCTACTGCATATAGAGAGTACGAAACAAAGTTAAGGTAGGGGTTAAGCCTCTCAAAGTCGGTTCTATAGTAAATCATATTAGAGTTTATGCTTTACCCTTGTAATATTTGACAATTCTTACAGTTGTGTGTTTTACATAATGCTTTTCTGTTATAAATCATTAGTCTTTTAATTGTTGCACATTTTTTGAATTAATAAAATTTTAATTATCCAGCAAAAAAAAAATGAAACACCAACATCGCAACTTAGTTGAAAGACCAAGCTAGATCTATGTGACGTGGTGGACACTATATTTCGAGCTCCATTTCTAGTCTCTTTAGGTCGGTGGCTACAAGCACATAGTATTTCAAATATTTTAAGTCTGTTTGATTAGTAGGTCATCTTTGGTGGCTTTTCAATTTTGGTTCTTGGTAAGTGGCAAGTCTTCGTTTAGATTAGATCGAGATAAGTACTACTTTTATTGCGTTTTCTTTACATTGGTCTTGGTATTTATTGGCTATTTTAAATGGTTTAATTGCACTCATTATTCCAATGAGGTTATGGTACGAAAAGTACTTGAAAATTTATGCGATTTTCATGTGAATTACCTCGCAGCTTTTTATTTAACATAAATTTCGTGCCAACTTCAATTATGAATAGGTTGTTTATGGTCTCCGACCTATGCAATTCATAAATTTTGATTTTTAGCAAGTTTTAAGATACAATTTAAAGCTTTGTAAGGTTTAAATTAAAATTTGAAAAAAAAAAATCTAGCTTGGTAAAAATAAATATAAAAAGAAGCTTAAAATTCTAACAATCTTAAATTTGTATACTTTAAACAAAGATTTAAATACTTACAATTTACGAGTAGTCGATGCATGCCGAGTCCAAAAGCAAAAGAAAAACCAAAATGTAGAGGATGTGATGTAACAATGCAAAGTAAAAGAAATGGCATCATGTGAAGTCGTGTCTTGTCGATTGGGCCCTAGTGCCTGCGTATAAACATAGTTGGTATCAACGTTTATGGTAGTTGGTGCATGTATATGAAAATTATTCCATGGTATACTTATTATTTTAATCATAATAAAATTTATTAAATTATAATAAATCAAGGTTTATTAATAACAAAAGGGTGTAACTTTTACGTGTACTTTTGCTCTTGCATTTCTCTCTCTCTCTCTCCATTTCTCTCTTTAACAATGCTTGAGAGTTTTTTAACTTTACATATCAATATTTAAAATTTGAAAGCTTTTAAATTTTACATCTATAATTTACGGTTATTCACTATTATGTTATATTTAATTAAATTTTTATTTATCAAATTTAATATCTTACTTAAACTTGTACTTATTCACTAATCAAAATTTATGATATTATCTTTTCGAAGATGATGGATAGTAAATTTTACAAATAAAAGTTTAATTAAATATAATATTTAATAACTTTAAATTTCATATTTAAAATTTAATAAAATTAATTTTTAATATTCAATATCTTTAAAATTCAAGTATAAAATTGAAAAAACATATCAACATCAAGTATTAATTTCAAGCTTTATATTTTTTTCTATATTAATTACGTTGCATCAATTTAAAATACAAAAAATATATTTATCATAATATATAGATATTGAGCCCTATATGTCTTGAACAATGGCTTACACTTTATAGGTAGTGGTTGATGAGGTGAAGGTATTAAGAGATAAGTACATAGTGAAATAGGATAAAAATGAGTTAGTCACAATTTTTTGATTTCACGATTTTTTTTTTAAAGAAACGAGCTAACTCGAAGAAATTTGAACCTTTAATATTGAGGTATGCTATTTTTATGATAAATTATTTCATTTAGTTTTTTAAGCAATCAAATTTATTATTTTTTGTAATTTTTAAATTACTTATAACTTTTATAAATATCTTTGTTTTGATTTTTGTTTGTAGCGTTATGTATATTTTTTATTTTATTACTTCTTATTAAGTTTTAGGTATTTCTATTTTTAGTAGCTTTTAAGTGTTTTTATTTTTGAAAAACTTTTATATTCTAGTTTTGGCAGCTTTATACCTAATATTATGTGTATATCTTAGAGTATTGAACAGATGATTCGTTGAGTATTATAAAAATTTTGGAGTTATCTTTATTTTTTTTAAATTATCGAATTTCATATATTTGTCAAATTTAGATGTCAAATATCTAATAACTCATATAATCAATTAATATTTAAAAATCGTATTTCAGATATTCGTATAATCAATAATTTATAATAAAATCTTAATTTAATTTAACTTCTTATACTGCCTGTGATCCATACCTTGAAATAAAGTGGAACCATCTATTTCCATGAGAATTCACAACTAATGCTCTGTAGTTGCCAAAAGCAAAGTCTCTCCCTTCAGGGCAACTTCCAATCAATGCCGTACAAACTTTTTTTTTTTTCGTTCACCTTGTCTTTTTATTTTATTTTATTTTACTTTTTATTTATTTTTAATATGTTTTCTTTGTATTTCTTTCTCTCGTCTCCTTTCTTACTATTTTTATTGTTTTCCCAACTGTAGGTAACTTGTATCCCTGTCTTTTTCTTTTCCTTTTCCCAACCGATTATATCGAGCCATATGTCATTTTTAACAGAAAAATTAATATCATTGTAAAAAAGACTCATTTGTAAATGTTTGTAATTGCTAAAAACTTGATTGTCAAAAAAAAAATTAAATGTTTAGGATTGAAAAGATGATAAATATTAAGGATTAAATTTATAATTTTTTTTATTATTTTATTAATAATATTAAAATCATTATTTGAAATTTGAGTTTTTCTCTTTCTCTTTTTTTTAACCTTCATATCTAAAATACAAAGTTATCTAATTACCGTACTTAATTGACCTTTTACTTATTAAATGTACTAGCTTATAACTACTTAATGTTAAAACTTTTGTCACATCATCTCTATAAAAATAATAGAGTAGTAAATTTAATAAATATAAATTTTATATGGTGTGATATTTAACAATTTTAAATCTCTATAAGTAAACAATTGATTGAATTTAATTACCCAAAAAAAAAATTGATTGAATTTAATATTTATTAACAATTTTAAACTTTAATTTAAAACTTAAAAACTATAAAAAAATTTAAGTATTGATATTATCCTTTTTTAACATGAGCCATAAAAGGGTCAAGGCCCAATCTTAGATCTATGATTATACATAAATCATGTTTAGAAGTGAGCAAATACATTGTAATTATCCTATTTTTAAGTATAGGTTTTATTTTTTAAAACCGTACTTATTCTATGCAATTATAGAGTCATTTTGAAATTCTTAGAACGTTTAGAATATAAAGTACCCTAGTAAATTTTGTAAATTATTCTATTATATTTTATAATATTAAAACTGAGGTAATACTTTGATTGTGTAAAAATTGTCATTGTTTTTATAACAACACAATTGAGCAAATTTTATATAAAATTTTATTGGTATTTACAGTTTATTTTCTTTCTAAAATAGAATATATAAAAAATAAAATAATTAATTCTTATAAATAATTATTATCAACAATATAATAAAATTTATATTTAATGTTTGTTTCATATAAATTTTTATTATATGAAATACTTATTCAATATTTTTTTATATTATTAAATACAGTATTAATTTGAAAATATAAAATATCAATATCATATATATGTGTAATACTGTATGTAATAAAGTTATATTATCTATATATATATATATATACATATGTTTTATATACCTTAAATATAAATGTTGTACATATAATATATAAGTAAATATAACACATATATGTGCTGATAGAGCAGGGTCTTATACTCCCTCATCAATCTATATGTTGTGATGTGATGGACACGGTCTTTAAGGCTTTATTTTTAGTCTCTTGAAGTAGGTGGCAGCAAACGCGTAGTAAAGCCGTGGCATCAAGGAGTTGTCTAGTCAATAGACGTAGCTGTCAATTAGGCTCTAGTGCCTGCATATCGACGTATCAGCGCTTATTTACACTTTCTGCACTATAAACATATTTACGTTGGATTAAGTAAAAAGTAATTATTAATATAATTATTTTTTTAATTATATTAAGACTAATTAAATTTTAATAAAAATATAATTTATTAAAAATAAAAAAAACTATTAATAAATTTTATCAAAATTATCAACGGTCTTCATAATAATAGTAAATAAAATTCATTAATATTAAAATTTGATAATTTTTCTCCTTTTTTATTTTATCAATGCCATATTTGAGAGTTTTTCTAAACTATATATATCATTATTTAAAATTTGAGAGTTTTAAAATTTTATATCCAAAATTTAAAGTTACCGATTGTTATGTTATATTTAATTTAATTTTTATTTATCAAATCTATTGTATATAAACTTGTACTAATTGACTAATCAAAATCTATCCGTTACTTCTTTGAAGATAACAAATAGTAGATTTTATAAATAACAATTCAATTGAATATGATATTTAATATTTCAAAATTTTTATACAGAAATTGACAAGTAAAAATTTGCAATATCTAACAACTTTAAAATTGAAAAAATATATAAGATTCAAAAAATGATTTCAAGGGTTATCCATTTTTTTCTATTGATTACATTCTATCAAATTTAAAATATATGCAGACATTTGCAGTACCATATATATTGAGAGAATGCTATAGATATAAATTATCTATCGTGCCATCGCAATTATAATTCTATCATCCACGTACACGTGTACTTATTTATATTTATTATAATTTTTTTTGAAGAAATCAATTGTATTATTACATGATATTGTTTTTATTATCCTTAATCATCATTAACTTTATTAATGAAAAATAGATACAAGGGATTTATAGACTATCAGTCGTTCTAGGTATACAATTTCTTTTTTTAATTATAATTATAACTTAAAAGAAAAGAAAGAAACATAATTTAATTTTTTAAATTAAAATATTAATATTTATACCACTAATCCCTGACACGAAGTGAAACGAGACTGCCTTGAACAATGGCCAACGCTGTCCAGTTGGTGGTGGTCCATACACTAACATTAAGTGGACCATCTATGTCCATGACAATTTGTCTTATCTTTGTATTCTCTTCTCTTCTCTTCTCTCACCTCTTTCTTACTTTCTCTCTCTCTATTTTGCTTCGTAGTTGCCAAAAGCAAAGCCTCTCTCTTCGGGGCAACTTCCAATCAATCCCATACACCTTTTCCTCCTTATCCTGTCCTTTCTGTTCTCTGGCTTCCCTCACCTCTTTCTTACTTTCGTTCTCTTTCTATTGTCCTTTCACTTGTCTCTTCATTAAGGCTAGATCTATGTGACACGGTGGACACTGTATTTCTAGCCTCATTTCTAGTCTCTTTAGGTCTGGCTGCAAACTCATAGTATTTCAAATATTTTAAGTCTTTTGATTAGTAGGTCGTCTTTGGTGGCTTTTGGTTCATGATAAGTGACAAGTCATCCTTTAGATTAGATGGGGGAACTACTACTTTCATTGCGTTTCCTTTACGTTGGTCTTGGTATTTATCGGCTAAAATAGGTTGTATATAGGGTTTTTGACCTGTGCAATCGATAAAATTTGATACAGTTTAAAGCTTTATAAGGTTTAAATTGAATTTTAAGAAAAAAATCCAGTTTGATAAAATTTAATATAGAAAGAACTTTAAAATTTTAACAATACTAACTTTGTATACTTTTCACGTAGATTTAAAATACTTCCAATTTATAAGGAGAAGTCACATGCTAAGTCCAAAAGCAAAAGAAAAACCAAAATGCAGAGGATGTGTCGTGAGAATACGAAGTAAAAGTAGTGGCCGATACTTTATAGCTGGTGGTGGTCCATACACTTTACAATAGTCTCCTTGTCTTGTCCTTTCCCTTTCCTTTTGGTTCTGACTTCTCTCACCTCTCTTACTTCCTTCTTTTCTGTTTGTCCTATCACTTGTCCCTCTAACAAGACCAGTCCCAATAGGGACCTTCTCACCAATTCCAAGTATGAGGACCCATTTTGAATCCTTCAACATTAGAGGGAGTTCTTAAAAATATATGAAATCCTTTTTTAAAAGAATTTCAAAAAATATTGCTCCATTTCTTTTCTGATGTCACTCTTTTATTATTTTGTAGTAGTGTGTATTTTCAGTACATGTTAGAAATATATTAATTAGTGATAATTATGGAAAATTATATACTTTGAGATCTGGTGGTGTAAGCATCGAATTTGTAAAAGCTTAAAATATACTTTATCCATCTAATTTTTAAATGTATATAAAAAAATATTAAAAATCAAGTTTTAACAAGAACTTTTAGTTTTAAAAGATCATTAATATAAATCCTCAAATTCATTAGACATATGAGTCTTAAACTATATTACAAATACACAAACTCTTAACCGCTTAAACTTTCCATTATTAAAGGAATAAAAAATATTTAGAGCATGAAAATAACAACAATGTAATTAGACAACATAAACCTAAAGGATTCTATCACAAAATAGGTTAAATAAGTGTCCACTATTAGTGAGTAAATAACATACTAAATTTATAGAAGTCTTAAATGATCTAATTAGGTCTAGTGTACCATATAAGTATTTATATGAGCTACTAATTATATAGAAACCCTAGGATCTTGGTTAGAAAAAGTTAAACCTACTCAATCCAAATAGATTAGTAGCTTGCGATACCAAAGGTATGACTAGACATGGGAGAGGGCCGGCTCGGGCCTATGAACCAGCCCAGATCAACCTAGCTTGTTTAAACCCTTAAACCGGCCCTTTGGAGAGATTGGCCTAGCGAGTATGAACCGCCAGGTCAACAGCTTAATGGCTGGATTGCATTACGCAACCCAGTGAATCGGTAGGTCTGGAACTGATAATCAACCCGTAGATTCACGGTTAACTTGAATCGATAGGTTAGGCCAGCCGTATATGACAATATATATATATATATTGAAAAACAAGGCAAGACAGAAATTCATGTTGCAACATTGAAAAATAAGGCCTGACACACATTTAAAAAGAAGAAAAAAAAATTTCAAAGAAGCAAGAATAGAGTAAAGAAAATTTGCCCGCAACTCTATAATATTAGGGAAGAAAAACAAAGAAAAAGAGAAGACAATTGGAGAGAAATGTGGAATGAGGATGCAAGATAAAAACAGTAAAATTTTTACTCAAAGAATTTGAAAGCATGGAGCGTATTTTGAAAAAAAATTATGCAAAAGTTTATAGGATTATAAATAATGAGGAATAGGTTTAAGCTGTTAGTGTAGGTACAATGTGCAGGTATTGAAATTTTGAAATTTAAACATTGCAAAGGAGTAAAAGAAAATAAGTGTGTTGTTGGATGTTATATAAATTGATAATGTAGGTTGAAGAGCAAAATTATCAACACAAAAAAACTACACTTACTCTTATCTTTTACTCTCATCTTCAAATTTCTATATTTTCATTTTCTATTATGTGTGCTCTCATCTTCTATTTGTTGTGCTCGCATCTTCTATTTGCTATGCTCGCATCTTCTATATTGTCAATACCTTGCGAATAATTTCTGTTATAATTCTTACCAACTATTAAATGAATTGTGTCCCCTTATTTGCCTATATCAGTATTTTATATTTATTCTAATATAAAAAATGACAAGTTATTTTGGTAGTTCAGGTTCTTCTAAGAGGGATGGTTTTAGCAAAGGTGATAACAGGAAATCCATGCAAGAGACACCTTAACAATATATTTAAATAGATGATTTTGATATCCACAAGTTTACCAATGAATGCCTAGAAAACTTGTTGATGCCACCCCTAGGCTTTCATGAAAGGTTTTCTGGTCGACAAAGTGAACCGCTACCACGATAGGACAATGAGGAGGAGGTGGAAGGAAAAGGGTAATATGATGTGCAAAAAGTGTCAGGGGAAGAAATTCCATGGCACTAACGTAGCCCATCTGACTTCACGGATAAGCCACTAGCACCACTTAAATCAGAAAATTTTACTAAATATTTTTGTAAAATTATAAGGGAATATGACAGCAGCCATGCTTATTGCAACTACTGCCAATCAAGTTATGCGTAGAAAAGCGAGAAGGGTATGGCACTTTTAATAGGCACATCTAAGCGAAGCACCTCACGGAGTTTAGCAAAAATATATTGCAACAACAAATTTCACAATCAACAGGATTACAGGGAGGAGGCTTATTTCATTATTCTGCTGATAGACAACAAGTTTTATTTGTAGAATACTTAGGAAAGTGCAACCTATTGTAGAGTCACACAACTTCCCCGCATCGGTTGGAGTATGAACGAGAAGTGCTGAATCTAAGCCCATGGAATTACGACCCAAAAACCATACAAAAAATCACTGTTAACTTGTATCAAAATGGTAAGAGTAAATTGGCCTATTTTTTCAATTCTCTTGAGATACATGTTTCCATTTGCACATATATATGGACCAATTCGTGGCAAGAAGATTCATACATGAAATTTCGATGCCATTGAATAGATAATGCGTGGTAGGTATAAAAAAGAATCATAGCTATAAAGGTTTTCAATGATCGTTATACGACGCAAAAACATTTTCTATATTATAAGTATTATTTTAGGTGAATACAGTTTGACAAAAAATATTTTTTCAATTGATGTTAACAGCGTGACTGCTAACACGACATCCATTAATGAACTTCAAACTTTATGTCAACCTACGTTAAGTGAGATATTTTTTCACATTTGATGTGTTTGCCACATTTTAAATCTCTGTATTAACAATGGTATGATTGTTTAGATTTTAAAATGTCTCCAATAAGACAATTAGTATGTTTTTTAATTGACAATCATTTCGTAAATAAGGCATGGCGGAGATTTTGTATTGAAAATAAAATGCAACTTAAAAAATTTAGAAAATATATTAAGCATAAGTATAATTCCACCTATCAATTTTTAGAAAGTAAACTTGCTTACAAAGATGTATTATGTTTTTTTGCTACCATAAATGTCCTAGATGTTCCATTGCATCCCAATGATTGAGATATATGTAATAGAATGTTGAATATTTTAAAAGTTTTTTGTGACTGTACTTTAATGTTTTTGTAAGTGTACCAGGCTAGTATTCATCTTTTCCTTATGAATGTGGTGAATATACTGTCGATGCTGCTCGATTTCTGATTTGACACTTTTCTACAAGTGGCTATAAAATGATATAGTTGCAAAACGATTGCAACAATATAGATAAATTCCAACCATTTATCTAGTTGCTTCTATTTTAGATCGATGGTATAAAAAAGACATGTTATTAAAATATTTTAATTTGTGTTATTCCATCGTTGATGCATTTTATGACATGAAAGACAATTATGCCATTACCACTAAGAAAAAACTATGCCGAGCAATTTAGGTAATGAAAGAATTATATTTTAACTTTTGCACTGCATTTGGTGGTCAACTGTCTTGAACTCCCTCACCATCTCTCAGTTCACATGACACCACCCTTGATCCCACCCTCATTGCACAACGAATGATGTTGCAAAAGTTGAAGCGGCACCGTTCCGAATCAACCGAGTACACTGAACTTGAAGATTACTTTAATACACACTTTGAATTTTGTGACAACAGTATCACGGATTTCAACACCCTCGACTAGTGGAGGAGGCATAGGAAGACATATCACATACTCTATCGCATGGCTCGCTAGGTTTTGGCTACTCCTGCAACAACGGTAGCTATGAAACAGGCATTTAGTACTGCAAGCCTTATCTTGTCCCTGTAGCGATCATGACTATCACCCGTCAATGTTGAGACACTGGCTTGCATGAAGGATTGGTCGAAGACAATGAGGTGCACATAAGAGTCGTACGGAACATTTAGTGAAGAAGATGAATATTTTAGCGATTTCATCCTATCGGATGGAAGCTTTGCTAGTTCGGATCCTAATATCGGATAAGCCAAATTATTTTTTAAGGGTAGTGGTACTACCTTATTAATTTTTTGTATTAGGTTCGGATCCTAATATCCCTTATTTATTTTCTATCAATCCATCTAGTATAATTTGGTCTAACACATTTTTAAATATTTGATTTGAATACCCCCATTATTTTTAAAAGTAGTTGGGCTGAAAGGTATAAAAAAATAAAAAAGAAAGGAAAAAAAATAGTCATAGTAACAAGTTTAAAGTAAATTATATACATAATATAACATGAGTATAGAGGTAAAGTGAAGTTTTGTGGATGACAAAGTTTGGTGTTCGCTACATTCCTGAAAAAGCATATATTTCCAGTTCAATTTGCTGCACTATGCATCATCCTAAATCATTTGTACCACATAAAAACCACTTTTCAACTAGATTTACCATATTTCTTTACAATAATAATGGCCAAGGACTAGAGTAAGACGACCTCAATAATATGGTCGGTTACCTTCTAAATTTAAACCAAGATTCATCTTCTTCATTCCAAAAATCATGGAAAATTTAAGATTACAAGGAAAAAAGGGGATTTGATCATACCTCGTCAAATTATCATGCATATTATATGCGTAAATACTATGCACATTTACAATACTTAAAACAAAATAAATAAATAAAATAAAATAAAATAAAAAAGAAAAGAAAAGAGCATATGCCTTAGTATATAATCTTAGTATAGTAAAGTACTTCCAAGGTACTTGCCCATGAAATCTGATTTGTAAATAAAACCTAATTTGTTACATATAATATAGAACTTAGTAGTTAGGCTAAATCAAATGATTGGATAATTCCCCTTTCAATAATGATTCATCATCTCATTAATATAATATTTTCTCTTTTTTGTTGTGAACTATCATGTAAGATCATAAACATTTTTATAGAGTTTTGGTAATAAATGAGACTACTAACATGTATAAAGGAATTAAATATCTCAATCTTTTCTTTCCTCCCTAGTTTCCCTCCCTTCTAATTCTTTTCCTCTTTCCAAACATAGTGTTAGGGATATTTGAATTCTCCTTTAACTAATGGTACAAATATTGAAATTTCTAAGACACAATTGGATGGTTCTATTGAGCCACAATATATAAAATTTGAAAGGGTAAACAAAAAAAACATACCTTGGAAATTCTAATTAGGGTTAGGTTTCAATTTTAGCATAGGGTTTGATTTGGTTTTTTTTTTTTTTTATTTTGGGTTTGAGGTTTTGCTCTTAGATGTCTAATGATTAGTCGAACTTTTTTGCTTTATGAGAGAGAATATAGTTTTGTTATTTTATTATATTATAATAAAATAGAGAGAGTGTGGTCTTTTAATTACTTATTCAACCTCTACTAATTCTTTAATCTAAATAAGGTCAACCCAACAAATTAATAAAAATTCTTAACAAATTAGCTTTTTTCCATTCCCATAAATAGCTATTACATTTTAATTTTATCACATTAAGTGAAATCAACGAACTCTCTCTTATAAAATTAAATAAAGATATTTTACTTATTAATATTGAATTTGTAGGTACTAAATTGAACATCCAATCCCATCAACCAATCATAATAGAAAAATATGTTCTAGTCACTCGAAACATAATTTTTGTAACCCTCTCAATAGCGTATATTAAGGCAATATGTTAAGCACATGGGAACTTAATTTTAAGTACACTTATAAATATTTGCATCCAATTTTAATTAGGATTTTTAGCAAAAATTGGACTTTGAAAAAGTTGATAGGTTTTTCCTAAGTTTTTATAGGTAAATCTCGATTAGAAGAGGACATTTATTATTGACTTTAGTCTCTCATTCTTTACTCTCAAAGATTTTGGTCATTACTTCACCACCTTCACAAGCTTATAATCATATTACAGAATAGATGGAATTCAAGAATAACGTGAAACATTAAAAGTAAACTACATTATTCAAAACATATCGGCATATTATAGATAGTTGTCAATACATATAAAAATGTTAAAATAATTACAATTGTGCTGAAATTATAAGACTTCAATTCTATTTATATAAAAATTAAACTACTAGATATGATAAAGCTAAACAAACTTATAAACCACTTGACTTCACCTAAGGTGTTTCAATGTCATGGGCATATTTTCCAAAAGACTTACTCTTCAACCCACACGAAAAAGGCTAAGTTCATCTAACACTTGCTCACCACATGAGTTTAGAAAAAGAAAATAAAGAGAGAAACTGAGGAGAATGAACTTTATTATGAAATGGAAGTCATACAAATGAGGAAAACCCTCTACATCTACCAGTAGTCTTGTTAGATGGACGGTCAAAATTATTTTATTTTAACAATTACAATTCAATCTTACCATCTATTATCTATTACCCTACATATCATGGCGCAAGGTACAACTTCAAAGGTTAGTCTAAAAACTCCATTTTATTCGAAGGAAAAATCGGTCCGAAACTTCACCAAGGTGATCCCCACAACTTTTGCAACCTTCTTCACAAAAGAAAGGCCTATCAATGACATCAATAAAAACACCAGGCATTAGATATCTAATGGCATACAAACATTGCAAAAATATGTCAAACCAAGTATCAAATTAAAGATGAGAGGTTCACATTATCGGTATGAAATATCGTATACCATGTATTAAGAGTCTCCAATAACAATCACAAACCACTAGCAAGAATAGCACTCTAAATCTCTACATCACTATCTAATTGATGAGCTATAATGGGAAATGATGTTCTTCAAAAGCGCAAACTGCATTGCCTTTGAGAAAACATAAAATCGTTCTTATTTTTTGTTCACCATAATATTATTTAATGAAGACTACAAGACTATTACGTGATCTCTTTAGTGTTTTTTGGGATATACTCGTTATGTCCTGATGTGATGGATTAGCCAAGCATTATTCTCTCCCAAGCTTGTCCAACGTAGCAATCAATGCAATGCTGTAATTAGATGGGAATGCTCAACCAATTGATTGTTTGGGTAGGATGTTTGCATTAATCCTTGCGTGGTATCAATTCCCAATAAACGTGCGTTGGAGAAGTTGAAGAATCCCTAAAATTAAATCAATTCGTAACAGTTTATAGCTTTATTAGGGGAAAACCAAAAGTCTTTGGTTTGTTTTTATTTTCTTATTAATAGCCCTGTAATCTCTTATTTTTCTGAGAGTGAACATTTTCATTTTCCTTCTTCTTGTTTCCTTTCCCCGACAATCGTTCCTGGGTAAAACTAGCTTCGATTTAGGGAACGAATCGTTGCTCTCATTTAAGAATCGTTGCTCTCATTTGGTATCAGAGCACGCGGTTGCGTATGCCCGAGTTTATCCGCTACGAATAAATGGCCTTGGTACCTCAAGCTGCGGCGGCAAGAGAGGGCGGCGGTGTGTCGTTCCAGTACCCACAGTTGACGGCGACCAACTATACCACCTGGGCTATTAAGATGGAAGCTCTATTGGATGCTCAAGGCCTTTGGGAGGCGGTGACACCGGAGGAGGACACGGAGGTGGAAACGAAGAAGGACAAGATGGCGAGGGCACAACTGCTTCAAACGCTTCTGGAGGATATTTTGTTGCAGGTGGCAACAAAGAGGACTGCGAAAGAGTTGTGGGATAGCCTTAAGACAAGATTTGTCGGGGCTGATCGCGTCAAGTCGGCAAGATTGGCAACCTTGAAAGGGGAATTCGACAAATTGCAGATGAAGGACGGCGATGCCTTGGACGAGTACGCCGGAAAACTCAGCGGCATGTCGGTTCAGTATGCTAATCTGGGGGCAACACTCGAGGATTCGACGCTGGTGAAGAAGCTCCTGAATTCGGTACCGGATCGGTTCTACCCTGTTGTTGCAGGTATCGAGCAGTTTTGCGACACCGAGACCATGGTGTTTGAGGAGGCCGTTGGACGTTTGAAAGCGTTCGAGGAGCAGTTGCATCTACGCAATCCAGGAAGAAACGGAGACAGTTAACTCCTACTCACTCAAGCTGAGTGGCAAGCACGGCAGAAAAACGGAAATGGTGATTCTTCTTCAAACAACAAAGGGAAGAATGGTGCTGGTGAAATTCGCGGCCGGGGTTGGCGCGGTCGCGGCAAAAGGACGTGGCAGGGGTGGTCGAGGCGACTCGTCTGGCAAAGACGGGCCAAGTGGCTCCACTAACGGCTATCGGGACAAGAGACATATCAAGTGCTTTAACTGTGATATGATGGGGCACTATGCCTCAGAATGCAGGAAGAAGAAGCGTGCTGAGGAGGCTAACCTCACACAGGCTGAGGAGGAGCTGGAACTGTTATTATCGGCGAGCGTGGAGATGCATACAGAATTGCTCCTACAAGCTAAAGATGAGAGGGAGGACCCCAACAACATCTGGTACTTCGACAACGGTGCCAGTAATCACATGTCGGGTGAATGGAGGAAGTTCAAAGATTTGGACCAATCGGTTTAGGGACATGTCCGGTTTGGTGACGGCTCCAAGGTAAAGATCCAAGGCAAAGGGTCTGTTATGCTTCAGTTCAAGGGTGGACAACAAAGACTTCTTACGGAGGTCTATTATATTCCGGAGCTACACAATAACATCATCAGTTGCGGACAACTGGCCGAACGGGGGAGCAAGATTGTTATGCGAAGGGACCATCTCTTCGTGTATGATTCCAATGACAGGTTGCTCATCCGGATCAAGAGTTCCCCAAATCGTCTCTACAAAGCGACGATAGAAGCCGTTGAGCCGGTTTGTCTGTTGGCCGACACAACGGATCCTGCTTGGCTGTGGCATCTTCGGCTGGGACATGTCAACTTTCAATCTCTCAAGTTGTTGATGGAGAAGGAGATGGCAATCGGAGCACCCCACATCTCACATCCTGACAAGTTGTGTCAAGAGTGTATGGTCGCAAAGCAAGCAAGAGAGGAGGAGCTGCTGGAACTCATGTATGTTGATCTCTGTGGACCTATCACCCCTCCAACACCAGCAGGTAATAATTATTTCATGTTGGTAGTTGACGACTATTCCAGATGGATGTGGGTAGATGTGATCAAGACGAAGGATCAGGCGTGTGAGGCGTTCAAAAAAATCATACAACGAGCGGAAAACATCAGTGGTCGCCGTGTAAAAGTATTAAGGACCGACCGGGGTGGCGAGTTCCTCTCTTCTGTCTTCAGGGACTTGTGTGATCAAGCTGGGATCGAACGACAACTCACCGCACCATATAGTCCGCAACAAAACGGTGTGGTGGAGCGGAAAAATCGGACGGTGATGGCGATAGCGAGATCCCTTCTCAAGAGCATGAATGTTCCCAACAAATTTTGGGGAGAAGCTGTGAGGCATGCGGTGTATCTGTCGAATCGCTTGCCAACCAAAGCACTCGGAGAACGCACTCCTTTCGAGGCATGGACGGGGAGGAAGCCACACTTGGCTCATTTGCGCGTGTTCGGTTGCCTAGCTCATGTAAAGGTGACAACACCATACCTGAAGAAACTGGACGATCGAAGCCAAGGAATGGTATATCTTGGTGTGGAAGAAGGCAGCAAAGCTCACCGTCTCTATGACCCACGGAAAGAAAAACTCCACGTAAGTAGAGATGTAAAGTTCGAGGAACAAACTGGATGGTGTTGGGATGTAGATGCCAATGCCAAAGAAGAACCAAGTTTCATCGTAGAGGGAGTTTTCTTCCCGGAGCCAGAATTAGAGGAAGCCGAGAGTGAAATTGAGTCTCTATTCCCAGTAACTACATCGACTCAAGAACCAGTTCCTCGTACGTCGACACGAACGGAAGTAAAAATCCCTTCGGGTCCTATGACGAGGGCTCGAGCTCGCGCCACAAGAGAAGCAGCGGCGACCAAACAGAGACTTGAGACAAGTGAACCTATCACGCTGACCACGACAAAGTCGACGTCTCTTTCCGACAACAGCGATGAAGGACCAGTTCGGTTCAAGAGTGTCACCGATCTTTTACGAGAAACAAGCAGACTGGAGCTGCAAGAAGAAGATGTTGACGGCGAGTTGTTTCTACTCGAACTGGATGAACCAACTCGTTATGAAGAAGCGGTTGGACAATCGGAATGGGAGGAGGCGATGCGGAAGGAAATCGAGACCATTAAAAAAAATGGGACTTGGACTTAACTAAGCTACCAGCAGGGCAGAAATCAATCGGCTTGAAGTGGGTCTACAAACTCAAGCGAAACTCGGACGGCGGAATAATTAAGCATAAGGCGAGGCTTGTCGCAAAGGGATTTGTACAACGTCCGGGTGTAGACTTCGACGAGGTGTTTGCCCCGGTGGCCAGACTGGACACAGTACGTCTCATCCTTGCGATCGCCGCAAACCGAAGGTGGGAGGTTCATCACCTAGATGTGAAATCGGCGTTCCTACAAGGAGAGCTTCAGGAGGAAGTTTATGTCAAACAGCCGGAAGGATTTGTTGTGAAGGGCAAGGAGCAGTGTGTCTACAAACTTCACAAGGCATTGTATGGGCTTCGGCAAGCACCACGGGCATGGAACACAAGGCTCGACAAGAGTTTGAAACAACTTGGCTTTACTAAGTGTGCACAAGACCAAGCCGTGTACACACGAGGAGAAGGGCAAACGGGTTTGATTGTTGGCGTTTATGTTGACGATCTGATAGTTACAGGAGAAAATCGAGAGGAGATTGTACGACTTAAGAAACAGATGATGAGGGAGTTCGAGATGAGTGACCTTGGGTTACTCTCCTTCTACCTCGGGATTGAAGTGGAGCAAGATGAAAATCGGATCACTCTGAAACAATCAGCTTATGCAAAGAAGATGTTGAAACAGTTTGGGATGGCAGAGTGCAATCCGACGAAATATCCTATGGAGCAGAAAGCTCAGTTGCATAAGGATCTAGAAGGGGAACCTGTGGATGCTACGGATTATCGACGTATCATTGGTTGTCTAAGGTACTTACTTCATACAAGACCTGATCTTTCCTATTCGGTTGGAGTGGCCAGTAGGTTTATGGAGAGGCCTACGGTGATGCATCATAAGGCGGTGAAACAGATCCTGAGATACCTGAAAGGTACAATTTACTGTGGACTTGTGTATGTCAAAGGCGTAGGAGAAGAAGTGATCACGGGCTATAGCGACAGCAATATGGCTGGAGATCTGGATGATCAGAAGAGCACAGGTGGTATGGCGTTTTACGTCAACAAAAATCTTGTAACGTGGAATTCGCAAAAGCAAAAGACGATGGCTTTATCATCCTGTGAGGCTGAGTTCATGGCAGCTACGGCGGCAGCTTGTCAAGCGTTGTGGCTAAGGAGTTTGTTAGGGGAGCTAACTAAAGAAAAGCCAAAGCCGGTGAATCTATTTGTTGATAACAGGTCAGCTATTGCCTTGATGAAGAATTCGGTGTTCCATGGACGCAGCAAGCACATTGACATATGGTACCATTTTATTCAAGACTGTGTCGAAAGTAGGGAGATCATTGTTGAGTTTGTGAGCACAGAGGAGCAAAAGGCTGATGCGTTGACAAAGGCGTTGCCAAGAGTAAAGCTGGCGACAATGCGTCACATTTTGGGTGTACGTGAGATTGGACCACGTCAGGATTAAGGGGGAGTTTGTTGGCATTAATCCTTGCGTGGTATCAATTCCCAACAAACGTGCGTTGGAGAAGTTGAAGAATCCCTAAAATTAAATCAATTCGTAACAGTTTCTAGCTTTATTAGGGGAAAACCAAAAGTCTTTGGTTTGTTTTTATTTTCTTATTAATAGCCCTGTAATCTCTTATTTTTCTGAGAGTGAACATTTTCATTTTCCTTCTTCTTGTTTCCTTTCCCCGACAATCGTTCCTGGGTAAAACTAGCTTCGATTTGGGGAACGAATCGTTGCTCTTATTTAATAATCGTTGCTCTCATAGGATTGCATACCAGAAAAAATAAAAAAATACGGTACCCAAAGTACGTAGGGATGAACGCAATTACGAAATCTCAAGAACAAGCTATAAAATCTATACTAGTAAACTGCAACTGTGTAATAACATTTTGGAAACACGTAAAGCCAAGAGACACCATAAATTCAAAAAGAATATGTGACAGTTGTATCCATGAAGTTTAAGGTAGTCTCATTAGGCACAGACAGACAAAACTAAAAAATGCAGCTGTAAGTAAGCCATTTTAAGAAAGATTGCTCTAATGAAATAGCACACGTGATGTGATAATTCCCTAAAACTGCAGACAAGCCAATCTAATTCAGTATGCAGTATTTTTTTTTTAACACGAAGAGTCTTAACAATTGACCCAAAATAGAATATTCCCTTAAGAGATGGTGGAATGTGGATATCAAGTATCGATAAAATTTGATAAGTAGGACTGAAAAAAAAGAACATGAGCATTGTAAACCAAACATCAGAATGCTTTGAAGGAACCAAGGTTCTAGACTTGGATACAAAAGACGTGGGTTCCTGCTTGACCTCTCTCAATACCATTTGCAGAGGAGATATGCAAAAGAAAAATCTTAACATAAGATCTAACAGCCGGTAACCTAAAAAGTAAACCAAACTTAGACCCAAGTCCTTATTATTAGTAAGGGTGGGGGGGGGGGGGGGGGGGGGGTTGTGGCGCTGGGAATGCTTAATAAAGCAAAAAATGTAATTCAAGTAAAATTGAAAATGGATATAGTACCTAGTGCTAATGCAACACCTATGGATGGAAGTATAGCTGAACATTGTGCAGTGAAACTATAACGCAGACACAGAAATGTATGGATATCATACCTGTAGCTTATTGAAGTACAAGACAATAAGGGAATACCATGCTTGAGATGCTTATCTAATTTCCCACAATTTTCAATATTGACTACCATTGTTTTGGGGTTCTGTAATTTTGGCTCTCTCTCCAAAGAAGGGCAATCCCGAATATCCAAACTAACGCATGACTCTAACGTCCCAAGAATCTCAACCAAGTTGGGACACCGCTCTACTCGCAAGCCCTCCAGCTTCTTCAAACTCCACAAATTTGATAGCCTCTAAAGATTTTTACAACAACATATATCTAACATTTTTAAATTCTCCGACATTACAAGCATATCAATTTCAATAAGATTGACATCATACAGATGCAGCTCTTGCAATGATTCACAACTATCAATTCCCTTCAATGTGCTTGCGGGAGTTTCCCTAATATTTAGATGTGATAATTTTCTCGAGTATGAGAGGTCCAATATCTCCAATGACTGGCAACAAAGAGTCTGTAAACTTCTTAAGCCCAAGGGGAGATCCGATAACGACCCCAATGAGCCGCAAAAAGCAATGTACAAATCTTTTAAGCTTGGGGGAAGCTTCGGAATGTTTTGTAGTCGAAAACAAAATTCAAGGTCTAATTTTGTAAGCTGACATAGCACACCCAAACCGGAATGCAAGCTAATGCTGTGTCGAAGGCCCGATTTCAATGTCTTTAGATTGGTTAACCTTCCAATCCACCATGGGGCAGGACCGTCTGCTCCAAATGGATTGTCTCCACCGCATGTTGTATAGACCCCCAAATTCTTCAAATTGATTAAGCTTGAAAGAATCATTCCTTGCATCTCTTCAGACGTTGTTTCTAATGAAGTTACAGATTGGAGCAGCTTTGGACGACACGACACTCTTAGTGAGTTAGGATTCTTCAACATTCCAATTGTAGTCGGCAATTCTGTTAAGGAAGTCTCCAAAACATACAATTCACTCAAATTCTTCAAGTTACCGGTTGTATAAAGAATCTCAACAATCCTAGAGTTTGATAAACGTAATATGATCAAGGATGCCAAATTTCCAATCGACTCCGAAAGCATTTTCATACCTTTGCAACCCCTTACTTCCAGTTCCTTCAAATTCTTCAACTTACCAATCGTACTAGGAAGCTCAACGATTCCAGAGTATGATAAACGTGATCTAGTTAGGGATGCCATATTTCCGATTGATTCTAGAAGCGCGTTCATATCTTTGCAAAAACTTTAATTTAATCAAGGATGCCAAATTTCCAATTGACACCGGAAGCATTTTCATGCCTTTGCAACCCATTACTTCCAATTCATTCAAATTCTTCAAATTACCAATCGTATAAGGAAGCTCAACAATCCCAAAGTATGATAAACGTAATTTGATCAGTGATGCCAAATTTCCAATTGATTCTGCAAGCGTCTTCATATCTTTGCAAGACTATACATCCAATTCACTCAAATTCTTCAAGCTACCAATTGTATCAGGAAGCTCAACAATCCCAGAGTATGATAAACGTAATTTGATCAGTGATGCCAAATTTTCAATTGATTCTGGAAGCGTCTTCATATCTTTGCAAGACTACTAATAAACATCAGCAACAGCCAGTTGATAAACATTCACAACCATCAGCAACTACAACAGATCAACAACACACAACAGCAGCAACAATACAACAAGAAGATATAAACAACACTATCAACAAAAACAACAAACACACACATCGGATCCACTCAAATCAACAACAGCAATCCAGATCAACTACAGCAACAATAACATGATTCAGATCAACTCAAATTAACAACATGATTAACACAATAGATTTGCAACTCAATGTAATCAACATGTATCTATATATGTACAACAAAACAAATAATAAAAATTGTTGAGTTCAGATTCTTCCATTACAATCAATACTGCATTATTCTACATGGTATCAGAGCCTCTCCGCAACACCAAAAACTAAACCAAATCCTCATCAACCAATCTCACAAACCATGACTCCGAAAGACACCTCCACCATCATCCAAAATAACATGGAACCAACCCAACCCCTCATCATGATAATAACAATACACAACTCCACCAAACTCAACAACTCTAACTATCTATTTTGGAAAACCCAAATCGAAGCCATACTCATAGGATACAATTTGTCCAAATTCATCGATGGCTCCCATCCACCATCGCTAACCATTGTCATAGCAAATGACAGCATCCCTTCGAACCCAGCTTACCTCACCTGGCGATGCCAAGATAAGCTGCTATTCGGAGCACTTGTTGGCACCCTATCCTCCAACATTGGCCCTTTAATCACTCAAGCTGACACCACTCTCCAGGTGTGGCAAATCCTTGCAAACACCAATGCCAAACCCACCTGTAGCCACATTAAACAACGGAAAGACAATCGGAAACACATCACCAAAGGCTCCAATTCGATTACTGATTACATGCAATCTATCAAAACCCGTGCGGACGAACTAGCAGCACATGGCAAACCCTTGGATCATGAAGACCTCATCGAAAAAATTCCCGATGGACTAGATGAATCTTATCAATCTATCATTGATGCCATTAACAGCTGAGATACCCCCATCTTCTTCGATGAACTACATGAGAAACTTCTCAACAAAGAGCTCTCCCTTCATCCTACCTCGGCTCACACCTCCCAAGCCCGCTCCAACCGCTGGCCCCATCGCTAGCGTTCGAACCAGACATTCCCCACCACCCCTTTCTCAACATCTCCACCCACACTCCTTCCCCGATCGTTTCCCCACAACACATCTCGCTCCCCTCGGCCTTTCCTTAGCTGATGCCAATGGTGTCGTCAACAGGGGCATGTTGTTGCACATTGTCCATTATTCCGTCAACAACACCCCCATGCACGACCCCCCGCACCATTCACCCTGTCCACCTCTTCCCCTCCTCCCCCTTAGCAGACGTAGTATCCACCACAACCTCTCCTTCCTAGTTGCTGGACAGTGGTGCCACTCACTATGTCACCTTCGATCTCAACAATCTAGCTCTCCACAGTCTCTACGACGGCACAGATGAAATCCTCATTGGCGACGGCTCCGGGCTCCCCATCACTCATATCGATTCCACCTCTCTGCCCACCTCATCTCACTCCTTTACCTTAAATAATGTTCTATGTGTTCCATCCATGCATCACAATCTTATCTCTGTCTCTCAATTTTGCAAATCCAATCACACCTCTATTGAATTCTTATCATCTTCGTTTTATGTGAAGGATCTCCGAACAGGCACCATTCTCCTTCAAGGACGCATTACGGATGGCATCTATATCTGGCCTCCCACAACTCCGCCACTACTTGCCTTCTCCAGCATTGTCACATCTCTTCCAACTTGGCACCACCGTCTCGGCCATCCTTCTCTACCAGTCCTCAAGCAACTTCTTCACTCCAGCAACTTAGCATCACCTTGCTTAGCACACTCTCAATTTACTTGTACTTCTTGCCATTGTAATAAAAGCCACAAGTTACCTTTTGCTGCTTCTACTTTAACTTCTTCCTCTCCGCTTGAAGTTATATTCACCGATGTATGGACATCACCTATTACGTCTATAAACAACTACAAATATTATGTAATCTTTGTTGATCACTACACAAAATACATCTAGCTCTTTCCCCTTAAGCGCAAATCAGATGTTCTCCATGTCTTCATACGGTTCAAGACACTTGTTGAAAATCGTTTCACACACACAATTAAGACACTTTACTCGGAAAATGGGGGAGAATTTCAGGCCCTCTTGCCTTATCTAGCCACTCACGGCATCACTCACCTCACAACCCCTCCTCACACACCCAAACATAATGGCTACTCCGAACGTTGTCACTATCACATTGTAGAGACCGACCTTACGCTCCTCTCGCATGCATCCATGCCACTAACGTACTGGACATATGCATTCCTCACTGCTATCTACCTTGTCTTCCCACTCCAACACTTCACAACCTATCCCCGGCCTTCCAACTCTTTACAACCACACCTAACTATATCAAGCTTCGTAGTTTTGGCTATTTGCGCTATCCCTGGCTGCGCCCATACACCAAACACAAACTCGAACCCCGTTGCTGCCATGTGTGTTCGTAGGCTACTCCTCTACCTAAAGTACCTACCTCTGTCTTCACACACCCTCTGGTCACATTTATGTTTCTCGCCCACGGAATGGTGATCCCTCCACCTCCCCATTCTTCCGCCATCCCCCTCTCACTCTCCACCCCAACCCTCTGCTATTTCCACCAATCCCAACCCCAATGCGTCCATCATCATTCCCCCACAACATGATCTCCCTCATACCATTATCACCCGCTCTAAACACAACATCCGCAAACCAATCCAAAAACTCAATCTTCTTGTCACTGCTCCACCTCAACATCTAATCCTTGAACCTCGAACCATTACTCAGGCGCTCAAAGACCCCAACTGGAGGGCTGCCATGTCTAATGAATTCAATGCTCTCATTCGCAATGGAACGTGAAAACTCACAGCCCCACAATCTCATCAAAATATCATTGGTTGCAAGTGGATTTTTCGCACTAAATTTCTTCCTAATGGCTCTCTTGACAGGTACAAAGCACGATTAGTTGCCAAAGGGTTCCACCAACGCCCTGGAGTGGACTATACTAAAACCTCTAGTCTAGTAATCAAGTCGGTTACCGTCTGGCTCATTCTCAGCTTGGCCGTAAGCCATAGCTAGCCACTCCACCAACTCAATGTCAACAATGCCTTTCTCCAAGGTACTCTTAAAGACAAAGTTTATATGGCTCAACCCCCTGGATTCATTGATCCCGATCATCCTCATCACGTGTGCAAACTTAGTAAAGCAATCTATTGTCTTAAACAAGCTCCCCGCCCCTGGTATCATGAACTTCGTCAACACCTGCTTCAATCCGATTTTCGCAACTCCTTAGCAGATTCCTCTCTATTCATCCTCAAGTCTCACACCACTATTATTTATCTTCTTGTTTATGTTGATGATATCATCATTACAGGTACCACCAAATCAGCTATCACCAAATGCATTCAATCACTTGCCACTCGATTCTCCATCAAAGGCATGGGTTTCCTCCACTACTTTCTTGGCGTTCAAGTCCTATCGAGTACCACTGGCTTATTCCTCAATCAACGGAAATATATTGAAAATCTTCTTCATCGGACAAATATGACAGATGCCAAACCGGTAACTAAGCCACTTGCGGTCTCACCTCCTTTAGTTCTTCGTGATGGCTCGCCTCTTACCGATCCTAAGGAGTTCCGTCATGTGGTTGGAAGCCTCCAATATCTATCCCTCACTCGCCCAGACATCGCCTACACTGTCAACAAACTGTCCAAGTTCATGCACCAACCTACTACTACTACACACTGGCAACCAGCAAAACGTCTCCTTCGATATCTTCGCGGCACAACAGCTCATGGCATTTCTCTTCGCAAATCGTCTGCTCTGAATCTCCATGCATTCTCTGATGCTGACTAGGTTGGCGGTAAAGATGATTATACATCCACCAATGCCAACATTGTCTACCTCGATCGCAATCCCATCTCATGAAGCTCCAAGAAACAACGCACCGTTGCATGTTCGTCCCCCAAAGCTGTATACCGAGCGGTTGCATCTACAATAGCTAAACTACGATGGATCTAATCTTTACTTCAAGAACTCAGCCCATCTACTCACCAACCTCTGGTCATCTACTGTGAAAATGTTGGGGCGATGAACTTATGCTCCAATCCTATCTTCCACACACGAATGAAACATGCCGCACTTGATTATCACTTCATCCACGAACAGGTTCAACAAGGTCTCCTTTGAATCTCTCATATCTCATCATCTAATCAACTTGCTGATGCACTCACTAAACCACTTCCTCACTCTCACTTTCAACAACTCATTCACAAGATTGGACTTACTATACCACCGTCTATCTTGCGAGGGCATGATAAACATCAACAACTAACAGTTGATAAACATTCACAACCACCAGCAACTACAACAGATCAACAACACACAACAGCAGCAACAATACAACAAGAAGATATAAAAAACACTATCAACAACAACAACAAACACACACATCGGATCAACTCAAATCAACAACATGATTAACACAATAGATTTATAACTCAATATAATCAACATATATCTCTACAAGTACAACAAAACAAACAATAAAAATTGCTAAGTTCAGATTCTTCCATTACAATCAATACTACCTTATTCTACATCTACATTCAATTCACTCAAATTCTTCAAGCTACCAATTGTATTAGGAAACTCAACAACCCCAATGTCTGATAAAAACATAATATGATCAAGGATGCCAAATTTCCAATCAGCTCTGGAAGCATTTTCGTATCTTTGCAACCCCCCAAACACTACATCCAATTTACTCAAATTCTTCAAGCTGCCAATCGTATAAGGAATCTCAACAATCCCAAAGTTTGATAAACATAATTTGATTAGTGATGCCAAATTTCCAATTGATTTTGGAAGCGTCTTCATATCTTTGCAAGACTTTACATCTAAACAAAGGAATCAAAATTATGTTCATATACCTCCCGAGGCTACAAACATTGCATTGCGCCCTCCATAAACTCTAATTAATCCAATTATCGCAACTCCCATATTGACAATCAGTCTAATTAAAAATTCCTAACAAATCCTAATCAACTCCCGTATCAAAAGGATTTCTAACAATTATAATCAAAGACTAATTATAATTGAAATCAAAAGAATTGCAATAATGAATAATCCTAATAATTCCTAATCATATAACATAACTATAATTATCCTTTTAACATTCTAAGGTTTCATCCAATTTCCTAAGGAAAAGACTTAGCAATTTATGAAAAAAAAACATGATTATGTTTCAAGGAGATTCGTGAAAAAGAAATCACATTCAATAGTTGAATCAGAATTGCATATAAGAGATAAAGTTTAGAAATCACCAATTCAACAATAAAAATAAAACCTTAATTGCAAGGAACTCCACAAATCCGTCACAATACCAAGATCACAAAGTTTTCTCCAAGATTTGATCTCCATAATTCTCCCTTAAAACTAGGTTAAAACTACTTTAAGAACAAAAAAAATTAACCAAAACAAATACCCTACAAATCAATCTAAGACCTATATATATATGCAAGGGGGAGCAAGAAGATGCAATTAAAATAAGACCAACCCAAAGCTGACAGCCTTCATTTAAGCCGACCATAAAGGCCGACGATGTTGCATGGAAAGACGACCATAAAGGCCAACAACTTTAAATGTCATTTTGCCGACCTAAATGGCCAGCAGAGCTCCAAAGTAGGCTAGCCTTTTAAAGGCCGACAAGCCTGATTTTTCCTTTGCCATCCTTCAATCTTTTCATACTACAATTTGTATGCACTCTCTCCAATTTGATAGCTTCAAACTCAAAGTCCTCCAACATCCAACATCTGAAAAGTAAAAACAAACATGATTAAGTATCAATAATAAATACTTGCAAATTGCTTAATGAATTATGAATAAAATATGCTTTTATCAAAGCATCTTCATATCTTTGCAATGGCTTACATACAATTAACTCAAATTCTTCAAGTTACCAATCGTATCAGGAAGCTCAACGATCCCAAAGTGAGACCAAATTTCCGATTGATTCTGGAAGCGTCTTCATATCTATGCAACCATCTACACACAATTCACTCAAATTCTTCAAGTTACCAATCGTATCAGGAAGCTCAACGATCTCAGAGTCGATTAAACTTAATTCGATCAGTGAGGCCAAATTTCCATTGATTCTGGAAGCGTCTTCACATCTATGCAACGGCTTACACACAATTTACTCAAATTCTTCAAGTTACCAATCATATCAGGAAGCTCAACGATCCCAGAGTCGATTAAACTTAATTCAATCAACGAAGCCAGATTTCCGATTGATTCCGAAAGCGTCTTCACATCTTTGCAACCGCTTACACACAATTTACTCAAATTCTTCAAGTTACCAATCGTATCAGGAAGCTCAACAATCCTAGAGCACCTTAAACTTAATTTGATCAGTGAGGCAAAATTTCCGATTGATTCTGGAAGCGTCTTCATATCTGTGCAACCGTCTACACTCAATTCACTCAAATTCTTCAAGTTACCAATCGTATCAGGAAGCTTCAAGTTACCAATCGTATCAGGAAGCTCAACGATCCCAGAGTTGATTAAACCTAATTTGATCAGTGAAGCCAAATTTCCGATTGATTTTGGAAGCGTCTTCATATCTTTGCAACAGCTTACACGCAATTTACTCAAATTATACAAGTCACCAATCGTAATTTTGCAATACTCTAAAGTCCCACTTGAATACATCACACTCCCCCGAGACTTCAATGTTTCAATTGGGTATGAATAATGTAAAAAGATTATTGATGGGATATTTCCAATTAAGCTTATGGGATTATTTGCCAAATCTAATAAATCGACCCCTCTAACAACAGTGTACGACTTGTAAAAAAAAACCCTTAACCTTCTCATAGATGGCCAACTAGGAATTTCCAGTAAAGGCCCATCCACAATAAGTTCCTAAGGATTCCATGCAGCTAAGCTCTATTGACTGCCGTCGTAGTAGACATCTACAATCACGCAACTCTAGGGTGACCAAGCGCTTTAGCACGGAGATGGACTCATCGATTTTAACAAGGTCGTCACATCTACTAATTATTAGTCTCTCCAGTTTTGGATGATGTGAGAAGTCGGGAGTTCTGTACAACATCGAACAATTCGTCAAACTTAAAACCTTCAAATTTTTGGCCATCTGTATATATGATTAAAACAGGTAAAATTCACGTAAGAAAAATATCACAGAAATGAATTTATAATATGTATCCAAATTATGGATCGGAAGAATGTAGTACACCTTTATTTGCCCCCAAGCACTCCTGCTGCTGCTGCTTCCGATTGCACCGCCACTGAGCTTTAGTGTCACCAAGTTCACAAGTGACATGTTGCAAGTATCAAACAACTGAGAGGAAGAACCAAGGCATGAGAGCCATCTCAATTTCGACAGGAGGACACTATCACTTCCCCGTGAAGTCGATGCCAGGCACGAGGGCCATCTCAATTTCGACAGGACATTATCGCTTCCCAATGCCACTGCAAACAAATTATGTATGGTGCAGAATATGATAAATCATAAATGCAACTTCTTATATTTGTTTTTTGTTTTCTTAACCACTTATTTTTTAATATTGAGTGATCACAAGTTCTTATACGTATATATAACTCCAACATAACCATTTTAATTTTATCTATTTTCTTAATTTATTTAAAGATAAAATAATAAAAAAAGGCTTTAAAAGTACACTCGCAAAAGTTATGAAGCCTAAACACAAACTTTAAAAATTAATAGATGTGAATATCAAACAAATTTAAGGGATAATTACGTAATTTCACCAAAAGAATAATATTAACTGGAGTACTTAAGAGAATCCAAAAATATATATCATCACAAAACTAAAAATTAAAATAGGGGGACATGCCCCGATACAAGAATTCACAAATTAAAAAGCAAAAGAATTTCCTGATAGGAAATTGCACTTACTGAAATTTTAAAGCAATTGTTAATTTGAAAACGATAATAAGGGAAAAAATAGCATTTTCGAACTTTGTTAATGTTCGTAAAAAAAGGGTAGGCAATGTATCGTTTCAAAATTTTCCAAATAGGAAATTGTGCTTAATGAAGTTGGATTTCAATTTAAAGCAATTATTAATTTAAAAAAGGGTTTACGCAGAAAAACAGCATCTACGAAATTTATTTGCAGATGGATGGTTATACAACTATAGATAATATTATGTTATGGCAAGGAGGTTATACAAAATATAATAACTCGTTATTACAAAATACAATTGAAGATATATTATGCTTATATGTGAGATGTGCCATAATACAAAATATGTTTTATTTATGTAAGTATACATCATTCCAATATTTGTAATTGAAGTCTGTTCTTTTTTCTTTTCCCTCCCATGATGTTTAAAAAACAAAACAAACCAAAATATTTGATTTACTTAATAATATTACTTATTATTCGTATATCTATAGAAATAATAAAAAAATATGAACGAGAAAAGTACAGAACTATAATATATGGCCCGCTCGGGAAAAAGTTGACTAACTTACCCCTTTTTCCCGATTCTTTGCCTAATCCAAGATAAGTTTCATAACGAAGGAGCTTCAAATTCGGTAGGCTTGCAAATCCTTCCCTTAAGATGGAGCTCGTCTTTTCGCGAAGAAATTCAAGGTTAATATTCCTCGAACATTAGCACTTCCCTGTGAAATAGATGCAAAAATGCAACTTTTTATATTTGTTTGCTCTGGTTTTTAGCCCACTTACTTTCTATTGTTGAGTGTTTACATATTAAATCTAGATATATATATATATATGCACTTGAACTCCAACATAAACAATTCAATTTAAATTTAAATTTTACATTCTGATAATTTAATTATAAAATTATGAAATATAATTACTCGTTATTACAAAAAACATTTAAAGACGCATTATTCTTTTATGTGAGATGTGTCATTATACGAAATATGTTTTAAATATGTTTTATTTATACAAGTATATTATTATGATATTTGTAATTGAATTCACTTTTTTCCGCTTCGCATGATGTCTTAAAAACAAGACATATCGAAATATTTTATTTACTTCATAACTTTAATTATTATTCATAGAGATACAAACAAATAATAAATATGAATGAGGAAAGTACCTAGAACTAAATTATACGGGTTAATTATAAGTACAAATTTTATGCAAATTCAATAACACATAAACATAGTTGTATGTCAAATATGTGTGATAGTAATAATATTAAATAGTATTACATGTGATATATCATATGTTTTAGTGACGGTACATTTTTTTAGTTTTATTAAGAAAAGGTGGGTTCATTTGGTTTGTGGATTTAAGCATGTCAAAAGAACAACACAAAAAACTTATCAATAATGCATCCATTGAAGTCTAAGGCAATAAATGAAAAGACAACTTTGATGGATAATGAAAAGGGTTACCTCTTTTCCCATAAAGAGTTCTGTTGCTTTCTTAATATCCCATCGCCTACTTCGTTGCTCAGGTTCCACATGTTCTTTTTCAGCAATAAGCCTACCAAGATCCCTTAACTGGTCATGCATCCATACTGAATAGTAAAAATGAACTTCAATTGCATTTTCGGACTCATCCCAAAAATGAACTACGAATCTCTCATCCTCTCCAATAAAAAAGCAGGCAATATCAAGAAATATGTGCTTTTGCTGATCATCCAGGGCATCATAACTAATCATCTACTTAGGAAAAATTTCTCTGTGAGAAACCTTTTCCAATTTTTTCAATATGATATCCCATTCTTCAATGCTTTCACAACTAAGCCTAGAACCAAAACGCTCAAGAGCTAAAGGAAGTCCCCCTGCTCTCCACGTAATTTCTTTAGAAATAGTAACATAACCGTTTGGAGGTGCGTCTTTTGCAAAGGCATAGCGGCTAAAAAGCTTAAGGGAATCATCAGAACCTAGGCCCTCAAGTTCATAGGACAGGTCGACTTTGATCCGGTCAATGATTTCCTTGTTTCTAGTGGTGATGATGATTTTAGTTCAAGAGCCAAACAAATTACGCATTCCCATAAGACGTTGTAATTGGCTAATTTCATCAACATCATCCATAAGAAGAAGAACCCTTTTACTGGAAAATCGTTCTCTGATAATATTAATTCCCTCATCTCTGTACGGGACACTTGCCGAAGTCTGATTCAAAGCATCAGAGATCAACTTCTCTTGCAGAAAATCCATACCTTTAGATTGAGTAGTCTCCCTAATATAAAGAAGAAAGCAATGGTTTTCAAAACGAGGTAATAGATGATTGTAAACGACTTTCGCAAAAGTTGTTTTCCCTATACCTCCCATCCCATAAATTCCAAGGATATTCACAGCATTATTTTCATCATTTAACGTGCTCAGAGCTTCTCCAACATGATGATCCAATGCAGCCACATAATCAGTTACAAACAAGGTGGCTTTCCTTAGCTCACGCAATACTGCCTTCTTTACTTCTTTTAGCAGCTCTCCCTCTTTTCTGAAAAATTCACGCAAGGAAATAAGCACAAGAATTTTCTCTCTTCCTCTAATCGATGCAAAACTTGATGATCGATAAATACGTATTAAATTCTACTAGTAATTTGATAGAAAAAGAATTTTACATATTTTGAATTTTGCAAAGTCAAAAGAAGAAAGTGAAATAAAACAACAAAAGAGAGGGAATTAATAAGGTAAACATCACATGGATTCAACCATTTATCATGAGCACTCAACACACCATCTCAAGGTTCTTATGAAAAACATCATTTGAAAAAAATACTTACCATATAGCATTATAGGGCATTTAATAAGCACAATGTTGCTCGGGAGCTATAATAAAAGTTAAGAAGAACACTACGCCCCAGCTACCCAACAATAGTTTATTTTACCGTTAATGAGCCTTCAAGGGTGATCTATTATTTAATAACTTTCGATAAGTTTGTATAGGGAGTCCGTTAACAGCTTCACAAATGCTATCCATAGAAATGCCTAATTAAGTCACTATCAAAGTAAAGGAAATATGTACTTACTTATCCCTTCGAGGAGTTCCGGTCCAATCTTTTCTCCTATTCTAAGTTCTTCATCATCTCTAAACACTCTAACTCCCACATCATCAAGTCCAACGTAAAGGTGATCGGCAAAACCATCTCGAGTATCCGGTCCTCTAAAACTCAAGAACACTTCGTAATCTTGTCCTGATGCTCCCTCACCAATTTCTTCAGAATTTTTTGAACCCATTTTCGATGAGAAGCAAGAATGGATCGCAAATTTCACAACTCAGTGGAAAGAACAAGGTAATTTTAATAGTAATTTTACTATCTTTTTTATTTTAATTATAAACATTTAATTTTTTTTCTATTTCAATTCTTAATATTTGTATATTTTTTAACAAATTTACTGTATGTTTGTGGTTAATTTTTTTCCTTCAAATTGATACTTGACACAATCTGATTGCTCAAAATAATTTATTTCAACCAATAAAATCCTATCATGTGTCATTTTTAACGAAAAAAATTAACATTATTATTAAAAGAACTCATTTATAAATATCTATAAATATTAAAAACTCAAATGCAAAATAAATAAATAAATAATTGTTTAGGATTGAAAAGATAATAAATTTTTAAGACTAAATTTATACTTTTTCTATTATTTTATTAACATATTAAAATCATTATTTGAAATTTGCTTTCCAAGAGGCAAAAAATTACTTGTTACAATTACAAACTTCCATACATAGTAATGGTGATACATCACAGTTGGAGGAGGAAATGATGGCTTTTCAAGAGTATTAATTACTCAGAGGTGTAGAGTAGAATTTCTTTAAACAAAAGTTAAGAGCTAAATGGCTGAAGCTAAGTGACAAAAATATCTCCTACTTCCACGAAACCATGAAGAATCTACACGGCAGGAGCTCCTTATATTGATTGTCAAAGGATGATGGGAGTGAGTCAATAGGAGTAGAGGAAGTAAAAGAGTTAGCCATTTTCCACTTCAAACATCTTTATGTCGCCCTGAATCATCCGCTAAATCCTGAGGAAATTTGCAACTTGGTGACCTAGAAACTAAGTGAACAACAGTAAGAGGACCTAAATGCACCATTCACCAAATAAGAGATCAAATAGGGATTCCTCTCGCAAGCCAATGGGATAGCACTGAGTCTAGATGGTTATTTTGCAAAATTCTTAAAGGAAGCTTAATAGATTGTGGGACATGACATGATTGTAGTGGCCTCAAAATTCCTCACATCAAGGCACTTGCTAAGGGAGATAAATGCTACTGTTATTTCCCTAGTCCTAAAGGTGGCTAACCCCTCCACTATAGGACAATTTCGTCCTATTGCGTGTTGTAACGTCCTTTACAAGGCTATATCTAAAGTCATTGCAGCACGTATCAAGAAAGTCTTACCTTTGTTGATAAGAAGAGAGCAAGCAGCATTCGTTCCTGGAAGGAAAATCACTAATAACATATTTATAGCCCAATAATTGTTAGCTAGCTATCACATGCAAAGAGGAGCACCAGAATGTACCTTAAAGGTGGATTTGTAGAAAGCTTATGACACTATAAGTTGAGACTTCATATTAGAGACACTTAAAGCTATGCAATTTCCCCCCTTACATTTGTACGTTCATTGCACAATGCATTTCTACCCCAAAATTCTCTATAAACATTAATGGAGAATTAGTGGGTTACTTTGCGAGTAAGCGGGGGCTTAGATAAGGAGATCCTATATCCCCTTATTTGTTTATAATAAGCATGGAGGTCCTCTTCACATTACTGAGAAGACTACCTTCACATCTCTAGTTTTCTTTTCACTGGAGATGCCATATTGAAAGGTTAACTCATTTGTGTTTTGCAGATGACTTGCTTATTTTTTCAAAAAGAGATGCAAAATCTATGTCACTAATCTAGGATACATTTCATCATTTTCATCTCCTCTCTATATTGAAAGCCAACAGTTGCAAAAGTAGTATCTTCTTTTCTCATGTCCCTCCGAGAGATAAAGAAGTGATCATTTATTCCACACAATTTCAAGAAGGCCACTAACCAGTGCGCTATCTGGAAGTTCCACTACTTTCTACGAAGCTCAAGAAGACTGATGGTAATGCTCTCCTAGAAAGAATAATGTCTCGTATCAACTCATGAACCTCTAAATTTCTATCATATGTAAGAAGGTTATAACTAATCAAATTAGTTATGTTCTCTATGCAAACCTTTTGGAGCTTAATCTTTTTACTGCCAAAAGTAATCATGAAAAGGATAGATCAGTTATTAAGGAATTTCCTATGGAGTGGGAGGCCAAATACCTTCTCTAAGGCAAAGGTTTGTGGGGATGATGTATGCAAGCCATTGAATTGTGGGGGTTTAAGGATACCAAAATTACACATATGGAACAAGGCCATTTAGATCGGGCACATTTGACATCTATATAAGGATGGCTTTAAGAGTCTATGGGCAGAATAGGTGCACTCCACCTTACTAGAAGGGAATAGCTTCTAGGCAACAAGAACGCACACTACATGCTCTTGGACGTGGAGGAAACTCCTAAAGCTAAGGAATGTAGTGTGTAACAATTTTTGCTGGGAACCTAATGATAGACTAACGATATCGTTATGAGCTGATTTATGGCTACAGATGGGGCCATTGGGCACAACATATAGTGCCCGTGAGATGAGAAGCATAGGTCTACCCCGAACTACAAGTTATGTTCCCTAATGGAAGAGAATGCATGGTCCTTACCAAATGGCCCATTTTGGTCAAATATCCACGTCTCGCCATCTCTTAAACCTAATGCCTCACTTTCGAACCGGCTCTGTTGGATACACTTAAACTCAAGTGAATACACAATCAAAAGTGGTTATAACCTTATAAACCTACAGAGTAGTACAATACCTTAGCACAAAGTGGTTTTGAACAAATTTTCATTGCTTAGACACTCTTTCATACTATAGCTAGTTTGGCTTGGCAAATTATCTACCTTACACAAATTAGCAATTCGGAGAATCGCAATATTTGCAACTTTCTTCCTATGTCAACAAGGTGTAGAGGATTACTCCCATTTATTCTTCACATGTCCCTATACAACTCGTATTTGGGGTTTGCTTTTGCAATCAACTCCATTGCTTAGCTTCCTTAGAGACTTACAAGGTGCTACAAATTTGTTAATAGCAACCACAAATTCCTCACCTTCTATCTTACAGAAATGGAGGGTGTGTCTTGTTACTACGATCTACTGCATATAAAGAGTACGAAACAAAGTTAAGGTAGGGGTTAAGCCTCTCAAAGTCGGTTCTATAGTAAATCATATTAGCGTTTATGCTTTACCCTTGTAATATTAGACAATTCTTACATTTGTGTGTTTTACATAATGCTTTTCTGTTATAAATCATTCGCCTTTTAATTGTTGCACATTTTTTGAATTAATAAAATTTTAATTATCTAAGAAAAAAAAATGAAACACCAACATCGCAACTTAGTTGAAAGACCAGGCTAGATCTATGTGACGTGGTGGACACTATATTTCGAGCTCCATTTCTAGTCTCTTTAGGTCGGTGGTTGCAAGCACATTGTATTTCAGATATTTTAAGTCTGTTTGATTAATAGGTCGTCTTTCGTGGCTTTTCAATTTTGGTTCTTGGTAAGTGGCAAGTCTTCTTTTAGATTAGATCGAGATAAGTACTACTTTTATTGCGTTTTCTTTACATTGGTCTTGGTATTTATTGGCTATTTTAAATGGTTTAATTGCACTCATTATTCCAACGAGGTTATGGTACAAAAAGTAACTAAAAATTTATGTGATTTTCATGTGAATTACCTCGCAGCTTTTTATTTAACATAAATTTCGTGCCAACTTCAATTAGGAATAGGTTGTTTATGGTCTTTGACCTATGCAATTCATAAATTTTGATTTTTAGCAAGTTTTAAGATACAATTTAAAGCTTTGTAAGGTTTAAATTAAAATTTGAAAAAAAAATCTAGCTTGATAAAAATAAATATAAAAAGAAGCTTAAAATTCTAACAGTCTTAAATTTGTATACTTTAAACAAAGATTTAAAATACTTACAATTTACGAGTAGTCGATGCATACCGAGTCCAAAAGCAAAAGAAAAACCAAAATGTAGAGGATGTGATGTAACAATGCAAAGCAAAAGAAATGGCATCACGTGAAGTCATGTCTTGTCGATTGGGCCCTAGTGCCTGCGTATAAACATAGTTGGTATCAATGTTTATGGTAGTTGGTACATGTATATGAAAATTATTCCATGGTATAATTATTATTTTAATCATAATAAAATTTATTAAATTATAAAAAATCAGGGTTTATTAATAACAAAAAGGTGTAACTTTTACGTGTACTTTTGTTCTTGCATTTCTCTCTCTCTCTCTCCATTTCTCTCTTTAACAATGCCTGAGAGTTTTTTAACTTTACATATCAATATTTAAAATTTGAAAGCTTTTAAATTTTACATCTATAATTCACGGTTATTCACTATTATGTTTTATTTAATTAAAGTTTTATTTATCAAATTTAATATCTTATGTAAACTTGTACTTATTCACTAATCAAAATTTATGATATCATCTTTTCGAAATATTTTTGTTTTGATTTTTGTTTGTAGCGTTATGCATATTTTTTAATTTATTACTTCTCATTAAGTTTTAGGTATTTCTATTTTTAGCAGCTTTTAAGTGTTTTTATTTTTGAAAAACTTTTATGTTCTAGTTTTGGCAGCTTTATTCCTAATATTATGTGTATATCTTAAAGTATTGAACATATGATTCGTTGAGTATTATAAAAATTTTGGAGTTATCTTTATCTTTTTAAATTATCGAATTTCATATATTTGTCAAATTTAGATGCAAATATCTAATAACTCATATAATCAATTAATATTTAAAAATCGTATTTCAGATATTCGTATAATCAATAATTTATAATAAAATCTTAATTTAATTTAACTTCTTATGCTGCTTGTGATCTATACCTTGAAATAAAGTGGAACCATCAATTTCCATGAGAATTCACAGCTAATGCTCTGTAGTTGCCAAAAGCAAAGTCTCTCCCTTCAGGGCAACTTCCAATCAATGCCGTACAAACTTTTTTTTTTCGTTCACCTTGTTTTTTATTTTATTTTACTTTTTTTTTCTTTTTATTTATTTTTAATATGTTTTCTTCGTATTTCCTTCTCCCGTCTCCTTACTATTTTTTTTCCCCAACTGCAGGTAACTTGTCTTGCTGTCTTTTTCTTTTCCTTTTCCCAATCGATTATATCGTGCCATATGTCATTTTTAACATAAAAATTAATATCATTGTAAAAAAGACTCATTTGTAAATGTTTATAATTGCTAAAAACTTGATTGTCAAAAAAAAAAATTTAAATGTTTAGGATTGAAAAGATGATAAATATTAAGGATTAAATTTATAATTTTTTATTATTTTATTAATAATATTAAAATCATTATTTGAAATTTGAGTTTTTCTCTTTCTTTTTTTTAACCTTCATATCTAAAATACAAAGTTATCTAATTACCGTACTTAATTGACGTTTTACTTATTAAATGTACTAGCTTATAACTACTTAATGTTAAAACTTTTGTCACATCATCTCTATAAAAATAATAGAGTAGTAAATTTAAAAAATAAAAATTTTATATGATATGATATTTAATAATTTTAAATCTCTATAAGTAAATAATTGATTGAATTTAATATTTATTAACATTTTAAACTTTAATATAAAACTTACAAAACTATAAAAAAATTTAAGTATTCATATTATCCCTTTTTTAACATGAGCCATAAAAGGGTCAAGGCCCAATCTTAGATCTATGATTATACATAAATCATGTTTAGAAGTGAGCAAATACATTGTAATTATCCTATTTTTAAGTATAGGTTTTATTTTGTAAAACCGTACTTATTCTATGCAATTATAGAGTCATTTTGAAATTCTTAGAACCTTTAGAATATAAAGTACCCTAGTAAAATTTGTAAATTATTCTATTATATTTTATAATATTAAAACTGAGGTAATGTTTTGATTGTGTAAAAAATGTCATTGTTTTTATAACAACACAATTGAGCAAATTTTATATAAAATTTTATTGGTATTTACAGTTTATTTTCTTTTTAAAATAGAATATATAAAGAATAAAATAATTAATTTTTATAAATAATTATTATCAACAATATGATAAAATTTATATTTAATGTTTGTTTCATATGAATTTTTTTTATATGAAATATTTATTCAATATTTTTTTTATATTATTAAATACAGTATTAATTTGAAAATATAAAATATCAATATCATATATTTGTGTTATATGTGTATGTAATAAAGTTATATTATCTATATATATATATATACATATGTTTTATATACCTTAAATATAAATGTTGTACATATAATATAAAAGTAAATATAACACATATATGTGATGATAGAGCAGGGTCTTATACTCCCTCATCAATCTATATGTTGTGAAAGCAAAGAATGATTTCAAGGGTTATCCATTTTTTCTATTGATTACATTATATCAAATTTAAAATATATGCAGACATTTGCAGTACCATATATATTGAGAGAATGCCATAGGTATAAATTATCTATCGTGCCATCGTAATTATAATTTTATCATCCATATATACGTGTACTTATTTATATTTATTATAATTTTTTTTTGAAGAAATCAATTGTATTATTACATAGTATTGTTTTTATTATCCTTAATCATCATTAACTTTATTCATGAAAAACAGATACAAGGGATTTATAGGTTATCAGTCATTCTAGGTATACAAAAGAAAGAAGGAGAATTTAATTTTTTTAATTAAAATATTAATATTTATACCACTAATCCCTGACACGAAGTGAAACGAGACTGCCTTGAACAATGGCCGACGCTGTCCAGTTGGTGGTGGACAACTCACCTCTTTCTTACTTTCTCTCTCTCTATTTTGCTTCGTAGTTGCCAAAAGCAAAGCCTCTCTCTTTGGGGCAACTTCCAATCAATCCCATACACCTTTTCCTCCTTATCCTTTCCTTTCTGTTCTCTGGCTTCTCTCACCTCTTTCTTACTTTCTTTCTCTTTCTATTGTCCTTTCACTTGTCTCTTCATTAAGGCTAGATCTATGTGACACGGTGGACACTGTATTTCCAGCCTCATTTCTAGTCTCTTTTGGTCTGGCTGCAAACTCATAGTATTTCAAATATTTTAAGTCTTTTGATTATCGTCTTTGGTAGCTTTTGGTTATTGATAAGTGACAAGTCTTCCTTTATATTAGATGGGGGAACTACTACTTTCATTGTGTTTCCTTTACGTTGGTCTTGGTATTTATCGGCTAAAATGGGTTGTTTATAGGATTTTTAACCTGTGCAATCGGTAAAATTTGATTTTTGTCAAGTTTTAAGACACAATTTAAAGTTTTATAAGGTTTAAATTGAATTTTGAAAAAAAAATCCAGTTTGATAAAATTTAATATAGAAAGAACTTTAAAATTTTAACAGTACTAACTTTGTATACTTTTCACATAGATTTAAAATACTTACGATCCATAAAGAGTAGTCGCATGCCAAGTCCAAAAGCAAAAGAAAAACCAAAATGCAGAGGATGTGTCGTGAGAATACGAAGTAAAAGTAGTGGCATCACGTGATATATATATATTGAGCCCTGTATGTCTTGGCCAATGGCCGACACTTGACCGTTGATGGTGGTCTGTACCCTAACATAAAGTGTAACCATCAATTTCCATGAGAATTCACAACCGTAGTTGCCAAAGCAAAGCCTCTTTCTTTAGGGCAACTTCCAATAAATGCCATACAAACTTTTTTTTTTTTTTGATTTATTTTTAGTTACCTTTTCTTTTTATTTTATTTCCCCTTCTTTTTATTTCTTTTCCGTTTTCGATTTTTTTCCTTTTTATTTATTTTTAATATGTTTTCTTCGTATTTCTTTCTCTCATCTCCTTTCTTACTATTTTTTATTTTTTCCCAACTGCGGGTAACTTGTTTATCTTTCTTTTCCTTTCTGTTCTGTGTCTTCTCTCACCTCTCTCTTACTTTCCTTCTCTTCCTATTGTCCCATTGCTTGTACCTCTAAGACCAGTCCCGACAAGGACCTCCTCAGCTATTCCAAGTATCAGGACCCACTATGAATTCTTCACCATTAGAGGGAGTTCTTAAAATTATATGAAATCCTTTTTAAGGATTTCAAAAAATGTTGCTCCATCCTTTTTTCTGCTGTCACTCTTTTATTATTTTGTAATAATGAGTATTTCTAGTAGATGTTAGAAATAATTTAATTATTGATAATTATGGAAAATTGTATACTTTGAGAAGTGATACTTGATATCACTAAAATTGGCCTATTAACTTGTTTTTATGTTTGCCTTATTTTGAAAAATGTATTTTTTTCTCTTAAAAAAGTGTTGAAAATCAAGTTACAGGAACTTTTAGTTTTAAAAACCCACTAATATAAAACCTCAAATTCATTGGACATACGAGTCTTAAACTATATTGCAAATATGCAAACTCTTAATTACTTAAACTTTCCATTATTGAAGGAATAAAAAATATTTTGAACATGAAAATAATGATATAATTAGACAGTATAGACCTAGAGGATTCTATCACAAAACAAGTTAAAATAAGCGTTCACTATTAATTAGTAAATAACATAATTTATAGAACTCTTAAATGATCTAATTAGGTTAGTGTACCGTTTATGTATTTATAGGAGCTACTAAGTCTTTAGAAACCCTAAGACCTTGGTTAAAAAAAGTTGAACCTGCTTAACCCAGATAGATCAGTAGCTTGTGGTTTTAGTAAGACAAAGCCTTCCACTTTCTGACTAGTAGCTTCATGATCTTCAGTGCTTCCACTTGAGATTGGTAAACCTTTGGCCCATTTTCCCTTTATCAATAGCTCCTATGCCCTTCATGGGTCTTTTTACTTGAGTTGACAGACCATTGAGCCATGTGGGCCGAGATGTAAATGACTAGCTTCCGCGCATTCTTAAAAATCCTTGCTTTCTCTCTCATATGAAATTTTGCCGATCTACCTTGTATAATTGGGTCTAACCCATTTTTAAACATTTGATTTTAATATCCCCATTATTAAGTATAAGAAAAATAAAAAAGAAAGGAAAAAAAAATGGATAGAGTAACAAGTTTAAATTAAATTATATATACATAATACTTATTGAAAAATACAACAAGAGTATAGAGGTAAAAGGACATGTGATCTTACATAGGGCCAGTAATGCGGGCCAAATGGGCCGGCCTGCCCGGACCTGCACCAGCCCGCGGGTCAGCAAAATCTGCCCGTCCCGCCCCGCGGGCCAAGCGGGCTGGCCCGCGACGACTCGCACCTGTGTCATCCTCATCCATCCTCACCAGTCACCTCGAGTCCTCGACTTCGTTGACCGCATCCTCATCCGCATCGTTCGTCGACTGTCATCCTCATCTCCACTCCTCGCTCGTCCGTCGACCGTCATCCTCACCTCGACTCCACTCTCGTTCGTCGACCGTCGTCACCTCAACTCCTCCGCCCTCCCTCGTCCATCGACCGTCGTCCTCGCCTCGAGTCGACAGTCCTCGACAAGGCCCTCGGGAGGCAGGTCATTTGGGGAACCTTAGTTGCGACTGTTACTTGCTGCAGGTGTCGTCAGGGAGTTTGAGACCATCATCACTTTTGGTTTTGGACCAGATGATTTTCAAGTTACTTTTCAAGCAAGGTAAGTAGGTCCTACCGAGCCGGCTCCGGACCGAAAAGACCTAACGGAGTAATCCCTTATCTCGGATCAAAGATGCTAACGTGGCGGGAATCGAAGTGGGGGACCTCTGTCCTCCGCCTGTCTGTTAATGAAAGTCCGCCAGAGCGGGATCTTTTTTTATTAAAGTTTTCTTTACATCTGTCTATTCATATCATCAAGATCTAGTTGCCAACAAGCCAACTGGTAGGGCATGGATGTACACCGGTGCATTTCAACTTCTTATTGGGTGGACTGCAAACTCCTTCCAAACATGTGCTGCTGTGCTAGAGTGCCGGCGGGGTTCATCACCGATTGCGGGTTCGCGGGTCAACCCGCGCCCGCGGGAACTTGCCCGCTCAGCCCAGCAGGTCACGCGGGCGTGGGTCAAAATGGCCCGCAGCTTCAGTGGGTCAAAATTTTTGGCCGTCCCGCATAAATGGAAAATATTATAATGAGATGATGAATTGTTATTGAGAGGATTATCGAATTATTTGATTTTAACCTAACCATACATTTCTATATTATATGTATCACATTAGATTTTATTTACAAATTTTCTCATGTGTTATGAAATCTATAGAAAGTATTCCACAATGTATTACAAATATTATATGGTGTGAACTATGTTTTATAAATTTTACATAAATGAACTTTATTAAGTTCATTAAAACTTTGATTAGCACTAACATTTATCAATTTAAGTGGACAATAATTGATTTAATAAAATAATATTATTAAATTTATTTAATCAAATGATATGATAAAAAAAATAAAATACATAAACCTTGAAAAAATTTAAAAAGCCATTGTCTCTCTCTAATGTCCTCAACATCAGTAAAAATTGTCACTCCTCTCCTATATTAACAAACTCAATACTTAAACTTCAATATCAACTAATATAGATTACTGTCAACTTTTCATTTTTTTGTTTATGTTAAAGTTTACGTTTTTTTATCATTTGTATGGAAGGGGATTGACAAGTTTAGGGTAAAAGAGAAAATTAGAGAGAAAACGTGGGTTCATACATTTTTTTAAAAAGGTCGTAAGTAATAAATATAATAAGCTATAAAGACTTTGATTTGGTTTGTATATTTTTTATTTTGAAGAATTCAAAATAATATTGAAATTTTTTAAAAATTCCAACCCAAGAATCTAATTTTATTTGTGCTTTATTTGGTTTGTGGATTTAAGAATCAATATGTCAAAAAGTACTAACAAGAAACTTATCAATAATGCATCCACTGAAGTCAAAGGTAATAAATAAAAGAAGACACTTGGATAATGAAAATGGTCACCTTTTTTTCCCATAAAGAGTTGTGTTGCTTTCCGAATATATCATAGCCTACTTCGTTGTTCGGGTTCCACATGTTCTTTTTGAACTATATCCCTACCAAGATCCCTCAACTGGTCATGCATCCATAATGAATAGTTATCTTGTATTTTAAGTAGGGACATTTCTTGAAGAATTTCAAGTGCATTTTCTGACTCTACCCAAAAATGAACTTCGATTCTCTCATCCTCTCCAATGAAAAAGCAAGCTTATCAAGAAATATGTGCTTTTGTTGATTATTCAGTGCTTCGAAACTAATCATCAACTTAGGAAGAATTTCATTGTGAGAAACTTTTTCCAATTTTATCCACATGGAATCCCATGTTTCCATGCTTTCACCACATAGCAGAGAACCAAAGTCCTTCTGCTCTCTTCATTGTTTTTTGAGAAATAGCAGCATGTTCTTTTGGAGGTGTCTTTTACAAAAGCATGGTGGCTAAACCAATTACGCTTTCCCGTAAGATTAGGGCCGGTAATGTGGGTCGAATGGGCCCGCCCATGGGTCGTCGCGGGCTGGCTCGCAAGGCTGGCGGATCAGAAAAGTCGGCCTGTGACGACCCTAAAAAATTTTTGTTTCCCAATGGACAGGTCATCCAACTAGGCTTTCCGATCACACTGCTACCAACAATCATTACCTGTCACAAATGATGCAAAATTTACATAACGTGAATGGGATTCATAGTGAGACTCGTGTTGATGAGGATAATCAAGATGACCAATATATTGTTGATGGTTAATTGTAAATTTTGTAGAGCATAGTTATGTTTGGTTGGAAAAGATAGGAGCATAGAACTGTTTTGCTGGTATGGAAGGAGATTAACAATTGGAGAAAAAGTCATCCAACCACCGTATTTTGGATTCGAACATAATGTATAATGATATATTCCATTTTGACTCATGGTAAAACTAGTAATAGCATTACAATTTTTTTTTGTATTTGTTCATGAAACGAGACCTTTTCAAATACACTTGGGATACTTTCTGTAAGTTGTTTTTCCCTTCATTTCATATATGATCAGAATAGCTCGAGGAAAGGAAAAGGGAAGTATGTGATATTGGTCCCAAAAAATTTAGAAAGGAGCACCAATCCACCAAACTCAAGGTTATCTCCTCTTGCAGACGGATGTCTGGGTGGGTTGTGGTCTGGCGCACGTGTGTTTTCCCTTCTACTTAAATTGCATTTTGAAATGGGGAACATCCGACCGATAACAATGAAAATTTCCCCGTTTTCTTGGATTAATTTTCTCCAATAAATTGTTCCTTCAGTGTAGTATTGTGGTTCGTGGTCCAATAAACCAAGTTTGTCTTCCATGCATTTAATCTTAAGATGCAATCTGTAGTTCTTCCTTAAAGCTTGGTATGCTGAAATTATTTGAAACCTACAGAGCTTTGAAAGCACGTTTAACATAGTTACGTAGATTCTAAAAGTTGAGACGGACGAAGTTTTTTCATGCATGAGGAAGAAATAAAAAAAATCTGGACTTGGGCAATGTTAGGTAAATTAAGATACAGATAAAGAGAGATGGTGTAGTAAATGAGTTTCTACTTCTTTTCGATATCCTAAAAGCTCAGTTCCATGGTTGCTGAAGTTAACTTGGTGCTGTTGGTGAACTTATGGAGCATGCTTAGCAGCTTGTAGTGAAGCGGAAAAAAGCATTCTGATTAGCCGCACAATCATTTTCGATGCTATTTCGAATCTCATCGTATAGATCAGGATAAAGGGTACTTATGTGACTAAAAGAAATGGCAATATCAATGTCTGCCTGCCACCAGCCACTCTGCAACATAGATAGGTTGGAATCATGTATGTAGTTTTCCATTCCAGAAGCTCTATATGTAGAACTCCTCATGTCGTCCTCGTCATGTCATGTCCAGCAGTCAACGGTCGTGTCGTTCACAGTGCATACCACGTTTTCCGATGGGTTGGCCCGCCGCCTTCGGGGATTGCCCGCCCCGCCCCACAGGTCAAGCCGGCACGAGCCAAAATGGCCCGTACCTCTGTGAGTCAAATTTTTTTTGCCCGCCCCGCATATTTTTGCGGGCGGGGCGGGTCAGCCCATGGACCCACATTGTAATTCTCACCCTTACGTAAGACCTTTTAATTGACTAATTTCATCAACATCATCCATAAAAAAGAACCTTTTTTTTTTTTGGAACATCTTTCACTAATAATTTTAATTCCTTCGTCTTTGTTAGAGATATTTGTTGATTCCCCATTCAAAATATCAGATATTGACTTCTTTTGTAGAAACTTTATGCCTTCAAATCGAGCAATCTCCCTAATGTTAGGAAGAAAGCAATGGTTTTCAAAATGAGGTAGTAGATCCAGTTAGATATCGAGCCAATTCAGAATCGGTCTGGACTCGGTCTGGAACTGCCGGGTTAAGGGTTGTGAGAAGGGGGAACTAGAACTAGCCTAGGGGGAAGGGCTAGGTCAGTTCCCTTGATCTGGTGGTTCACGGGTCAGTTCGATTCTTGAATCAGTTCTTCGATTTATTTTTTTTTGAATATTTTCTTAATCTCCATTTTTAATTACATAGTTTTCATATTTTTGAGATTATTTGATATTTATTTGTGTATATTTTTCTACTTGTTTTTTTTTTCTTAAATTTATAAATGTTGAAATTTAATCTATAATTTCTTGGGGCAATATACAATTTTTTGGAATTAATTAGTGGCAATACCCTATAGCCAGGGGGGTGTGACACTAATCCTAAATTTTATTGATTGAATAAAATTATTACAGAAAAAAGAGGAATAAGAGAGTACTACTCTCCTTACAAAATATGTCTAACTCTAATATGGTATAATAAATAAATAAGGTAGTATTATTACCCTTACAAAATAATTTGGCTTACCCAATATCAGGATTCAAACTAGTGGAGCTTCAACCAATGGAAAAAAGTCATTGAAGTATTCATCTTCTTCACTGGATGTCTCATATGACTCTTGTGTGCGACTCCTTGCCTTTGACCAATCCTCCATGCAAGTCAGCGCCTCAACGTTGACGGGTGATAGTCGTGATTGCCATTGGGACAAGATAAGGCCTGCTGTGCTAAATGCTTATTCAACAACTACCGTTGATGCGGGAGCAGCCAAAACCTAGTGAGTCATGCGAGAGAGTATGGGATATGTCTTCCCATGTCTCATCCACTAGTCAAGGATGTTAAAATTTATGATACTAGAGTTTGACACCGTATATACACAACTCTTGCAATGATTCACAACTGTGAATTCCCTTGAGTATGCTTGTGGGAGTTTCCCCAATATATAGATGACATAATTTTCTCAAGCATGAGAGATCCAATATCTTCAATGACTTGCAGTGATAAATCAGTAAACTTCTTAAGCTTGAGGGGAGATCCAATAACGACCTTAGTGAATTGCAAAAGCCAATGTATAAATCTTTTAGGCTTGGGGGGAGCTTAGGGATGTTTTGTAGTCAAAAACAAAATTCAAGCTCTAATTTTGTAAACTGACATAGTACACCCAAATCCATGCAAGCTAATGAAGTGTCAAAGGCTCAATGTTAATCTCTCTAGATTAGTTAACCTTCAACGATCCTAGAGTTTGATAAATGTAACTCGATCAAGGATGCCAAATTTCCAATTGATTTTTGTAAGTATTTCCAAACCTTTGCAATCTTTTACATCCAATTCATTTTAATTCTTCAAGTTATCGATTGTATAAGAAAGCTCAATGATCCCGGTGTTTGATAAACGTAATTTGATCAGGGATGCCAAATTTCCAATTGATTCTGGAAGTGTTTTCATACCTTTGCAATCTTTTACATCCAATTCATTCAAAATCTTCAAGTTACCAATTGTATAAGAAAGCTCAACGATCATAGAGTTTGATAAATGTAATTTGATCAGGGATGCCAAATTTCCAATTGATTTTGGAAGTGTTTTTATACCTTTGCAATCTCTTACATCCGGTTCATTCAAATTCTTCAAATTACCAATTGTATAAGGAAGCTCAACTATCCCAGAGTTTGATAAACGTAATTTGATCAGGAATGCCAAATTTCCAATTGATTTTGGAAGTGCTTTCATATCTTTGCAATCTCTTACATCCAATTCATAAAAATTTCAAATTACTGATCGTATAAGGAAGCTCAATGAACCCGGAGTTTGATAAACATAATTTGATCAAGGATGCCAAATTTCCAATTGATTCTAGAAGCTCAATGACATTAAAGGTTGATTCCTCGAACATTATCACTTCCCTGTGAAGTAGATGCCACTGCAAACAAATTATATATGGTGCGGAATAGAATAATCATAAATGCAACTTTTTATATTTGTTTTTTGTGTTCTTAACCTCTTATTTTTTTAATATTGAGTGTTCACATGTTAAATATATATATATATATTCCAACATAACCATTTTATTTTAATTTTATGCATTTTCTTAATTTAATTATTTTATTAATTTATCAAAAGACAAAATGATAAATTTTTTTTTAAAAGCATACTTCTCAAAAGATATGAAGCCTAAATACTCAATTTTAAAAATTATTAGATAAGTTTATATAAAACAATTTTAAGGGATAATTATGTAATTTCACCAAAAGAATAATGTTAACTCATGTTTCATTAAGTCCATTAAAACTTTGTTTACCACTAACATGTATCAATTTAAGTTGATAATAATTAATTTAATAAAATAATATTATTAAATTTAAGTTGGGTTTATAGTTTAGATTGTAAGGAATCCTTGAATAATATTAGATATACGAGTAATGGCACCGGAATCAAACCACCAAGTATTAGAAGGAATTTTAAATAAGTTTGATTCAAAGTATACATAAACATAATGTATACCTCTCTTTTTGAACCAAGCCTTAAGTTTGGAACAATCCTTTTGATAATATCTTCCTTCTTACAGAAGTGACATTTATCTACCTTTGGTCCCATCTTTTCATCATCATCAGCATTCTGTGAAGCTTTAGCATATCCCTTCTTCTTAAATTTCTTGGCCTTTAGTTTGAGTTTCTTTCCAGCTTCTTGACCCACTAAGTTATTAGAATAAACTCCTTGTTCCTTCAATCTTGCTTCCTTTTGAATAAGCATATTGGATAGTACATTGACATTCCAATTATTCTTCATTGTGTTATAATTCATATGAAACGGTCCATATTTAGTAGGCAGTGAATTAATGATGAATTTCACTAAGAAGGAGTCCACCACAACCATTCATAGGGTCTTAAGTTTTACTACAATATCAGTTATGTCAGGGACATGTTGCTACATACTCTTTGACCCATAAAACTTCATGGTTGTGAGTTTAGCCATAAGTGTCCCTATAAGTGACTTTTTAGCATAATGGAATTTATCTTCCATAAGCTTAAAAAAATCTTTGGCATTCTGATTTTTAGTTGTTGGAAGAGTAGACTTAATGTTGTTGGCAGTTGTCATTCGCATGAAGTTTAAACTTAATCTATTAGACCTTGTCCATGCCTTATGGTATGTTTTTATGCCTTTGTACTATGTTCAATAAGGTCAACAGCCTTTTCCTCTAACAAAGCCAAGTCATGATCTAAAGCACCTAAGTGGAAAGTGACTTGTTCCTTCAATTTAGAGAAATTCAAACTAGTGAACAAAGTAACGACAGAAGCTAGAGAGTGAAGATTAACAGCTACAAATATACAAACACTCACTAATTAATAGATTCAAACAAGAAGTACGTAAAATATATATTATTTATTTCCTTTGGGTAAACACAACAACATATATCATCATCATTATAATTGAATGCCAATATAACTTAATAGAGTAATTAAAAACACACCATCTTATAGCATCTTTGGATACATATATGTATTAGATGAGTTAATGCTAATTTTCCTTCCTTTATATTTATTAATCATAGAATATTACTTTACCTTTAGGTAAATCTTTGATTTGTATCAATTAATAAACTTTACATAATAGGCATTGCAAGATATTACTTTAAATTATATGATTATAAACGTTTGATTAATTTGGTCACTTTGGTGACTAACAAATTAATATTAACTTAATGTCATATAATTTAAATATTAAATTTTATAATACTTTATGTATAATAATATTTAACATTATAGTTCATAAAATTTATTACAAATAAAGCATGAGATTTGTAATATTATAAAACAAACATAATATTATGAAATAAAAACATAAAAAATAATAAATGTGCTTAAGAACAAAACATCTCTTTTGGGATTTATTTATTTATTCATAGCTTAAATATTTTGGTTCAATATTTTGTTAAACTCCAGTTTGAAACTGGTGCCAAAAGCTATAAAAATGATGATGAACCAAACATTAAACGTAGATATAAAACATAAAGAATTTAACAATCAACGATCATCTTTTACCAATTAACTATTATATATATTATTATTGTCTCAATTTCATTAAAAACAAACATCATCGATTCAATTCCTTGACTTGTACAAATACCTCAAGCAAATTTATTTTCATTCAAATGTTATTTTATCGTAGCTGATCGTTTGATAAATGGCCAAAATACGTTATTTTAATTTTCTTATATCTACTAATCCTAATGGATAAAGAGAAGATCAGTTTATATATATATAAATTGGTACATGCATCAAGTACTTATATCAATGATTAAGATTTAATATACTATTAAATACAGGAATTCCTAAACCAAATTTAATATATGCTAATTTAAATACGGACTAGGACATGGAGCCATATTTCTTACAATAATGACTTGATATAGGATTTTTTTTTTTCCTTTTGAATCATGCTCAACCACAAAAGAAAAAAAAAAAAAAGAAGGAAAAATGATTTAGCGGGGAGGCTATATAATTCGATTTGGCTACTGTTTGAGCCACAGAAGTTAAATTTGGTATTTGTGAATAATTTAAAAAATCACATAATTTGAAGACCGAGCACATTACATTTGATAATACAATAGATTAGAAGTGGTTCCAGATTTTTAATCTGGTAAAAATTAAAAAATTCCTGTCTAAACACGGTTCAAGGCATATCTAACAATATCGATAGACCTCATATATTTATTAGCCTTGATTAAAAGGTTACAATCATGGGAAAATTACAGATCGATCATCATTGAATATAAGCGAATATGCAGTACAAAAGCTAAAAAATAATATGTTAACCCTCTTATCTTACTTATGGGTGTCGCTGTATGGGAAATGCGTTATAATGCACCGCAACCCTATTAGTATTTTCCTAATTATTGAGTGATGGCCATTTAATTTGGGATTTTTTTCAGACCGACCAGAAATTGTTTTTTTTTTCTTTTTTTTTTTCCTCATTGGCTCATACTTGAGATTCATCGTGTTCAATCATTTGAGTGGTGGTGAGAACTCTCTCAAATAGATCTTCTATAGACTATAACGTCCGTGTTTGAAGTTTGACCTTCTATATGTTCTGCTCAAGGAAGAACAGTTACGTAGAACTTGCTTTTGCCAAATGTGTGATCGCATAAACATCAAATATCATAAAACAAGTATTTTAACTGAGTTTCACTTATACACTTAATTTCAATAGCAAAACTGTTGAATACATTATTCATCTAAAAGAACTAGGACCATTAATATCAATAAAAAAGATCTTAAAGGACATGAACTACATGAATCTCATCTCCCATAGGTAACAAGTCTTCCAACACTGCTCTAACACTTCAAGTAACTTCTCTAATTTACTAATCATCATAACAATAAAAGTTTTCTATGTCATTCTCATCCTATACATAGGCACTATATTCTCATTATATACCACATAATCATTTATACCTACAACTGAAAAAGAAAGTTTTTGGAGGGAGAGATAATACCCAACACGTGTAAACCAAAAGCATATGCATATGAATAAGCATTTCACAAATGCCATACATCAATGCAAATAATAACTAGCTAAACAACCAATTATTATCCCATTTAAGCCCCTTATGCAATAAAGGAGTATTTATAACCTTGCTACACTCTTTATATATATATCTATATATATATACCGATTAACAGGTACCCTAGAAGGTTTTACCACTACGGGTCCTTAAGTTAAGCTAAGCAAACATACAAGGTATATATGTACTTGGAATGGATTTTTAATAATTAATTGGAACTTCATAACCTTAGAACCTAATACCAATATATTACATGCTAATAAGCAATTATCATAACTAAACTTAATTATTTATTTCATTTCCTAGTATTAGCTAACTTAACTCCTAATACATACTTATTCTTTATTTACAATTTTCTATATTCATTAAGTTGTCATTATCAATATTTTTATTTATTTTATTATACTCATATACTTATATATGATATATTACTTAATAGCTAAGTTGTAAGCAAATGCAATTTATGTACACAAAAGAGTATAGGTTTAATAGGTAAAGTTGTTTACAAAATATAATGAGTTAATAAATAAAAAATTTTTAGTTTATTTTGTTTTATATTTTTTTAATAAAATGAGACTAATTGTTAATTGGTTACAAGTTTGGTTGCATTTGGTTACTACTAGTTGCAATTTTGGTTGCACATTAATTGGTCTTTGGTTGTAACTGATTGCAACTCTAATTGCACCTTTGCTTACTCTTTGTTGAAACTAGTCATTATAGCTAGTTGCAGGACTTTTTCCAATCGACTTATGGTTTGTCACACAATCATCCAAGACCATGTTTATCTCAGAAAACTTTCAATCCCTTTTAGCAGAGCAAAACCAAACAAGAAATGTTCATGTAATTTTAACTAAAACTTCACTTTTTAGTAAGATTATAGCTCCTCAATTTACAATTAAACAACATCAATTAATTATTCCTTAAATTTTGTTCAAGCTATCATAACAATTTATGCTCTTGATAGCAAATTCAAACCATCACATCTCAATAAGAAATTTCACTTCGTTTCTTCTCCTTAATTCTCCAAATTCAGTCCTTTAATAACCCTAAATCCAAGATTAACACTTCCATCCCACAATCCACCAAACTTGAAGCAAAAAGACATGTATCCTATAAGGATTGCATCACTTACTTGTTCAAATCGTTCCATCAGTTGCAACTTACACCTGCCTTTTCTAGCACTTTGTATTTTTTTGTGCCACAACCACCAAGACCATCACTTCACCATCTATAAAAGAGAATCAATGGAAAAGAGATAATAACTTCCACTTACCATGTAACTTTTGGATTAGATATGTAATTTTGATGGAGTTTTTATGTCTCTAGCTAAGATTCTCCTAGGATAAGAGGCAAAAATGCAGAAAGCAAAGAAAGTGAGATTAGAGTTACATGACGAGTATTTATATACATCCCTCGCCCCCCATCCTTTAAAGCCTTTTGTATATATTTGCCATTACCTTAACCTTATTTTTATTTTTGCATTATTCTTGAGTATTACAGGTGCTCTTTGTACCCTTTTAACAACAAATAAACTATTTGAATTATTTACGTGTTATAAGGGTTGCTGACACATTGGAAAACCTCAAATTCCTTACATTTTACTACTTATTGGTTGGTACAGAGTGATTTTCATATTCCGACTTTCAATTGTTTTTTAGAGCAATAGGAGTGTGGGAGCATGTGGCCTTGAACTTGTTTCTGGATGTAGGTTTTCCCGTAAAGCAACTAATTATAGACGATCAGGTATTCGGTACATTAATTTTATCATTAATCTGGCAGTGGGTAAGATCAAGCAAGCATTATTAGAATGGAAAATGCTATCTTGGCTACCACAATTCCCGGGATGCAAAAACCTTCCAACCATGATGAAGTATCCATGCAGTAGTGATTGCAATTTTTGGAAGTTTGCAGGTATTCTATAAGCAGTGAGTAAATTATGTAGGCTGCTTTCGATTATTTATGATGATTGCATATGGTTTGCAACGCATGGAAACTAACTTTCTGTGTCATCTCTCTCCACCTTAATCTTTTAGGATTTGAAGAGTCTTAGGAAATAGTTGTATTCAGCTATTGAGTATTTTGAGTCGTTATATAGCAAACATGATCAGAAATAAAAGCGAATTCTTAGGCTCTTATTTCCTCATATATTGCATATGCATGTTGTCCTCTGTTTTCAATCTCTCTCTTTAACTGATGTAGAGTGGTGAGAACTTTGACAGAATATACTGCTGAAGCTTTTGTTAATACAATCGATCGTGTGGGGTTTGTGTGAGACAAGATGAACTGTTTGTTGAACAAAAAAGTGGATGAAAATTCCATGGTCAAGCTGCGCTTCTCTTGCATTGAGGAGGTCATTTTCGTTTTTTCTTGAATCAATGAGTGCATGCAATAGGTTAGTAAAGAACCCTTTAACTATCCATTTATAATCTACCAATACATCAAAAGGAAAAGTTCATTCTTGTCACTTGTTATTTTAATCAACATAATTTGTCGCATGCCATAGGATACCCCGGTTATGACAATTTGCTATGATAATTTTATCACAGTAAAACACTTACAAAGTGTCTATTCTAATCGACATAATTTGTCACATCCCATAAGATACCCTAGTTATAACAATTTGTTATGATAATTTTATCACAGTAAAACACTTACAAAGTGTCCCCTAAGAAGCTTTGTGATAACCCCTAAGTTAGTAGTTGGTCAATGACATTGTAAAGTTTCTTCCTCTTGAAGCAAACATATTCGTGTATTATGTGGTAGTGACGACCTTCAATTCAATCCAATATAATGTCTTGTACAATATATGACAAATTTTAATTTAAGCCAATCATTTGATTAGTTCTTTAGGGGTGGTCAAATGAGTTATCATCAAACAATTCACTCAATGTACATATCCAAAATATTCATAGAAGGTCACAATCATTCAACCAGCATTTCAATCCCTATAGCAATCAATAATATATAGACTAAATATCCAGGTGCTGTAAGTAATCAAGTCAATGCCATAGTCGACCAACATAATTTTATCCATTTAATACCTTAATCTCCTTAACATCTTTTTAAAGGTAGTGGTCAACATCATGGAAGTATTAAAATTTCATAACTATATATTCATGTGGACTAGAATACATACATACATACATACAGATATATATATATATATATATATATTATGCATAAATTTTCATACATAAGATACCTTATGTTTTTGTATAATGAATATCGATTGCACTGGCCTGTTGGTGCTCAAAAGCTTTCCAGCCAACAGGATTTTACAGATATATATATATATATATATAGATAGATAGATAGATACATACATAAATTTTCATACATAGGATACTTTATGTTTTTGTATAATGTATATGGTTTGCACTGTCCTGTTGATGCCTAAAAGCTTTCCAGCCAATGGGATTTTACCGACCAGCCGGTGGAGTTTATACCAGCTGAACGGTGGGTTATTTTCCTTATGTTCGGGGTAATTATTCGACTAACCTAGCGCCATTCATATTTTATGTCCAGTGCGATCTGTGCTATTCGTAAACTTATATTTCTACTCCATATCGTATCATTTATTAACACGAATCAACAAAAAACTTCGTAACCATTTGCAAGGTAAATATAACCTTCAAGCAAGTAACAATCACAAGTATTTCTCACTCACTTTCGTCTCATTGTTTCAAGGTTGAAAATAGCCTTTGGAAAATTGCAAGTAATCAAAATCCTCACCTAGCATTCAAGAACAACAAGTTCACTAAAGATTCAACTAACTAAACTAATTAATATTTCAATAAAATCAAGTTTACGAATCATTCTTAAAATACAAAATTTTATATTTGTTTCAATCTAACTTCAAATTTTAAGCTCAATTTTTACGTTTTAAGCCTAGTGTTGTTGTGAGATACTTTTTATATGGATTACAACGCCATTTGTGATTTTTGATTGGATGAATTATGAAGAAGATATGAATTTTTAAAGTTTGAATGAATTTACAAAATCGTAAAGATGATTTTCTTATCTTTAAGAGGAAAGGGAAGCTTCTAGCGATGGATAGAATTGTTCAAGGAAGGAAAGGTTTATATTTTGTATTCGGGCAAATGGTTGAATTTTATCTAGTTATGGGTTCGATTATTGCGTAAGCTATTGATTTTATTAAATTATTTAAATTATAATATTTTTATATGAAAATTTATATATAAGTTAAATAAAATGTCATGAATATAAATATATATTAAAAATTTTTATTTAACTATCATAAGTTTAAGATTTTAATTTCATTTGTCTATTTCTTATCATATAGCTAGCAGTTGCATAATATTCCTATTTCCCATACTTCAATTTTTATTAAAGCTTACATTGAGACTTTTAGTTTAATTACGTTACTAATCTAGGTGTTTCACACAATTTAGCTTCTTATAAGTGTTAAAATTCCACGTCTCCATAATAATTCTGTGCAATGCATTTGGGAGCTACTGATACCTTTCTATATCCCCATTACTTTCCAACATATAGAGATCCCAAACATGCAAAGAGTTCATAAATGACAGAGGTCTATCTCAGCAGTCATTGGCTACAAAAACTCCTAAGCGCCATATACGGCATATCCTACCAAGGAAGTCCTCTTCTGTCACTTTTTTTCTCAAGTTTCTTGCAATATCCACATTTCTCGTCTCCTAGCTTAGTCCTTGGAAGTGTTAAAGCCGCTAGATACTTGACAAGTAATTACTGAAAGTTTCCCTTGTCTGATTTTAGATGCTAAAGACACATTTGGAGGGATGAAGTCCATAGATAGCTCAACAAGCAATGATAGTGTTGAAAGTGACATCCATAAATCAGGTATTATTATACATAACTTTCCATCGTATCTTGAAGCTGGTAATAAATTTTAGATCGACAACCAACTGTTATAAAAGCTTAAACCCATTAAATCTTGTATTGTTTATCTTTATTGGTTAACAATTGCCTCTGTGTGTTGTATAGAATACAGAAGCGTACAACATGTACACACCCCTTATTTTGAAACCATTCATTCTAAGTTTCATCTTGATCATTCAAATCCTGCTTCAACTACACCTTCACACGCGCATCATTTGATCCTCCATTGTAACTTTGGTAACTAATATTAAAGTATTTGTCTTCTTGTTTTCCTTAGCATTTGTTTATTCTGAAGGTTCCCAAGAGGCACCAGCATCTCTCTCCCCAAGTAAAATTCTTATCTGTCCCTTGCTTCTTCCGATTCATCTAGACACAGTGAACTTTTTTACGTGAGAAAGGTCGTTTTTTTGTTCCTTAAAAATTTTGAAAAACTATATTAAAATAAAAAAAATAAGTAAAATAATAAGTTCTTCTAAATTAGAATAACAAGAATAATATTTCTATAATTCTAAAATTTTGATAAAATTAACGATAAAAAATTAAATTACTATAATATATTAATATTATTTTAATAATCTATGTATAATTTTTTTTTATAATATTTTAAAATGAAAAAGTAAGAAAAAAATAGATGTGTTAACTAATTATAATAAATAAAAAAATTTTAAATTTTAGATTTAAGTATATATTTATATTTAAAATATTTTATTAGTATATTAGTAAGTTTTTATATAAAGTATTATAATTTAAATAATTTAATAAGATAGTTTGTATGTACTGTAAATAGGTATTTTCCCTCCTCTGAACTCTCTCTTTCTTTCTCTCTCCTCATTTTCTCTTCCTTTCTCTTCCTCTTCTCTGAATTCCCTTTCCCTTTCCGTTTTTTTTGCCATCTCCACTAACCCTCCCTCTCCTCACTTTCTTTACCTCTTTCTTCCTCTTCTCTGAATTCCCTTTTACTTTTCCGCTGTCTCCACTAACTCTCTCTCTCCCACCTCTCCAATCATACACACACCTGTGGCCCCACTTACGATCCTAAAGATCTTATCTTTCTTCATCCATCACACTCCGCAGATGAACCGTTCGATGAAATGCTCAGGATAGAATCTTAAAAAAAAAAAAAGAAGACTCCATGATTTCGAAATCTCCGGTTCGCGTTGTTGTCATTGATTCAATTGCAGCTTTGTTTAGGACAGAGTTTGAGAATACACCGAACGGATTGAGGCGGAGATCGTCTTTGTTCTTTACCATTTCGGAGAAATTGAAGTCCTTGGCAAAAAGGCTTGATCTTGCGGTTTTAGTGACTAATCGAGTTGATGATTCAGTGAGTCCAAATGAAGGGGTTGTTTTGGGGCTACTCCTTTACCATTTCCTTCCTAAAGCCTGTGAGTGTCTGCTGTTTAGGGTTTTTGCTGCAGAGTGTAGAGGTCTTGGTCTGCTCGGGATGTGAGAAAAACAGGGAAAGGAAATGAGAGAGAATGTTAATTGGGCGGTGTTAATCGGAGGTGGAGCTCTTCTGGGTTCCATTTCCACGCTTGTTATCTTAAAGCTTGTTCCAAGAAGGAATGTATGGAAATGCAGCAAGAAGGGTATCGGATTACATGGTGAAGGTTTTGACTCTACGCTAAAAGGCTGCACCCCGATGAAAGATGCTATTCTTCGGGAGGAGGATGTTGATTTGCTCAAGGATGAGATAGTTTCTGAACATCTGACCAGGAATATTCATTTCTCTGGCTTGGAGGCTCAATAGAAAGTGACATCATCGTATGTTTGTGTTATTGGCCTTAGAGGTGTTGGAAGTCATGCAGCAACAATGCTTTTGAGATCAGGAGTTCGCAGGCTTCTTCTTGTTGATTTTGATCAGGTGTCACTCTCATCGTTGAACCGCCACGTAGCTACTACGCGAGCTGATGTTAGCACTCCCAAAGTTGTGCCTTAAGAAGCATTTTTTATCAATCTTCTCTGAATGCCACATTGAAGCAAAGGTGCTTTTGTATGATGCATCATCCGAGGAGGAAATCCTTTCGGGCAAATCCTGATTTTTCCTTGGACTGCATAGATAACATTGATACTAAGAGGATTGAAGGTTTTTATCTGCTACAGGAGCTGGTGCAAGAGCTGATCCAACAAGAATACGTGTAGCTGATCTACGAAAGTCAACAAATGATCCACTGTCACGATCAGTTAGACATCGTTTGAGGAAAGATCATGGGATTCAAGGTGGTATTCCTGTTGTGTCTGTTGTGTTTTCCTTGGAGAAACCTAAGGTGACGCAGCGAGGAAAGTGTAAACCCAAGACCAATTTAGGATTGGAACTCAAAAATAAACAAAGAGGAATCTGTATTGAATCTTTAACTAATCTCAATTGCGCACAATCGAGAACGTAGAGAAACTCTTCTCTAAAAAGTGTATATTTAATAATGAATAATGGTTAATCCTAAAATGACCTAATAACTATTTATACTTTTCAGGAAAACATGTAAAAAAAGGAAATAAATATGTACATGTGGAAATAAATATAAGTAGACACGTCCGTCATCTGGCATGTACACGGTCGTGCATGCAGGCCGTGTAAGCTTCTGGAAATATTTCTGACATAATACACGGTCGTGTAGCCGTGTATGCTTTTGGAAGCTCTTTGACATCATACATGACCGTGTTTGTAATAGAAACGCCCGTATCAACTAGTGTCAGCTACGGTGTCCTCATCATTCTCTCCCACCAATGAAGAACTTGACCCCGAGTTCTCTTCTGGATATAGGGTTCGTCACCCGCGTATAATGGGGATAAGTCAGCTACATTGAAGGTTTTTGAGATTTTCATGCTTTCCGGGAGCCTAACCACATAGGCATTGTCATTAACCTTGGCGACAATATTATAGGGGCCATACTTCTTTGGTTGCCACTTGCTGTATGTGCCCACGGGAAAGCGTTCCTTCCTTAAGAACACCATCACTTGATCTCCCACCTCGAATAGTTTCTTCTTCCGATGCTTGTTTGCGGCTTTCTTATACTGCTCATTAACCCTCTCAATTCACTCTTTCACGTCAGATGTCACCGTGTGGTATTGTTCCGCCAGGTGTTTAGCAGCAACATTGGTTTCAACACCCTTAGGCAAAGAAGCTAAATCCAAGACGTTAGACGACGCTTTGGTATAGACCACTGAAAAAGGCGATTTCCCAGTAGTTTTATAGATGGAATTGTTGTAAGCGAACTCGGCTTGAGAAAGTGCCAAGTCTCATTATTTCGGCTTCTCTCCACAGATGCTTTGTATCAAATTTCCAAGGGTCCTGTTCGTCACCTCTGTCTGCCCATCGGTTTGAGGGTGGGCTGTGCTGCTAAAATTGAGGAAAGAATTAAACATGTACCATAGCGTCCTCCAGAAATGGCTAAGAAATTAGGTGTCTCTATCAAAAGTGATTGACTTGGGAACCCCGTGCAACCTGACCACCTCCTTAAAGAATAGCTTGGCAATGCCTTGTGCATCAGCCGTCTTCCTGCAAGGAATGAAGTGAGCTATCTTGGAGAACTTGTCTACAACCACAAAAACAGTGTCAGCACCTCGTTGGATACGAGGTAAACCTAACATGAAGTCCATGGATAGATCTTCCCAGATATTTTCAGGTACTGGTAGCGGAGTGTACAGCCCAATATTCTGAGAATGTCATTTGGATGTTTAGCAGATGTAGCATCGTTGCATGATTCTCCCTACATCCCTTCTCAATTGAAGCCAATGGTATCTTGCAGCTACTGCTGCCAGTGTTTTGTCACGCCCCAAATGTCCGGTTAATCCCCCTCCATGTAGGTCCTTAATCAATTTCTCCCTCAAGGAGGATTTGGGAATACAAAGTTGGTTACCCCTCCTTAAGTAACCCTCCAGGATGTAGTAACTGTCATTGGGTTCCTGATTGGTACATTTTCTCCATATAGCTCCGAAATCCATGTCTTCTTCATACAATTCCTTCAACTGCTCAAAGCCTACCACTTTAGCCCTCATGGTGACCAACTAATCCGCCCTTCTACTTAATGCGTCTGCCACCTTATTCTGGACCCCGGATTTGTGCATCAGGCGAAATGGAAACTTTTGCAGAAATTGTATCCATCTGGCATGCATATCTTTGCAGATGCGGATCCGATTACTCAGGTGTTTCAGGGCGACACAATCTGAGTATAGGACAAACTCTTTTCCAACCAAGTAGTGCTCCCACATCCTTAGAGCTCTGACCATAGAATAGAATTCTTTATCGTAAGTGGACCAGTTTCTCCTGGCTTCACAGAGCTTCTCACTATGGAAGGCCACGGGTCCCTTCTGCTGAGATAGCACAGCGCCAATACCCACACCACTGACATCATAGTCGACCTCGAATAGTTTGTCAAAGTCCGGTAAGGCTAACACCGGCGCACTACACAATCTCTCTTTGAGCACCGCAAATCCAGACTCAGCTTCCCCATCCCAATGAAACTTCCCTTTCTTCAGGCACTCAGTTAATGGGGCAACAATCGTACTAAAATGCCGTATGAAACGCCTATAGAATCTTGCCAACCCCAGAAAGCTTCTCAACTAGGTGATAGTTTTGGGAGTGGGCCAATCTCTAATGGCCCTTACTTTATCCTCATCCACCGTTATACCACTATAAAACCTAAGAACAACAGTTTTTGTGACATGAATATGCACTTCTTGAGATTGGCGTAGAGCTTATTCTCTTTCAGCACAGTCAACACACTCTTCAAATGTACTAAATGCTTATCCTTAGTCTTGCTATATATCAAGATATCATCAAAGTATACTACTACAAACCGCCCTATGAATGGTTTAAGTACCTGATTCATCACGCGCATGAAGGTACTAGGTGCATTGCTGAGGCCGAATGGCATAATCAACCATTCGTATAACCTTTCCTTTGTCTTGAAGGTGGTCTTCCATTCATCCCCCGGTTTGACTCGAATATGATGATACCCACTTCTAAGATCAACTTTCGAGAAGATTACAGCTCCACTCAGCTTGTCCAACATATCTTCAATGCGAGGAATTGGGAATTTATACCCAATTGTGATCTTGTTGATTGCACGGCTGTCCACACACATCCTCCAACTCCCATCCTTCTTGGGCGTCAACAGCGTTGGAACGACACATGGACTCATGCTATCCTTGATGAATCCTTTATCTAGTAATTCCTGGATCTTCTCCTGTAGGACCTCCGTCTCTTTGGGGCTCATCCGATAGTAAAGGAGGTTAGGAAGGCTAGCCCCAGGCACCAAATCGATGTGGTGTTAGATGTCTCGCAATGGAGGCAACCATTCTGGTAAGTCTTCTGGCACTACTTCTTTAAATTCTTCTAATACCCCTTTTACTTCTTCCGGAGCCTCTACACTATCCACGTTCTCTCCCGCATTCTTCACCACAAGAGCATGCATCAAACGAGATTCTTTAATATCCTCAATCATTTCCTTTTCTGGCTGAGTGACTGTCAGAAAAGACTTTCCTTCCGCCCTTTGGGTCTTAGGTCACTTATCCGTCAATGGCAGCAACGTATATTTCATGCCCCCTTTCTCCAATTTATATTTGTTTTCTTTCCCGGCATGTTGGGCATCCACGTCAAACTGCTAAGGTCGTCCGAATAGCAAGTGGCAAGCATCCATATCGACAATGTCGCACTAGACTTCATCCCGATACTTGCCTATCGAAAAGGGAACTCGACACCTCTCCTTCACCTCAATTCGCTCCGCTGCCTTAATCCATCCTATGGTGTAAGGACTCGGATGCTTCTCTATCGGTAGTTGGAGCCGTTTCACAACCTCTCTTCCGATGATGTTCTCACAGCTCCCACTGTCAACAATTAAGTCGAACACTCTCCCACCGATTGTGCACCTAGTGTGAAACAGTTGGTGTTGTTGTGAACTACTCTCCTGTTTCGGTGCTAGCATCATCCTTCTGATCACATAGTTCGGTTCCACTGCATCATCAGCCTCATTATAGTAGTCATCGTCACCATCCGGCTCACAACACACATCCTCCTCTTCTTCCCTTTCGACAATGTTTATAATTCGTTGATTCGGGCATTCGTTGGATCAGTGTCTCGATTGATTACATCTATAGCATTTTCCCAAAATCGGTTTGGCATATGGATTATTTTTTCTCGGGGTTTCTTTGCTCTCAAGAGGCTTCTTCCCCTCAGCTTTGTCTTCTTTCCTCTCCATGCTTCCCGCTGGTTTCTCAACTACTCCTCTAGCCCTTTCGCCAACCACCTTGCTGCTACTGCCGAGATTATCATAAACATAGTTTCTCTTGCCTCCACCTAGCCTTGCACTCTGTTCTTGGATCATCATCTCAGCTTTAAGAGCCAAATTCTTTGCCTCATTAAAGGTTCTAGACACCATTACCCCTATTTTGTCCCTAATCTGAGGCTTCAATCGATTTACAAATCGTGCCACCTGCTGACCCTCAGTCTCCCTTAGATCATTCCTTTCTGCCAGCCTCATAAAGTCGACAGTGTACTCATGCACCGTCCTCTGCCCTTGACGGGATCGTTGGTACTGCTGGAAAAGGATTTGCTCATAGTCGGGTGGTAGGAAATCCCTTTGCAACAGATTCTTCATGCGGTACCATGTTTTTATAGGTTGCTTCGCCTCTCTTTGCCTACGGTTCTGCAAGCGATCCCACCATGTAGACGCCCCTCCTTTTAGCCTACAAGCAACCAACCTTACCCTCCTATCCTCAAGTACCTCCATATAGTCGAAGAACTTATCGACTTCTGTAAGCCAGTCCAAAAAATCTTATATATTGAAATTACCATTAAAGGATGGAATATTTACCTTGAGACAGAAGTCACCGCCATCGGTATGATCGAGTCTCTGGTGGTTTTGTCGATATCCACCACCATACTCCTGATCAATTCGGTTATCCATCCCGCGGTACCTACTACCACCAACGCCACCCCTTCTCAGTGGTTGTCCCCTCCTCTGCAGAAATTCACCCTCTTCCTTAGAGGAACTTTCATCAAGCCTTTGGTTCCACTGATTTACGGTAGCAAGTTCATTGATAGAACCGTCGCAAGCAACTACTACTCCTGGTCGATTCCCAACAACACCCTTATTCCCATTGTGGCCCATCACCATGGCGTTGAAACGCGCAACCATCTTCTAGACGCTGCTTTATATGCCCAAGTCTCTGTTCCATGGCTTCGACCACCGTCTTTAGAGCCCATTGATTGACTCCTTGGACTTTCGCATTCCGATCAAGGTCGAGAACACGACTGCTGTCAACACCATCGTTAGCCGACATCTCCGCAGGAATTTGCCTTGCTCTGATATCAACTGACGCAGCGAGGAAAGCGTAAACCCGAGACCAATTCTAGGATTGGAACTAAAAAATAAACAAAGAGGAATCTGTGTTGATTCCTTAACAAATCTCAATTGCGCACAATCGAGAATGTAGAGAAACTCTTCTATAAAAAGTGTATATTGAATAATGAATAATGGTTAATCCTAAAATGACCTAATAACTATTTATACTCCTTAGGAAAACACGTAAAAAAAAAAGGAAATAAATATGTACACGTGGAAATAAATATAAGTATACACGTCCGTCATCTGGCATGTACACGGCCGTGCATGCAGGCCATGTAAGCTTCTGGAAATATTTCTGACATAATACACGGTTGTGTCCCCTGGCTGTGTATGGAGGCCGTGTATGATTTTGGGAGAGATCCTGATAGAACACACGGTCGTGCCTCCTGGCCGTGTACGTTTCTGGGAATTATCCTGGTATATCACACGATTGTGCCTTCTGGCCGTGCGTGCAACCGTGTATGCTTTTGGAAGCTCCTTGACATCATATACGACCGTACTTGTAATAGACATGCCCGCCCGTATCAACCCGTGTCAACTACGATGTCCTCATCATAAGGTAAAGCTACTTCCATTCAAGGGCCCAAGTGGGGAAGAAGAAAGTCCTTCATATTATCAAATTATGCCAGGATTTAGGGTTCGCATTATAGCAGTTTTGGGTACCATTCCTGCTATATTTGGTTAGGTTATGGCATCTTATGTGCTAACACAACTTGCGGAATTTCAAGTACAAATGGAGCCAGTTGTCAATTTGGATATTGATCATTACAAGGTGCTTCATCAACGGCTCATTGAGCATGAGGAATCAGTTTATGGAACAGCTTTGCAAGTCCAGGTAGATGTTGAGGAGCTGATGTACATTGTGAAGGAGTTGTGGCATGGTCGCAGTGCAAGAGAGTACATTGCAAAAGATGTAAGGCATGGAATGTGGCGATCTATCAATGAGTTGATGCTTGTAAGATGGGATCGGGAAAAACCAGCATCTATCACAAACTTGATTCTTTGAAATTTAAAGAGCTATGCCTTGAATGGCTCTAAACACGAAGCACTTGGAGAAGTTTGTAGTGCACTTTTGCAAATCCTTGCAATTGGTACCTAATCTATCTACCTTGAAAAGCTTGAAATATCTAAGTCATGTCGAATGTGAGAAGCTTCATGTGCTAGAGGGAGTGTGGAAGAACTAGAGTCCTTGGAATATCTAAACATTAGTGGCTGCAAGGAAATTGAAAGTGTGCTAAATTTATCAAAACTAAGAAATTGAGGTGAGTGAGAAACTCTATGATATGCTACAATGTTGTGTTTAATTGTGATGTGTTTATGTGTATTTTCTTGCTTGATTGCTCCTGTAGTTGTTGTGGTTGTTATTATTTTGGAATTAGAAGCGGTGTAAGATGGGTTTGGGAAGGAAGTTTTACGAAGCAATTGGTAGTTAGATGAGTTACGGATGAATACTGTCTTAACGGTATTACGAATAAAAAGATTGAAATTTTGAACAATCATCATCTAGATGGTATATACTATCCTAACAATACCAAAATTTCCATCCTAACATTATAGGGAACAAAATGGTATATGAATTTGGATATCATCATCTTAATAGTGGCACTTTGCAACGTCCTGTTGGTGCTATCACTATTGGCTTAATACTATGATTTTAACCTTGTTTTCTTTAAACAAAATTAATATATAAACTTGACTTTTTTCCTTATATAAATTAGTGTATATATATACATATTATGAGACAAACTATATTATTATATACACATGAAAATCTAATTATGAACATGTATATATGCTTTGAAAAAAACTATTTTCACCCTATATTGTAGAATACATTTATGCATATAATTATGAGAAATCATAAGTACAAATTTTCGTCTTTTAAATTTAATAAATATATTCTTTTGCTCCTAGTAAATTTGTAGGGGAATATATTTTGCAAACTTACCCTTTAGCTAAATTAATATATAGTAATCTCTTATATATATATATATATATACATGTAGTTCAATAAATTATATTTATAAATAAAAATATATAGGCATCTACTCATGTGCACATATATATGTGTATAAGCTTAAAAACTTAGAAAATATTTGATTGAACAAAACAATTTCTACCCCCTACTACGTTATATGTATATATATAAAAAGAGTTAGATAATACATACATACATACATACATACATACACATATATACGTTTGCTCTTATTTTTATAAATTTTGGGATTTTGATGATTGAGAAATGGAATGGATGGTTGGTGTAGTGAGACAAGTTGAGGATATTAGAAGGGTACACATTTGGTTGCCCTGTTTAGTCCTTGAATTTAGAGGATTGAATGCTTAAGTAATAGAATGACTTGGTTGTTGCTAAGGAATAAGAACTGTAGATCAATCTTAAGTGATTAATTTGATGGTTGATGAAATTGGTCTATATTATACTATTATTGATCTGGCCTCGTATGTTGATTTATTTTTAAAATTTAATTCTATGCAATTTTGCTTGTCTCGTTTGTTTGATTTATCTGGTTGGTTTGGTCTTCTTTGCTTTATCTATGATGTGTAATGCTTGATTTTTCTTACTGTGGTGAATAGAAATATAACGTGTGAATTATTTTGCTTGTTGGATTGGCTTGAGTTCTTTTTGCTTGCCCTTAGGGTTGTGCTCCTTAAATGCTTAAAGGGTTTATTGTCTTGAAGGTGGATTGGTTTGTGATTAAATATTGTTGACCACCCTGAACCAACTAATTAAAAGATTAAACCTAACTAAAATTTGGACACATATTGCACGATACATTACATTGTATTGAAGGTTATCACTGTTATAGGGCGCACCAAAAGTAATCAGGTAGGATTACTATTCTGCCATTGGTGAAATAAGTAACTAGGGGATTGTCATGCTTAGTGTGCGGTGATGCACTTGGAACTTAAGCAATTTGATTAAAAGATAAATTCTAATAAAGAGATAAGATGAAAATAAATGGATTGTAAGACCTAGGTACTGATGGTATTGATGTGAATCCCTAACCCAAGTTCAAGAGGGCCATAAATTTTAGACTTCACGTTAGTTATTGAAAGACCATGTATAGTGTTGTATTGCATATAGTTATTCATGCATGACATATAATTGAAAATTGGTTTGAAATTGCTTGTGCGTATGTAGTACTGAAAGTATTGTACTCTTATCTCATTGAGCCGCGATGTGTTCACCCTTTCATAAATTGTTTTGTAAGAAGCATCACAAAATCTTGGGATGAGATATGATATGATGTAACAAGAGTTTTTGGGAATCAAGAATGATAGAGTAAGATGAGTCTTGATAAATTGTTTAGATGTAATATTATTATTCGTAGGAACTTAATATGGAAATTAAAATTGCGAGATTTAGAATTATTTTTCTATTTTACTATTTTGGTATGAGATTTCAATTTTCTGCGATCTTAGTTGATTATAGAATATGAAAATTCATAATTATTGTTTTATTATATGATTATATGTTATATAATTAGTTGTAATTGATTAAATATTTAATTTGAGTTTTACGATTTTTAATTTGTAAAACGATTATGTAAAAGATGTACATATGATATGATAACTTTTAGTAAAAACTTTTAAACCCTTATTAAAGCTTGACATATTTTGTGTCTCATTTTCCCAAGGCATTTCCTTTTATTAGGACATCACCAAACAGAATCCAAGATACTTATATCATAGTCTTTCGCAGCTTCAAAGAAATTGCTGCGAGAAAAATATTTTGGCATTTACACAAGCTCCATAAATTTTAAAGAATTTTAAAGTTTCTTCAGGGAAGGTGAAGATTCTGATAATGTTTTTCATCTACTTAGAAAAGCGGTCAGAATCTCCAAATCCTTTTAGCATCTATAAACGGGTCAGTAAAATAAGCGGTCAGAATCTCCCATCGGAGCCTCGAAGGTTAACATCGATGGTGAATCCCATTTTGAAGGACAGAAGAAATGACACCGACTCGTATACTAGCAAAAATGAACGTCTTTTCAAAGCCTTGCTAGCATGCGCAAGCCACAGAAGCAAAGTAAGCTATACAAATTTTTGGATGAGAATTGAGAAGATCACAAGGCAATAAACTCCCTTTATATTGATAGTTTTGTCTCCCGCTATTTCTTCATTTTCATGTTTATACAACACATCACTGATATCAAAATGAAGCAAGAGCTTGTAGATTCCCCTTACTTTGATCTTATGTATATAAGCTTCCCGTTTTTACGTATAAAGTAAAATGAACGAACATTAAATTTGTATATAATCATTTAACCCTTAATTTTATGTATTTCACTTTTAATTTTAGAATTTTTTATTATTTTACCCAATAATAAAATAAAAATATGGTATATAGAGAGTCCATTTTAAAAATAAAAGGCTAAACATATATAAAACAAAAATTCGAATGTATTTACAAATTAGCTAAAACTTTTTCGTATTTGTTGTTGCTAATATTAACTGGCTTTCTAAGAGCATCTCTATCTTTGGGCTTTTAACAGGGGGACCTAAACTAAGGATCTGCATGTAAAAATCCCTGGGAATAAGGGCCGGACATACAATCTCCGCTACCGGTACTACATGTCTTATTCTTTTTTTGTTGCCATGTCTGACTTTGTTAGACTACCGATGTGAGCCACTTTTTCCCTTCACTTGCAACTTCTGTTGCATTTTCCTTTTTTCTTTTTATTTTTATCAATATAGACCTATAAATAATATAAAAAAGTTCTTAAAATAAAATGAGAAAATCTTAAAAAAATATTTTTAAAATAATAATATAATACACTAAGGACTCATCATGATCCTTCGGATAAAGGTGACACATGGTCCAAATGCACTTTTAATACAAATTGAGCAGACACTTGAATCTAGGGGTCTAAAAGACCCCCATAGAATTTTTTATTAAAAACTAAGTGAATTTTGGTTTGGCTATTGCATATGCATTAGGCAACTATTTCCCACTCAATCTATCAAATTACAAAAACTATGTCTAATTTGTACATGCTATTTCTATACATTACAATGTATGCCATTATTCAATGATATAATTCAATAACCATCTTGGATGCCTAGAAATACATTGTTCTCTAGTCCTAACAATTTGCCTCTCTTCTAGAAAAAAAAAAAAAAGACCTTGTCCTCAGAGTTGATAGTAGGGTAAAGTTGTTGAAACTTGTCCTAGTCCTCCCAAGATGTGTCTTTGGGTAATAGACCCATTAAATTAGAAATTAGTTCACAATGTATCCTCCTCATAATATCCATCGAGTGCCTACAATAGAAAGAGGTGCCAAAATAGGGTGACTAGTAATAGTTGTAGGAGGTAAATCTAAGAAAGGAAGTTGTGACCTATAAGCTTTCTTCAACATAGAAACATGAAAAGCATTATGGTTCTTACTAAACTTTGGTAATTCTACTTCATAGGCACATGATCCAATCTTCCTCAGAACTTTATAAGGACCATAAAATCTTTTCGAAAACTTACGGAATGCTTGTTGAGAGGTTGACACTTGCCAATAAGGTTGTAATCTCACAAAAACCATATCCCCCAGTTGAAACTCAACATCCACTTTGTGCTTATCAACGCAATCTTTCATACATTGTTGAGCCATTAACAAATTAGCTCATAAAACTTAAAGAACTTCATTCTTATCTCCTAAGTAAACTTCAATAGCATCTAATTTAGAACTTCCTTGAACATAAGATGAAATTGGAGGAGGCACTCATCCATACACTACCTCAATTGGGGTAATATGTGCCACCTGCATGAAAGTATTATAGGCATACTTGGCCTAAGGCAAAAATTTCACCCAATCGGTGGGATGTTCTATATCATAGCTTCAAAGATACTATTGAATGGTCCTATTCAACTCCTTCGTCTAACTATTGAATTGATGATGATAGGCATTGCTCATAGCAAGTAAGGTGCCATTAAGTTTGAATTATTCCTTCTAAAATCAACTAACAAAAATTGGATCCCTATAAGAAACTATTGTTTTAAGGATGCCATGTAGCTTCACTGCCTTATGTAAGAATAAAGAAGCAACCTTAGTAGCTATACAACACCTAAAAGACAACACTTGGATAATTAGTCCACAACTACCGACATGACAGTATAGCCTTAAGACTTCGATAAAGATGTGATAAAATCTAGGCTAATATCTTCTCAAATTCTTTCTAATATTGACAAAAGAGCCAATAGACTAGTGATGTGAGACAAGTATACTTATTAAATTTTGTAATATAATAAATTGAATACGAATATTGTCCCATAGGGATTATGAATACTAATACTAACTTAAATCCTATTATCTAATCAGTAAATTATAAAGATTAATTAATTTAAAACCTATAACTAATTATTAACTATTGAACTAAAGATTAAATTGAAATAAAAAAGAGCAAAAAAAATTATAATTAACTTCAAAATGGTAATACAAGTACCTAGACTTTGCTTCACTTAAGATTTATTATGTGACATCAACGAAATTTATTCAAATCTATTTTTAATTTTATTGACTGAGAGAATTCTTAAATTAGTTTAATAACTTTTTTAAGTTTATCTAGCCTAATATCAAAAATACCTATTTAAATTTCTTTATAATAGTATATTTCAAATATTGCATTAAGAATAATGAATTCTCCAAAAACAATTGAATCAATCTGGAAGAATTGCATAACTTATCTTTAAGATTACATCAGTTCCCTTCAAATATGCTAGATCGAAGTACGCATTGGATTTCTCAATCATATTATATAATATCAAATAATTAGAATAATACCCTAGAAATATTAATCTAAACAAACTAAAAAACACATGATTGAATCAAGAAATCAAACCCAGTCATATAATAATCTTAAGATCCATAAGTCTAAATACTAAGAAAATTAAGCTCTAATCATGTTGAAAACAAAAATCCTCAATCATGAAAAAGTATGCATCATCAAAGAAATCAAAGAAAAACCCTGATTCATTAAAGAAAAGTACTCTTCTATTATCTCAAAAGAACCATAAAACATTAAAAAAAATGTCTTCTCATAATTTTGAGGTTGGTTCCCTCTTTTCCTTTATATAGCAAGCATCAAAAACTTTGTTTTTAGGTGGACATGTTGTCTAACATGGTTGTGCTTTAGGTTATGTCAAAAATCATTGAACAAAATTTTGAAAAATTAAGATGATCTATAATACTACTGAAGTAAGGTATGAATCACCTATAAAATGATGTTAGGCCATGGAAGCTTTAAACTTCAATTAGTGTAGTAGGTTTATGCCACTACCTAAGTGCTTCCACTTTAGAGATATCAACTTGCAAACCATCAGCAAAAATTATGCAACCAAGGAAAAGTACCTCTATGGTCATGAATATACACTTCTTCAAGGTAGAATAGAAATTTTCCTTACATAACACATTAAGAACATCCTACAGGTGTTTGAGATGCTGTTCTAGATCAACACTATAAATCAGTATGTCATCAAAGTCTATAACAACACACTTGCCGATGAATGGCCTTAGAACTTGATTCATCACTCTTATAAATGTACTAGGTGCATTAGATAATCCAAATGGCATAACCAGCCACTCATACAACCCTTCTCGTGTCTTGAAGGTTGTCTTCTACTCATCACCAACTTAAATACAAATTTGGTGAAATCCACTCTTCAAGTCCAGCTTTGAGAATACCTTAGCGCCACTCATCTGGTTAAGTAAATAATCTAAATGGGGAATAGGAAAATGATACCTAACAGTAATCTTATTCATGGCTTGACTATTCACACACATACACTAGGTACCATCCTTTTTGGGAGTCAAACGAATTAAAATTGCACACGAACTCAAACTCTCATGAATAAAACCCTTAGTAAGCAATTCTTCAACCTACCTCCTTAACTCCTCATGTTTTGTAGGGCTTATTCGATAATGTGGCCTGTTAGGAAGGGCTGCACTAAGCTTAAGATCGATCTGGTGCTGGATGCCAAGTAGTGGTGGTAACCTATCTAGTAACTCATCAGGAAATAAGTCTTGGAACTCTTCCATAACCGAAACTACCACTTTAGGTACTTCTACTTCCCTTTCAACCTCCTTACCCACCAAAGCAAAGACAACTTTAGAATCTTGCAATTCTTCCTCAAACCTAGCTAAAGACAACATGTTGGAAATATTACTTTACTTGACAAATTTAGACTTAAAAGTGTCCTTATTAAGAACCAACACAATCTTCACACCCTTAAATACAAAACTGTAATGTTATCTCTCCCATTATGAATCACACTCCTATCAAATTGCTAAGGCCTTCCTAACAATAAATGACAGGCATCTATCATCACAACATCACACTAGACAAAATCCTTATATCTAGAACCAATGGTGTAGCGACCCACCTACTAGGTCTGATTCTTGAACCTGTTCCAAAATTCCTGTAACTATCCTTGGTACCTGTAGGTGGGTTGCTATGCCGTCTCTGAATTAGAGATAAGGCAAATTCTGCTAATATTGAACCTGTAACTCCAACCTGTATGAAATTTTATAAACGTCCTGTAAAATGGCGCTAACAGCGCTATCATTTCATATCCACATCATATCTAAACACATGTACTTAAAATCTCCTGTCACATCATACATCATATATATATCATCGGGATCTGCATTCCCTGTAAGTAGGTATAGCCTATGATTAATCCTGTAGCCTTAAGTGGCTCAAAAGATTACAAATCCAACCTTATACACACAAATATTTACATTACAATATGAAGATTAACACCTATAGATCTTATTACAAATAACAGAGGTTCCAAAATGAAACTAAGGGCTTCTTTGCCTCTATTGACGCTCTCCAAAAACCTAAGTCTCCAATAACTTATTTTTCAGTACCTGTACCCGAGGTTAGCAAAAACACTAACCCCTCAGCTTTTTAAAAAGCAAATTGGGTATAAAATCAAGCAACCCAATAAAAACAAACAACAAAATCACATAATAGTAATCAACAATATTATTAAATACCTCGAAGTGATTACTCAAGCAAGCAAGTTTTCAACTCAAGTTATACTCACAAGAAACCCAATTCAATTTATTACATTTTAACATCATCATGATCTTACTTAGTGATATTTTCCCCGTAATTTCATTTTTGCTAAACTCATAACCTTTTCATTGGAGACCATTTCAATCACTCCTGTGTACTCACAGGTCACAAATATTTTTCAATTAATCCAGGCAAAGCCTGTCAACTGGTAGATGAACTACCCTCATGTACTTTTCAAAACTTAATGTTTTCTCAACCAATTAAGACATCCTTATATACTCTTTTTAGTTAGAAATATTCAGCTCGCCTTTCACCTACCTCAAACAAAAGGGGTGACCAGATCCCCATAGGTCACTAAACCGGGCCGGTCCGTCGACCGTGCCTCAAACCCATCCGAGTCGACTCAAAGGTCATACCACAAACTTACTAGGCAGGGAACATGACTTTTCTTACATTAAGTGTTTTAGGTTAGTAGGTACTTATAGCTTAAATCCCATTTTATTATTCATTTAGATATTTCATCGTTACCAAGACAATAATAGTATGAACTCAACCAGTCATATAAACCCCATCTAATAAGCTAAAAATAACCTAGCATTACATCACAATCATTAAGCATTCGATAATTTAAGTTCATTACATCACATACAATCAGGAATAGTATAATCAAATCCCGCACCTAACTCTCATTCTAGGATTTTCTAGAATGTTCCATTTTTTTTTTCTCATAATCCAATCATACCATGACACACAACCAGCCATCAGTAAACCAATATAATTCAACAATCCTCCTGCATTGATCACAATAAGTGATCATACAGGGTAATTTCAGCCAACAACAAGTAGTCTACATTATCAACCACTTGTACCCAAGAGAAAAGTTAAGGGGGTACTCACCTGAAACAATATATGCCAATCCAAACAGTCGCACCAGCCAAATTCCTTTGTCCTCCTTACTCAACAGAAATACCTGAATCATCAGTATACCAATCAATGTTACCCCATTCGCTCTATTGAACCCTAAATTGCTAATTCAGTATTCCAAACCCTTAAATTCCATCCTAACCTCGTATAATCCACCATTTTCCTACAATTTCTAATTCATATACATATGGGTATACTACGCTCTATTATATATTAATGTAATTAAATTTCAGCATGATTCTATATTGAATCGTATGGTTCTAAATTATCACGATCTTGCACCGAACACTCCCGTTTTTGTTTCGTAACTAACCCAAGCTTCTCAAAATCATATTATGCTTCAATGAACCTCAACTGAACATCAAATTCAACTAATCGAATCAAATTCTCTAATTTTGCTAAGGATTTAATTCAGCCAGAACAGGGTAATTAGCTTGAAAAATTCACTAAAAATAGAAAACGACTCCAATATGAACAATTAGTGATTTGGGGATCTAATAAATCATATAAGGATATTTTATACTAAAAATTACATCTAAACTACATCATTTGACCTATTTAGTTTCCAATTTAATTTACGACCAAAACAAAGCATTTCTTAAGGAGCACATATTTTTGAATCAAATTTCAGAAAAATAAAATTACCACATTAATATTCATACAAAATTATTCCAGAATACCAAAAATAATAATTTTTAATCAATATTTGATATTTTTAATAAAAATAGGAAGTTTCGAGCATTACTAGGGGCTACTCCGTCCACCGGCCTCCGGCCACCAACGCCGGCAACCACTATGTCGGCCAAAATCCTCTCCCACCCAAAACCTTAACCCTAGCTTGGCCTAGCAGCAGATTTACCCTACCCCCTTCGAACGAATAGACAAAATTCTCCCTACTTAATTTGATTTTTTTTCTTCAATTTCTTCAAATTCTTGTTGCATCCTACTTCAATCTTGTTCTTCTTCCTATCCTGATGATTACATGTTGGAAATTCCAATTCCAATTTGCCTAGAAAATTCGGATGAAATGGAGAGGGTTTTAGTTTCTTTTTTTTTCTTCTAATTTTTGATGATTTGATTTTTCTCTCTCTCTATTCTAATTTCTATATATATATATAATATTACTTAATTTTGCTGACATTGAGGGTGCTGTTCTGTATTTTTTTATTTTTTTTCCTTCCTCTTTTATTTATTTTCTTTTTAGCTATAATATAATATATTATGTACATTTGTTTTTACATATATATATATATATATGCCCATATAATTCATATTATTATTATTTTTTTATTTTTATATATATTTATTTTATTTTATTTTTAGCATATAACATATATATACATATATATATTGATTTTACTTTACACACACACACACATATATATATTATTTTAATTTTAACATTATTGCTTAAGTTTAGGTCCTCGCATTTTCCCCCCCTTAAAATAGTTTCATCCTCGAAACTACTACGCGGGTACAACTCATTGTATTTTAATATCTTACACTTAAATTACAAAACACTTAGAATTTAAGTAAGGCCATACATATTTATATCCTAAGGGTGAAACAGAAGTTACCTGTTTAGAACAAGTCTAGATATTTAGTCCTCATATGATCTTCTCTCTCCCATGTGGCCTCTGTCTCGGTATGACTATTCCAAAGGACTTTTATAAATATAATATCCCGGTTTCTGAGTTGCCTAGTGGACCTGTCCAAAATGGCAATGGGATACTCCTCATATGTCATGTTCTCCTGGAGTCCTTTTGGTAGATGTTCTAAGACAACTATCGGATCGCTAACACATTTCTTCAATGAAGACACATGGAATACATTATGGATATTGGCTAACTTAGCAGGTAACTCAAGTTCATATGCCACAGCTCCAATCCTCCTCTGAATCTGGTATGGACCAATATAACGAGGACTCAACTTCCCTTTTACTCCAAATCTCCTGACCCCCTTCATAGGTGATACTTTCAAGAACATAAAGTCTCAAACTTGAAACTCTAATGGTTTTCTACGTTTATAAGCATAACTTTTCTATCTACTTTGTGCTGTTTGCATTCTAGCCTTTATCACCTGAACTTTATCCTTCAGTTGCTAGAGCATTTCTGGTCCCACTACTTGTTTCTCTCCAATCTCATCCCAATATAATGGGGATCTACATTTTCTTCCATATAGGGCTTCATATGGGGCCATCTGTATAGTACTATGATAGCTGTTATTATATGCAAACTCGATTAGTGGCAAATGTTCATCCCAATTACCACCAAACTCCAAAACACATGCTCTCAACATATCCTCAAGTGTCTATATGGTTCTCTCTGTTTGACCATCTGTCTGAGGATGATAAGCTGTACTGAACTTCAATTTGGTGCCCATAGCTTCCTGTAGGGTTTGCCAAAATCTAGAAATAAACCTGGGATCTCTGTCAGAAACAATAGAAGCGGGTACTCTATGTAATCGCACTATTTCCTTAATATATAACGCTGCTAAGCGAGATAGTGGCATGCTCTATTGAATTGGAAGGAAATGGGCTGATTTAGTCAGCCTATCAACGATTACCCAAATAACATTATGCTGTTTCCTAGTCCCAAGTAATCCTATAACAAAATCCATGGAAATCTGCTCCCACTTCCATTCAGGAATGGAGAGGGGTTGTAATAACCCTCCAGGTTTTTTATGCTCTGCTTTAACTTGTTGGCAAGTGCTACAGTTTGCCACATATTCTGCAATGTCTTTCTTCATCCCTAGCCACCAATACACTGATTTCACATCCCTGTACATCTTATTGCTTCCTGGGTGGTTTGTATAAATGGTATGATGAGCCTCATCTAGAATTGCTTTTTTGATCTTCTCTATTGCTGGTACGCATAATCTACCTTTGAATCTTAATACTCCTGTCTCATCACATATAAAGTCGGGATATCTAATCATATTATTCCTGACTTTTTGCAGTTCCTCATCAGTTAGCTGTGCTTCCCGAATATGATCTTTCAATGTAGGTTGAAAACTCAAACTATTTAATCTAGATTCCACTCCTGGCTATATAATTTCTAACTGTAACTGCTCTAAATCCCTCCACATTTCCACTCTATCAGTGATTAAAGTTACCAGATTGCTACACTGTTTCCTACTTAAAGCATCAGCAACTACATTAGCTTTACCAGGATGATAGTGAATGGCTAGATCATAGTCTTTCATCAATTCCAACCATCGCCTTTGTCGCATGTTCAACTTTTTTTGAGTAAGGATGTATTTCAAACTCTTATGATCAGTATATACATCGCATTTATCACCATACAAATAATGTCTCCAAATTTTTAAAGCAAATATTATAGCAGCCAACTCCAAATCATGAGTAGGATAATTCTACTCATATGGTTTCAACTGACGGGAAGCATATGCTATAACTTTGTCATCCTGCATCAATACACATGATAGAGCCAATTTATACTCAATCTTTATAGTATGGATTGTGTTAATTTATTATTGATTTTATAGAAATCATAAGGAAATGGTACTTAATTTTATTATGGTGATAAATCAGTTTTAATGGAGTCAAGAGTGCTAATTCAAGTAATTTAGAGAAGTCATCTACAATTTAGATCAAAGACGAGGATTTACACCGCCGGAGGAAAGTACATGGGCGTGTAGTTAAAGTACACGACCGTGTACTTGGTTTAGAATCAACAGAAATATACACGGTTGAAGTACACGACTGTGTATCTTTCTTGAAGAATCAATAGAAGGAGGCACGACTTGTGATCTAGCCGTGGTGGAAGCCGTGCCATACACTGAACAAGGATGAAGAATTGTAGATTATCCACAGAGGAAGGCACGACTTGAAATCTGGCTGTGTTGGTGGGCGTGCTAGGCGGACGATTATTCACTTCTCGAGATTTACTTGAAAAAGGAAAGATATTTTCGTATCTTGCTAGCTAAAGATCCTCTGCCATTCCCTTAACAATATAAATAGAACCAACCCTAGAGGGGAAAGAGAGTTTTTTTTTTTTCTTGGAGACAAGAAGGAAGGAAGGAGGTAGAGCAAGGGAAACCGGAAACAGACACTTTTCATGTTTTCACTTTTAATTTTCGTTTTGAGGATGAACATGTGTAGCTAAGCAGATTTTCTAGCCAAAGGATCATTTAAGTTTAATTCTTCATGAATTGTGAGATCTAATTGATTTATCTTTACCCTATTCTTTGTTTTTGGATATTTATATATCTTCTGGAAGTTTTGTCAATGTTATCTTTGTTGATTGGTATGAATTAGAGCTGTTCTACTCAATTAGCAAGTTAATATATTGTCAACTAGTACGTCAAATCCGTAATTGTTTGATAGTTCTAGTTTCGGTGACACAATAACATGTTTGATTATAAAATAGATAGTCAAATTCATGTTATGGAGATATATGATCTTGTTTAAATAGGTTATCTTATAATCTATTGGCATGAATTGGTAGTCTCTCTTGTTTTTAATGCTATTGATAGATTAAATCCTAAGAGCTTGTTTAGAGTTGTCTAATCAATAAGAGAAATAATCAAAGAGCATGTTTTGATTATCAAGGAAGTAAGGAGAGATAGGTTATTAGAGCTTGTTAATAACCATAACCAGTTTATCTTGAATAAAGAATAGAAAACATTTGCATCGATGATCAATTCCTAGAATTAAACTATCTTGATTCCTTTGGTTAGGCTTTTATCATTATTCAAATTTTATTATCTGATTTCAGTATTATTTTGATTCACCAAACAAAACCCCCCTATTCTTCTTTTCCTCTCTATTCTCTTTTAATAGAAATATATTTAACCAATCCCTACGGATACGACTCTACTCACTACTATACACAAATCATATAATTGTCTAGGAGTAGGTTTTATTTTTGTTGGATTCGACACCCATCAACACACCCTAATCCAATCTAAGAGGCATCGCAATATATAGCATACCTACCTGTTCCACTAGGAATGGCCAAAATAGGAGCTGAAACTAACCTCCTCTTTAATTCCTGAAAGCTTTGCTCACATTGGTCTATCCGTTCAAATTTGACTCCTTTCCTCATCAATCGAGTTAGGGGTACAACTATCTTTGAAAAGTCTTTCACAAATTTCCTGTAATATCTTGCCATACCAAGAAAACTTCTTACCTCCCTGACTGTGGTAGGAGGATTCCACTATGTGATGGCCTGAATCTTTGCAGGATCTACAGATATTCCAGAACCTGACACAATATGGCCTAAGAATGCAATCTGGTATAGCCAAAAATCACATTTCTTCAACTTAGCATACAACTGTTTTTCCTGTAGAGTTTGCAACACCTTTCTTAAATGCTTAGCGTGCTCCTCATTATCTTTAGAATAGATCAAGATATCATCAATGAATATAACCACAAAGTCATCCAAATATTCTTTAAATACCTTATTCATCATATCCATAAAGGTAGTTGGGGCGTTAGTTAAACCAAAAGGCATCACCAGAAATTCATAGTGACCATACCTGGTTTGAAATGCAGTCTTTGGTATGTCAATCTCCTTCACCTTCAATTGATGATATCCAGATTACAGATCAATCTTCGAGAATATAGCTGCTCCTTTCAATTGATCAAATAAGTCATCAATTCGGGGTAAAGGATATTTATTCTTGATGGTTACCTTATTCAACTCACGGTAATCTATACACAAATGTAGACTGCCATTCTTCTTTTTCACAAATAACACCGGTGCATCCCAAGGTAACATACTAGGCCTTATGAAACCCTTATCCAATAATTCTTGCAACTACTTTTTCAATTCCATCAATTCTACAAGAGCCATACGATAAGGAGCTTTGGATACAGGTTTCATACCTGGCATTACCTCAATGCCGAATTCAACTTCTCTATCTAGGGGTAAGCCTAGTAATTCCTCAGTAAATATTTTTGGGAATTCACATACAACTGGGATATCCGCCACTCTCTTCTCTTTCAATTGTGCATCTACCACTGAAGCCAAATATCCCATACATCCTTTCTTCAATAATTTCTTGGCTTTGTTAGCTGCTATGATCTTAGGTATTGATCGCCTTATACTCCCTCTGAAACTGAATGCTTCCTCATCTGGTAGACAAAACTCTGCCACTTTATCCCGACAATTTAGATGCACCTTATACCTGGCCAGCCAATCTATGCCAAGGATAACATCATACCCTTTCATATTAAGAATAACCAAATCAGCTGGCAATTGCCGCTCTTCAATCACCACAATACCATTCTCCAATTGATAACTTGCTATCCTCTCCCCTCCAGAAGGAGTACTTACCACATATTCACATTTCAGACTCTTCACTAGAGCCATGTTCCGTCTCACCCAGTCTTCAGCGACATAAGAATGGGTTGATCCAGTGTCAAACAAGGCATAAGCGGGATTATCATCTAATCGAATCACACCTGAAATCATCAAACACATCACATTCCACTTCCAGCAATTATTGTTAACATCCTACTCAATGAAAAGTTAAGCATAGTCACGTCTACATCTTAATTACTTCATGTCTATACCCATAAACACATCTATATATTCACATTTGCATATACACACTTACACGTACTTATAGGCATATATTCACTAATACAATTTGTTTAACCCCTAAGCAGATACAACTATTTTACATATGTACACATGTAAATTCATGTCTACACACACATTTATATTTACACATATAGATTCATTCATTAATTCAATTACTCAATTCATAACAAGCATCAGCATCCCATACACATCAAAATTCACACACATATACATATTTACACTTATACATTTACATATTTATATAGATATATAGGTTCATTTACATTATAACTATTTAACCATCAAACTATCAGATAAGTTTAGTAGTCTTACCTGCTACTACATCATCCACATTAGCTGGCTCTGTTTGTTGTATAGCAAAGAATCGTGCTTGAGTCTGAGGTCACGGTCTACCCCTCCTAGGATTTAGATCATGCCTAGGTGCTGGGGCTTAAGTCTGAGCCTGAGTCTGCTGACCTCCCTCACTCCTACCCCGGCAATTATGGGAAGTATGACCAAACTGTCCACAGGTGTAACATTGGAGGTCCTTAGGATTCTGACATTGCCTAGCAATGTGTCCATCTACCCCACATCTATAACATTTTCCTCTCAGCTGAGGATATTCATTAGCCTTGTGATTGCCCTTACACTTCCAGCACACTATAGTATAAGTCTGATTCCTTTGAGGTCGGACTGGTAGCTGATACTGCTTCTTTGCTTTTCCTTTATCCTTACTCCATTTTTGCCCAAAACTACCTCCATCCTTTCTTTTGTGTGAAGGACCCTCCATACCCTTCATATCCTTCACCTGTTCTAGTATACGGGCTTCATTCATAATCTCCACATAAGTCGCAACTTTACTTCTTTTCAGCTCCGCCTGAAAATAGATATCCAGCCCCGCACGAAATTTATCAGCTTTTACCTCTTCATCATTCTGATAGGCCAATGGAGCGAATTTCAACAATCTGCTAAACTCTCGCTCATACTCCATTATGCTTCTACCCTTTTGCTTTAATTCATAAAACTTTTCCCTCATTTTATCTTGTACACATGAGGGAAAATGTTGACTCAGGAAAACATCCTTAAATGCTGGCCAAGTAATTGGAGCTTCCATCAGCTCCTTCTGTGATACCTACCAATCATGTGCAGTATCTTCTAATAGTATTGCAACATAGTCCACCTTTTTATCCTCGGGAACATCATGTACCTGGAAAGCTCTTTCTATGGAGTTTATCTAATTCATAGCTGTAGTGGGGTCTAGATTCTTACCATCAAAGGGCTTTACAATCCTCTGTACCCTGGCTAGTTCATCCCCACCTCATCCCGCGGCCATAACTTCAGCCCAAGCTTGCATTACAGCAACCATCTGCTCCATTGAATTTTGTGGAGCTGGCGGTGGAGGTGGTAGGGGTGGTGGAGGTAGTGGAGGTAAATCCTCTTGCTGATCATGAGGGACCATATTCCTGGTCCTCCTTCCTCTACCTCTGCCTCGACCTCTTCCTCATTCCATTTACTGCAATCAAATCTACATAAATAAGTACACTTGAATTAGAAATCAAACACTTAAACTTCTTAAACAAACATATGTATTCCAAAATACACAAATACATCACGATTTGGTAAATCAAATCAATTAACACAACTTAAAGTCTTCATTCATCCTAACTACCCCACACAAGCTCACACGGGTTTAATCATAATGCCTAAACCTAAGCTCTGATACCACCCTGTAGCGATCCACCTACTAGGTCTGATTCTTGAACTTGTTCCAAAATTCCTGTAACTATCCTTGGTACCTATAGGTGGGTTGCTATGCCGTCTCTGAATTAGAGATAAGGCAAATTCTGCTAATATTGAACCTATAACTCCAACCTGTATGAAATTTTATAAACGTCCTGTAAAATCTCCTGTCACATCACACATCATATATATATCATCGGGATCTGCATTCCCGGTAAGTAGGCATAGCCTATGATTAATCCTGTAGCCTTAAGTGGCTCAAAAGATTACAAATCCAACCTTATACACACAAATATTTACATTAAAATATGAAGACTAACACCTATAGATCTTATTACAAATAACAGAGGTTCCAAAATGAAACTAAGGGCTTCTTTGCCTCTATTGACGCTCTCCAAAAACCCGAGTCTCCAATAACTTATTCTTCAGTACCTGTACCTGAGGTTAGCAAAAACACTAACCCCTCAGCTTTTTAAAAAGCAAAGTGGGTATAAAATCAAGCAACCCAATAAAAACAAACAACAAAATCACATAATAGTAATCAACAATATTATCAAATACCTCGAAGTGATTACTCAAGCAAGCAAGTTTTCAACTCAAGTTATACTCGCAAGAAACCCAATTCAATTTATTACATTTTAACATCATCATGATCTTACTTAGTGATATTTTCCCCATAATTCCATTTTTGCTAAACTCATAACCTTTTCATTGGAGACCATTTCAATCACTCCTGTGTACTTACAGGTCACAAATATTTTTCAATTAATCTAGGCAAAGCCTGTCAACTCGTAGATGAACTACCCTCATGTATTTTTCAAAACTTAATGTTTTCTCAACCAATTAAGACATCCTTATATACTCTTTTTAGTTAGAAATATTCAGCTCGCCTTTCACCTGCCTCAAACAAAAGGGGTGACCAGATCCCCATAGGTCACTAAACCGGGCCGGTCCGTCGACCGTGCCTTAAACCCATCCGAGTCGACTCAAAGGTCGTACCACAAACTTACTAGGCTGGGAACAGGACTTTTCTTATATTAAGTCTTTTAGGTTAGTAGGTACTTATAGCTTAAATCCCATTTTATTATCCATTTAGATATTTCATCGTTACCAAGACAATAATAGTATGAACTCAACTAGTCATATAAACCCCATCTAATAAGCTAAAAATAACCTAGCATTACATCACAATCATTAAGCATTCGATAATTTAAGTTCATTACATCACATACAATCAGGAATAGTATAATCAAGTCCCGCACCTAACTCTCATTCTAGGATTTTCTAGAATGTTCCCTTTTTTTTCTCATAATCCAATCACATCATGACACACAACCAGCCATCAGTAAACCAATATAATTCAACAATCCTCCTGCATTGATCACAGTAAGTGATCGTATAGGGTAATTTCAACCAACAACAAGTAGTCTACATTATCAACCACTTGTACCCAAGAGAAAAGTTAAGGGGGTACTCACCTGAAACAATATATGCCAATCCAAACAGTCGCACCAGCCAAGTTCCTTTGTCCTCCTTACTCAATAGAAATACCTGAATCATCAGTATACCAATCAATGTTACCCCATTCGCTCTATTGAACCCTAAATTGCTAATTTAGTATTCTAAACCCTTAAATTCCATCCTAACCTCGTATAATCCACCATTTTCCTATAATTTCTAATTCATATACATACGGGTATACTACGCTCTATCATATATTAATGTAATTAAATTTTAGCATGATTCTATATTGAATCGTATGGTTCTAAATTATCACGATCTTGCACCGAACACTCCCGTTTTTGTTTCGTAACTAACCCAAGCTTCTCAAAATCATATTATGCTTCAATTAACCTCAACTGAACATCAAATTCAACTAATCAAATCAAATATCTAATTTTGCTAAGGATTTAATTCGGCCAGAACAGGGTAATTAGCTTGAAAAATTCACTAAAAATAGAAAACGACTCCAATCTGAACAATTAGTGATTTGGGGATCTAATAAATCATATAAGGATATTTTATACTAAAAATTACATCAAAACTACATCATTTGACCTATTTAGTTTCCAATTTAATTTACGACATGAACAGAGCATTTCTTAAGGAGCACATATTTTTGAATCAAATTTTAGAAAAATAAAATTACCACATTAATATTCATACAAAATTATGTCAGAATACCAAAAATAATAATTTTTAATCAATATTTGATATTTAAAAAAAATAGGAAGTTTCGAGCATTACCAGGGGCTGCTCCGTTCACCGGCCTCCGGCCGCCAATGCCGACAACCACTATGTCGGCCGAAATCCTCTCCCACCCAAAACCTTAACCCTAGCTTGGCCTAGCAGCAGATTTACCCTACCCCCTTCGAACGAACAGACAAAATTCTCCCTACTTAATTTGATTTTTTTGTTTCTTCAATTTCTTTAAATTCTTGTTGCATCCTACTTCAATCTTGTTCTTCTTCCTATCCTGATGATTGCATGTTGGAAATTCCAATTTCAATTTGCCTAGAAAATTTGGATGAAATGGAGAGGGTTTTGGTTTCTTTTCTTTTCTTCTAATTTTTGTTGATTTGATTTTTCTCTCTCTATTCTAATATATATATATATAATATTACTTAATTTTGCTGACATTGAGGGTGCTGTTCTATATTTGTTTATTTTTTTTCCTTCCTCCCTTATTTATTTTCTTTTTAGCTATAATATAATATAATACAATATAATATATTATGTACATTTTTTTTACATATATATATATATATATGCCCATATAATTCATATTATTATTATTATTATTTTTATTTTTATATATATTTATTTTATTTTATTTTTAGCATATAACATATATATACATATATATATTGATTTTACTTTACACACACACACATATATATATATTATTTTAATTTTAACATTATTGCTTAAGTTTAGGTCCTCACAAATGGAGAATGTAACCATCGCTTGTTCAGAGACACTTACCTTGCTAACCTTCTTTAGCCAAGCTTACTTGTAAGGTTTTGGGTGCTGCTCAAGTTTAATGCCTAATTTTTGCGCAACTTTTGTGGACATAATGTTCTTACAGCTCCTTAAGTCGATCATAAACCGACATACTTTGCCCATAATAGTATAAGTGGATTGGAAAATATTGTTCCTGAGCCACTCTTCCTCTACTGCCCTAGGAGTCATACAGGATGTCCTAGCTACTAAATTTTCCTTACCATCTCTAGCCACAAACTCCTCCTTAGTAAATTCGGTATCAAAGATAGGTCCTCCATCACCCACAGCTTCAAACACGGGTTCATCATCCTCTTCCTCTTCGTTCTCAATAAAGAGTGCCTTTTTCTCCATCTTCCTACATTCAAACTATCGGTGACCTACCTCACCACACTTGAAACACGAGGCCCACTAATGCTAAGCTTATTAAAACACCCAGTAGTTTTATTACTTGAGGTCCCACCTGTAGTACGATTCACACTACTACTGTTATTATTACCTCCACTACTCATTACAACACTTCTAAACACACCATTCCTAAACCGCTTCTACTGTTTCTCAACAATCAATGCCCTTTGGTGCGCTATTGATACACTAATAAGGTATAATAAATTGACCGTATCTTGAATCTGCATTCTCAAGCCCCTAGTGTATGTAGTAACCAACTAATCATCTGCCTCTTGAAGTTCATTCCTATCTATCAACTAGTAAAAATCAGAAGCGTAATCATCCACTAACCTGCTACATTGCTTAAGGTTTTGCAGCCTTTAGTACATAATGCGCTAGAAATTATAGGGTAAAAACATTATTTGCAAGTGCTTTTTCATCTTTTCCAACGACACGATTATTTACTTTTCTAGCCTATTTTAGGTCAATTTTAATTGTTGCCACCATGTGGTAGCCCTACCACGCAATCTCGTCACTACTAATTGCACTCACTTGTCCTCAAGGACTCCTTTGAACTCTAAGATCTCCTCAATCGTACTTGACCAATCCAAGAATTCCTCTAGTTGGAGGCTTCCATGAAACTCCGGTATCTTCGTTCTCATACCTAGTTCCTAATGCCTCCAGTCTTCCTCTACACAAGGCCTACCATGCCCGTGCAATACTTCATCATATTGTTCATCCTCAATAGAAGAGGAGTCATCCTCTACCTCTTCAGTATTTGGCATTGGATTATGGTTTCTCACATGCCTAGGGTTGATGTTTTGATTTTGATTACCCATCATTGCACCCATTCTTTCTGCCAATCAGTCTACAACCACATCCAAATGACATTCCAATGCCACATTGGTGGGTGTCGAATCCAACAAAATAAAAACCTGCTCCTAAACAATTATATAATTTGTATACAACGGTGAGTAGGGTCGTATCCACAGGGATTGGTTAAATATATTTCTATTAAAAGAGAATAGAGAGGAAAAGAAGAATGAGGGGTTTTGTTTGTAAATTGAAATAATATTGAAATCAGATAATAAAATTGAATAATGATGAAAGCCTAACTAAAGGAATCACTATAGTTTAATTCATAGAACTGATCATTGATGCAAATATTTTCTATTCTTTATCTAAAATAAATTGGTTATGGTTATTAATAAGCTCTAATAACCTATCTCTCTTTACTTTATTGATAATCAAAACAAGCTCTTTGATTACTTCTCCTATTGATTAAACAACCCTAAACAAGCTCTTAGGATTTAATCTATCAATAGCATTAAAAACAAGAGAGACTACCAATTCATGCTAGTAGATTATAAGATAACCTATTTAAACAAGATTATATATCTCTATAACATGAATTTGACTATCTATTCTATAATCAAACATGTCATTGTGTCACAGAAACTAAAACTATCAAACAATTACGGACTTGACGTACTAGTTGACAATATATTAACTTGCTAATTGAGTAGAAGAGCTCTAATTCATACCAATCAAACAATATAATAATAGCAAAACATTCAGAAGATATATAAATATCCAAAAACAAAGAATAGAGTAAAGATAAATAAATTAGATCTCATAATTCTTGAAGAATTAAACTTTTGATGATCCTTTGGTTAGAAAATCTGTTTAGCCACACATCTTCATCCCAAACGAAAATCAAAAAGTGAAAAATATGAAAAGTCTCTGTTTCAGGTGTCTCCTACTTTTCTTATTCGGTTTCTTCACTTCTCAACTCCCTCCTTTTGGAAAACGAAGAGGTATATATAAGAAAACCGAAAGATCTCCTGAAATGGCCAAACTTATCCATATACACGGTCTCAACTTATTGTTATACACGGCCGTGTACTTTAATCGTGTATGCTTTTGTTGGTTCTTCAAGCCAGATACACGACCGTGTACTTTAACCGTGTATGCTTCTGTTAGTTCTTCAAGCCAGATATATGGCCGTGTACTTTAACCGTGTATGTTTCTGTTGGTTCTGAACCAGATACACGGTCGTGTACTTCAAATACACGCCCGTGTACTTCCCTTCGACGGTGTAAATCCTTGTCTTTGATCCAAATTGTAGATGACTTCTCTAAATCACTTGAATTAGCACTCTTGACTCCATTAAACCTGATTTATCACCATAATAAAATTAAGTACCATTTCCTTATGGTTTCTATAAAATCAATAATAAATTAACACAATTCATACTATAAAGATTGAGTATAAAATGGCTCTATCAAATTCCCCCACACTTAAACTCTTGCTTGTCCTCAAGCAATTGAATCAAATCAATTGAGAAATCCGTCATAGATTATACAAAATTTCTTTTCATCATTTCAAGCATCTATTCTTTTATAATTCATGACTTGTAATTTTAATGTCTACTGCTCCAACTAAACTGGTTTCCTATGATTAAATTACCATAGACAAAATTTAATAGCTAATCTAAACAAAGCAAACTTTAATCCTCATGTTTAGCAAAAGAACTTTTATTCCAAAAATAAGTGATGGGTGTCGAGTCCAACAAAAATAAAACCTACTCCTAGACAATTATATGATTTGCATATAGTGGTGAGTAGGGTCGAATCCACAGGGATTGGTAAAGATATTTCTATTCAAAGAGAATAAAAGGAAAAGGAAAATGGGGGGTTTGGTTTGTGAATTGAATAAAGTTAAAACAAGTTAAGAAAGTTGTATATTGATAAAAAGCCTAGCCAAAGGAATCAAGATAGCTTAATTCTAGGAATTGATCATCGATGCAAAGGTTTTCTATTCTTAGTTCTAGATAAATTGGTTATGGTTATTAACAAGCTCTAACAACCTATCTCTCCTTACTTCCTCGATAACCTCAGACAAGCGCTTTGAATTATTTCTCTTATTGATTAAACAACTCTTAGACAAGCGCTTAGGATTTAATCTATCAATAGCATTAAGATCTAGAGAGACCACCAATTCATGCCGGTAGATTATAAGATAACCTATTTAAACATGATCACACACCTCCATAACATGAATTCGATCATCTCTTTTATAACCAAACATGTTATTGCGTCACTAAGACTAGAACAATCAAACAATTACGGATTTGACGTGCTAGTTGACAATAAATTAACTTGCTAATTGAGTAGAAGAGCTCTATTCATACCAATCAACAAAGATGATAATGACAAAACGATCAGAAGATATATGAATACCCGAAAACAAAGAATAGAATAAATACAAGTCAATTAGACCTCACAATTCGTGGAGAATTAAACATCTATGACCCTTTGGCTAGAAAAGTAGCTTAGCTACACATGTTCATCAATAAAACGAAAATAAAAAGTAAAAACATAATGAACCCGATTGCTTGCTCTGCCTCCAAGATGATCCAAGGTTCTTCAATATCCAAAGATTCAAAAAAAATTGTCCTAACCCTCTAGGGTTGGTTCTATTTATATTGTTAGGGGGGTAGCATGTGATCTTTTGCTAGCAAGATACGAAAATATCTTTCCTTTTCCAAGTAGATTTCGAGAAGTGAAGATTCGTCTGCCTGGCACGCCTCAACACACGGCCATGGATCAAGCCGTGCCATCCTCTGTGCATATTCTTCAAGTCTTCATCCGCGCCCAGTGTTAACCACGGTTAGACACACGACCAGATTTAAAGCCGTGCCTTCATCTGTGCATAATCTTCAAGTCTTCATCCGTGTCCAGTGTGTACCACGGTTACACCCACGGCTAGATTTCAAGCCGTGCCTTCATCTGGTTGATGTTCCACACTTTCTTCTCCTTGGTCCTGGCTTCCACCACGGCTTCAAGCACGGTTTATCCCACGGGTTCCACCACGGCCGTGCCTTAAGCCGTGTCTCTCTCTGTTCAAAGTCCTCATTTTTGCCTTCTTGTCCAGTGTGTAACACGGTTTGAACCTTGGTCGTGCCTCAAACCGTGCTTCCTCCGGTGGTGTAATTCCTTGTCTTGATCCAAGTTGTAGATGACTTCTCTAAAATACTTGAATTAGCATCCTTGACTCCATTTAACCTGATTTATCACGATGATAGAATTAAAGTACCATTTCCTTATGATTTCTATAAAATCAATAATAATTTAACACAATTTATACTATAAAGATTGAGTATAAAATGGCTCTATCAAATTCCCCCACACTTAAACTCTTGCTTGTCCTCAAGCAATTGCATCAAATCAATTGAGAAATCTGTCATAAATTATACAAGCTTTCTTTTCATCATTCCAAGCATCTATTCATTTGTAATTCATGACTTGTAATTTAATGTCTACTACTTCAACCCAATTGGTTTCCTGTGATCAAATTACTTTGGACAAAATTCAATAGCTAATCTAAACAAAACAAACTTTAATCCTCATGTTTAGCAAAAGAATTTTTATTCCAAAAGTAAATACTTAATCCACTAAGGAAAAACACCCAATTAAACTTCATTGGATATTATCAAGCATATAATCCTTGCAATATAAAGTAAAAGCATATGGTATAAGCTCTTTGCTAGATATTCTCCCTTTTATACATCTTTGTTTTATTCAATGAATGTTCACATTCATGTTCGTTTGATTTATTCAAGCATCTATTTTGACGGGTTTTTGCCCGCTTCTTTTCATGAACTTTTGCCTTTTTCGCCCTTATCGTTATAGTGAGTTCATTGAGTCGGCAACATCCCGAGCTCATCACTCAAGTGATCGGGTTTTGAGATACCCCTACGGACTCTTCCTCACTCTAACATTCAAGTTTGAATACTCTTAACTTAATTAGTTGAATCATTGGAGTAATGGCTATGCTTGATTTTTTTTTTAAGTGTTATGATTGCTTTACAAACAACTTCAAAGAGTATACAGTAGCTAATATAACCTAGAAGTAAACTTGTTTATTTTTCACTTAGGGACTCGACTTACTCTTAGACTTCCAATTCTAAAGCTAAATACAAGGTAAATTTGTTTCTTAAAGATTTCACTACTTAATTTTAACCATGTATTCTAATCACAGCAGTGGGTGAGTAAAGCATTTGAACAAGTCAATTTCACATTTTGTAGATGCTTATTACAACATTTAGTACAATCTCTAGATTTCATGATAATTTTGAAAAAATTTGGCTTAAAATTGCTTAAGGACAAACATTCAAAGTATAAGTTAGTTCTCTATTCTCTATATTTTATTATCCTCTCCCCCACACTTAGCTTGAACAGTGTCCTCACTGTTCCTAATTTAGCACAATTGAAAAGGAATTAACAACTCAAGGAGCATTAGAGAATAAGAGAAAGGAAATTTTGGTACTTCCCTGGTATTGGGGCGCTCCCTTTTAGCTCTGGAAAGTGTCATCTAATGATATGTATCCTTGCTGCAGCCGATCCAAAGAGTTCAAGACTACACTAAAATCAAAACAAACTAAACTAAAACAAAACAAAACTAAAACAAACCAAAACTAATGCAAAACAAAACTTTTTTTTTTTTACATGGGTTGCCTCCCATGAAGCGCCTTTCTTTAACGTCTTTGGCTAGACGTTCCTGGCTAAATATTCGGATAAGGATTTTGATTCCAGCCTTGGTGCCTGTGGTGATGGGTTAATAACATCCGCAACAAAAACAGGAGATGGGTTAATAGCATCCGTAACAAAAACAGGAGAGATATCGTTAGGATGTTTCATGGCATCATTAATATTAAATTTAATCACTTCACCATCAAATTCCATAGTGAGGGTGCCATCGTTTACATCGATTTTCGTTTTAGAAGTCTTAAGGAATGGTCGCCTTAATAATATCAGTGATGAAGTATGAGAATCACTATTGTCCATGTCAAGCACATAAAAATCAGCAGGAAAAACCAACCCATTGACTTCAACTAAAACATCCTCTAGAACTCCCTCAGGATAAACATTGGACCTATCAGCAAGTTGAACAATAATACCCGTTTCCTTTAAAGGACCAACATTTAAACGTTGATAAATAAACAAAGGCATGACATTGATAGAAGCTCCTAGATCACACATGGCTTTAGCGATTCCAAGACTACCTATTTTGCAAGGAATGGCGAACATACCTGGGTCCTTACATTTAGGAGGAAGCTTCTTCTGAATAATAGCTGAAACATTTTCACTCACACTAATCTTTTCATTGCCTTTCAGCTTCCTTTTGTTAGTGCACAAGTCCTTGAGGAATCTAGCATAGCGCGGTATTTGCTTAATTGCATCAAGTAAAGGAATATTTACCTCGACTTTACGAAACGTTTCCAGAATCTCTTTTTCTTCCGCTTCCTTCTTGGATTTCGCTAATCTGGAGGGGAAAGGAGGTGGTATCAATGTGACCTTCGATGGCTCATCTAGAGACTTGCTAATCTGGTCGCCCTGCTGGCTCGGAGTCGAAGTCTCTTTCTTAGTCTCTTCCTCAAGATTAGATGGATTTCCTTTCTTATTTGATCCCTGCAATTCTGTCCCACTTCTCAAGGTAATTGCATTAACACTTTGCTTCGGGTTTGTAATAGTTTGAGAAGGTAACTTACCTTGAGTTTCTAACCTGTTTACGACTGAAGCAAGTTGGCTTACCTGATTCTCCAAGTTTTGAATGCTTTGCTTTGTTTCCTCCTGAAATTGTTTGGTATTCACAGCTAGAGACTTAACAATATCTTCAAGGGGCATACCTGAAGTGGAAGGAGTTTGGGGTACGTGGTGTGATGGCTTAGGCTGGAATTGTTGGAAACTTTGTGGGTTATTGCCATATCGGAAGTTAGGATGATCCCTCCATCCGGGGTTGTAAGTATTTGAATAGGGATCATACTTCCTCTGCGGTTGTCCTAGAAATCCGCCTACAGCATTGGCGTGTTCATGATTGTCATCTTGCAATGTGGGGCACATGTCGGTCGGATGACTAGGAGCAGCACAAATTCCACAAGCTTTCACCTGTTGGGTATTTCCAAGAGCTAGCTGCTGCACAAGAGAGGTAAGATTAGAAATTTGATGTTCAAGGTTAGACACATTTACCTCATTTACCTTCCTTGAAGACGTATCATGCCTATACCCAAATTGTTGCGAATTGGCAGCCATAATGGAGATCAATTCCCTAGCTTAACCAGGGGTTTTGTTTACTATGGCGCCTCCACTTGCAGCATCCATCATCTTTCTTTCCATCGGAAGTAGGCCCTCGTAGAAGTATTGGATAAGGAGTTGTTCAGATATCCCATGTTGTGGGCAGCTTGCACACAATTGCTTGAACCTCTCCCAATACTCATGAAGTGTCTCGGTGTCCCTCTGTTTTATACCACAAATTTCTCTTCTTATACTAGCGGCTCTGGAGGCGGGGAAGAATTTGTCCAAGAAGAGTCCCACCATATCTGTCCAAGTGGTGATAGAACCTGGAGGCAAATAAAACAACCAATCTTTAGCTTTAGTACTTAAAGAAAATGGAAAAGCACGTAGCTTGATTTGATCGTCGGTTATTCCTTGCGGCCTCATACTAGAACACACTATATGGAACTCTTTCAAATGCTTATGAGGATCTTCATTCTCAAGACCATGAAATGTAGGAAGCAGATGTATCAACCTAGATTTCAATTCGAATTCCACAGCTAGTTCGGGATAGTGAATACAAAGTGGTTGTTGATTCACATCCGGTGCAGCCAACTCCCTTAAGGTTCTCCCGAGATTTGCCATGTCGTCCTCTTTTTCAGAATCAGACAAGTCCGATACTAAGTTTGGTCTAGTGGATGATCTAGCTTCTTGTCGTAGTCTCTTTAGAGTCTTCTCAATCTCCGGATTATAAATTAGTTCACCTGTCTGAGAAGAACGGGTCATACAAGAATAGAAATAAATTTGACACCAATCCCCGGCAACGGCGCCAAAATTTGATGGGTGTCGAGTCCAACAAAAATAAAACCTACTCCTAGACAATTATATGATTTGCATATAGTGGTGAGTAGGGTCGAATCCACAGGGATTGGTAAAGATATTTCTATTCAAAGAGAATAAAAGGAAAAGGAAAATGGGGGGTTTGGTTTGTGAATTGAATAAAGTTAAAACAAGTTAAGAAAGTTGTATATTGATAAAAAGCCTAGCCAAAGGAATCAAGATAGCTTAATTCTAGGAATTGATCATCGATGCAAAGGTTTTCTATTCTTAGTTCTAGATAAATTGGTTATGGTTATTAACAAGCTCTAACAACCTATCTCTCCTTACTTCCTCGATAACCTCAGACAAGCGCTTTGAATTATTTCTCTTATTGATTAAACAACCCTTAGACAAGCGCTTAGGATTTAATCTATCAATAGCATTAAGATCTAGAGAGACCACCAATTCATGCCAGTAGATTATAAGATAACCTATTTAAACATGATCACACACCTCCATAACATGCATTCGATCATCTCTTTTATAACCAAACATGTTATTGCGTCACTAAGACTAGAACAATCAAACAATTACGGATTTGACGTGCTAGTTGACAATATATTAACTTGCTAATTGAGTAGAAGAGCTCTATTCATACCAATCAACAAAGATAATAATGACAAAACGATCAGAAGATATATGAATACCCGAAAACAAAGAATAGAATAAATACAAGTCAATTAGACCTCACAATTCGTGGAGAATGAAACATCTATGACCCTTTGGCTAGAAAAGTAGCTTAGCTACACATGTTCATCAATAAAACGAAAATAAAAAGTAAAAACATAATGAACCCGGTTGCTTGCTCTGCCTCCAAGATGATCCAAGGTTCTTCAAGATCCAAAGAATAAAAAAAAATTGTCCTAACCCTCTAGGGTTGGTTCTATTTATATTGTTAGGGGGGTAGCATGTGATCTTTTGCTAGCAAGATACGAAAATATCTTTCCTTTTCTAAGTAGATTTCGAGAAGTGAAGATTCGTCTGCCTGGCACGCCTCAACACACGGCCGTGGATCAAGCCGTGCCATCCTCTGTGCATATTCTTCAAGTCTTCATCCGCGTCCAGTGTTAACCACGGTTAGACACACGGCCAGATTTAAAGCCGTGCCTTCATCTGTGCATAATCTTCAAGTCTTCATCCGTGTCCAGTGTGTACCACGGTTACACCCACGGCTAGATTTCAAGCCGTGCCTTCATCTGGTTGATGTTCCACACTTTCTTCTCCTTGGTCCTGGCTTCCACCACGGCTTCAAGCACGGTTTATCCCACGGGTTCCACCACGGCCGTGCCTTAAGCCGTGTCTCTCTCTGTTCAAAGTCCTCATTTTTGCCTTCTTGTCAAGTGTGTAACACGGTTTGAACCTTGGCCGTGCCTCAAACCGTGCTTCCTCCGGTGGTGTAATTCCTTGTCTTGATCCAAGTTGTAGATGACTTCTCTAAAATACTTGAATTAGCATCCTTGACTCCATTTAACCTGATTTATCACGATGATAGAATTAAAGTACCATTTCCTTATGATTTCTATAAAATCAATAATAATTTAACACAATTTATACTATAAAGATTGAGTATAAAATGGCTCTATCAATAAGTACTTAATCCAATAAGGAAAAACACCCAATTAAACTTCATTGGATATTAGCAAGTATATAATCTTTACAACACAAAGTAAAAGCATATGGTATCTACTCTTTCCCTAGATTTTCTCCCTTTTTATTATAAGTCTTATTTCATTCAATGATTTTTACATTCATATTCTTTTGATTTAATCAAGCATCTATTTTGACGGGTTTTTGCCTGCTTCTTTTTCATGAACTTTCGCCTTTTCCACCCTTATCATTATAGTGAGTTCATCGAGTCGGCAACATCCCGAGCTCGTCACTCAAGTGACTGGGTTTTAAAATACCCCTACGGACTCTTCCTCACTCTAACATTCAAGTTCGAATACTCTTAATTCAATTACTTGAATCATTGGAGTAATGGCTATGCTTGATTCTTTTTCCATTTTTTTTTTAAAGGATTACTAAGGAGAAAGTTTCTTCAACATCTTTCACTAAGTGTTATCATTGTTTCAAAAACAACTTCAAAGAGTATACAGTAACTAATATAACCTAGAAGTAAACTTGTTTATTTTTCACTTAAGAACTCGACCTACTCTTAAACTTCCAATTCTAAAGCTAAATACAAGGTAAATTTGCTTCTTAAAGATTTCACTACTTAATTTTAACCAAGTATTCTAATCACAGCAGTAGGTGAGTAAAGCACTTGAACAAGTCAATTTCACATTTTGTAGATACTTATTACAATCATTTAATACAATCTCTAGATTTCATGAAAATTTTGAAAAATTTAGCTTAAAATTTGCCATATAATGCTTAAGGAAAAACATTCAAAGAATGAGTCAATTCTCTATTCTCTATATTTTATTATCCTCTCCCCCACACTTAGTTTGAACAGTATCCGCACTGTTCCTAATTCAGCACAATTAAAGAGGAATGAAAAACATAAGGAACATTAGAGAATAAGAGAAAAGGAATACTGGTACTTCCCTGGTATAAAGTGTAAAGTGATTGGAGTTCTCCCCTTAAGCACTAGGGAGTGTCATCTTATGATATGTACCCTTTCTGCAGCTAATCAAAAGAAAAAAAAATCAAAACAAAACTAAAATAAAATAAATTGATTTTTTTTTTGACATGGGTTGCCTCCCATGAAGCGCCTTTCTTTAACGTCTTTGGCTAGACATACCTGGTAATTAATCACAATATTCGGGGTAAGTTAAACTGATTTCTTTAATATTACACACTTGAAATCCTTCATAAAAAGGTTTCAAGCGATGACCATTGACTTTGAAATTCTTACTAGTTTCAAGACTTGTGATCTCAACTGCACCATGTGAAAATATGTTAATGATAACAGAAGGACCAACCCACCGTGATCGTAGTTTTCCAAAAAACAACTTCAATCGAGAGTGATAAAGTAATACTTTTTGACCTACAGAGAAATTCTTTCGAAAAATCATTTGATCATGAAAATCCTTTGTTTTTTCCTTGTAGATTTTAGTACTCTCATAAGCTTCTCTTCGAATTTCCTCAAGTTCTTGTAATTGAAGTTTTCTGTGCTCACCAGCCTCATCCATTTGCATGTTACATTGTTTTACAGCCCAGTACGCCCTATGTTCCAACTGCACAGGGAGGTGATACGGTTTGCCAAATATCAAACGGTAAGGAGACATACCTATAGGGGTCTTGTAAGCTGTCCGATAGGCCCATAATGCATCTTCAAGTCTTCTGCTCCAATCCTTCCTGCTTGGATTGACAATTTTTTTCCAGAATAGACTTGATTTCTCGATTTGAGACTTCTGCCAATCCATTGGTTTGAGGGTGGTATGCGGTGGAAGTGCGATGAGTGACCTTGTGCTTTTTAAGTAGAGTTTCCACTACTCTATTACAAAAGTGTGTGCTACGATCACTGATAAGAGCCTTTGGTATCTCGAACCTAGCAAAAATATGAGATTTGACAAAATCCACAACTTTGGCATCATTAGTTCAGGTCGCTTTGGCTTCCACCCACTTTGAGACATAATCCACAGCAAAAAGGATGTAAACATTACCAAAAGAAAAAGGAAAAGAACCCATAAAGTCAATACCCCACATATCAAATATTTCACAAGCAAGAATAGGGGTAAGTGGCATTTGGTCTCTATGTCCTAAGTTGCCAACTTTTTGACATCGTTCATAAGACTTACAAAATATATAAGAATCACGAAACAAGGTAGGCCAAAACAACTCACACCCTAACACTTTTTGAGCTGTCCTCTTAGGGCCAAAATGTCCACCACATGCATATGAGTGACAAAATTGCAAGACAGAAGGAATATCGTCTTGAGAAATGCACCTTCTAATGATTTGATTAGCACAATGTTTCCACAAATACGGATCATCCCATACATAGTACTTAGCATCACTTTTAATTTTATCTTTTTGAGCCCTAGACAAATCACTTGGTAGTGTCTTAGTAACCAAATAGTTGACAATATCGGTATATCAAGGAATTGTCTTTTGAATAGAAAAGAGATGCTCATATGGAAAATCATCTTGTAGTGGTATTGACCCTTCATTGATAAGTATTCTACTGAGGTGGTCGGCAACTAAGTTTTCGAAGCCTTTCCTATCGCATATTTCCAGATCAAACTCTTGTACTAAGAGTATCCATCGAATAAGTCTTGGTTTCGCCTCCTTCTTCGTGAGCAGGTACTTGAGAGCTGCATGATCAGAGTAAACAATTACCTTAGTACCAAGTAAATATGATTTGAATTTTTCTAAAGCAAAAACAACAGCCAAGAGTTCTTTTTCCGTTGTGGAATAGTTGCATTGAGCACTATCCAATGTTCTGGAAGCGTAATAAATGACATGAGAAGCTCTTCCAACTCTTTGGCCAAGAACAGCTCCAACTACAGAATTGCTCGCATCACACATAATTTCAAAGGGAAGGTTCCAGTCAGGTGGTTGAATGATTGGAGCAGAAGTTAACTTATCCCTCAATGTGTCAAAAGCATGCTTGCAGGCCTCATCGAACTCAAATGCCACTTCTTTTTGCAGCAATCTACATAGGGGCTGAGTAATCTTGGAAAAATCCTTGATGAAGCATCGATAAAATCCTGCACTCCCAAGAAAAGAGCGAATTTGCCGTACACTTACAGGGTAAGGTAGAGATTTAATCAATTCTATTTTAGCTTTATCGACTTCAAGTCCCCTGGAAGATACAATATGACCTAGAATTAGACTCTGTTCAACCATAAAGTGACATTTTTCATAGTTCAACACAAAATTCTTATCTATACATCTTTGAAGCACTTTTGTAAGGTTAGTCAAACATGAATCAAAAGAGTTACCATAGATAGTGAATTCATCCATGAAAACTTCTATGATATTCTCCACATAATCTGAAAATATACTAACCATACACCTTTGGAATGTGGCTGGGCCATTACAGAGCCCAAAAGGCATCCTTCGATATGCAAAAGTACCGAATGGACATGTGAAAGTAGTCTTCTCTTGATCTTCCGGCGCCACTGGAATTTGATGAAAACCTGAATAACCATCAAGACAACAATAGTGAGAATGGCTAGCCAAACATTCAAGCATCTGATCAAGAAAAGGAAGAGCGAAATGATCTTTTCTAGTTGACGCATTCAGCTTCCTATAATCAACACAAACCCTCCATCCATTTTGAACACGAGTAGGAACTAACTCACCATTAGAGTTTTCAATCACAGTTAAGCTCGTTTTCTTTGGAACAACTTGAATTGGACTTACCCATTTGCTATCGAAAATTGGATAGATTATACCTGCATCAAGAAGTTTCAAGATCTCTTTCTTAACTACTTCCATCATAGGCGAGTTCAAACGATGCTGAACTTCCCTTGAAGGTTTGCAATTATCTTCCATTAATATCTTGTGCATGCATGTGGAGGGGCTTAGTCCTTTGATATCAGCTATGGACCATCCAATGGCTTCTTTATACTCTCTCAACACCCGAATCAACTTTTCTTCTTCTAAAGTACTTAGTTTGTTAGAGACTATCACAGCAAGAGTCTCATTTTCTCCTAAGAAGATGTACTTTAGATGTTTAGGTAAGGGTTTTAATTCCAGCTTTGGTGCCTGCACAATAAAGGGAAGAAGTCTTGTGTTAAAAGGAGGTAAATTAATGTAGGACACACCATACCTGATAGGTTTTAACGATTCCAGCTCACAAATCATGTCCTGCAAATAAGAGGATATTACAAACTTCTCCTTAAGAGTTTTTAATGCATTAATAGTAAGACTCCTATTAAGTACAATTTTCAACTCATCATCGTCTATCAAATCAAATGTAGCCTGTGTTAATGGGTCAATAACATCCACAACAAAAACAGGAGAGATATCACTAGGATATTTCATAGCATCATAAATGTTAAATTTAATCACTTCACCATCAAATTCCATAGTGAGGGTACCGTCATGTATATCAATTTTCGTTCTGGATGTCTTAAGAAATGGTCTCCCTAATAATACCAGTGATGAATTATGAGAATCATCATTCTCCATGTCAAGCACATAAAAATCTGCAGGGAAAACCAACCCATTAACTTGTACTAAAACATCTTCCAGAACTCCCTCAAGATAAACATTGGACCTGTCAGCAAGTTGAACAATAACAGCTGTTTCCTTCAAGGGACCAACATTCAAACATTGATAAACAGACAAAGGCATGACATTGATTGAAGCTCCTAGATCACACATGGCTTTAGCGGTTCCAAGATTACCTATTTTGCAAGGAATAGTAAACATATCTGGGTCCTTACATTTAGGAGGAAGCTTCTTCTGAAGAATAGCTGAAACATTCTCACCCACACTAATCTTTTCATTACCTTTCAGCTTTCTTTTGTTAGTGCACAATTCTTTGAGAAATTTAGCATAGCGAGGTACTTGCTTTATTGCATCAAGCAAAGGAATATTTACCTCAACTTTGCGAAAAGTTTCAAGAATCTCTTTTTCTTCAGCTTCATTCTTGGATTTTGCTAATCTAGAAGGGAAAGGAGGGATCCTTTGGTCTGGTTATCTTGCTGGCTCGGAGTCGAAATCTCTTTCTTAGTCTCTTCCTCAAGATTAGTTCGGTGTCCTTTCTCATTTGATCTCTGCAATTCCGTTCCACTTCTCAAGGTAATTGCATTAGCGCTTTGCTTTAGATTTGTGATAGTTTGAGAAGGTAACTTACCTTGAGTTTCTAACCTGTTTATAGAAGAAGCAAGTTGGCTTACCTGGTTCTCCAAGTTTTGAATGCTCTGCTTTGTCTTATCCTGAAATTGTTTTGTATTAACAGCTAGCGATTTAACAATTTCCTCAAGAGACATACTTGAAGTGGAAGGAGCTTGTGGTATTTGGTTTGATGGCTTAGGCTGGAACTGTTGGAAATTTTGTGGTTTATTGCCATATCTGAAGTTAGGATGATCCCTCCATCCAGGATTATAAGTATTCGAGTAGGGATCATATTTCCTTTGTAGTTGTCCTGGGAATCCTCCTACAGCATTGGCATGCTCATGATTATCATCATGCAATGTGGGACACATGTCAGTAGGATGATTAGGGGCAGCACAAATTCCATAAGCCTTCACCTGCTGTGTATTTCCAATAGTTATCTGCTGTACAAGGGAGGTTAGGTTAGAAATTTGATGTTCAAGGTTAGAAACACTTACCTCATTTACCTTCCTTGAAGAAGAATCATGTCTATACCCAAATTGTTGCGAATTAGCAGCCATAATGGAGATCAATTCCCTAGCTTGACCAGGGGTTTTATTCACTATGGCACCTCCACTAGCTGCATCCATCATCTTCCTCTCCATCGGAAGCAGACCTTCATAGAAGTATTGAATGAGAAGTTGTTCAGATATCCCATGTTGTGGACAGCTTGCACAAAGTTGCTTGAACCTCTCCCAATACTCATGAAGAGTCTCGGTATCCCTCTGTCTGATACCATAAATCTCTCTTCTTATGCCAGCTGCTCTAGACGCAGGGAAAAATTTGTCCAGGAAGAACTTCACCATATCTGTCCAAGTAGTTATAGAACCTGGAGGCAAATAAAACAACTAATCTTTAGCTCTAGTACTTAAAGAAAATGGAAAGGCACGCAACTTGATTTGATCGTCGGATATTCCTTGCGGCCTCATACTAGAACACACTATATGAAACTCTTTCAAATGTTTGTGAGGATCTTCATTCTCAAGACCATGAAAAGTGGGTAGCAAATGTATCAAACCAGATTTCAATTCAAATTCAACAGCTAATTCAGGATATTGAATACAAAGTGGTTATTGATTCACTTCTGGTGCAGCCAATTCTCTTAATGTTCTTTCAGGATTTGCCATATCTTCTTCTTTTTCAAAATCAATGGATGAATCGGACAACTCTAATGCTAACTTCAGTCCAGAGGATGAAGATGATACAGTTTCTTTTTGACGCAGCCTAGCTTCTCTTCGCAGTCTCTTAAAAGTCTTCTCAATCTTTGGATTATAAGTGAGTTCACTTATATGAGAAGAACGAGTCATGCAAGAATAGAAATAAATTTGAGACCAATCCCCGGCAACGGCGCCAAAATTTGGTGGGTGTCGAATCCAACAAAATAAAAACCTACTCCTAAACAATTATATATTTTGTATACAGCGGTGAGTTGGGTCATATCCATAGGGATTGGTTAAATATATTTCTATTAAAAGAGAATAGAGAGGAAAAGAAGAATGGGGGGTTTTGTTTGTAAATTGAAATAATACTGAAATCAGATAATAAAATTGAATAATGATGAAAGCCTAACCAAAGGAATCACTATAGTTTAATTCATAGAACTGATCATTGATGCAAATATTTTCTATTCTTTATCTAAAATAAATTGGTTATGGTTATTAACAAGCTCTAATAACCTATCTCTCCTTACTTTCTTGATAATCAAAACAAGCTCTTTGATTACTTCTCCTATTGATTAAACAACCCTAAACAAGCTCTTAGGATTTAATCTATCAATAGCATTAAAAACAAGAGAGACTACCAATTCATGCCAGTAGATTATAAGATAACCTATTTAAACAAGATTATATATCTCTATAACATGAATTTGACTATCTATTCTATAATCAAACATGTCATTATGTCACAGAAACTAAAACTATCAAACAATTACGGACTTGACGTACTAGTTGACAATATATTAACTTGCTAATTGAGTAGAAGAGCTCTAATTCATACCAATCAAACAAGATAATAATAGCAAAACATTTAGAAGATATATAAATATCCAAAAACAAAGAATAGAGTAAAGATAAATCAATTAGATCTCACAATTCTTGAAGAATTAAACTTTTGATGATCCTTTGGCTAGAAAATCTGTTTAGCCACACATGTTCATCCCAAACGAAAATCAAAAAGTGAAAAATATGAAAAGTCTCTATTTCAAGTGTCTCCTGCTTTTCTTATTCGGTTTCTTCACTTCTCAACTCCCTCCTTTTGGAAAACGAAGAGGTATATATAAGAAAACCGAAAGATCTTCTGAAACGGCCAAACTTATCCATATACACGGTCTCAACTCACTGTTATACACTGCTGTGTACTTTAACCATGTATGCTTCTGTTGGTTCTTCAAGCCAGATACACGGCCGTGTACTTTAATCGTGTATGCTTCTGTTAGTTCTTTAAGCTAGATACACGGCCGTGTACTTTAACCGTGTATGTTTCTGTTGGTTCTGAACCAGATATACGGCCGTGTACTTCAAATACACGCCTGTGTACTTCCCTTCGGCGGTGTAAATCCTTGTCTTTGATCCAAATTGTAGATGACTTCTCTAAATCACTTGAATTAGCACTCTTGACTCCATTAAACTTGATTTATCACCATAATAAAATTAAGTACCATTTCCTTATGATTTCTATAAAATCAATAATAAATTAACACAATTCATACTATAAAGATTGAGTATAAAATGGCTCTATCACACATCTAGCCACTTGTCAATCATCTACCTGATTCTTCAATCTAGATCATCGTGATCATAGATCTCGTTCACTACAGTATGACGTTGATTAGCTTGTCTATAGGGTGCCATTGTTACCAAGAGCGAACATGGCTCTGATAACAATCGACATACCATATAATGTGATAATTATGTTAAGTTTATCACAAACCATTGATTTTGTGAATATCTGAAGTGTTATCTTCAAATACCAATTAATTCTAAGAATTCTTAGGTATTTAGCATCCAAATTCGAGAACTATATAAAATTCAAGACTTTGGGAAGAAAATAGAGTAAGACAACTCATGAAAATTTTTAATATTCAATCAACATCTATCTCATTACCTTAGAGCCTACAAATAATAGTAGGCATAAAGTCGAAAAAAATAGAATATAAAAATTTTCCAAAAATAGGAATAACTAAAAACTGCCAAAAATATAAATGCCTAAAACTTAAGGACACAAAGTACATTAAAAGACAAATAAAACGCTACAAATGAAATTTAAAATAAAGATGCCTATAAAATGTTATAAGGAATCTAAAAATTACCAAAAATAGCAAAATTGCTTGCTTGAGGGATTGAACAAAGGAATTTTCCCTAAAAATAGTATAGCTCAACACTAAAGGCACTTATTTCTTTAAGTTAGCTCGTTTTCTTTGAAATAAGGCCTAGAAATCAAGAAATCACGATTAACCCATTTCTATCCCTTTTAGCTATGTACTTGTTTGCTAGTATCTCCACCTCATCATCATGCCTTTGATGATTTTGAGTCTTGTTCATCTAAAGGACAACAAATACTACACAGATCCTTTGAGATTATTTCATCTATTATGGTATGCATGTGAGCCATATTAAGAAAGGAGAGCACAAGCTATAATAACTTGGAAAGGATCTTCTATCTACTGACATCACACGAGACTGATACAAGTGATTAATGAAGCTAGCCTTAATGAGTGAATCTAAAAACAATAGGGTGCCCTTGTAACTAGTAATGTACCAAATGGATATTAAGCATGTGAATTCTAATGGAAAAAGGTTTAATCCAATAGTGCTTCTAAATGGCAAATATTAATTCTAAATACACTCACCATCATGAAAAGGCTTGTGCTTAGAGTTTCTCTAGTTTAATTGTATTTTTTCCACCAAGGGAATGCTATAGCTCACAATTATATTTTCTATTGTTTGACCCCTCTCCCTATTTTTGCCTATAAGTCCATACCAAATGCTCATTTCATCAAGAGGTCAAACCTATATCTAGGCATTAAATTTCTTAGGAAGAGTATATGGTCTAAACAAGAAAAGATGCTGTTGATAGCTCATTCCCTTCAATGGGCCTCCAAGCCTAAGGCAAACCCATAAAGAGGATTCATATAAACAGATGAGAAAGGACCACAGGGTAGGTGGCACTAACTGGGAGGCAACCGTGATTTCTATTATCCTTTCTATAAGCCATGCTTCTTAATCACATATACCCCTACACGAATAAGAGGATTACAATGTAGTAGCAGCTAACCAATTACAATGCACCATTTTAACCTATAAATACCCTTAAGCAACAACAAGTATACACACTCTTGGAACATGAAATCTTACTCTCTCTCGTTGTTGCTATAGTCTTTGTCACTCTCAAAACCCTTGCTAACTTGAGTGTTGGCATAGTCACATTAAGCATTCTTTGGTACCCTCTTAGCTTACAATATTTACTTGTTTTGTAAGCCTTCTTCTACTCCCAGAGTACAAGCATGCCTTATACTTAGAGCAAAACCCCTCAAAACCCCTCATAAGAACTAAATGACAATAGAAGCAAAAAACTAGAGGCTATATTCATTAAAACATGATATAATGAGAAATGACTTTACCAACCATACCATGGGTGCTTTGCAGTACAATTAAATGCAATGCAAATGAAAGTGGCAAACATGATGATATTCCATTATAAGTGACAATAAGTTTTTAGTTAAAACTAGTGTGACCCCTTAATTCTATGCCTACATTATCTAAGAAACACACCCAAGACCAGCTTCATCTTACTCAAATGAGCTATAACCAATCCATTCCTAAAGACTAGTTTAGATAAATAATTACTTGGTAAGGAAGAAAACAATTGCTACTACTTTAGCTTATAAAACCTTTAGAACATTGGCTAAGTTCTTCAATTATGGAAAAACTATGAGGCATCAACTTCACAACATGGCACAAGTTTATGATAAGATGTACAAAGATGCATGTAATTGTTGAGGATATCATGATGAAGATGTTAAGAAATAAATCATGAAACTCAAGAGCCTTTAAAGTATGAAGAGAAAAGAAGAGGTTGCAACATTTTTCTTTCGAGAGAAAAAATGAAGTCTAACAACATTATGGCTACACAACTAATAAAACTTTAGCAAGGATAAAGTGAAGGTTCCAGAAAAAAAAAATTCAGCACTTTGAGAACTTGGAGTAATTTGAGACCTCTTAAAACTAATTTTTTAACTTTGAGATAGTTCAATCGTCCAAGGCCTTTAAGATACTTTAATCATTAGAGCTTCTACTTTCCAATGACGTTTATTCTTCTATGAGGCATGTTTCTGCCCAATTTGCATATATATTGCTTACCCCTTTGATCATTTAGCTCTCGTTAATCAAGCGCTTATTGTTAGACATAAAGGATCTTCTAATTAAGGAAAGGCCATATAGGTTGTGGAGGGCAAAGTGATGGATCACATCCTTATTGTGATCATTGCTATGGCTTAGGTCATACTTGAGAGAGACTTGTTAGGATCTACACTGGCATCCTCTAATCACCCATTTAAAACTTCATGTCTAATGCTAAATAAATATTAGTCAAGCAGACTTCTAAACTTCTAATTACCTATAAGAAAGGATATGATTAAGTCTTGTTGAACCACCTCTAAGGCAAACCATACTATAAAGTGCGCCCTTGCATCATGATGAACTAAACCATATAGTTTAATTTAGAAATTTTGAAACCCTAAAACCTCTAAACTTTATTATCTAAAAAGAATTACATGCAATTAAAAATATATTATCAATAGTAGCAAATTTATTTACAAGCCGATAATAGAAATATACTACTAGTAGTATAATCTAAAAGGTCGATAGGGCCACATTCTACCAACTTATTTAATTTGTTGAATGGAATAAAATTGTAATGTAATAACTATTACTATATAATATAATAGAGCTACAATAAGATTGTGTTATTGATTTTGATTTTAATAAGGTTATATTGGAGAAAGAAAAATCAACTCTACTATTAAATTGCTATTCATATGTTTGAGTAATGATTCAATATTTTTTGTACTAGGAGTTCATTATGAAATTGCTGGTATGGGTATAAAATACAACTAATTGATGAAATAATTCTTCCACAAGAAATAAGGCTGTAATAGAATTAATATTATAGTGAAATCAACTCATGGGGCATAAGATAAGATGCGAAACCCCACAAACATAGCAATAATTAATACCAAATTAGTGAATAATTAAACTAAAAGTCTTATTCTAAACCTAAATAAATTTAAAATATGGGAAATAGGTGTTTTATAGAATTGCTAAGTAAATTATAAGAAAAACAATATAAGAAATTAAAACTATAAATTTAGGATAGTTAAATGGAAGTTCTAAGTATATATTTGTATTCAAAGCATTTTATTTAGCTTAAATGTAAATTTTCATACCAAAATATCATAATTAGTATTATTTAATAAGACCATTAGTACACGTATTGGATGAACTTGCAATTTGAAATATCCACTAACCCTTAAACCCCATCAACTTTTCTCTCTCCTATCATTCCTTCTCCCTTCTCCTTTGAAATTTTATTTTCTCATGTAAAATACAAACCCCCAAAATTTTCAAAAATCTATAACTCTTTTATACTAACTATAAATTAAAAATTGCAAGCACCATCATAATCCTTAAAAAGAGTAATTCATAACAAGACTACTCTTGCAAAGTAAATATTAAGTTTGAAAATTCAAGTTAGATGGATGGTAGTGTAAAGTTTTCGTTTTAAAGCTTGAAGAAAAGCTTGTAAACTTGAATTTATGTAAGTTTTGGTGAGTTTAGTATAAACTACAAGAAAACTAGGTTTTAGAGATAGAAATTTTGCTACGAAAAAAAATCGTCTAACAGTATTCATTTTGCGATAGATTTGCGACAAATTTGTGGCTACATGAAAAACACATATTTTTACAATTTTATTAGTTTTTGTAATAGAATCAAAGATAAATTACCAACAGATTTGCAAGAAATTTAATTCCATTGCAATTCCATCTCTAATTCTATTGCGAAAAGTGAACAAATTTTGGCACGATATTTATTTTCAAATTTCGTTGCAAATCTATCTCTAAATGTCAAAAATATAAACTTACCTTTTAGAGACATAAAATTTCCATATTTAAAGTTATAATGATAAATATTAAAATTTTGACACTTCACATATATTTTAAGAAATTTTCGTAAATTTGTCTCCAAATTTATTTTTAAAATAATCTTGACTTTTAGAGACAAATTAATTATGTCTCTAAAAGTAATTAATGTATATGCATAAATAAATGATATGATATATTGCATATATGTATTATAATTCTTTCTTATATATAAAATATTATATATTAATTGATATATTTATATCATATAATAAATTTATAATGTATCAAATGATTGGGTTTATATATTATGGTTTTATTTTATATGAATTTACATAATAATACGCAATATAAATAATAAGATAAAATGTTATATCATTAGTATATATATAATTTATTACAAGCTTGATATTTTGTTATATATTATTAGTTATATATAATAAAATGAAACTTTAATAACAAAAATATTGATTGATGTTGTGGTCATGTGTTTTCTAAAACTCAAAAGTTAAGTGTGCTTAGGGAAGAAACAAGATGGGTGACCCTCTCGAGAAGTTTCAACTAAAATAGATATAATCACAATATCAAGGAATAATTAGTAAAGAATTTAACATGTAAGTGAAATTACCATGGTCTAAGGTACTATGTTCAAGTTATTATATTTTTCATTAAAATAATTTAATCGTAATTTAGTGTAATTTGATTGATTTGCAATGGAATTTTTTGTCTCTGATTTTATTTCATTGTTAATTTTTTGTAACAAAATCGAGACAGATTTTTTGTTGCAAATTTGTGATAGATTTATAATCTGTGTTTAAATAAAATTAGCGACAACAATTTTTGTAATAAAGATTTACGACGGAAATTTCATCTTTAACTTTTAGACATAGAAATTTCTATCTCTAAAAACCAATTTTCTTGTAGTGAAGGTTCAATTTTTTGTAAAACCTTTGTTCTTGAATCATAGGGGAAGATATTGACTACTTTCAACTACCCGAAGATTTTTAAACTTTAGAGGCAATGAGGCAAAGGTGAGTGGGAAACTCAATGAAATGCTACAATGTGTATGATTGTTTGTTTGTTGAGTTTAGTTATTTTGTTGTTGAATTTGTGAAGTTTGTTGTTGTTTAGTGGGATGAGATAGTGTAAATATGGAATTGGATTAGAAGAATACTTTATTCTCAGGGGTTAAACGAAGATAAGGTTGAATACCATCAAGGCAATGCAAAAATCACCATCGTAATGGCTAAAGGAATAGAAGGTGGAAAATTTTGTCAACTCATTAGCTTGAAACCAGAAATGGAGCTAGCCTACCTACTCTCCTATGCATGATCTAGTAGATGGTGCAAACCGACACAATCCCCGTTCTTTTCCCTCACTTTTGACATCTTATATTCTAATACTTAAACATATATAAACACACATGTATCTCAACTCCCATTCTTGTATATATATATATATCTTATACTACCCATAGATTCACAAGCATACCTATATACAAATATATATCTATTTTCTATACCTATCATAGTGTATATACATATTATGAATAATGTGCATGTAAACATATTGATATTATAGACTCAAGTAATTATGGACTTGTAAATGTGTTTATAAGCAAATGTATTCCCTTATCTAAATTGGCTTATATGTGTGCATTAAATTATCTTGCGCTATCTATACACATGAATATATGAAATAGCTTATGAGTAGAAGCTGAGAGATGGAACTTGATGGTGAATGATTGGAAGGGTGCATGATTAATGTGTGGTGAGTTATTTAAGAAGTACAAAGTACTATGTGGTCTTTGCTTTGTTCATGGATGTGAATACTTGATGTTATATTGCCTAAATGCTTGGATGGATGATGGAGTGTATTGTGATGTATTCTTAGAAATCTAGCCTTGGTTGTGGGTTGGTTTGTGAGCGTATCTTGTTTTATCACCCCTAATTAACTAATTAAAGGTTAAACTTAATTAAAACCGGACATACATTGCATGAGGCATTGCACTTGTGTTTAAAGCCATCACTGGTACATGACACATGATAAGTAATCATCTAAGGATTGTTGTTCCATCATTTGCAAACTAAGTGACTTAGGGGTTGTCGCGCATTTGTTGAAAACCATTTAAGGGTCTTGCATGTCATTTTGGGTTAAGTGCTTAAAAGTGCATTTAAGGAACTTTAAGCTTAAGAGTAAAAGACTTTAAGAATAAGAAGCTAAGTAAAAACATAAGAAATTAAGTAAGATGGATGTACCTACACACTGATAATACATAAGGATCCTCAACCTAAGGTTAAGAAGGCCATCAAGCTCTAGACTTCACATTGGTTACCAAAAAATTGCATGTGATGATTGCATTGCAAATGGTTGTTCATGCTTAGTCTATAGATGATAACTTATGTGTAATTGTTTATACTTGTGTAGTATTGAGAATATTGTACTTTTATCTCATTGAGTTGACGTTTCTCACTTCCTTGTAGAATGATTGATGTATGACATAACTACTAGTGCTTTAACACTAGGAGACTCACTTCAATAAGTGTTGTCAATCGCTTTAGGTAGGGAAGAATGAAAATAGGGAAGGGTAATTAGAATAGAGTCACTAGGAAGTGTTGGACAATGTAACTTTTGTAATACTCCCTTTTGGTCATTCCTTTTTGGTATTGAGCTTGATTTGTAAGAAATACATTATTTAGTCTTCAACTCTTGATTATGTAGCAAAACAAGTGTAACTAAGCCTTCTTCAAGGCATTTTTTTTGCAAGTTTTGTGATATTTTGTGTTTACTATGAATGCTTTGCGATTATTGACTGTGGTTAAGCAATTGTGGCAGATTGTCATGTTAGGGTCCTTAGCGGGACGTGACATAAAAACTTCTAAATGACAATTAATTTTACAAATGAGTATGCAAACTTTGATTTAACCAATGTATAAAAAATCAAATGGGAGCATTTGAATAAATATGAACTAAGATTTCTTTCAATTAATATGATATTAAAGAGAATATTTGTTAATTATAAGTAAAAAGTTACATTGTTTTTTTTAGAACGATTCAGTTTTGTGTTGGTTATTTGCCCTTTGCACTACCGACTAATACTCTAATTTGGTTTGGGATCCTCCAAAGCCGAGTTAGTTTCAAGACTACATTAACAACCAATTTTACAATGGTCTATGGCACATTTTAGTATGCACCCCAGTTGTAACATCCCTTCGTACACACAGTAGTACATCATGTTGTCACTTGTCAGCGCACCCTATCATTTTCATAAAGTGCTTGGCTACCAAGAAGATCTGTGAGGATTCAGCTACACCGATACAAATACATACAGACTACTGTAACCAAACGCAAATGTGTGAATCAAACATCATATACAGCAACCGGCACTCCATATATTTCTATGTAACAGATTATATTTACAAAGAACATCCAAATATAGTCTATCTATCTATATACATAACATGTCAAATACAAGTATATTCACTAAAAAGAATAAAAATATAAAAGAAAAAACCCTTATCCAATGAACGAAATCGTCGTCTACAGGAAAAAATGACATATAAAGTAGAATAACTTCATTATGAGTCATTCCTATTGAAGTGATAGCACAGAGGATGTTAGGTTTATTTTATAAATAAATCATATAAGATTTTATATGTTAATAATAATTATGTAATAAAATTATTATATTATATAAAATCTAAATAAAATAATTTAATAAGATTATAAACTTTAATACATTAAATTAAGTAATGGTTAATATCTATAGAGATTGAAAATATTGTTTCTAATTTTATAATGAGCTAAATTAGAAATAGTAGAAGGATAACATACAATTAACCATGAATATATATATATATAATCATGGCTCCAAAGTCATATGATACTATTCTGTTCACTTTAAGACCCATCATAAAAAAGAAGAAGAAGAGATAAAAAATTTCAAAATGATACTCATTGTTGACTCGGAAGACTAATCATCATATTCTCTCAAATAATAAATTTAGGTATACTTTCTTTACTATTTCTTTATTATTGCTTTAATTTTGCACATGAATTATTCCTGAAAGATTTATATTATGGCAATAATTACCAATTAATCTCAACAAGGGACACGTATATATTTCCTGCATATATAAGCATCATTAACCAAAAAACAAAACAAAACTACGTGGCTAATGGCAAAATTTCACAACGAAAGTAAAGGCAACAACTAAGTCAAACGCTTTCATCATTGGTCATCCTGCTGGAAGCATGTGACGAGAAAGTCGAAGAACTTGCTCAATCTCCCGATGTATCGTTTCTAAACAAACTCAGACCAATGCCTCTCAATTTCTTCTCCGGCTAACATTATTGACATGAAACTTGCATACAAATGACGATTCATGTAATCCAGGGATAAAACTAATTATGAGTGCCGAAGAGTTGATCCTTAAGAAGAAAATTATGAACACAAGCCTCTCTCAATTCCATTTCAAAAGGAGAAATGAGGTAAAAAATAATAATAATAATTAATTAATTAGCATAAGATCTAAAAACAAGTAACCTAAAAAATAAACCACACTTGGACCTAAGTGCTCAATATATTATTATGAGTAGAAAAAATAAGCATAATAAAAAGCAGAAAAATGGCTCAACCAAAATCGAAAATGGAATAACAGGCATTGCTAATGCAATGTTGTAGATGGAAGTACTGATGAACATTATGCAATAAATTAAATTATGAAGCAAATGCAAAATTGAAGAGTACTCTGCATCTATGAAATCAGGCATTTTGTGGATAGTATATCATACCACTAGACAGGTCTAAAAGAACTTTTGTTGGGGAGACTTATCTAATCTCTCCAAATTGCAACCCTTGGTTTTGAGTTTGGTATATTTAGTTTCCTCTCCAAAGACTTGCAATTCTTGAGATTAAAGATATTTAATGATCCTAACTTACCGGGAATCTCAACCAAATTGGGACAAGAACCTACTTTCAACATCTTAAGGTTCTTCAACTTTGACGAATCCGGTAGTCTCTGAAGTTTTTCACAATTCTGTATCACCAATATGGTTAAATTCTCTAACATCTCAAGCCCATCAATTTCAAAAAGATCCAAATCACTTATATACAGCTCTTGCAATGATTCAAAACTGCGAATTCCCTTAAGTTTGTTTATGGGAGTTGTCATAATAGCTAGAGAATCCAATTTTCTTAAATATGATAGATCCAATAACGTCAATGACCCGCGATGTTCAACCAATAAAATTATTAAGCCTAAGGGGAGATCCGATAACGACCCCAATGACTGGCAACGTTTAATGGACATACATTTTTAGCCTTGGAGGAGTTTCGGGATGCTTTGCAGTTCACCAGAATCAACAAGGATCAATTCCGTAAGCTGAGATAGGGTGCCCGAATCGGCATACAAGCCAATGACGCGTGGATGGCCCAATATCAAGAGCTCCAGATTAGTTAACCTCCCAATCCGCCATGGGGCAGGATCACCTGCTTCAAATGGATAGTCTCCAGTGGGTGACGCCTTAAGTCCAAATTCTTCAAATTGATTAGGCTTGAAAGATCAGGAATTCGAATGTCTTGATACGTCATTTTTAATGAAATCGAAGATTGGGGCAGCTTCGGTATATTGTGCAATTCGTAACATTTTGACGCATCAAGAGTGATGAGATTTTCCAACGTTCCAATTGCAGTAGGCAATTTTCTTATGGGAGTCTCTTTTGTCGACACATCTGCCAAATTGTCGACAGTACTGATCTTGTGCACTTGAGACTCACCGTCAGCAATAACATTATAATTTAAGTCTATGGTGCCAAGTGTAAGAAATATGACCCAATATCTTGTCCAGTATTTAAATTAGCTCATATTAAATTTAGTTTAGGGTTTTTTATAATTAATAGTATATTAAATCTTAACCATTAATATAGGTACTTGATGGATATATCAAATTTATTTATTTATTTATTTTTTAATATACGTATATAAATTAGTCATTTCTCTATCCATTAGGGTTAGTAGTTATAAGAAAATTAAAAAAAACTTATTTTAACTATTTATCAAGCTATTTGCAACGATAAGAGGGTTAAGAAAAAGAAATCAATTTTATCAAATATTAAAAATAAGAAAGCTCTCGGCATGTTGAATTTTGCTCAAAGAAAGTAATTTATTTTGCTATATTTAAGTGATTATTATTATATTCAATATTCGTATGGGCATAAGAGTTTGATATTAATAATATTGAATCCTTAAGAGAATTAATTAATTTTTAATACGTGGTATCGAAGCCTCATGATTTTGAATAAATAATAATTCTTAAATTAATATTACGATATACCCATTATAAATTAGGGTTTATAATAATAGTTAAAACTATGAGTTATAATAATTATGAAAGATTATGATGGTTATGATTAATTATAATGAAAATTATGATATGGATATTTATGTTTGTGAAGATTATGATGTGATTTGTTTATAGATTTTAATGTTTATGTAGTTTATGATGGTTTTGACCTTTAAGAAAATATATATAATCTGAAATTCACATTTGAATGAGAATAAATTTTCTTGAGGTATTTGTACGTGTCAGGGAATTGAATTGATGAAGTTTATTTTCAATGAAATTGAGAAAATAATAATATAAATAATAGTTAATCGGTAATAGATGATCATTGATCGTTGAATTCTTTATGTTTCCTATCTGCATTTGATTTTTGGTTCATCATTGTTTTTATAGCTTTTGGCACTAGTTTCAAATTGAAATTTAGAAAAATCTAGAACCAAAATATTTAAGTTATAAATAAATTAATAATGCCAAAAGGATGTTTTGTTCTTAAGTATCATTATTATGTTTTATGTTTTTATTTCATAATATCATGTTTTTTTTTTTAATAATATTACAAATAGCATGCTTTATTTGTAATGAATTTTATGAACTATAATGTTAAATATTATTACGCATAAAGTATTATAAAATTTAATATTTTAATTATATGAAATTAAGTTAATATTAATTTGTTAGTCACCAAAGTGACCAAATTAATTAGATGTTTATAGTCATATAATTTAAAATAATATCTTGCAATGCCTATTATGTAAAGTTTATTAATGGATAGAAATTAAGGATTTATCCAAAGGTAAATCAATATTTTATGATTAATAAATATAAAGAAAGGAAAATTAGCATTCACTCGTCTAGTACATATATGTATCCAAAGATGCTATATATATAAGATGGTGTATGTTAAATTGCTCCGTTAAGTTTTATTGGCATTCAATTATAATGATGATGATATATGTTGTTGTGTTTACCTAAAGGAAACCAATAATATATATTTTATGTATTTCTTGTTTGAATCTGTTAATTAGTAAGCTTTTGTATATTTGCAGCTATTGATCTTCACTCTCAAGCTTCCACTATTACT